>OY728125.1:897743446-898367027 GCA_963277665.1 Viscum album | reverse complement strand
ATAGAATGAATTTTATGGATTTTAAGATCATTGGTATTTTTAAAATGGTTTTGGAATAGTGTTTATTTCAATAGTATGTGTTTCATTAGAAAAAAATGAATGCTTTTGGTGTGTATGGTAGGGAAGGGGGATTTGGTTATTAGAAAATGGATTACATTTTTATTGTGGGACAAAAATACTATATGATTTTTGTAATGGAACTTTAAAAGAGATTTTTATAACCCATTGGGGAGTTTTAAATAGAAAGAAGTATCTATTATGTGATTTTGAAATGTTTTTATGAAGAATTATTTATGATGTATCTCTATGGGATTTTTGATTTTGTGTCCCTTGTTTTAGAACATCATATTATTTTACTAAAGGTTTTGTTTTTGATAATTCTTTAGAATGTTACCACTATAAATGAATCAAAAAGTCCATAAGGGGATATCTTAGGTAGACATTCTTGTGATCCAGCTATTATCTTCCTAGTCTTGATCTCTACTCAAACTCTTGTGGAAGTTTAATAACCATATTCTTATCAGATCATTTATTATGCATGAAAGTTTCTAAAATAACATCCACTATTTTTTATTGGTGATCAAGGATCCCTGGAGGCAACGAAGAGGGTATCTATGATTAATGGGATCTTCAAGTTATTAGAAACCCTATAATCTATGGTGTGGGGGCTGTCCAGGTGGGTGGGGGCTTTCCACAGGGGTGGCGGTGCTGTCTAGAGGGTAGGGATGTCCAGGGGGTGGGCAAGGTTGTCCATGGGGGTGGGGGCTGTCTAGGGGGTAGGGGGTGTCCAGGGGGTGGGAGGGGGTTCCTGGGGGGTATGGGGTGTTCAGGGGTGGAGGGCTATCCATGGGGGTGGTGGGGCTTTCCAGGGGTAGGGATGTCTAGGGGGGTGGGCGGGGTATCCACGGGGGGTAGGGGTGTCCACGAGGGGTGGGCGGGATATCCATAGGGGTGGGGGATGTCCACGAGGGGAGGGGGTGTCCTCGGGGGGGGGGGGGGGGGTTGTCCATGGGGGTGGCGAGGCTATCGAGGGGGGTAGAGGGTGTCCAGGGGGTGGGAGGGCTATCACAGATGTGGGCGGGCTGTGCGCGGGGGTGGGGGGCTGTCTAGGGGGGTACGGGGTGTCCAGTGGGTTGGGTGGGCTGTCCACGAGGGTGGTGCAACTGTACATGGGGGTACAGGGTGTCCAAGGGGTTGGGTGGGCTATCCACAGGGGTGGTGGGGCTGTTGAGGGGGTAGGGGGTGTCCAGGGGGGTGGTCAGGCTATCTATAGGGTGGGTGGGTTGTCCACGAGGGTGGGGGTGTCTAGGGGGTATGGGGTGTCCAGTGGGATGGGTGGGGCTATCCATGAGGGTGGCAGGGCTATCTAGGGGGGTACGGTGTGTCCAAGGGGTGGGCGGGCTGTCCACGGGGGTGGGCAGGTTTTCCACGAGGGGAAGGGTTGTCTAGGGGGTGGGGGGCTGTCCACGAGGGTGGTAGGGCTATCCAGGGGTACGGGTGGTCCATGGGGGTGGGCGGGCTGTCCATAGGGGTGGGGGGTGTCCAGGGGAGGGGTGAATGAGTCATATCAAATCATCAAGTCAAGTTTTATTTTTTATAGATAAAAAAATAAAGATAATCTAACCTACCTAATAAGAAATATTCAAGAAAAAAAGAATGATTTTGGTGTGTATGGTAGGAAGGGGGATTTGGTTATTAGGAAATGGATTACATTTTTATTATGGGACAAAAATACTATATGATTTTTGAAATGGAACCTTAAAAAGGGATTTTTATAAACCATTTGGGAGTTTTAAATAGAAATAAGTCTCTATTATGTGATTCGAAATGGTTTTATGAAGAATTATTTATGATATATCTTTATGGGATTTTTGATTTTATGTCCCTTGTTTTAGAACATCAGATTATTTTACTAAAGGTTTGTTTTTGATAATTCATTAGAATGTTACCACTATAAATGAATCAAAAGGTCATTAAGGGGATATCTCAAGTAGTCATTCTTGTGATCTATCTATTGTCTTCCTAGTCTTTGTATATACTCAAAATCTTGTGGAAGTGGAATAGCCATGTTCTTCTCGAATCATTGATTATGCATGGGAGTTTCTAAATAGCATCCACTATTTTTTATTGGTGATCAAGGATCCCAGGAGGCAACGAAGTGGGTATCTATGATTAATGTGATCTTTGAGTTGTTAGAAACCCTATAATCCACGGGGTTTGGGGGATGTCCACGGGGGTGGGGGCTGTCCACGGGGGTGGCAGGGCTGTCCAGGGGGTAGGGGGTGTCTAGGGGGGGTGGGTGGGGCATTCTATAGAGGTGGGGGCTATCCATGGTGTACGGGTGTCCAGGGGGGTGGGTGGGGCTGTCCAGGGGGTACGAGGGGTGGGTGAGCTGTCCACGGGGGTGGGGGGATGTCCCGGGGGGTAGGGGATTGTCCATGGAGATCAGTGGATGTCTAGGTTGTGGTGGGCTATCCACAAGGGTGGTGGTGCTTTCAATAGAAGGTGGCAGGGATGTCAAGGGGGTAGGGGGTGTCCAGGGGGTGGGCGGGCTGTCCACGGGGGTGGGGGCTGTCCAGGGGGGTACAGGGTGTCCAGGGGGTGGGGGTGTTAGAGGGGATGGGGGTGTCCGGGGGGTGGGGGTTTCCAGGTGGGTGGGCGGGATATCCATGGGGTTGGGGGGCTATCAAGGGGGTAGGGGTGTCCAGGGGGTGGGCGGGATGTCAACGGGGGTGGCCGGGCAGTCCAAGGGGTATGGGGTGTCTAGGGGGTGGGCAGGCTGTCCATAGTGGTGGTGGGGACGTCAAGTGGGGTAGGGGTGTCTAGGGGGTGGGCAGGCTGTCCACGAGGGTGAGGGTTATCTAAGAGGGTAGGGGGTGTCTAGGGCATGGGGGCTATCCACGGGGGTGGGGGTGTGTTCACAGGGGTGGGGGTCCAGGGGTGGGGGATGTCCAGGGGGTTGGGGGGCTGTTGAAGGGGGTCAGGGGGTGTCCAGGGCTGTGGGGGTGTCGGTGGGATGGGGGTGTCCAGGGGGTGAGGGTGTCCAGGGGGTGGGCGAGCTATCCACGGGGGTGGGGTGCTGTCCATGGGGTACGGGTTGTCCACGGGTGTGGGGGTCTATCCACGAGGGTGTGACTGAGAGCTATGAGATTTAATTGGGTTGTCATTCATGTTATGAAAAACAAACAATCGGTTTTAAGGATTAGAGAAGTATTTTTAGTGAAAATACAATTTGGTAGGATTGGTGACTTGATAACATGATGGTATCAATTTTGTAATTGGGAAAATGTTGGGTCATTGGATACTGGTGGAAGGAATACAGGTTAGTGAATATATATAGGTAGTTATTAGGAATGATATGATATATGGTAATGAATTTATAAGGATTTTCATCATCATGGCATGATGATTATGGGTGTTTTACTATATGAAGTTGTAAGGATTCCTCAATATTTTTTTCATCATAACATGAATAAAATTTAGGAAGTCATTAGAAGGTAAAGTCTAGATATAATAACTATTCATTTAACACATGGAGAGGTAGGATTATGAATATGGGACATGCATATGGTAGTAGGTCCCTAGTCTAGGTGGATATATATGTGGATTTTCCTCCCATGGTCCTCTGTATGAAAGCATTCTAAAAGGCTCCCACCACCGTCCAAGGATATATTATTTCTAGAAAAATGTGTTTTGGGGGAAGGAATTCATACTATATGGTTGATGTCACTTTTAGATCATGTGATGCCTTACTCATCAAGATGACTAGACAAGAACCAAAACCAAAGATGCCTCAGACCTATCCAAATCTCTAGAAGTGATGACTTCCTAGTGATTATTGGAGAACTTTGGAAGTGATGACTTCCCACCCGCATAGCTCCCCCTCCCCACCTCACCCCCATAAGACTCCCCCAGCATAGCCCCCTCCCCCTGCACACCCCTACCTACACACTGCACATCTCCCCCACGTGCACACCCACACATGCACACCCCCTCCCCCACCCACTACACAACCCACCCCTCCCCCTCCCCCCCACCCCACCTGCACATCCCCCCTAACCTGTACACCCCACCTGCACAGCCCACCCCCCACTAAACACCCACCTTCCCCACCTGCACACTGCACCCCCCCACCTGTACACCCCACCTGCACCCCCTCCCCCCACCAACTGCACCCCACCCCACTTGCACAGCTCCCCTCCCCCACCCCACTTTCACAGCCCCCATCCCCCCCACCGGCCCCCCAACCTACACACTCCTCTGCCCCCACCCACCCACTTGCACACCCCCCCCACATCTACACCCCCACACTTGCACACACACCCCACCTAAACCCCCCACTTGCACACACACCCCACCTACACCCCCACTTGCACGCCCCTTCGCCCACCCCCACCTGCACCACCCACCCCCACCCCACGCCCACCTGTACAACCCCCCCCCCCCCCACATCTCATGCCCAACAGACTCCCCCCCCACTATACACCCCCACCTGCACATCCCCCTTCACCCACTTCACATCCCCCCACCTGCACACCCCCACCTACACCCCCACCCCTCCCTCCACCCCCCGCACCCCCACCACCTGCACCCCCCACAAACTTGCACAACCCCTCCCCCACCCCCATCAGCACAACCCACCCCCACCCCCACATTTACATCCCCCCACCTCACCTACACATGAACAGCCCCCCCAAATGTTAAATACATCACATATTAGAACTCTTTATAAAAAAACTTTTATATGATTAGCAACATATCCAACAAGAATTTACATGGATTATTCTTAAGAATATCTCCATATGAGTGTTATAGTATCATGGTTTGCATATAAACAACCTTATTAACATCAGGAATATGATAAATAAGTATTATAGGCTCAAAGTAAACCAAATAGATACAAACTTAAAATTATACATAGTTAATATAATGTAAACTAAAGTCCACAGAAACTACCGCATCACCCCACTAAAAAATAGAAAACCACCTACACCACTACCCTAACCAGCCCCAATCCCTTAATATAGTTCACTAAATATATATAGGAGTGGCTATAAATACTTAAAATAAATTGGATTCACACAATCATGACAGTTGAAGTGAAGAACAAAAACAGAAAACAAATCAAATAGAAATTATTGGGTATACCATACCGCACAGACCTCGGGTTTAGTCCAAATCAAAAGAGAAAACAAAAAAATAGAAGAAAAATATTAAACCTATGGTACCAATTATAGATTTGAAGTGTAGAACAAACAATTTTTTGATTGAAGATGGATCTGGTGGAATAATTTTTAGAGCGAGAGAGCTCCGCTTTAGGTCTCAACTTTAGGCCTACAATCGTGCGGATGGGGGATTGGGTCTATTGACAATTTAGGGGAAAACATTCCCAAAGATTTGAAAAAAGATGTTTTAAAAGGTAATATTTACCAACGGTTTGAAAGACCATTGGGAAAGACTACCTAAAACTCACATATCCCAATGGTTTGATAAAATATTGGGTAAAAGTCATCTAAAACTCACATATCACAACGGTTTGATAAAACCCTTGGGTAAAACTCATCTAAAAATATATAATCCAATGGTTTAGTAAAACCATTGGGTAAGGACATCTCGACATCCCTACTCCTATGGTTTATGAGAACCGTTGGAAAATTTACAATGGTATAGCCTCCATCTATAGTAGTGGAGAGAGATTTTGAGATGAAAATTCTACAGCATAACAGCTATATAACATGGTTTTAGAAACAATAAAAAAAGAGGGACAAGGGTCTCCCATCCATAAATTAATAATTTTATAGTATAGGGAAAAAATAAAATAGAAATAAGATCATGGTGTGGATATTTTAATGACATACCACATAAAAAGGAAAGTTGAATGAAAAAATAAAATGCGATTTCTTTTAGGAAAAATTTGGCAGCCTTATGGCGTCACTTAAAAATCAAAAAAATCAGTTGATGAGAGTGAAAAGGGTCTCTCATCATTTGGAAATAAAATGTAGAACAAGAATGATATAAAAGGACATACGCCCACATAATGAAATGGAAACTAGAAGACATAACATGAAGGAAGTCAAGACTTAAAAGAGGAGGGTGAAAGGTTCCCTTACCTTGAAGATTGACTTTGAAAGATCAAATGTTGGGACCTTAGGGGACTTAAGGGAACCTTGGGAGGACTCCTTGGGAGTTAAAAAGACCATAGCTTCGTTGAGGAGGATTTTGGAATAAAATTAATGAAGGAATGGGTTGGTATTTATAGCAAAAGTGAGGGAATATTTAATTAATTTCCAAGGGACACCTCATCGGTGGTATTTGAAATACCATGGTATTGGAAAATTGAGACACCTCATAACATATCTTACTATTCAAAAGTTGAACATAATTATTACATCATGATTACGACATCAATGATGTCATTAAACACCCGAAACTCAAAACTGTATTTTTACTATTCACCGAAAAACAAAACATTTTATAAAAAACACATAAATTCAGACTAACCTAATATAGATGTTCTGAATTGAAAAATGAACTCTTTTTTATGAAAACAATTTTCTAAATATTTCTACTTTAATTTTTAAATAAAATCATAATTTCTTTCAAAAAAAAAACTTTAAAACTATAACTTGTTATATAACACCTTGAGAAATTAATAATGGTCCCATAAAATTACCATATAACCATAAGACAATAAAGTAACATTTTATGATAAAATTTTACGAAAATTCATTTCAATTTTAAATTATTAAATTAATTATAAAATTTTAAATAAAATATTTATGACATACAAAAATACCAAAACTTATTACATGATAGTTTTTTCACTTTTAAGATGTGTAAATTGTATTTATACATTCATGGGTGAAGTTTTATTTTTTGGCCGATTTGCTATTCATTGCTATTCATAATTGTAAAATTACTATTCCAAAGGGTTAAGTTACAATTCACCTAAAAAATTATGTTGATCTTATTAGTCTCTAAATTTCTTACTGGTAATAACTGTAGAAGACCATTTTTTTAAAATCATTTTACATTATTAAATATTTAAAGTATAAAAAAAATACATTAAAATACCCTTTTTCCAAAATTAATCAATAATATAGAACTTCTATAAATTCATACTATATTTATCTAGAAATTTGAAATTAAAAAATTTAACATAATAAGAAATAATAATTTTATTTATACAAAAGGATTATACAACATAACTAAGGTCTCGTTACATAGCCCCTTATAGAACCTGCATAGGACCAAAGTGTAAGATGTGTCATGGTGATAGAATCTTGGGGCGGCTCGGACAACATTTCCGAGTGGTGATTTCTATCAGCATGAACTTATTTCATAGGTGATGTCATTCAAGCTTCACATGCGGGAGTTTGGCTCGAGCTTGGTCCAGAGCAAATCCCAGTGATGCAACCTCCTTACCAAGCTCTGACAGATGGGCTTCATATGGCCCAAGTCTACTAGATGAGGCCATCGACTCCTTTTTATGTATTAATTAACCATGATCACTTATATTTATAAACAATAATCATAAGATTAAGAATTTAGCTTCCAACGGTCATATTGACCAATGGTCATATAACAGTCAAAACTCAGTGGTATCATTTTAATTATACTCACTTCATTAATTAAAGGATAGAGTTTTGTTGAGTATTAAATATAATAACACACAAATTTAGGAAACAAAAATTATTCAAAAGTTCAGGTCATTACAAGCTCTACCTGAACGGTTTGGTCCGCACAGTTTTTCAAACCGTGCGCAACCCATGCACGAATACCTAGGAAAAAGGTGAGATCACACGATTAGGCCATACGGCCGGGCGCCAACTGTGTGAGGTGGATCTGTCCAAAAAAACACCATCCACATGGTTTTCTGAACCATGAACAAAGTCTGTTTTCTCTAAAAAGATAGGTCCTGGGCTTTGAACAATCTCCGAACACCCTTGGAACCTTTACTAACTCATTAGAAATCCATATTAGGTCCAAACTAAGGATTTAGACTAAAACAATTAAAGTATCCATGCTTGAGTGAAAATCTGGGTTCTTACACTCAATGCATTCCTTTGTCCGTAATGATGTAAAAATATGATGGGATAATCATTGGATTACACAAAAAATAAACCTAAAACAACTTAGCTAGCGGTGATAGGGTATTGAACCACAAGGAAGGAGAATTTAAACAACCAATCCAAGAAAATGAACTCAAAAAATATGAAAACAACTGTTGACAATAAAAAACATTCAAACAGTGGAAAAACAGATAGGAAAGAGGTGCGACAATTATGATGGAAGGGAACTCAATTGATTGGTTGAATACATTTTTCTTCGCTCATGCACAAAAAGATTCATTGTAAATGATATTTAAAGAAGTTATCTTACTTTATCGGCATGTTAAATAGTGATGGATGTAATTCTCCAGTTTATCAACTACAGAATTAAATCATTCACAGAAATGATAACATTAATTTTCAACAGAATCAATTTTGTCAATTAATCTTCTTATTCTACTCTCGCAAGCAATCTCTTGTCAGATGATTGAAAGTGTTGAAGAATATTTTGAATGGATAGAATAAAAAAAATCATTAATTTTAAGAGTAAAATAAATTAAAAATATTCGATCATTGAAAAGAGAGAATAAAAATCTAGAAGAAAATCTTATTCATGAGAAAATAAAGATTTAACACGTACAATCTTGTTTCCAAATAAATTTATCCAGATAACATATTTTAAATGAAATATAATAATGGATTCTTAAATGTGGTAATAGAAAAAATAGAGAAATAATAAGTAAAATATTATCTGTTTAGGATCTCTTCCTCTAGCTCAATCCACTATTCTACTGCTTGGTTCTCACCTCAAAGCCCTTGCTCCCATCTCCGAATGTGTGTGTAAAAAATATGATAATCTTATCTTCTATTTTTCATGTCTACCCATTTTGTTTTATTATATGCACACTAACATAATTTTGTGAGGGGCACCACTTTGGACACATTTTAATAATTATCATCAACCAACTATGTCACCAGCACAAACATTAAATGATCCAAGTGTAAATACTTTCACATTTAAATGATTTTTTTTCAACCCTCATCCATGGTACCTCCCTATCCTAAAGATAACTTCTTCTTCAATATTGAATCAACCCAGTTTAGCTAAGAATCAAGTCTCAGTCTTCTTTTTCAAGAAGACTGGGCGGAAACCAACAGATTATCATACACATTTCACTGAGTAGTAACTTGTTCACATGGACTAAAAACTCAATGGTCGTAGCATTGTAGCCATCATCATCCCTAAATTGATCTTTCCATTGTGGATCACCTAATGGTATGAAAATTTTGATCTCGGTTAACCTCAACAATAGACTTCCATAAATGGAGTTTAGAAAAGGCTTATGCAACATTGTGAAACACTAATTGAACCCAAGATCCCATCCAGGAACACTAAATCTGATGCTCGAACTCAGAATTCACTAGATCAAATCATCAAAAAACTATAATGCACCCTTACCAAGATAGTCCACCATAGTGATTATGAGGAACGAGGTCCCCAAAATCTTCTTTGGATCGAACCCACAAACATGAATTTACAGCTGGTAAACTGAAATTCATCGACAATTCTTCATCCTAGTTTACCCCCAAGTCTCAGCAATAAATCCACCTGCAAGCCCATCTTCAATCGGTTCGAATGGCTTTGATGGTTTAGTTTCAGACTTCCCACCATTTTCATCTTTAGATATTCAAGCTCAGATTATGATCTTCTTCCTCAGTTGCACAGTTCGTCATCAATAGTGAAGAAGCATTGACAAACGATTCCTCATTTCCATGTTGAACCTCACTTGGAGGCCATGATTCAATAGGCTTCAGTTTAGTAAAACCATTGGGTAATGACCTCTCGGCATCCCTACTCCAATGATTTATGAAAACTGTTGGACAATTTCCGTTGGTATAGCCTCCATTTACAATAGTGGGGAGAGATTTTGAGACGAAAATTCTGCAGCATAACGGTTATATAAATGGTTTTAGAAAACAATAAAAAAAGAGGGGACAAGGGTATCCCATCCATAAATGAATAATTTTATAGTAGAGGGATAGAAAAAAATATAAATAAGAACATGGTATGTATATTTTAATAACATACCACATGAAAAGGAAACTTGAAAGAAAAGAGAAAATTTGACTTCTTTTACAAAATATTTGGCAGCCTAACGACGTCACTTAAAAATCCAGAAAATCAGTTGATGAGAGCGAAAAGGGTCTCTCATCATTTGGAAATAAAATGGACGGCAATAATGATATATAATAACATACCCCCACATAATGAAATAGAATCTAAAAGATATAACATAAAAGAAGCCATGACTTAAAAGAGGATGGTGAAAATTTTCCTTACCTTGAAGAGTGACTTTGAAAGGTCGAATGTTGATACCTTGGGGGGATTGAGGGCACTTTGGGAGGACTATTTAAAAGGTAAAAAACTAGAGCTTCGTTGAGGGGGATTTTGGAATGAAATTAATGAAGGAATGGGTTGGTATTTATAGCAAAAGTGAGAGAATATTTAATTAATTTCCAAGGGACACCTCATCGGTGGTATTTGAAAAACCATGGGCTTGCCCATGGTATTGGCCACATGGGACACCTCATAACATATCTTAATATTCATAGGTTGACCAAAATTATTACATCATGATTACATCATCAATGATGTCATTAAACACCAAAAACTCAAAACTGTATTTTTACTATTCACTAAAAAACAAAACATTTTATAAAAAACTCATAAATTCACCCTAACCTAATATCAATGCTCTGAATTCAAAAATGAATTCCATTTTTTGAAAATAATTTTGAAAATATTTCTATTTTAATTTTTAAATAAAATCATTTAAAAAAAACAACTTTAAAACTATAACTTGTTTTATAACACCTTGAAAAATTAATAATGGTCCCATAAAATTATCGTATAATCATAAGACAATAAAGTAACAATTTATGATTAAATTTTATGAAAATACATTTCCATTTTAAATTATTAAATTAATTATAAAATTGTAAATAAAATATTTATGACATACAAAAATACCAAAACATAATATATGATTGTTTTTCACTTTTAAGATGTGTAAATTGTATTTATTCATTCATGTGTGATGTTTATATTTTTTGGCCGATTTACTATTCATTACTATTCATAAGGATGAAATTACTATTCCAAAGGGTTAAGTTACAATTCACCTAAAAAATTAAGTTGATCTTATTAGACTCAAAATTTATTACTGGTCACAACTGTAGACGATAATTTTTTGGAAATCATTTTACATTATTAAATATTCAAAGTATACTAAAAATACTTTAAAATACCCTTTTTCCAAAATTCATCAATAATATGGAACTTCTATAAATTCATCCTACATTTATCTGGACATTTGAAATTCAAAAATTTAACATAATAAGAAATAACATTTTTATTTATACAAAAGGACTACACAACGTAACTAAAGTCTCATTGCATAGCCCTTTATAGCACCTGCATATGACCTAAGTGTAAGATGTGCTATGATGATAGAATCTTGCGGCGGCTCAAACAACATTGTCCGAGTGGTGATTTCTATCAGCTTGAACTTATCCCGTAGGTGATTCCGTTCAATCTTCACATGTCGGAGTTCAGCTTGAGCTTGGTTCAGAGCAAAGCCCAGTGATACAACCTTCTTCCAAAGCTCTGACAGATGGACTTCATATGACCCGAGTCTAGTGGATGAGTCCATCGACTCCTATTTCTATATTAATTAACTATGATCACTTGTATTTATAAACAATAATCATAACATTAAGAATTTAGTTTCCAATGGTCATATTGACCAATGGTCATATAACAGTCAAAACTCCGCAGTATCATTTTAATTATACTCACTTCATTAATTAAAGGATATAGATTTGTTGATTATAAAATAAAATAACACAAAAATTTAAGAAACAAATATTATTCAAAAGTTCGGGTCGTTACAGGCTCTTCTTGAACGGTTTAGTCCGCATATCTTGTCAAACCATGTGCAATCCATGCACGAATACCTAGGAAAAAAGGGGCAATCACATGATTAGGCTGCATGACTGGGCGCCAACTGTGTATGGTGGATCTGTCCAAAAACACCATCCACATGGTTTTCCAAACCCTACACAAGGTCCGTTTTCTCTAAAAAGACGGGTCTCGGGCTCTGAATAAGCCCTGAACACCCTTGGAACCTTTACTAACCCATTAGTAATCCATATTTGGTCCAAAGTAAGGATTTAGACTAAAGAAATTAAAGTATCCATAATTGAGTGAAAAATTGGGTTCCTACACTCAGCGCATTCCATCATCCGTAATGATGCCAAAATATGAGGGGATAGTAGTTGTATTACACCAAAAATAAACCTAAAACAACTTAGCTAGTGGTGATAGGGTATCAAACCACAAGGAAGGTGAATTTAAACAACCAATCTAAGAAAAAGAACTCAAAAAATAAGAAAACAACTGTTGATAATAAAAAAACACTCAAACAGTGGGAAAAAAAATTGGAAAGAGATGCGATGATTATGATGGAAGGGAACTGAATTGATTGGTTGAATAAATTTTGTCTTCACCCACGCACAAAAATATTCATTATAAATGAGATTTTAAGAAGTTATCTTACATTATATTCAAGTTAACTATTGATGGATGTAATTATCAGGTTTCTTAACTATAGAATTAAATCATTCACAGAAATGATAAAATTAGTTTTTAACATAATCAATTTTATCAATTAATCTTCTTATGCTACTCTCGCAAGAAATCTCTTGTCATATGATTGAAAGTGTTGAGGAATATTTTTAACATATAGAATAAAAAAACATATATTTTAAATGTAAAAGAAATTGAAAATATTTGAGAATTGAAAAGAGAGAATACAAATCTAGAAGAAAAGCTTATGCATGAGAAAATAAAGATTTAACCAGTACAATCTTGTTCCCAAAGAAGTTTATCCAGATAACATATTTTAAATGAAATCTAATAATGGATTATTAATTGTGGTAATAGAAATCATAGAGAAAGAATAAGTAAAATATTCTCTGTTTATGATCTCTTCCTCCAGCTCAAGCCACTGTTCTACTGCTTGGTTCTCACCTCAAAGATCTCTCTCCCATATCTGAATGAGTGTGTCAAAAATATGATAGTTTTATCTTCTATTTTTCATTTCTTCCCCTTTTATTTTATTATATGCACAATGAATTCTTCTTCAATATTGAATCAATCCATTTTAGCTAAGAATCAAGTCTCAGTCTTCTTGTTCAAGAAGACCGGGCTGAAACCAACAGATTCTCATAAACATTTCATTGAGTAACTTGTTCACATGGAGTAAAACCTCAACGGCCGTAGCATTGTAACCAGCATCATCCCTAAATTGATCTTTCCATCATGGGATGAAAAGTTTGATCTCAGTTAACCTCAACAATAGACTTTCATAAACGGAGTTTAGAAAAGGATTATGCAACATTGTGAAGAACTACTTGAACCCAAGATCCCATCCAGGAACACTAAATCTGATGCTCAAACTCAGACTTCACTGGAGAAAATCATCAAACACCTACAATGCACCCTTCCAAAGACACTCAACCACAGTGATTATGAGGAAAGAGGTCCCCAAAATCTTCTTTGGATCAAACCCACAAACATGAATTTACAGCCGGTACACTGAAATTCATCGATAATTCTTCATCCTAGTTTACCCACAAGTCTGAGCAATAAATCTACCTTCAAGCCCATCTTCAATCAGTTCGAATGGATTTGATGGTTTAGTTTCAGACTTCTCACCCTTTTCATCTTTATATCTTCAAGCTCAGATCATGATCTTCTTCCAAAGACACTCAACCATAGTGATTATGAGGAATGAGGTCCCCAAAATATTCTTTGGATCGAACCCACAAACATGAATTTACAGCAGGTGCCCTGAAATTCATCGAAAACTCTTCATCCTAGTTTACCCACAAGTCTCAGCAATAAATCTACCCACAAGCCCATCTTCAATCGGTTCGAATTGCTTTGATGGTTGAGATTCAAACTTCCCACCCTTTTCATCTTTAGATCTTCAAGCTCAGATCATGATCTTCTTCCAAAGACACTCAACCATAGTGATTATGAGGAACAAGGTCCCAAAAATCATCTTTGGATCAAACCCACAAACATGAATTTATAGCCGGTGCCCTGAAATTCATCAACTATTCTTCATCCAGTTTACCCACAAGTCTCAGCAATAAATCTGGCCGCAATCCCATCTTCAATCGGTTCGAATGGCTTTGATGGTTTATTTTCAGACTTCCCACCCCTTTTATCTTTAGATCTTCAAGATCAGATCATGATCTTCTTCCAAAGACACTCAACCATAGTGATTATGAGGAATGAGGTCCCCAAAACCTTCTTTGGATCGAACCCACAAACATGAATTTACAGCCGGTGCCCTGAAATTCATCAACAATTCTTCATCCTAGATTATCCACAAGTCTTAGCAATAAATCTGCCCGCATGCCCATCTTCAATCAGTTCGAATGGATTTGATGGTTTAGTTTCAGACTTCCCACCCTTTTCATCTTTAGATATTCAATCTCAGATCATGATCTTCTTCCAAATACACTCAACCATAGTGATTATGAGAAACGAGGTCCCCAAAATATTCTTTGGATCGAACCCACAAACATTGAATTTACTGCCGGTGCCCTGAAATTCATCGACAATTCTTCATCCTAGTTTACCCACAAGTCTCAGCAATAAATCTTCCCACAAGCCCATCTTCAATTAGTTCGAATGGATTTGAGAGTTTAGTTTCAGACTTTCCACCCTTTTCAACTTTAGATCTTCAAGCTCAGATCATGATCTTCTTCCTCAGTTGCACAGTTCGTCATCAATAGTGAAGAAGATTTGACAAACGATTCCTCATTTCCGTGTTGGCCACTGTTGTAACTGATGCTCCATGTTTCTTTCATACTTTCTATTTCTAAGACTCACTGAACTACCTTCTTCCTCGATTGAATAATTTCATAGAAAAATCCTTAGATCTGAGACTTCCCCCAACAATCAAACCCAAATAGGCTTTCATAAATAGTTTTTATCAGGAATTGATATGACTCTCTTCATTCGAGACCTGTACAAAGTTAACAAAATCCTACTCCAAATTCGGATTTGATTTGGACCCTCAGTTACAATAGTGGGCAAAAAAATTCCTTCGGCCTCTGCTTCAGTTGGTTTTCTTTGGCAATGGATTTGGGTCTCATAGATTCTAAAACATCGATTTAGGTCATCTTCTTTATCATTCTCTTACACACATGCTTCAGTGGACGTCCAGCGCTGTAAAAAATAAAACAAATAAAGAATCTTAATAGAATTAAATAAATACAAGAAAAACTAAAAACAAAAATAATTTAACACTACAAATAGCAATTCAAAATATAAGTCTTTAAAACGAAAGATTAAAATAAAATCCAAAAAGTTAATAATTTAATTGATAACAAAAATAAAGAAAAGAAATAGAAAAAATCATTAATCACAAGGACTAGATTATGAAACATAAAATTAATATTTTAAAACAAAGTTGAAAATGAATTAATCAAATAAAATAGAGAAGGATCAGCACACTACCATTATTCACACGTTAAATTAAACATTTTTAGTACTATAATCAATAATTTACTATTTAACAAAAAATAAATCATAACACTATAATTAAAAACTTAAATACATATTTTATCATTAAATATTCATTAAATATAATAAAAACAATGTGAAAAAATGCATGAAATAATGGTCACGTCACTTATCCTCTTTAACAGACATTAGAACCATTATAGATTTGTTTATCCTTTTTGAATCTTTATTTATGTTTTCATTCTTATTTATTATTCAAAAAAAATTATTATTCATCATCCATATTCACTTTAATTCTATAGGAGGGATGATGGGAATAATCTGGTATTGGCGCGCGAGGAACCTTTCATTGTATCCCAATATCATTTTCTTCCAACATTATGAATTTATTTTTTAGGGAAATAGATCTTTGTTTCTTATATTTATGTCTTCACTTTAACACTAGATGTAACACCCCGAGATTTTATGAAAGATATTATTTTAATTTCATTAATGTCTTGTGTTGTATTCTACACCAAGATTACCTTGCGCTATACGCAACACCGTATTAGCTTGCAGTATACGCAACACTATTCTTGGACCGTGTTACACACAATTTTGATAATAGTTATTCTACGCAACATTGATTATATATATATATATATATATATATATATATATATATATATATTCAATGTATAAATGAAATATTGTTGGATTCTGTCATACGAAACAATGAAGGATTCTTTCACAACACGCAACCCTGACTTGGCTTGCATTACATGCAATCGCGACCTTCCTCGATAGCGTGTGTTGTACGCAATACCGGGTTTTAATAACCAATGATATATTGTTATAATATTGTCATGAACTAGCCGTTATGAATAGTATTAACTAAATTTTGAATTTTATAACATTATTATTCATCTTACACATTTTCTAGAACATGGTATAAGAACAAAATAAATTTTTCGGGTAAAATAAGTATTTTTCAAAAAATGCAGTTTTGCCGCCTTTTGATGGCGCACCCACTTTAAATGTAGTTTTTGACATGTTTATAAGTTCAATTTGACAAAATAAAATTCTTCTTCGGAATCAAGAAATAAAAATTTACTTTGGATAAATTTTTCAAATTATTCTCGTAACTTTCATATTTTAATGAATAGTAAAAACACTGTATATTTTAATTAAAAACAACTTTTTTTCATCGTAATATCTTATGTGGTTAAATTATAATATTGAAAGGTTTTAAAGTATAAATAGAATATATTTTTACCATTTAATATAATTTATGACATTAGCATTGATTTTACCTTGAATTCGTAGGTTAAATCAATTCAATCTTTTGCAATGTTTTAAAGAAAACCCGTTTTCTTTCGACAACGGGATTAATTTTAATTTAATTTCTGCAACTTTTGTGTATTGAATTTGGAAAAATGGATTCCATATTTGGAATCAGTGGATTCAAATTATGTTAATAAGATACTTTTTATTTTTTGGAATTATGAATAGTAACTACGGTAAATTTTATTTACCATAGTTAAAGGTAAATCGGGTAATTAAGGATAAATATAATATTTTAAAATTATACTAACAAATGTAAAAATCCTATTGGATGACTAAAAGTAGACCCATATCACCTAAGGGTCGGATTAGATTCATTTAATTAAATTTTTTCAATGAAAATAATTTAATTATTATTAAAACCAAAGAATGTGACAACATGTCACTTTCTTAAATTATATAAGTATAATAATTTTAATATAGTGATAAACTTCATGAAACTTCGAACATGAATAGTCTCCAGAAATATAATACAATTATCTACATCATAGGAATTTATTTAGAATTTTTAGGGATTAAATAATTATCATTTATTATGACACAAAGATGATGCAGTAATTATCTTATTAACGAAAATTGACATAATTAATGTTATAAATACCCAAATAAATGTAATTTGAGATTTTTTATGAATTACACTAATTTTATAGGTTAATATGACATGTTAGTATGGATTTCATTAACTTTTTTCGAACTTATCATTCTGTTAGAATTTTCACAAAAATCAATTACTAAATAGTGTCAAAATTGACAAAAAATAGTTTTTAAAACAAATATTATATTATTAATTGTTATTTTATTCCTAAAAATCTATGGTTCGGCCAAATTACTTATATAAGGTTATATATATTAATAATAAACAACTTGGTGTTCGTTTAGCTTGTTATGGTAAGTTTATTAACCATATAGTGTAAGAAAACAAAAAGACACGGTAAAAGTTAAATTATTTAACTTAGAGTTAAATCTAATTGATAAGGTTAAAATAATAACCTAAACTTTTCTAAATCCTATTGGATGAGAGGATTGAGACCCACCCCCACATTATCCTCTAAATAAATAAATTTGGAGCTATTTAAAACCAAACTTGACTTTATAATAAAATAATATTTTTAGTTATTCCAAAGGTGCCCCTCTCCTCCCTTATAAAAGGGAACCTCCTCCCTCTCTTCCTCACACAACTTTGAGCCTTCAAGCTAGGCCAAACCCTGCCAAATTCTATTATCCACTTCACTATAAACATCCTAGAGGTTCTGGTATTCCTCAAAGACCAATTTTAGTGCCCTAAGAGGAGGTCTCAAAGAGGTGCTTCAAAGAAGAGGTAATTTCTGTTACCGATTCTTTCACCTTTATTTATTCTTCCACTTCTTCTTCTTAGGTTGTTTCATTATGAAGTAATAACATCAGTATCACTCATATACTGATATGTTATTATAAGTATGAAACAATCCTATTTCACCATCTATCCATCCTACGGATAACGAAATCACCGCGCGTGCGTACGTACGGAATACCGTCTCCACGCCGTGGTGAAATCTATTTTCCACCACCACCTTACTTGGATGGGTATAATGGTGTAAATAATAACTATATATTATTATTTTAAAGTGATATTGATTCTTAAATAGTATACATACACTCCAATACAGTCCCACGATCATGAGAACGATATAATCGCTCGTGCGTACGTACGGACTATCGTCTCCACGACACGATGAGATTAATTCTCCACTTTAACCATTAATGAATGATTATAAAGTATATATAATAAGTAATCATGAAATATATGACATAATAATGATACTGGATTTATGTGTATATATATTTAAGTCATCTACTTAATTCCGTTCAACTCAATAAGGAAACGAAAACAGCGTTCATGCGTACGTACGGCCTACCGTCTCCATGAACGGTGTATTCCTTTCCAACTACTGATTTATTATATATATGTATATTCTGAATATATATATATATAAATCATGTTTTACATTCTGTAATTAAGTAATCATGATCTAAGTAATCTTATGAATAATTAAAAGTCAAAACACGGACGACCAATGAAACAATTTTACCCAAAACGCTCTTTAACATGGAATTTACAAAAGAACGGGTAATATAAAGTCATAAGTGAACCATATATGATATCATAAAAATGAATATGATTATGTAATAAGTCAATGACATTATTTAAATCATTATACAAGAGGTTTGAACTCTTATGAAGCAAATCAGAACTAAGGTAAGGGAAATATCACAATCTCATTTTTATCCGAGATTGTTTATACTTTGGTATTTACTGGGGTGTATTTTATCGTCCACATCCATGTTTCCTAAATATGTAATATTATTTCCATTCTCCTACAATTGTTTAAATCCTATTTTACCCTTCGGTGAGTTTTTGGTAAAAGATATGAAAGGAATCTTTTGTCGTTTTTCGTACGAGGTACGTTTTGACTTTTCCGACAAAAGTACAAAGAATGATTTTTTAACTTATACGACATGAATGGAGTTTTAAAACATTGTTTCCAAGAAGCTTCCATTACAAGTTTTCAAGTTTATTTTTAATCAACTTCTTTTAGTTTAAAATTGTATGAAATTTTAAGAAAGGAAAATTGTTTTTGAAGTAGAAAGGATATTTTCCTCAAGAATGGAGTTCAAGTGTTTTATCAAAATTATTTTCCATCTAAGATAATAAATGATTATGTTTTTATCCCTATTATTACAATGATTTGATTATGTTGTGATGAAAATATTTTTTATGAATTCCTTTATCTTATATGAATTGTTTTATGATGTCATGATGTTTAAGAATCCCATTTTTATTACATGGGTTATGCTATGATGTATGGTTTATGATTTTGTGGCACACATAAGAATGGTATCATTATGAGATGGGTGGGACCTATATCTCCCTCCAATGCATTGGGTAAAGATTTTATATCTCATGATATAGACATGGCTGGAATGGTAGGTTATACCGGTTCAGTGAAACAGGACTGAAACGAGGGTGACTCGGTTCAGAAAGGGACTTTGTCCACTAAGATAGTCTTGGTAATGAGTCTTGACTAATAAGAAATGATTCTCTATGACTATGTGTGTATGACACAAAGTTTCATGTTTTAAGTTATGATTAATGTGATTACATTTCACTGCCATGATTTACCCCATGTTATGAAATAATGATCTCTTTTACAGGTTAAGATTTCCAAAAGTTATGTGCTTATGCATATGATGTGATTGATATTTATTTTTTTACCCTTACTGAGCATTTGAGCTCACCCTTTTATTTTTTATTTTCCCCAGGATATAAAGAAAGGTTTTAGGTAAAAAAAGGAAGATCTTTATGGGAGATTTTGAAGATCTTTCACCACGATTAGAAGATTATATTCTGAGTTTCCAAAGACACTAAACTATTACAGTCCTTGTGTGTGTGTTTTTGTTATGTACTAAGTATTTCGCAAATGTAATGTAATGTCAATGTACGTCAGGCTTCGGGTCTCTACAGTTGGTATCAGAGGAAAGGTTTAGTCAACCTTTGGAAACTAGGATGCGAAAATGTTAGTGATATCCCTAGAGATATTTCTAAGGTATGTCTAGGGATGTCCCTAAGGTTAAGTATACGTATAGGTTATAGTACTAGAATTACGCTAACGATAATAGAATTAAACCTAAGATGTTAGATATTGAAGGTACTCCCCCTATATTATGTTGTTTTCCCTATCATGATTTTTGCCTCTCACACTATTCTTTTTGGGTTTTAGACGATGGCTGGAACCCGAAGGAACCGTGTTGATCAATGCAATGGACAATTCAATGATTGCCCTCCTGAACAAACAAATGTTATGGGAGATGGAGTGAAAAATATTATTGCTATACTTACACAAGCTATGAATCATTCTGGACTTCCAAATGAGCAGAGAAGGGAACAATATTCTATTGAGTCCTTCATGAGGCAACGTCCACCTTCTTTCAGTGGGTCTTCCGATCCACTTGTTGCTTAACAATGGATCAGTACCACTGAAAAGATATTTTCAGTTCTTCAATGTTATGAGCATGATAAAGTCATCTTAGCAGTATATCGTTTGGAAGGTGAAGCTGATCAATGGTGGAATCTTATCAAGAATACGAGGCCAAGAGATGAAATTGAGTCCATGGAATGGGACGAGTTCAAGAACTTGTTTTTCAGTAAGTACTTCCCTCGTATTCTTCGAACAAAGATGGAAAAGGAGTTTCTTGAGCTGAAGCAGAAGGATGATGAATCTGTTGGTATATACGAAACGAATTTTACAAGACTTGCAAGGTATGCATCTGGCATTATCATCCAACCTGAAAGTAAAGTTGATCGATTTTTCAGTGGCTTAAAATCAAGTCTTCGAAGGACATTATCTATAAGAGACTTCAGTAGCTATGAAGAAATTGTGCGTTGTGCTATGAAGGTAGAAATGGAAGTTGGTGTTACATATCCATCTCATGGTTTTGAAAAGAAACGAAAGATGGAGTTCAAGGAGAAATCTCAAAATAATGGTGAAAAGAATATGAATGTTTCCTTATGCACAAAATGTGGAAAGAAGCATGGTGGAGATTGTCTTAAAGGGACTAGAAAATGTTTTAAGTGTGGAAAAGAAGGTCATCGAGCAGCTGAGTGTCGAAGTAATGGAAAAAGGGTTTCTAATGATGTGAATAAAGAAAACACTGCAGAGAACGCACCACCAACACATCAATGCTTCAAGTGCAAGGAAATGGGGCATTATGCAATAAATGCCCTAATCCAAGGGTTAGTGATGATCGACATGAGCAACTGCTTAAGGCAAAGGAAAAAGGGAAGTCACATGCGATCACTATTGGCGATGTTGAATATAACAATGATGCGGTGGAATGATTAAGTGTTTATGTAATGGAATTCCAAAATAATGTTGTATCATAGAGTATTGTAATATTTATGTATTGGTCTAATGTGGTATTCAAAGTGATTGAGATATTTTTTGAAATAAGATGATATGCGCATAATGAAGGGAAAACGAGAAAATGAAATGTTTAACAGTATTCATGAGCTCATGATTGATATAAGGACTAAGTGATATCATGGTTTGAGTATATAGAATTTTGAGGATTTTGGTATGTGGAAAGTGTTAACTTTTAACTGCATTCATGTTTTCACTAAGTTTCAATGGGTATTCAAGAGAGTACATGATTAAGGCCTTTGAATGTTTGGAATGTGACCAACAAGATATATCTTATGATATATGGGGATCAACGATGGTATTAAATCTCTGAGAGTGGACTGCAGTATTATGGATAAGCCTAAAGATTGGAATAGATTATTTTGGACATAAGTTAGTATTGTTTGTTTTTCGATATTATTGATAGGATGTTATAGTAATATAGTTTTAGAAAAAGGACAACCTGCAGGATGAGCGACATCTCATCGCGTCGGACAAGGCTGTGGGAATCGAACCCACAACCGAAGTGCGACTGGCCTTTATCGCCTACCACTGACCTACAGGAAGTCCCTGTTTAGTAGAAACTAGTTTTATTATATTAAGCAGTATGATATATGAAGTATAAGTCCATTTTAGGAACCATATATGATTAATCTCACTATATAATGACTTATGTATATTTAATAACTTTTTCTAACCTTTTGTTTGAGACAGATGGAATGACCCGTCATTCTATCACATGATCTGCTAACACTTCACGAATAAAAAATTCAACTTCATTTATTTAAGAGATGAAGTAGAAATTGTTCAAGGCACGAACAACAGTGAGATTGTACCAAAATAAAGTAAGTATTTATTCTAATTCAAATTCTTCAACTTTAGGGAAACGATCTTGAAAAACCAAAAATGCTGTCCTAGTGCTCTTATATCTGATTAATCAGATGGTACCTTAGATCATCACAAATTTATGGATTTGTGATTGTTGGCTTTTCCATAGCCATGTTCTCTACCACTCTCCATCAGAACATGATGGTTAGATTTTTCTTCCATATCCATATTTTCACCTATGTGGAAACCCAGTGATTAGTTTATTTGGGTAACCTTTACGTTTCATACTTTTGTTTTTAAAGATTGGTTTTGTTATTCCTTTTTACGATGTGGGTTTTTATTAAACAAACTTTCGATTAGTAAACCATTTATAACCCCGAAGAATTTCGAGGGCGAAATTCATTTTAAGGGGGGTAGAATGTAACACCTCGAGATTTTATGAAAGATATTATTTTAATTTCATTAATGTCTTGTGTTTTATTCTACACCAAGATTACCTTGCTCTATACACAACACCGTATTAGCTTGCAGTATACGCAACATTATTCTTGGACCGTGTTACACACAATTTTTATAATAGTTATTCTACGCAACATTGAGTATATATATATATATATATTCAATGTATAAATGAAATATGGTTGGATTCTGTTATACGAAACAATGAAGGATTCTTTCACAACACTCAACCCTGACTTGGCTTGCATTACACGGAATCACGACCTTCCTCGATAGCGTGTGTTGTACGCAATACCGGATTTTAATAAACAATTATAATATTGTCATCAACTAGCCATTATGAATAGTATTAACTAAATTTTGAATTTTATAACATTATTATTCATCTTACACATTTTCTAGAACATGGTATAAGAACAAAATAAATTTTTCGGGTAAAATAATTATTTTTCAAAAAATGCAGTTTTGCCGCCTTTTGATGGCGCACCCACTTTAAATATAGTTTTGACATGTTTATAAGTTCAATTTGACAAAATAAAATTCTTATTTGGAATCAAGAAATAAAAATTTACTTTGGATAAAATTTTCATATTATTCTGGTAACTTTCATATTTTAATGAATAGTAAAAACACGGTATATTTTAATTAAAAACAAATTTTTTTCATCGTAATATATTATGTGGTTAAATTATAATATTGAATGGTTTTAAAGTATAAATATAATATATTTTTACCATTTAATATAATGTATGACATTAGCATTGATTTTACCTTGAATTCGTAGGTTAAATCAATTCAATCTTTTGCAATGTTTTAAAGAAAACCCGATTTCTTTCGACAATGGGATTAATTTTAATTTAATTTCTGCAACTTTTGTGTATTGAATTAGGAAAAATGGATTCCATATTTGGAATAATTGGATCCAAATTATGTTAATAAGCTACTTTTTATTTTTGGGAATTATGAATAGTAACTACGGTAAATTTTATTTACCATAGTTAAAGGTAAATCGGGTAATTAAGGATAAATATAACATTTTAAAATTACCCTAACAAATGTCAAAATCCTATTGGATGACTAAAAGTCGACCCATATCACCTAAGGGTTGGATTAGATTCATTTAATTAAATGTTTTCAATGAAAATGATTTAATTATTATTAAAACCAAAGAATGTGACAACATGTCACTTTCTTAAATTATATAAGTATAATAATTTTAATCTAGTGATAAACTTCATGAAACTTCGAAAATGAATAGTCTCCAGAAATATAATACAGTTATATAAATCATAGGAATTTATTTAGAATTTTTAGGGATTAAATAATTATCATTTATTATGACACAAAGATGATGCAGTAATTATTTTATTAATGAAAATTGACATAATTAATGTTATAAATACCCAAATAAATGTAATTTTAGACTTTTTATGAATTCCACTAATTTTCTAGGTTACTATGACATGTTATTATGGATTTCATTATCTTTTTTCGAACTTATCATTCTGTTAGGATTTTCACAAAAACCAATTACTAAATAGTGTCAAAATTGACATAAAATAGTGTTGAAAACAAATATTATATTATTAATTGTTATTTTATTCCTAAAAATATAAGTTTCATCCAAATGACTTATATAAGATTATATATATTAATAATAAACAACTTGGGGTTCTTTTGGCTTGTTATGGTAAGTTTATTAACCATATAGTGTAAGAAAACAAAAAGACACGGTAAAAGTTAAATTATTTAACTTAGAGTTAAATCTAATTGATAAGGTTAAAATAATAACCTAAACTTGTCTAAATCCTATTGGATGAGAGGATTGAGACCCATCCCCACCTTAGCCTCGAAATAAATAAATTTGGAGCTATTTAAAACTGAACTTGACTTTATAATAAAATAATATTTTTAGTTATTCCAAAGGTGCCCCTCTCCTCCCTTATAAAAGGGAACCTCCTCCCTCTCTTCCTCACACAACATTGAGCCTTCAAGCTCGGACAACACCTGCCAAAGTCTCTTCTACACTTTCCTAGAAACATCCTAGAGGTTCTGGTCTTCCTCAGAGACCAATTTTAGTGCCCTAAGAGGAGGTCTCAAAGAGGTGCTTCAAAGAAGAGGTAATTTCTGTTACCGATTCTTTGACCTTTATTTCTTCTTCCACTTATTCTTCTTAGGTTGTTTCATTATGAAGTAATAACATCAGTATCACTCATATACTGATATGTTATTATAAGTATGAAACAATCCTATTTCACCATCTATCCATCCTACAGAAAATGAAATCACCGCGCGTGCGTACGTACGAAATACCGTCTCCACGCCGTGGTGAAATCTATTTTCCACCACCAACTTACTTGGATGGGTATAATGGTGTAAATAATAACTATATATTATTATTTTAAATTCATATTGATTCTGAAATAGTATACATACACTCCAATATAGTCCCACGATCATGAGAATGATATCATCGCTCGTGCGTACGTACGAACTACCGTCTCCACGACGCGATGAGATTCATTCTCAACTTTAACCATTAATGAATGATTATAAAGTATATATAATAAGTAATCATGAAATATATGAAATAATAATGATACTGGATTTATTTTTATATATATGTATGTCATCTACTTAATTCCGTTCAACTCAATAAGGAAACGAAAACAGCGTTCATGCGTACGTACGGCCTACCGTCTCCATGAACGGTGTATTTCTTTCCAATTACTGATTTATTATATATATGTATATTCTGAATATATATATATATATAAATCATGTTTTATATTCTGGAATTAAGTAATCATGATCTAAGTAATCATATGAATAATTACAAGTCAAAACACGGACGACAAATGAAACAATTTTACCCAAAACGCTCTTTAACATGGAATTTACAATAGAACGGGTAATATAAAGTCATAAGTGAACCATATATGATATCATAACAATGGATATGATTCTGTAATAATTCAATGACATTATTTAAATCATTATACAGGAGGTTAGGACACTTACGAAGCAAATCGGACCTAAGGTAAGGGAAATATCACAATCTCATTTTTATCCGAGATTGTTTATACTTTGGTATTTACTGGGGTGTATTTTATCATCCACATACATGTTTCCTAAATATGTAATATTATTTCCATTATACTACAATTGTTTAAATCCTATTTTACCCTTTGGTGAGTTTTTGGTAAAAGATATGAAAGGAATATTTTGCCGTTTTTTGTACGAGGTACTTTTTGACTTTTCCGACAAAAGTACAAAGAATGTTTTTTTAACTTATACGGCATGAATGGATTTTTAAAACATTATTTCCAAGAAGATTCCATTAAAAGTTTTCAAGTTTATTTTTAATCAACTTCTTTTAGTTTAAAATTGTATGACATTTTAATAAAGGAAAATTGTTTTTGAAGTAGAAAGGATATTTTCTTCAAGAATGGAGTTCAAGTGTTTTATCAAAATTATTTTCCATCTAAGATAATAAATGGTTATGTTTTTATCCCTATTATTACAATGATTTGATTATGTTGTGATGGAAATATTTTTTATGAATTCCTTTATCTTATATGAATTGTTTTATGATGTCATGATGTTTAAGAATCCCATTTTTATTACATGGGTTATGCTTTGATGTATGGTTTATGATTTTGTGGCACACATAAGAATGGTATCATTATGAGATGTGTGGGACCTATATCTCCATCCAATGCATTGGGTAAAGATTTTATATCTCATGAGATAGACATGGCTGGAATGGTAGGTTATACCGGTTCAGTGAAACTGGACTGAAACGAGGGTGAGTCGGTTCAGAAAGGGACTTTGTCCACTAAGATAGTCTTGGAAATGAGTCTTGACTAATAAGAAATGATTCTCTATGACTATGTGTGTATGCCACAAAGTTTCATGTTTTAAGTTATGATTATTGTGATTACATTTCACTGCCATGATTTACCCCATGTTATGAAATAATGATCTCTTTTGCAGGTTAAGATTTCCAAAAGTTATGTGCTTATGTATATGATGTGATTGATATTTCTTTTGTTTACCCTTACTGAGCATTTGAGCTCACCCTTTTAGGTTTTCTTTTCCCCAGGATATAAAGAATGGTTTTTGGTAAAAAAAAGGAAGATCTTTATGGTAGATTTTGAAGATCTTTCACCACGATTAGAAGATTATATTCCGAGTTTCCAAAGACACTAAACTATTACGGTCCTTGTGCGTTTGTTTTTGTTATGTACTAAGTATTCCGCAAATGTAATGTAATGTCAATGTACGTCAGGCTTCGGGTCTCTACACTAGAATATTTATCTTTCGAGACGATGGACTTATAGCGACCGTCATTTAGCGGCCGCTAATACCAAATGGAATCTACTTAATTTTTCTACACCCCACGCCTAATTTTCCCCTCCCCTACCCCATGACTCACCCCTCCCCGACCCCGCGACCCCGACCCTCGGTGACCCCGACCCCCGACGACCCCGACCCCCGACGACTCCGAACCCCGACGACCCTGACCCCCGGCGGCCCAGACCCCCGGTGACCCCCACACCCTTGCCTCCATGCTGCCCCCCCCCGTGACCTCGACACCCCCGCGACCCGACAACCCCAACCCCCTGCCTCCATGCTCCACCTTTAGACAATCTCGCAGCCGTCATCCCCTCCTAGCCCCGCTGCATCCCTCCGGCAAGTCCTCACGTCCTGCCTCCGTTGGACCCTCCCGGTCCGTTGTGCCCCGTCGTGTAGAAACTTTCCACGCTTCGTCCAACGGTTCCACCCCTTTCGAGTCCGGACATCGAACCCCTGTAATCAAGTCGCTACACCATTATGGTCCCGCAATCAAGTCACACCCCGCTACTCACGGTCGAGTCTTCTACAAGTAATGTTTTTTATCATTCAAATGAGCTTTTAAGTTATTGGTTTTTAAATTTTAATGATATCTGTTTTTTTAGAATTTAAATAAGATATTTCAATTTTTATTTCTATTAAATACAGATGCAGATAAGAGTTGGATTCAAATGTAAGATAGGTTTTTGGATGAATATTATGAGGGTATTAAGTGATTTATGGATTTTACCAAAATATTTTCAAGCGATATGATTAGTTTTCCATGCAGAAAATGTGAAAATAGATATCTCTTCAAATGTGATAGTGTTAGATAACATTTGTTTTTGAATGATTTTTTGAAAACAGGTGAGTGAATTGTGAAGTGGTCGGGCAGACGGCACGTCAATCGGAGGTGTCGTGTGCCCGCGGTGACCGAAAACGCTCTTTTGGTATCATAAACGGCCAAAACGAGCATTTAACGGTCAAATTTATAGAGAATGACATCATATTGACTTGAAATCATAGGGAAACAATCTAATTATTATTCGTGATGTGTACGAGGAGACGACACATCAATCGGACGTGCGGTTTGTGCGGTACGGCTCAATATGTGTTTTTAAGTGTTGGGCATGCTTCCGAAACGTGCGTGGGGTGGTCCAAACCAACCGAAAGATGTCAGAATGGCCTGAAATCAGATGAAAAGAATGGTTGAGTGAACTGTGAAGTGGTTAGGGAGACAACACGTCAATCGGAGGCGTCGTGTGCCCGCGGTGACCGAGAACGCACTTATGGTGTCATAAACGGCCAAAACGGGTGTTTAACTTTCAAATTCATAGAGGACAACATCAGATTTACATGAAATTACAGGGAAATAATATAATTATTATTCATGACATGTACGAGGAGACGACACGTCAATCAGACGCGCGGTTTGCGCGGTACAACTCAATATGCATTTTTTAAGTGTTGGGCACGCTTCAGAAACGCGCGTGGGGTGGTCCAAACCGGCCGAATGATTTTAAAATTGTCTAAAATTAGATGAAAAGAATGGGTGAGTGGATTGTGAAGTTGTCGGGTAGACGAAACGTCAATTGGAGGTGTCGTGTGCCTGCGGTGACAAAAAACGCTCTTATGGTGTCATAAACGGCAAAAAAACGGGCGTTTAACTGTCAAATTCATAGAGAACAACATCGGATTGACCTGAAAGTACATGAAAACAATACAATTATTATTTTTTATGTGTAAGAAGAGACGAAACATCAATCGGATGTGCGGTTTGTGCGGTACAGCTCAATATGCTGTTTTTAAGTGTTGTGCGAGCTTCAGTAGCGCGCGTGGGGTGGTCCAAACCGGCCGAACGATGTCGGAATGGACTGAAATCAGATGAGAAGAACAAATGAGTGAATTTTGAAGTGTTTGGGTAGACAACACGTCAATCGAAGGTGCCACGTGTCCGCGGTGACCGAAAATGCTCTTCTGGTGTAACAAACAGCCAAAACGGGCATTTAACAGTCAAATTCATAGAAAACGACATCAGATTGACCTGAAATCGCAGGGAAACAATATAATTATTATACAAGATGTGTAAAAAAATATGTCACATCAATTGGATGCACGGTTTGCACGGTACGGCTCAATATGCGTTTTTTAAGTGTTGGATGCGCTTCAGAAACGCAAGTGGGGCTGTCCAAACCAGCCGAACGATGTCAGAATGGCTTGAAATCAAATGAAAAGAATTGGTGAGTGAATTGTGAAGTGTTTAGGCAGATGGAACATAAATCGGAGGTGCTGTGTGCCTGTGGTTACCGAAAACGCTCCTCTGGTGTCATAAATGGCCAAAACGGGCGTTTAACGGTCAAATTCATAGAAAACTACATCAGATTGACCTGAAATCATAGGGAAACAATCTAATTATTATTCGTGATGTGTACAAGGAGACGGTACGTCAATTAGACGTGCGATTTGCGTGGTACGGCTCAATATGCGTTTTTTAAGTGTTGAGCGCGCTTCAAAAACGCGCGTGCGGTGGTCCAAACTAGCTGAAAGATGTCAGAATGGCCTAAAATCAAACAAGAAGAATGAGTGAGATAATTGTGAAGTGGTTGGGCAGACGACATGTCAATCGTAGGTGCCGTGCGCCCGCGGTGACTGAGAACGCACTTCTGGTGTCATAAACGGCTAAAATGAGTGTTTAATGGTCAAATTCATAGAGGACGACATCATATTGACCTGAAATCACAGAGAAACAATTTAATTATTATTCGTGATGTTTACGAGGAGACGACACATCAATCAGACATGCAGTTTGTGCGGTATGACTCAATATGGGTTTTTTAAGTGTTGGACGCGCTTCAGAAACACGCGTGGGGCGGTCCAAACCGGCCAAAAGATGTTGCAATGGACTGAAATCAAACGAGAAGAATGGGTGGGTGAATTGTGAAGTGGTCGGGCAAACGACATGTCAATCGAAGGTGTCGTGTGCCCGTGGTGACCGAAAGCGCTCTTAAGGCGTTATAAACGGCCAAAACGGGCGTTTAACGGTCAAATTCATAGAGAACGACTCAGATTAACTTGAAATCATAGGTAAATGATCAAATTATTATTTGTGATGTGTACAAAGAGACAAAACATCAATCAGACGTGTGATTTGCACGGTACGACTCAATATGCGTTTTTTAAGTGTTGGGTGTGCTTTAGAAACATGCGTGGGGTGGTCCAAACCGGCCGAACGATGTCAGAATGACATGAAATTAGACGAGAATAATAGGTGAGTGAATTGTAAAGTGGTTGGGAAGACGACATGTCAATCGGAGGTGCCGTGTGCCCGTGGTGACTGAAAACGCTCTTCTGGTGTCATAAAGGGCCAAAACGGGCATTTAATGGTCAAATTCATAGCGAACGACATCAGATTGACCTGAAATCACAGAGAAACAATATAATTTTCATTCTTGACATGTATGAGGAGACGAAAATTCAATAAGACGTATGATTTATGCGGTACAGCTCAATATGCGTTTTTAAGTGTTGGGCGCGCTTCAGAAATGCGCGTGGGACGGTCCAAACTGGCCGAATGACGTCAGAATGGCCTGAAATCAAAAATAAAGAACGGGTGAGTGAATTATGGAGGGTTTGGGTGGACGACACATCAATCGAAGGTGCCATGTGCCCGCGGTGACCGAAAATGCTCTTCTAGTGTCATAAACGGCCAAAATAGGTGTTTAACGGTCAAATTCATAGAGAATGACATTGGATTGACCTGAAATCAGAAAAAAAATTCTAATTATTATTCGTGATGTGTACGAGGAGACGACACATCAATCGTACATGCGGTTTGCGTGGTATGACTCAATATGCATTTTTAAGTGTTGGGCGCATTTCAGAAATTCGCGTGGGGTGGTCCAAATCGGCCGAACGACGTCAGAATGGCCTGAAATCAGATGAAAAGAACGGGTGAGTGAATTTTGAAGTGTTCAGGCAGACAGAACGTCAATTAGAGGTTCTGTGTGCCCCCAATGAACGAAAACGCTCTTCTAGTGTCAAAAAGGGTCCAAACGGGCCTTTAAAGGTCAAATTCATAGAGAAAAACATCTGATTGACCTGAAATCATATGTAAATGATCTAATTATTATTTTTAATGTGAAAAAGGAGACATCATGTCAATCAGACGTGCGGTTTTCACGGTACGGCTCAATATGTCTTTTTTAAGTGTTGAGAGCGCTTCAGAAACACGCATGGGGTGGTCCAAACCATCCGAACGACATCGGAATGGACTAAAATTTGACAAAAAGAATGGGTGAGTGAATTGGGATGTGGTCGGGTAAACAAAACGTCAATCAGAGGTGTCGTCTGCCCGTGATGATCGAAAACGCTCTTCTAGTGTCATAAACGGGAAAAACGGGCATTTAACGGTCAAATTCATAGCGAACAACATCAGATTGATCTGAAATCACAGAGCAACAATATAATTATTATTTGTGACATATACGAGGAGACGACACATCAATCAGACATGCGGTTTGCACGGTATGACTCAATATACGTTTTTCAAGTGTTGAGCGCGCTTCAGAAACGCGCGTGGGGCGGTCCAAACCGGATGAACGTTGTCAGAATGGCCTGAAAGCAGACAAGAAGAATGAGTGAGCGAATTGTGAAGTGGTCAGGTAGATGGCACATCAATCGGAGGTGTCGTGCTCCCATGGTGACTGAAAATGCTCTTCTGGTGTCATAAACGGCCAAAACAGGTGTTTAACGGTCAAATTCATAGAGAACGACATCATATTGACCTGAAATCATAGGGAAACAATATAATTAATTTTTTGTCATGTGTATAAGGATGCGGAATGTTAATCGAATGTGCGGTTTGCACGGTACGGCTCAATATGCATTTTTAAGTGTTGGGCAAACTTCATAAACGCACATGGGGCGGTCCAAACCGACCGAACGACGTCGGAATGGCCTGAAATCAGACGAAAAGAATGGGTGTGTAAATTGTGAAGTGCTTGGGTAGACAAAACGTCAATTATAGGTGCCGTGTGCCCATGATGATCGAAAACGTCTTCTTGTGGCATAAACAGCCAAAACAGGCGTTTAACGGTCTAATTCATAGAAAACGACATCGGATTGACCTAAAATCACAGGGAAACAATTTAATTATTATTCGTGACGTGTACGAGGAGATGAAACGTCAATCGGATGTGCAGTTTGTGCGGTATGACTCAATATGCATTTTTTATGTGTTGGGCGCGCTTCAAAAACGCGCGTGGGGCGGTCCAAACCAGCCAAACGATGTCGGAATGGCCTGAAATGAGACAATAAGAATGGGTGAGTCAATTGTGAAGTGGTCAGGCATATGACACATCAATTGGAGGTGTCGTGTGTCCGTGGTGACCGAAAATTCTCTTCTGGTGTCATAAACGGCCAAAACGGGCGTTTAACAGTCAAATTTATAGAGAACGACACCAGATTGACATGAAATCATAGGGAAACAATCAAATTATTATTTGTGACGTGTATGAGGATAAGACACGTCAATCGGACGTGCGGTTTGTGCAGTATGGTTCAATATGCATTTTTTAAGTGTTGGGCGCACTTCAAAAACGTGTGTGGGGCTGTCCAAACTGGCTGAACGACGTCAGAATAGACTGAAATCAGACGACAAGAACATGTGAGTGAATTGTGAAGTGTTCAGGTTGACAGAACTTCAATCAGAGGTGCTGTGTGCCCATGGTGACCGAAAACACTCTTCTGGTGTCATAAACTGCCAAATGTATAGTGGACGACATCATATTGACCTGAAATCGCAGAGCAACAATCTAATTTGGACCATTAAATTAATGATTTTAAAATTTTGAAATGATAATAGAAATTTTGAATATATTTTGAAAATAAAATACTTTCTATTTGTTACAATAAGTTTGAATTGAAATATGTTAATTTGTTTCAATTATTTGGTTATAGGTTTTATTCGGTACTAATTTTGTTATTAAATTTTGTTATGTAGTTATATTTGATGATAGATGTGGAGCTTGGAAGATGAATTATGAGATTTATGTGGGTATATTTTTTTGTATTATTGATATTTTTAAAAAGAAATTAAAAACCTAAAGCGGTGTCCATTTAGCAGCTGCTGTAGGTGATTCCAGCGCCACCTACAGTGACTGCGAAACCACGACCGCTATAGCCCATACCAGATTTCCTTTAGCATCTGCCAAATGGTGGCTACCGATAGAAACAACGATGGGCCAAAAGTGGCCACCATTTGGCGGACACTAGGCGGAATCTATAGACCTTTAGCGACGGCTTTTGGTGGCCGCTAAAGGTCATGATTGTACTAGTGATATTAACGTGGGATGGGGGGTCTCTTTCTACCATCAAATCCCATTTTTCTAAAACATATTACCATATGTCCTTGGTTAGCACATATAAAATATCTCATGATAAAGTCATACATTGCATAATCATGACTCGATTGAAATAATGAAGTTAATTTTCTTTTACTGTTGAGCACTTTAGATTTTAAACATACATACATAGTGTAATAGACACCTCCACAATAGTATCACTTCTCTACCTCCTTACATCGAGGAACTTAACTTCAAAATTTAGAAATAATTAAAAAATTTCACACTATTCCTAGATTTGAAATGTGGAATTCTCTACTTATTGATGATTCTATGAGAAGGATATCCAACTTTCCATTTGAGGATATCTATCTCATTTCAAGATTTTTGATCTTCATTGTAAGTGCCTAGTTATGATAATCGTATCACTGAGAGGGGGAGGGGGTGAATTGGTGATTTCGTTTTCTTTTAGGCTTCCTTTCTTATGAAACAACCTTCTCCTCCTGTTAAAAATTATTTTTCCTACTAAAAACAATTCAAACACACATCCACAATAACACAAGAATTTATAAGGATCACTATTAAATAAGAATAACTACGTCCTTGGTATGGTTTGGAAACAATTCAATACCACACAATCCACTAGAAATCAATCCTTTTGTGTGGAATACAATGAGTAGGACCTTCCCTTTCACTCATGTAGCACTATGTAAACAATCCAATAGTGCATGTGCTCATTTTAGCACAAATGGTGTAATGCAATGTTTTTGTAACAAAACATGTTACTTGTGCTTCTTTATCAACTTCCAAAAATGTATTCCTTTAAAAATAATTCTTCACTTTCTTACCCAGAAGTTGGTAAGAATTTCAAGGACATTGATATAAAACTCAGTCTAACTACCCAATCCAATTTCTCCAATCTGATTACTCAATATAAAAAATAAAAATCTTTTAGAATATTGTTGAGGCAATTCTGAACACCTTCTTCCTCAGTCCAAAAAACTAAATATGATAGTCCAAATCTGATTATCCAGATCAATATGATGATCAAACAAATATAATGACAAAAAGAATATGACAGTTAGCTGAATACAATAATCTACTAAATATGATGATCAACTGAATACATTGTAATCTTGTCTCTTATCCTTTCACTTCTGTCCGATGAATCTTATTCAAAAAAGATCATTAAAAAAACTTCTTATTATCACTCTAAAATTATTTATCACTCCTCCTCTGCTTTTCGTGAACAACACATTCATCATCAAAAAAGTACATAATATTTTTTCCTTTTATAGGTGACCCAAAATTGGTTTAGGTATGATTCCTAGTATCTTTTCTGCTCAACCAAATTACCCAAATTTTCATGTTTCCTTGAATTTTGGGTGCATATTGACTTCATCAATGCTTGCCAACTCCTCTCATTTATTCTCAATACTTCTTGAATCTTTTAACAACTTCAACTATGTTCTGTCTTTCTTCACAAAGATTAGTCGGAATCTGATTTCCTCAATACGATTTCTTCATTACAATTCTCTGTACTAATTACTTGTATGAGAAAATAGATACCATTCTGATTGGTCGATATGACTACATTGTTATCTTCCCATATTGATTTTTTCTTTAAGACCAGCAAGATGTATCAATATCAACTCTAATATGATTGTTCTTTACCCAATTGATAAAATCATTTGAAAAAAAATTATGGGTTTTCCTTCTTTTCTGAATACAATACCCATCAGATTTTTTCTCTGAATATTTATATCATTTGGATTTTGGTCTTATTGAAAACCAGTACCTTCAATTTCTTACATTTTCCAAAAATCATTCCAACCTTCAAATTTCAAGCTTCCCCTTTGACAACACATCCAACAATCTCCTTCATACTCTTACCAAACTCAAGTCTGATTCCAATTATGATTACAATCTGCCACATTATGATGAAGAAAAATGTAAGTATATCCTAATAAATGGTTGACTACATTGTTGATCAATCTCTAAATTTCTTTTTGAATGAGCTTTAACAACATCCACATTCTTTCTTTATCATTGGTTCCTAACAATTATTACTCCATGATTATGATGGCATACCGAGTCTGATGGACCTGTGTTAGTAGAATCTACTTCAGTAACTTCTCTAACTACTAAATATGACACCAATAACTTTTATTCACAAACAATTCTGCCCCTGATGAATTTAATGGTATGCCGAATATGATGGATCAGTATTCAGTAACTTCGACTTCAACAACTTCCTTATTTCAAAAACTTCTTCTTGTATCATGACTTCCTTCATGACTTTGAATACAACTTACAATAGCTTCAACATCATCTGAATTACCAAGGAAAGTATTGTAACTTCCCTATTTTTCATCAAAATATTTATTTTTTTCTTAGCCTGAATACAATTGACATGATTATGATCAGACTAGATATGATTTCTAACACTTTTCTCTTCCAATTCAATACTCAATTCAAGTGTCAAAACTTCTTCTCCCCCTTTCATTCATCAATATTTTATCACATGTTTAAAAAATATTTATGATTTATGAGAACTCCAATATCGGAAAAGAATCACAATATTTGTATCATAGTCATGTAAAATCTGATTCTTCCCCATTACAATCAATCCTTGCATTATGGATCCAGTGTGTATTTGACGAACCTTTTCTTCTAGCCTTATTCCCCTGAATATGGTGAACTTTTTCAAGCATTGTGAGTCTGATTTCTTGAATATGATGGTCAATCTGATTTTCACCAAATACATAGTAAGGTGATTTCTTTTCTTCTTAAACATCTTTTGAAAACAAATGACAATACCATTGTAAAAAAATCTTCTTCAACTTCCAGAAACCTTCTCCAAATAACATGGTCCGAAAAATCTCCCCCTTTGGATTTTTTTTCAACCAAGATTAATATATCCTTAAAATTTTTATCCTCAAGCAATTCATTAATTATAAAAAATTAAAAGCCAATGTGAGCTAACTCATTATAAGAAACAATAATTATTGACAACAAATCCATGATTTCCAAAATTAGTGATTATGAAAACATTCTTTATCTTTCTTAATAACATTTTCTTCCCCAGCTCTTCAAATTTCCTAGAATACAGAACATTGTTTTCTTATAACCACTCCAAAAAATAGTTAGAACAGTTCACAACCATACAATGGTGGATTCGAAACATCCCCACAACTCCTTTTTACATACTTCCGTATGGATAGATTTATGAAACAATTATCCCCCTTGACAACACTATAAAAAGGTAATATAAAAAGGAGACAGAAACACATACCTTAACCTTGATGAGAAAGAGGTTGAATACCCATGTTCAACCTGAATTTAGAAATGTTGGATTGAATATGTAAATATATATGTATATTATATGGAACAATACAATAGGGGGGGGGGTGAATTGTATGTTTAAAAACATTGTGTTTAAACACTTAAAAGATTAGTTTAAAAGATCTTAAACTAATACAATTCAAACAACCACAATTGTATTGAATATAAATGTATGATGTAATGTAATACAATTAGAAAAGTAAATTAATTGTATTCAAGATGAATACAATAATCAGAGTAATAAAAGTGTGAGAGATTCTACCATAAAGTGTATAGAATCTATTAGTACAATATGTAATAGAATAATCGTAATTGAAGCAATGACAATTGAAAGTGTAATGAAGAAATGAAACAATACAAATTATTTTATAATACAAACTGCAGCGGAAATGTAAAAGTATTACAATTCTTTTGACCCAAAGAGAAGGTTTATCCTTTCACCTAGGATAAGATGTCTGTCTTACCACCACCTTGGTAAGACCTCGATACGATGATCAGTTCTTCTGTATGCCTATCCCCGACAGCCTTCGATACGATGATCGGTTCATCTGTCTGCCTATCCCCGACAGCCCTCGATACGATGATCGGTTCGTCTGTCTACCTATCCCTGGCATCCCTCGATTTTGTAGGTAATCGACACCTCTGTCTTCCAATCAATTGAAATCCCTTGATACGAAGATCGGTCGCACAAAGCACAAAGCATGAGAGAAGTCACAGTGTCTCTCTCTAGAACATGATAGAATCAAGGTATCATAGTTATCTCAGTGCATTGTTCATTTCTTGGCTTCAAATGACCTCCTATTTATAGGCCTCAGGTTCCAATAGTCATATTTCCTCTAACAGTCATATTTCTCTGAAAAACTCAGAGGGACTTGGACACTTGGAATTATAACGGTCATATTGAAACAGAAAGCACGACATTGTTTTGATTAGTTTGTAACTAACTCAATGAAATCATTTTGGTTAAAACAAAAGACAAATGAAGATGATGAAAAAAAGTACGATAAATATGAAACATATGTTTTTGACTAAGTACCAAAATAAGCAAGTAATGAAAGTATGAGTAACAGAGTCAGTACGATACGATTGACAGAGTCAGTACGATATGATTGACAGAGTCAGTTCGATACGATTGATAGAGTCAGTACGATACGATTGACAGGGTCAGTATGATACGATTGACAGAGTCAGTACGATACGATTGACAAGATAAAAGACATTTGTGATTTCCAAAACATGATATAGAAGTCAAAGGAGAAATTTTGACTCAACAATATCCCCCTTTTTGGAAAGCACAAAACACAAAGTTAAGACAACAAGAAATACTTATATCCCCCTGAGTTATTGGAATCTCTTCTAAATATGAATTTTAATACAACTAACTCCCCCTTAGGTGTATACATTCTTAAGGATTGTATTCACATATTTTCCTTGGTTTCAAAGTATTTCATTAAAACATTCTCCCTATGTAAAAAATTCTCCCCCTTTATAAAACATTCTCCCCCTTTGTGATTTACAAAAAGAATAGGGTAACTTTGATTTGCCTGAAATAGTTAGAGAAATGAAATACAGGACAAAAGAATGTATCATAAAAGTTATTACAAAATAGATAGGTTCCATTAGAAAAGAAAAACAAATACAACAGTCATTTGTTTTCTCTTTCCTTTTCCTTCTTTATCAGCTCATGAAGAAAAAATTTCATCTTTTTGATTTCTTTCTTGTCTTCAGAAATTGAATCACCCTGAGATCTGAGAATCTCTTGTTGGTCGGAAAATTTTTTGTCTTGATTCTTGATAGTCTCCTCTTGGACTCTGATTACTTCCTCAAGGGTATCAATTCTGTTTTCCAAATTTTTGTTATCTTTGGATAACACAGAATTTTGTTTCTTCAACAAAAACATTTCATCTTTGAAAGATGAAACTTTTGAGAATTCAGACTGAAAAGCATTCATTCTCTCTTGTAATTATTTTACTAAAGGAATATTGGCTCCATGAGTTACCTGATTCAGTCTTTCAATAGTTTCGTTGTCAAGTTTATTGAAAGCAATCGAAAGATCATTTGAAAATCTCCTTATATCTTCAATTTCTATCTCATGGTCATTCACTGAGCTTTCCGTTTTATATGACCACTTGGTCATCTGTGGAAAGCCTTCTTATGAGTAGCCTAAGTTTCAGATAAAACATTAAAATTAGCTTCAACTGACAAAACTTTCTTTCTCAATTCTCTTATAGAGGCAAATTTCATTTTCTGATTGTCAGTAATGAAATCAATTTTCCCTTCCAGCCTGGGAAAGTATGGAATAGTATTTTCAACCCTTCTTAAAACATGAACAATGTAATCACTTCTCTTGAGAGAAATTGTTTGTTTTGAATCAGTATCTTCATCGTATGAAATCAGTTCATTTGATCGGCTTGAGTCAACAACTGGATGTTTTCCTTTTGCTTTCTATTTCTCCCTTCTTTCTTCTTCTACTTTGTCACTGATTAAAATAACTTTTTCAGTATGAGAAGATTGAGAACCTTGCTTTAATGGATGGTGTTTTTTTATCCGGTGTTTCAAAAGTTTCAATAGGTGATTGATCGGCATGAGGAACTTGTTGAATACCTTCACTCTACTTTTGAACCGATTCTTCTCTACTCTTTTTCAAACTTTGAAGGAATTCCAAAAGAAGATCTCCTTCCTCTTCTTCAACTTCCTCTATCTCTTCCATCATCTCTTTTCCTTTTTATTTCTCTGGAAGACTCTGTATTATTGGTTCTTGATGTATTTCTTCCGTTAGTTGAGCACTAGAATCCTCAACCATTTTGAGTACTTTAAAGATATCAAAGTCTTGAGCCATTCTTTTCAAAACAGACTTCTTTTTCTTTTCATCTTTAAGGGTTTCTTCTACCCTTATTCTTTATGAAAATGCTTCATCTGGGTCAGGACCAAACTTTGGATCACATTCCTTTCTCTGTTCTCTTTCTTTTCTCCAATTGGCCACAACTTCTTTACTGTAATTTGGTTTCTTATTTGGCTTTGAACTAGTTTGTGGATCTGACTTTTGAGGAACACCAATAGAAGGATTATCTTTGACAGGTATAGGTTCCCATTGATTCTGAACCGAATCTTCTTCTAAATATTTTACAAAAAGTTTTGAATTTGGGTTAAAACAAACATTCAACTTCTTCAAAGTACACTTACTAATCCAGGAGGGATTCAAATCTATCAGATTTACTTTCAAAGGAATATTACAAAACATCATACTCTCGAGAATGAATTTTGTAAGAATGGACGGATACATAATCATTTGGGACTTAATTCCTCCTGACTTAATAGTCTTGATGGTTTCAAAGACATATTCCATGAGATTTACTTTTCTCATATTTACAAGATAGTCAAGCATAAAAACATCAGAAACTTTCAGAGTTTCTCTATCTCCTTTCCTTGGAATAAGAAGACCTTGCATCCAAAGATTCACAAGTCTATTTTCCGGAGAAAGATTAGCTACTTTCCTCTTTTATTCGTTTATAATAAACATAGACTTTTCAGAATTCTCTTTGTTAAATGTACCAAATTCCTTTGGTAGTTTATGAGATGGATAGAAAGAGTCACCTTCTATAGGAACATTTAGAAAATGAGCTGCTTGATTCACAGACATGGAAATCTTTCTATTGTAAATAGAAAAATTGATAGTCATGTTTTTATAAAAGGATACAGTTTTATAATACTGAGTGAGTTCATAAAAAAAACCAGATCTTGAGAAACTAGTTTTTCAACACATAAATGTTCCCATCCTTGAAACAAAATGATTCTTCTGATTGTAGAATAATACGAATCAAAAAATTCCTGAGAAACTAACCTTTCTATGAAAAAGTATTTCTCTAGAAAAGTCTTTGAAGACATTTCAGCGGGAGTATTAGCAGAGGATTGAGACATATAGGTGAATCCGCTTGAAAGATCATACAATGACTTAAATCGGTGGAGCAGAGCTTCACCAAAAATCCTGAAAAACCAGCGTGGGATTGGGGAGGGGGGGGGGGGGGTCTATTTATAGGTGGAAAAAGGGTGACCGTTGATCTTCTATAGTTGAGATTAGAAGAAAAAAAATCAATGAATAGGAAAAAATAGATTTTTTTTTTTAAAAAGAATGATAAGTTTGTACCTATCGGAGATCGTAAGGTAATTGTTGGTTTAGATAGTATTGAAAGAAAAAACACAGGCATATGAAGTAAAAGAATACCATCAATCTTCATGCTGATGGAAAAGAAATTCATTACCATGATAAGACGTGCCAATGGAAAAGAAATTCATTACCATGAACGGACATGCCAGTGGAAAAGAAATTCATTACCATGAATGGACGTGCTGATGGAAAAGAAATTCATTACCATGATCGAACGTGCCGATGGAAAAGAAATTCATTAACCTGATCAAACATGCCGATGGAAAAGAAATTCATCACCATGATCAAACGTGCTGATGTAAAAGAAAATCATTACCATGATCGAACGTGCCGATGGAAAATAAATTCATTACCATGAACAGACATGCTGGTGGAAAAGAAATTCATTACCATGATCGGACATGCCGATGGAAAAGAAATTCATTACCATGATCAGACGAGCCGATGGAAAAGAAATTCATTACCATGATCGATCGTTACGATAGACAGATTGGTAAATAATATACTAAAACTGTCAACACAATAAATATAAAAGTAATTAATATGATAAGACTATCAATATGATAAACAGATAGGCAAAAAATTCATACAAGGAGAATAAATAATTAAAGATCTCAAGATAAAAAGAAACAAAGAAAGAAATGTTCTCCCCATTTCTACGAGGAGTTATTTAATGTAAGGAGAAATTTAAAACATGAAGTAGATATGAATGATTATTTTAATGTAATCATTCCTATCTTCTGTTTTATGAACTCAAATATATCGGAAGGTAATGGTTTTGTAAAGATGTCAGCAAGTTGTTCTTTCATTTCGATGAATTTTAAAATGATATCTCCTTTTTGTGTGTGATCCCTAAGAAAGTGATGCCTAAAATCTATGTGTTTTTCATGAGAGTGATGTGATGGGTTCTTGCTAAGAGCTATGGCGTTAGTATTATCACAAATAATTTGAGTTTTGGAAAAACTTAATCCATTGTCAGTGAGTGTGTGTTCCATCCACAACACTTGATCAAAACAACATCAAGTTGCTACATATTTGGCTTCAGCAGTGGAAAGTGCTACTGAGTGTTGTTTCTTACAGGACCAAGAAACTAGATAATCTCCTAAGAAATGACATGTTCCAGATGTACTTTTTTTATCCATTCTACAACCACCGAAGTCAGCATCTGAAAAACCTTTCAAAACAAAATCATTTACAGAAAAGTAAAAAAGTCCTAAATCCACAGTGACTTTTAAATACCGAAAGATTCTCTTTACAGCTTTTAAATGAGACTCTTTTGGATTAGATTTATACCTTGCACATAAGCATACAGAAAAAATTAAGTCTGGTTGACTAGCTTTCAAGTATATAAAACTTCCTATCATACCTCTAAATTTTTTTTGATCTATTTGTTTTCTAGTTTCATCAAGATCAAATGTATTTGAGGTACCAATTAGAGTGCTAATACTTTTAGTTTTTTCATAACCATACTTTTTGAGTAAATATTTAATATACTTATGTTGAGATATATATGTTCTTTCTAGTTTTTGAGAAATTTTAAAACCTAAAAAGAATGTTAACTCACCCATCATAATCATTTAAAACTCATATTTCATTAAATTAGCAAAAGAGTCAGTTAAAGATTGCTGAGTTGATCCAAATAAGATGTCATCAACATAGATTTGAACAATCAAGAAATTTTTATTTTCCATTTTTATAAAAAGGGTTGGATCTGCTGTACCTTTTCTATAATTGTTTTGTAAAAGAAACCCTATAAGTCTATCATACCATGCTCTAGGGGCTTGTTTAAGACCATATAGGGCTTTGGTATGTTTAAACACGTGATTAGGATGTTTTGGGTCAAGAAAACCAGGAGGCTATTCGACAAAAAATTATTCTTGAACAAAACCATTTATAAAAGCACATTTAACATACATTTGAAATAGTTTGAATTTAAAGTATGCTGCAAAGGCTAATAGAATTCGAATAGATTCAAGTCTAGCTACCGGAGCATATGTTTCTTCATAGTCTATTCCCTCTTGTTGATTATATCCCTTAGCAACAAGTCTTGCTTTATTTGGTACAATGATTCCATTTTCATCACATTTGTTTTTGAAAACCCATTTTACACCAATTAAAGTTGTTTCTTTAGGTCTTTTAACTAAAGTCCAGACTTGATTCCTTTCAAATTCATTTGGTTCATCTTACATTTCTTTGAAATAATCTTCATCACCTAAGGCCTCACTTGGACTTTGAGGTTCAAATTGGGAAAGAAAAGCAAGATGTTCTATTTCATTTCATAAGGAATTTCTGGTCATTACAGGTTGATTTACATCACCAATGATGTTATCACTGGGATGATTCCTAAGAAAAAATTGATTTGGGTTTTTTAAAACATGTTCATCAACATATGGTAGAAATTATTCTGTGGTAAATGTTTCAGAAGTATCTTCTTGAACATTTTCCTTATCAGAAGGATCTTCTATCAAAGGTTGATAATCAGTTTTTGAAAACACATCTGAGGATGTAGGTTGGGATGATTAAAAAAAAGGATCAGTTTCAACAAATTTTACATGTACGGTTTCCTCAATAGTACAAGTGTTTTTATTGAAAACTCTATAAGCCTTAGAAGTTGTGGAGTATCCCAGAAAGATTCTTTCATTAGATTTTGGTGCGAATTTGTGTAGATTATATTCTGTGTTCATAATGAATACTTTTCACCGAAAAACTTTGAAGTATGAAACTTTAGGTTTTTGGCTAGTCCATAACTCATAAGGTGTTTTATTAAGAAATGGTCTAGTTAAAACACGAATTATAGTATAGAAATCAGTACTAACAGCTTCAGCCCAAAAGTGCTTATCAATTGAGTATTCACTCAACATGGTTCTAGTCATTTACTGAAGAATACGATTTATTCTTTAAACAACACAATTTTGCTAAGGAGTTCTTGGAGCTGAGAAATTGTGAGTAATACCTTTCTTACTACAAAAAGTTTCAAATTCACAATTTTGAAATTCATTACCATGATCACTATGAATAGTTATCAATGGTAGTTTTTTCTCATTTTTAACTTGGGCTCTAAAAGTTTTGAAATAGGAAAGGGATTCAAATTTCTTTGTTAGAAAATAGACCTATGTGAATCTAGTAAAGTCATCAACTAAAACAAATACATAGCATTTTCCTCCAATGCTTCCAGTTTGTGAAGGACCAAAAAGATCCATATGCACTAGCTGTAATGCATTATAAGTTGAAACTTCATTAATTGATTTAAAGCTAGTTTTATGTTGCTTGCAAAATTGACAAGGATCACAGACTTTTGAAGAATCATATATAAGATCTGGTAGTCCCTTTACAAGTCTTTTCATTGAGAGTTTACCAATGTTTCTTATATTGCAGTGCCCTTTTCTTCTATTCCATAACCATGAATGGTCTTCTATTGCACTTAAGTAGGGTAAATTTTGGCTCCTAACATCTTCTATGTTAAAAGTGTATACATTCTCTTGCCTATGGGCAGATAGAATGAATTCATCCTTGGAATTGTGAACTAGACACTTATCATTTCTAAAATTCACAAGGTAACCTTTATCACATAATTGACTTATGCTGATGAGATTATGCCTAAGACCTTTAACAAACAAAACATTTGAGATAAGAGCTTTTCCATGAAAAAAAATATTACCTATACCAAAAATCTTTCCTTGAGAATTATCTCCGAAGGTAACTTTTCCACCTTTTGTTTTGATAATCTTTTCAAAGAAATATTTGTTTCCAGTCATGTGTCGAGAACAACCACTATCCATGTACCAAATATTCCTGTTGGTACACTTCTCATTTTCCTGAAAAAGAAACAATTAGTTTTTCAGAATCCAAAATTGTTTGGACCCAGAATGGTTAGATAACAGAATTTTAGGAATCCACATTTGTTTAAAAAAATGAGTTTTATGAAATCCCAAAGATTGAGTTTTATTAAGATAACACCCTCTTTTTTAGTGTCCACCACATTGGCACTTAGAACAAAAAGGGGATTTTTGTGGAACAAAATAGTTATTACTAAAAACAGGTTTGGAATGAGTATAACCAAGTCCATAATGATTTCTCAAAGGATGTATTTGGGAATACATTTTGTCAAAATTTTCCTTTCCATGAGTAAAGTTTGAAAAAAATTTCTTTAAAGAGAAAATATATGACTTTAGTTTTAAAACTATGTTTTTATCTTCCAAAACATTTGATTTTAAACTAGATTTAGGCTCTAAAACATTTTTCTTAGAAATCACATTTTATAGATCCTTAGAAAGTTTATCCTTATCAGATTTGACTTTCTCAAGGGTTTTTAAAATACTTTCAAAATCAGAAGTTTTCATATCAAGATCCTTAGAAAGATCTGATACTTATTTAGTTAAAACTGAAATTATAGAGTTTGCATTATCAAGATTTTTTATAAGTTTAGAATTTTCATTTTCAAGTAATTTAGAAAATCTAGATACTTATTCAAAAGAAGGTAAAGTATCATCTTCTGATGAAGAAGATTCATCATTTGAAGATTCATAATATTTATTATCAATATAATTTGCATTTAAAGAGACATTTGTAATAGCTTCAGCATTATGTACCTTAGCCATGAGACAATGATCTTAAATTGGTAATCTGGATATAAGTCCAATATTCCTTTGTCCCGAGGACTCATATTCTGAATAATTATCTGATGAATCAATATGACTTGCACTCCAAGTATCATTTTCCTTCAAGAATTTCTTTGTCTTATAATACATTTTCTTATTTCATTCAGAATGTTTCTCCTTTCTGTCTTTTCTCTTCAGTAAAGGACAATCAGGCCTTATGTGTCCTACTTTCTTAAATTCATAACAAGTTACCTCTGAATATTTCTTATCCTTATTATCATTCTTTTTGAATCTGTATTGGAAGTATTTCTTTCCAACAATCTTGTTCATCCTTAAAGTAATCTTGTCTAACTCATTATCTGAGTGATTACTGTCACATGATTCTGATAAAAAAACTTTCTTGGCTTTAGATCTTGTTAACCTTTAAGGTGTTTTAGCTTTAGATGTAAAGGCTAAGCTACCATTTCCATTCTTCTTCTTATTGAAATCAGCATCTCTCTTCATTCTTGTCTCATGCTGTAAAAGAGTTCCAAATAGTTCATCAAGAGTAATCTGGGAAACTTTTCTATTTTCATCAATAGCTGTCCTTTTTGACTCCCATTATATTGGCATTATATCAATAATCAAATCTAAAAGAGCTTCATCATCAAGACCTTTTTCTCCCATAGATTGTAAACTATTGAAAATTGTCATAAATATTTGTTGCACTTTACACACTGGCTCTCCATAAGGAAAAATAAATCCATGATACTCAGCTCAAAGCATTTCTCTTCTTGTTTCTATAACCTTGGATGTACGAAAATGTGTGACTTCTAATTTCTTCCAAATACAGTTGGATGCTTCACAAGAAGATATCTGGCTGTATATATTACTGGTCATAGAGCATAATAGAGTATTGCATACCTTGTAATTCAGTTGATATTCTTGCTTCTCTTTGTTAGTGAATGTACGAACTTCTTTATCAGGATTTTTGTAACCTCCAGTAAGTATAATAAAATTGTCTACACCAGTTTTGATGACAAACATCTTCATTAGATCTCTCCAGTACTCATAATCATTCCCATCAAAGATAGGTGATCTAGCAGGATTTAGGTTTTCAATTGACCCAATATTTATTCCTACCATCTAATAAAACAAAATCTTTTCCACTCCACACGTTAGTGTAGTATGAGTTTGAAATGAAAGTTTGAAAGAAATAGAACAAGTAATAAAACACTATGGATACCTCCTCTGATACCAATTGTTGGATCGAATATGTAAATGTAAATGTATATTATATAAAACAATACAAAGGGGGGGGGGGGTGAATTGTATGTTTAAAAACATTGTGTTTAAACACTTAAAAGATTAGTTTAAAAGATCTTAAACTAATACAATTCAAACAACGACAATTGTATTTAATATAAAGGTATGATGTAATGTAATACTATTAGAAAAGTAAAGTAATTGTATTCAAGATGAATACAATAATCAGAGTAATACATGTGTGATAGATTCTACTATAAAGCGTATAGAATCTATTAGTACAAAATGTAATAGAATAATTGTAATTGAAGTAATTACAATTGAAAGTGTAATGAAGAAAGTAAAAAATACAAATTCCTTTCTAATACAAACAACAGCGGAAATGTAAAAGTATTAAAATTATTTTGACCCAAAGAGAAGGGTTATACTTTCACCTAGGATAAGAGGTCTGTCTTACCACCACCTTGGTAAGCCCTCGATACGATGATCAGTTCTTCTGTCTGCCTATCCCTGGCAGCCTTCAATACAATGATCGATTCGTCTGTTTGCCTATCCCTGGAAGCCCTCGATACGATGATCGGTTCGTCTGTCTGCCTATCCCCGGTAGCCCTCGATTTTGTAGGTAATCGACACCTCTGTCTTTCAATCACTTGAAATCCCTCTATACGAAGATCGGTTGCACAAAGCACAAATCATGAGAGAAGTCACAACGTCTCTCTCTAGAACTTGATAGAATCAAGGTATCACAGTTATCTCAGCGCATTGTTCATTTCTCAGCTTCAAATGACCTCCTATTTATAGGCCTAAGGTTCCAATGGTCACATTTCCTCTAACGGTCATATTTCTCTGAAAAACTCTGAGGGACTTGGACACCTGGCCTTATAACGGTCATATTGAAACAGAAAGCACGACATCGTTTTGATTAGTTTGTAACTAACTCAACGACATCATTTTGGTTAAAACAAAAGACATATGAAGATTATAAACAAGAGTAGGATTAATATGAAACATGTGTTTTTTACTAATTACCAAAACAAGAAATTAATGAAAGTATGAGTAACAGAGTCAGTATGATACGATTGACAGAGTCAGTACGATACAATTGACGGAGTCAGTTCGATACGATTGAAAGAGTCAGTACGATACGATTGACAGGGTCAGTACGATACGATTGATAGAGTCAGTACGATATGATTGACAAGATAAAAGTCATTTGTGATTTCCAAAACATGATATAGAAGTCAAAGGAGAACTTTTGACTCAACAAGAAATGGATTCATTTGGTAAAGGTTTTGTCAAGATATCACCAACTTGTTTTGATGTAGGAACATACTCCAGCTTCAATTCATTCTTCTCCACATTCTCTTTGATGAAATGGTATTTGATATCAATGTGTTTTGAATGGAAATATTGAACTAGATTCTTAGTGAGATTGATTTCACTTTGATTATCATAACCCAAGAGAAAGGGTAACTTCACTTCACCAAGTAAGTATTCTAATTGTGTCTTCATCCACATAAGTTGGGTAGCAGATTGAGTAGCAACAACATGCTCGACTTTAGTTGTACTAAGTGTTATTGAATTATATTTCTTTTTATGCCAACTAACACAGATTTTCCCAATAAAGAATACTCCACCATATGAATATCACATATCATCATCATTTCCTACCCAATCAGCATCTGAATACCCAAACAAATCAATAGATTATGAGATATCATATATGATTCTAAAAGTTTTTGTTCCATTAATGTATCAAGGATTATTTTTCTACCAAGTAAATGTGATTATTTTGGATCACCCTGTAATATTTCACATAAGGTAACAACATAAACAATGTTTGGTCTTGAGGTATTCAAATACAATAAGCTTCTAATCAGCTTTTAAAATTCATTCTAATCAACTTCCTAGCTTTCTCCATCTTTAAAAATCTTTGTTCCCACTAAAATCGGTGTGGAAATAGGTTTCACGTTTTCCATGCCGAACTTATTAAAAAGTTTCTTCACATACTTTTATTGAGAAAGAGAAATGTTTTTATTATTTTTTAAGATTTGTAACCCAAGGAAGTATTTTATTTCCCCCCAATATAGATATATCAAGCAACTTTTTAATTTCTTCAGCAAATATTTTACAAGATCTTTCATCATTCCCAACAAAGATAATGTCATCAACATGAACAACTATAATGAAGGAAAAATATTGACTTTATTTGATGAAAATATTATTATCAAATATTCATTTATTAAAACTTATCTTCCTTAAACAAGTATCCAATTTGGAATACCATGACCTCCGAGATGTTTTAGACCATAAAAACCTTTCTTCAATATTAACGCATAAATTTCATCTTTTCCAACATCAAATCCACATGGTTTTTCAATGTAAACTTCTTCATAAAGATCCACATTTTGAAATATGGACTTCAAATATATTTGAAATATTTTGTAACTTTGTTGTGTAGAAATAGTAAGAACGATTCTATGTAACCTTTTCAAACTAATCTTTCTTTGTTTCTTATTACTTCACCTTATTCAATCATCTTGTTTCAGAAAACCCACTTTGTACCAATAACATTTTTATTATTTGGACTAGGAACAAGTTCCCATGTATCATTCTTATCTTTCTGATTTGAATTTTCATTCATAGCCTAAACCCATTTCAAATACTCAAAATCTTCATTCACATCATTCGACTCAACCTTTGAATATAAATAAGTTTGTGTAATAGCATTTGTTGTTCTTATTGTTTGAACCTTTTGATGTTGGTAAATAAAAATATCATGATATTATACTTGTTTCCTCACCCCAAAATGATATTTTAGAGTATATTCCTCATCACTTGAAATAACTAATTGCTATTCTTCTTCTTGAGTAGGATTATAATTTTCTATATCCTTATCAGATTTGTTTTCCTTATCCTACTCAAATTACTTATCTGCATGAGTCTATTGATCTTCCATATCTTTCTCGATAAAATTCACATCACAAGAGTCACCAATTCTTCTTATTCAATTGTTGAAACATTTTTATCCTCTACCTTTTGGAGAATATCCAAGAAAGATTCCATATTCACCTTTTTTCTCAAACTTCCCCAAGTTTCCACCTTTCTTCTTTATAATGCATGGACTCTCAAAAACTCTTAAGTGTTTAAAACTTATATTTTTTCCATAAAATAGTTCATATGGAGTCATATTAGAACATGGGCTATAGAAAAAATAGTTTTGAATATATACATCAGTACTCATGGCTTGCCTCCAATAGTGATGAGAAAGACCATGTTCAAGTAACACAGTTCTACCCATTTCAACCAAACTTCTATTATTTATTTTAGAAAACCCATTTTGTTGAGGAGTGTATGTAGAACTACAATCATTCTGAATTCCATGATTTTCAAGATAACGTTAAAATTCTTCATTTCTATATTAACCACCATTGTAAGTTCTTAACTTCTTCACCGAATACTCACATTCTTTCTCAGCATTCCTCCTAAAATTTTTAGACATTTTTAGAGAATCTGATTTATATTTCATATAAATGACACAAGTAATGCGAGTAAAGTCATCAATGAAAGTGATGAAATACATATCTTCATTAGCTGATTATTTTTTCATCGGCCCACATATATCGGAATGGATAATTTCCTGGGGTTTTTTTGAACAAATATTAACTTTCTTATGCACTAAATTTTTAATCCTTCCATTCTGAAAAATAGTACAACACCAATCTCTTTATCTTAGAAAATATGAAATATCTCAAACACTATTTGTTTTAGATAACTTTCTCACGTTTATCTGACACATGTGTCCCAGCCTTTTATGCCACAATTTATTTTCTGACACCATGCCCAAGTATCAAGAGTTTTGGATCTCACCAACTTAAAAATAAATTTCCCTTTATACGTTCTCCTTTGTAACTATCTTTCTATTCTTCTCACTTTAAAGAAAAAATCCATATTTTTTGAAAACAACCTTTTTAACCTCATCATAATGTCATGAAACACTAATCATGTTGTGTTTCAGCCCATCAAAATATAACTAATTATTAGATTTCATCTTTTCTTTCATAATAACAGTTGAAGCAACACCTTTGATTCTCAAGGATTCATCATTACCAAATGACACTATTCCTTATTTGAAATATTTTACATTCTTCAACAATATAAAATATCATTTAATATGATAATAACACCCACTATCAAGAATCCAAGTTCATTCCCATTTTATATCTTTCAAAGTATTTTCAATGACAAGAGCTTATATTCTTCCTTTTATTTCTTCATCTCTGACTTTTGAGAATTGTTGAGAAACTTTTTTTGTGCTGGTAATAAAACTTGAAAACCCTTAGAAAGATATCTAGATTGTTAAAATCATTTACAAATAGTTTCTAGGGGTTGTAACCTATCTTAAATCTTTACTCCAACCTTCTTAGGTTTCCTCAAAACAACCTTATCTGACTTCTTTATTTTAGGAGATTAAATCCCCTTCAAACTTTTCCTTCCATAACCTATGGAATAAAATGAATGTTTTTGTTTGAAACACCACATATTTTACATATTCCCAAATCCCCAATAATAATAGTAGTATCTATAGAAAGAGTATTTACCTCTGAAGCATCCATAATAACTGAATTTGTGAACATGTTTCTCAGCAACCTTCTTGTCTTTCTTATCTAAAACACTAACCTTTCTATTATCAATTAGAATATTATTTTTTTCTCAGACTTATTATAAATAGAAGTAATAGAAATTTTTTTATATTAATAATGTTTACAAACATTTCTATACTGGGGATTTTTAAAATCTTTTCAATTTCCAATTTTGTTAGTCTTAGCCACATACATAACCTTTCCAGCATTTTCTTTTTTAGAAACAATTTCATCTTTATTATCAGCCTTTAAAGAAAACTTTTATTGATACTTATTAAGTTTACCCTTTCCATAACTTTCAAAAACTCTTGAGATATAGTTTTGGAAACTTTCATTCCTCAATTATATTTTAGGTTGTTTTTTTGGATAAGTTTCAAATCTTATTCTTTTTTTACTTTATCTTTACTTTTAGATGCTAATTGTTATTATTTTCTTCCTCAAGATATTTCTTCAAATAATAAATTGACACCAAATTTTTTTCTTCACTTATAAATAACTTTCTCGAGTTTTTATTGAGAAACATTCATTTTCAAACTTTCTGTTTTGTTTTTCAAGTACTCTGATCTTTCTTAAACATTATTTCAATTCCTCTTTGAAATGAATTTCAAGTCGAGTTTCTTCTCCATCAGAGCTAATTATTTTTAATTCTTCATCATTCACTATTTAAATAAAATTAGTATCACCCACATGCTCAATAGACTTTTTGGATTCATCTTTACTATCTTCTTCTTATTTTTATTTATCTTTATATAAAAAAATATTTTTTTAGATTTGAATAAATTTCTATCTTTCCCAATGGAATATGATTTTACTTTATCACCCTATTTCTTCCATAAACTCCTTATCCTTCTTTATTCTTCTTCACTATCTTAATATTTCTTTCTTCAAGGACAATTAGCTTCAAAGTTCCCAATGAATTCACATTCAAATCATTTCAAGGAAATTTTCCATTTATATTTACCTATAACTATTCTCAATTTTTTAGAAAACAAGGATAAAATATCATCAATATTTTTACATACCTCATTTTTAGAATTAGAATCACCAGTATATTATTCAATAAGAATCTTATTTGATTTTTTTCTTGGCCTCCTTGAAAGAAATTTCTCTATCAAATTTTGTTTTTATTTTCATAGATTTCCATCTTCTAATTTCATAAGTGATGAGAGTGATATGCGAATCATCCAAAGATAATATATCAGGGTCTCTATATTCTAATAAAGAATCTTTAACATCAAATTTGTCCGGAATAATTCTTAGGATCTTTTCAACAACTGTAGAATCCTCCAAATTTTCACCAAGATATCTGATAGTGCTGACAATATCATTTACCCTAGTAAATAAGTCTATAAAATATTTATACTCACCCGTTTTCAAATATTCATACTTTAGCCTATAGATTTGTAACCTTGCCTTCTTTAGTTTTTTATTTCCTTCATATATATTTTTTATCTTGTCCCATATATCTTTGGCTATGACAACACCTTTCACCCTTAGAAATTCAATTTTAGAAAGTGACGATAGTTAAGTATTCTTGTCCCTTACATCATTCTCAAGATTCTTCTTATCAATAGATGTAAGAGGAACTTTTTCATCAATAGATAGAGGAACATCTATTGAATATTCAAGAAAATCATATCAAATAGACATAAGATAAGGCAACATTCTATCTTTATAGATGTGATAATTCTTACCATCAAAAACTATAATTACATTACTTTTCACATAATTCAGATTCTCTATCAACTTCTCTTCAAAACTCTATCAAAGAATAAGTGAAGAGAACCTCCCTTTGATACTAGTTGTAATTTTCCTATTAGGATAATTGTATCACTAAGAGGGGGAAGGGTGAATAAATGATATCTTTTTCTTTTATATTTTCTTTCTTATGAAACAACCTTCACCTCTTATTAATGATTACATTCCCTAATAAAATCAATTCAAATAGACATCTATAAGAACACAAGAATTTACAAGGTTCACTATTCAATAAGAATATCTATGTCATTGATATGGTTTGGAAATAATCCAATACCACACAATCCAATATAAAACAATACTTTTGTGTGGAATACAGTGAGTAGGATATTTCCTTTCACTCATTTAGCACTATGTAAATAATCCAATAGTTTGTGTTCTCTTTCTAGTAAAAATGGTATAATACAAAGTTTTTGTAACAAAACATGTTACCGGTGATTATTTATAAACTTCCATGAGAATAAGGTAATAAATCTGAGGACTTTGATATTAAACATAACCTGATTTCCCAGTTCGATTTTCCTAGTCCAATTTCTCAATACAAAAAACATAACACTATTAGAATATGGTTGAGAAAATTTCAAACACCTTCTTCCTCAGTCCGAAAAATCAAATACGATAGTACATATATTATTATCTAGCTTGATATGAAGATCAACCGAATATGATGATAATAATAACATGAGAGTTAGCTGAATATGATGATCCATTGAATATGAGGATCAACTGAATATATCACAATCTTATCTCTTCTCCTTTCACTTATGTTGGAAAAATCTTCTTCAACAAATATCAATACAAAATCTTATTCTTATCTCTCTAAAATACTTCATAACTTTTCCTTCTCTACATCTTTTCATGAACAATACACTCATCATTATAAAAGTACCAAGTAATTTCACATTTTATTGATGAACCAAGAGTGTTTTAGTCTAGATTCTTGAAAACTTACCCGCTTTATGAAATTACTATAATTTCCACATTTATTTTAATTTTGGGCCCATATTAACTTCATCAATGCTTCTCAACTATTCTTGTTTATTCTAGATCCTTCTTGAATCTTCTAACTCCTTCAACTATCTTCTTTCTTTCACCACAAACATCTGTCTGAATTCAATTTCCTTAATACGATTCCTTCACTACGATGATCTATACCAATTTCTTGTATAAGGAAATAGATACCATTCTTATTTCTTGATACAATTATGTTTCTATAGGCCCATTCCATTTTTTTCATTATGATCAACAAGATGAGTCAGTATAAACTATGATACGATGTATATTGACCTAATTGATAAAATAATTTTAAAATAAATTAGGGGTTTCCCTTATTTTTTGAATACGATACCCATCAGCTTCAATCTATGAAGATTTATATCTTTTGACTTTTGGTCTGACTGAAAACCAGTACCTTTGGTTTCTCACATTATCCATAAATCTTTATAGCCTTCGAATTTTAAGCTCTTCCTTTAACAACACATCCAACCATCTCCTTCTTACTCTTACCCAACTCAAGTCCGATTATAATTTTGATTAAAATCTGCCTCATGATGATGAAGAAAAAATATATGTATCACCTAATAAATGGATAAATACATTATTGATCAATCTCTAAATTTATTTTTGAATCAACTTCAACAAATTACACATCCTTTCTTTATCATCGGTTCCAAATATTTATTCCTCTGATGATTATGATGGCATATCGAGTCTGATGGACCAGTTTTAGTAGCTTCTACTTTAGAAACTTCTATCACTACTGAATATTATACTAATGGATTTTATGCATAAACAAATCAATCTATGACGAATACGATGGTATACTGAATATTATGGATCATTATTCAAAAACTTTGACTTCCCCAAATTCCCTCTTCACAAACTTATGCTTGTATCATGACTTAATTCCTAAATTTTAATACATTTGAGACAAAATTCAACATCATCCGAATTACCAAGGAAAGTATTATAACTTCTATATCTTTTATCAACAAAATTCTTTACTTTTTATCCTAAATACAATTTACATGATTACGATCAGACTAGGATATGATTTCCAAAACCTTTTCTCTTCCAATTCAATGATCAATTCAATTGTCAAAAACTTCTTATTCCTCTTTATTTCATCAAGATTGCTTCACAGGTTTGAAAAAATACTTATGATTCATGATAAATCTAAGATCGGAAAAGCATTATCACATTTGTATCATATTCATGAAGACTCCGATTCATCCGTATTACAATCAATCCTTGCATTTTGGATCCAATGTGAATCCGAAAAACCTTTTCTTCTAACTAGCTTCTCCAAAATATGATGTACTTTTTCCAGCATTCTGAGTCTGATTTATTGAATATGATGGTCAATCTGATTTTTACCAAATACAAAGTTAGGTGATTTATTTTCTTCTTAAACATATTTTTTCATCAAAATACAACACCTTTTTTAAAAAAAATATTAAACTTATAGAAAAATTATCCAACCAACTTTGTCCCAAGATTTACATATATCTCCTTAAATTGGGTAGCCATGTTTTCTATCATTGAACAATATTATTTTCTAGATTTCATATGATCTTAAATTTGTGTGTTGAGAGGAATCAAGTTATCTTTAAGTTCCTTTTCCTTGTCCATTTTTTCTTCTATTTCATGTGTATGTTCTCCAAGTTTTTCACTTTTCTCCTTTATATTTTCACCCATTCTTCTAATGGATTATTTCAAGGAAAACTCTTCTTGATTAAAATTCTTTTTCTCCAAAATTAACTTTTCCCTGAACACATAATAAATTCTATAAATAATCTATAGTTGATCTAATTTATCATGTAGTGTTTGGGCAAAACCATTTTTATTACAAGAACATTCTCTAGATTGATGACTAGATGTCATTACCCCATATCCATCAGAATCTCCACTTCATTCCAACTCCATGGGGGAATCCATATCTTTATATTTTTAAGACCATTACACTATATAATTAGGAATTAATTAATCCACAAATCCAATTTTACATACCTCAGTGGATATTTTATTCTTTTTCAGGATTTTCATCTTTTTTCTCCTACTTTTCATTCCTTTTGATATAATAAAATATTTTCTAAATAAGTACATTGAAATATCATCATATTAAAATTTACATTTATATCTTGATATATACACCAAAATATCCTTTTATATCATGGGTTTCCCATATTTTTTTTTTCCAAAGTCATCCTTATAAGAAATCCACTAGAATGATGAATGGACTTCTTGAGTAGCTCATCAATTATTCATATAAGTAAGATCTTTTGTATTTATACATATTGAAATATTTTATTGTGAATTTTTAAATTATTTCTTGATTTATATACTCCAAAAATAATAATTACTAAATTCCAATAGAAACCAAAACTTCTAATTTTTTATGTCATCAAAGTTAATGCCCTTAAAAATAGGAAGCCTCATCATTGAATCATTATGTACAACAAATCCAAAAAATAGATTTCGTATATTGAATCTAAATAAGAAACCGTGTTCTATGATACCACTTTTTAGGACCATAAAGTTATTATGAACATGTCAAGTCACCTAAAAAGGGGTTTTAATTAGGTTGTAGTCCAATTTAAACTTATTCTTTTACTTTAACCCTCACACATTATCTGATCTTTTTCCCTAATTGAAAGAAATACTATTTGATCTAAAATTCTACCTAAATCTATATCTTAGTGTATACCATGAAAAAATAAATAAATAATATCACATGAACAAAAAGGATTATACTTGGTTCACTAGCACCAGGCCACCTCCAAGGAGCACACACAACGTAATGTTTTAGTGTACCCAAATCTAATATCAAATCAATATTTTTGGTGCATACTTATTTCATTCATGTTAAAAACATACTAAATTGAAATACAATTACATGATTTAGTTCTATATAGATGCTCACACAAGGTATAATCCATTTTTTATACTTATATATGAACTAATTAAAGGATAGAAATAAATTTATAGACTTGTGGGTATCCTCTAAATAAACATTTAAGACTAATTTACTATTCATTAAAACCTTGAAATTGATTCTCTATTGATCTCCACGTCATTATGATCCTCTTCTCCAAGAACTGATGAGAAATAATCCTCTATGAGAGTGTCAATCCATTGTTCTTCTCACAAACCACACATCACTTATAACATATATAGATAAAGAATAATCATAAACTAGAATTATGTATGTTATTCTCCATTTTATTCAATTTTCTATATATGATCAAGGGAAATCTATCTCCACATGTAATATTCCTAGAATAATTTTTTTAATTATTCCCTATTTAATATATATTAATATCTATATAAATAGATATTTCAATGTTATTACATCTTCACTAATCCCTTTTATAGATCTACTGTAATAGTTTTCATATTTCTCTTTGACTTATAAGCCTTGAATCAATGGTTGGGATAAAATTTAATATATATAATAATCCAAGATCATTAAAGGTATACCAATCTAATTAGTGTAGTGAAATTCATCCATTAATGTTGAGTATATATCCTAAATCATGAGACACATCATCATCTATTTAAATTACAAATGAATCTTAAAGATTTTCTATTTTTATCTACATCACAACATGATGACCAACATTATGGTGTGACCACATTGGGCACTAACTTTTTGTAGTATGAGCCTCCTGATTTTGGTGTGAAACTCTTTAAGTTCCAACTCCTATGAAAATCATGAAGTTATCTCCTTTTTCTTTTCATTAAATCACATGGTCATTCATTATGAATGTTTTTTTTCCAAACATATGTTTTGGAATAATTTACAACTTCATGGTGTAATCTAGTCAACCTTAGTCAATAAGAGGAGCAACAAAACATTATGTCCTTCCACTATAAAGGTGTAACCAACCTTATCATATATAAATACACTCTATTTTGGTATGAAAAAAAATATTTGGAAAAACCTTATTTTTATGTTACAACATGACCCCACCAGTTTCAATATGATCTAATCAAATTGATCTTCACAAGATGCATGATATTTTTATATGGTTTTTATAATGATGGAGAACCCAATTCTGTGACACAATTCCTATTTTAGTGTAATAAAATCTTCAGTACTTAATAATTCATATATTTGGTATACTTTTACATAATAATCATGGTTTAACCACATCTATTGCGGTGTAATTTTGTGTCATTCACTAAAATACCCTTCTACATTTCTCTAAATTCTTTTATGCATGATCACACTTATTATAATGATATAATAAGATAGAATCAACAATTTTTACCTTATATAACATATATTAATTAAAAATCAAGACATTATTCTTCAATAATGATCAACTTCTTCTCTTTTCCATGTAGTCTTTCCATGCCAGACTACTTTATTTTTGTTTCCATATAGTCACTAAGATGAATTCAAAACTTCTATTCTTACTCTTTCATGCTCATACTCATACTACAATGCCATTTTTATATTCCAAGAATCCTTCACTATGTATGGTTTATATTCATACATAACCATATTTATTTTCATTTTCACATCACTTTATCTCCAACTCCATGGTTATATTCTCTTTTCTCTACATTCTTCCACCATATCACCTTTGGGTTTCTTTTTAGACCCCCTTTAGATTTTGTTCTATGAATTTCCATGTTTTTTCTTCACATTCCATCACAAAATCATGGATAATTATGATTATCAAATTCTTCATCATAGATATCTATCAATATTCTCTAATAAATCCACTATTAATTTATAGTAAATCCAATATACAACCTATGGTTGTAATAAATATCTATACCAAAATCAACTATATTTATTATCCGACTCTAGATGCATCTATTGATCTATATAGACAAGAGTAAACAACACATGAGTGTGCATTTAGGTGTGATTTTTAATATTTAGTATGTTCATCCCAAGCAGTGAACCAACCCCATGATTAGCTAGTTTCTATGATCATAAAAAATAAAATAAAAATATAGACAAAAAGAACACTATAACATATCATCATTAATCTTAAAGTCATTATTGATAAATTCTAATCAAACCACCCATAGAATACTTTTATTATTTTTACTAAATAACAATGGTTATATATATATACACATATAGTCTCCATGTTTCTAAAATATCATAATAAGAAGGGTCCTTATGAAATATTTCCTACTAAAGGTCACTGGTTACCTAGGTTCCCAACCCCACTATGCTATGATCTAATCTAGGGCTTCTGGAGAGGAGTAACAATACACTGGATCAAATATAAGTTATACTACAACCTAGGATTCTAGAGATGAGTAACTATTGTAACACTATAACCATCCAATGAATCACTATACACCTCCCTTATTGAATGTTTGAACTCATCCACCCACATGTGGATGGAAGTCACACAATGAAATAATATATCTAGAAGTATAATATCATCTCACATCTTTTAATAAAATTTCCCACTTGATGACTCACTCTGTATGAACTATACTGAGATGATAGAGGAATACCTCCATACCCATCACATACTAGAGCCATAATCGAGTATCCAATATGACTCAAACCAGATCAATGGGTGATAAATTATAGTGTAATATCTAATCATCCCCAAATACTAACCCATGTAAGTGTCACTAAGTAATATTTTTTATCATTATTCACTTAAATTATGGATACATGGAAGATAAATAGTATAAATACTTATGTGAATCATCAACTATTACAATCTCATATATCATTAATATCCATTAACCTATCACTATTAGTGAATGAGAATAAATACTTGTATAGGCTATCAAAAGTATTTACCCAAAATAGTGTATGAAAAGGGTATATGTCATTAACTCTATCTAAATTGAGTTGATGGCTAATTGTAAAGGAAATCAAAGAGTTTTCTATTTCCTTCAATATTATCTAGTTAATAAACCATAACACACTCCATATAGATGATTAGACAAAGAAAAAACTTCTTTAATATCAATGACACCTATCAAATAGTTGAGAATTTTAACATAACAATACATGCTGTCATAAAATCATTTTATATGAATTTATATACTCATAGCTCATTGGAATCCAATAAATATTAAATAAAAATTATTGAATTATTTGAATCATCATAATATCCATCTTATTATGAGAGTTTCAAAGTATTGAGAAAATATTCCCATTATTACCATATTTAACCTAATTATAATTTTAAAGGATTACACTATATTAATTTATAATGTTCATACCATTATTCATCATTATCCGTCCATTAATTTCAATCCATATATTATATACTCATAATTCCATCAAGAAGATACTTCAACAGTATGAGGATACTCTTTTATTATTTATAAGTACATTAATTTATTTCATCTAATGGAATATAATATTAGTTATATTAACCAAATTCCCCAAAAAATCTTTATAAATTTATGTAAAACTCTAAATTATTGAAAAAAGGATCAAATATTCTCTCTATAATATCATTATAAATAAAATTCATTTTTTTAAATAATTGTTGAAACTATAAATACAATGAAATAAGGATTAATATATATAATTCATGGTTCTAGAATTTATTATTTATGTCATAAATAATTAAAGAGAAGTTTTGATATGTCAAACTTCTCTTTATTTTCAATAAAAACCAATTCATCATATTTTTACCAATCCATTTCAATCATTTTTATTTTTAATTTTAGAGAAAAAACATCCATATTAGGACAAGATTTGATCATTAAGATATAGATCACAATGATATATTTAATTTATTTATAACTTATTTTAAGGTAATTTAGATATCAAGGAACCATAAATTTTCAACATTAAATCCCTAGTCTCCATTGAATTATCTATCTCCAATACTAGCCTCAATGATGAGATCATCCTATAACCCTAGCTTCCCTATAAATTTATCTAAATCATAAATATATAGAAGTGTTTTAAGTAAAATAATTTTTAATAAATACTATTCATTTTAAAACTCTCCCCACTAACACCATAAATTTTAAAAATTTAATATAGAATCAACCTATTATTTTTCTAAATAAAAGACATCATTATAAACTCAATGGATTTTTCTCCAATCTGATGCTCCATTAAATAAAAAATTACAATTTTATCTCTTTTAACAAAAAGTTAATATTTTTTCATGATAAATTCTCTGAATTTCAACTAAATCACTTAAAAATATTCAATTTAATTAAAAATCCATGTTAATTTTTTGATGAAACTGAAATAGATGTCAAAGTCAAATAATCACTAATGTTATCCTTATAAAGAAACCTGTAACATTCCTTCATCTTCTCCCCTAGGTAGAGCTCCACACACACACTCGATTAAAGCAGGGTACTTGGAATGTATTCAATAAAAGTTCAGGCACCCAAGGATTATTTTTTTTAAAAGGAACCTCATACTATTAATTTAATACACAAGGATACACTAAGAGAAAGATAAGACCCCTTGTTTTAGCACCCTTATACACCATGAACACCCAAAGTTGATTGTAAAATTAAAGCTTAAGAGAAAGTGATTGAGAAAAATGGTATTTAATTCCTCCAATATATTTATAAATATAACCTTTATGAGATACCACTTCACCCATGTTATATGCATAGAATTGGGAAAATGATCCTTATATAGAAGGTTTTTGAGTAAAAATGTTGAAATTCCCAAGTTCCCAAGTCCTTGTAGTCCATGAATACTATCCCTATCCCTAAAAAAATACGTTGGTCTCAATAATCCTCTAGGAAACCAACTTGGTTGAAGAACCCTCCTTTTTCTTTAATGGATTTGATGACCATAATAGCATTACTATCCCAAAGTCTAGCTTTTGAAAATCCCAATTCACAAATCTCTCTGCCTCTAATATCCTACTTCCATGATAAAGTTTCTTTCCTTACTTAATGACACTCATGATCATTTTTTCCTTTAATAATTTGGATCTAGAATCCTATAACATACATCCCTTGGTTTTTTGTAACACCAAAACTTCAATTATAAGAAATAATCTTTTCCTTCTAAGGAAACTATAAAATAATGCACATAGATTTATTCATACATGTTATTCAAACAAAAAATTATCAATTTTTTTTAATTTGAATTTGATTAAATAAATTTTATTTTTTAAATCATAATTATAGATTTATATTAGTGTTTATTTTCAAGATTTTTTAGAAATATTTTATTTTTGGTTGAATAGTGTAAAAAACCAATTTTACAAATACTATCCCTTTTATGACATTATCAGGATACAAGAATGAATTTAAAGTTTCTAATTTTTTTTGTAAAAAAAATATATTTAATAATTAATATAATTTATTTATAAATATAATTTTGAACTTAGAAATATCTGCCTGACATTTTGAAATTCTAAGTCATGTTTTATTCAAATAAAAACTATTTTTGGCTCCTCACTTTTAATAAAGTATTCACAAGGTTATTTTTAGTTTTACTATGGTTTGAAATTAACATAATACTAATTTTATTTAACAAAATATTATTAATTCTACATAAATCATCATTATACATTATTTTGGTATAAAATCATTACTATGCTTAAGTGAGCAATTTTATAAAAACTAATTTCATTGTCTTTTAAGAAGTTATTTTAAAAGTAATTTCTAAAAATTCTAGGAATTGAATCTTGTAAAATGGATTCCATATTTTTAATCAACATAATTAATAATAGATAATTATATAAAATTAATTTTTGGTTATAATGAATAGTAAACATGGTAAATATTTATCACCTCATTTAAGGGTAAATTGGGTTAAAAGGGTTAAAATAAAGGGATAAGGATTCAAGATAACACAAGAAAACATTAAAAAAAACCTCATTATTTTATTTTATTTCAACCTTAACCTTAACATCAGTAAAACTATTACAATTTTTTTCCTCCTAACATGAGTAAGGCATGTTCTATATAATACAGTTTCAAGTATTTACATGTTTGACACCCACCTCACTTTTAAAAGGGAACCTAATCTCTTCTCTTATCAATACATCTTGAGATACTTATGTAATATCCATATATTTTCATGTTATAATTTTGGAATATATTAAAGAATATTTTTTAATCCAATTATTGAGATGACATGAGATTATGAGGCTTGGTGAGCCTCAATGTTGATATAATATAAAGATTAAATATATTATATCATGTACAATGTTTTAAGAAATAAAAGAATAACTCATGAATAGGGACTAATATTGGAAATAATAGACCACCATTTAATCCAAAACATGGGTTTGAACCTAAAATAAATATAACCATTGTCAGGGTCAGGCATTTGGTTAAATTGATGCCACATACAAAAAGAATAAAATAAATAAATAAATTTAATTTCTTTGTTATTTTAGCAGAGTGAACTAATCATCTCTTTATAAAATACATGTTATAATAAATACCTATTTTTATCTACATAATTGTAGATATTGGTATAGGAGCATAGGGGAGCATTGGAAGATTTCAGGATCATGGATCAACGATCAGAGTACCACAATGATTTCAGACGACAATAGAGTTCATGGATCTCACCAATCATGATAATAAAAATCCATTCTTTGTCAATGATGAATCCTAACTTGAGGTAGGAAATTATTTTATGTGGATCTATCCATGTTTATTTATCCCATGATGAACATGAATCAATTATTCTAATAATTTGATTTGTGGGTCGATCATATTTTGTGGGTATAGATTCACATTCCTAGAAATTTGAATTTGACATTACTTCCATATTTTACTTAATTCATTATTCTTATGATAAAAATATTTTTTTTTCAATGTATATTCCTCATGTTTTTGTTTTATTATTTTCTCTCCATGTTCTATGTGTGATATTCATGGAATTTTATTTTTAAGGAGATTCAAAAAATACACGATGAATGATCATTTCATGAATGATCTAGTGAAATAGATCTATTATTTTAGGTTCATGATGGAGATTGAAGGAATATTTTTAGTTCTCGATGAAACAAGATCAATTTTATTCAGATTTTGAGATCCCTGGTTCACAAGTTTTCAAATATTGGTATAATGAAGCATTGGGTGATGTTTCTAGGTGAATCAGTGACTAGAATCCCATCATCAGTGATGGAAGGGTTTAGTGAACCAAAAATCCCTAATTATAAGTGGTTATGGTGGTGGAATAAATAGAAGTGGTGTATTATATTATATATATAGAGTGTTAATGAGTTTCTATAAAATTCCCAACTACAAAACATGTAGTCTTAATAACACACTCCATGTAGTCCACCTTCTATGATGCTAGGGTTTCCATGTAGAAAAAAATATCACATGTCATGTGACATGTGTTGCGCACCATGTGACCCATTATTAGTGGCTTGGAATGTATCCTGGGGGTACATGTGCATGGAAAGAGTGTGATACTCAGACAGGCCGAGGTATATAGGCACGACCCAGTACTCAGACACATCCAGGTACACAGACATGTCCATAGTACACGGGCATGACATGAAGTACACGAGAATGACTAGATGTACATAGGAACGAGCTGGTGGAATGCTGAGTTCTAGAATGACCTCTATATTCTATGTATCCTAATAGAAATCAGCATGTATATAAAGCAATACATTCCATGTTAGAAAGTGATACACATGCATACCTGAGGCAGACCAAACATATTTTGTACTCACAATACACACAGTGTATTTTCTATAGGGAATGTTGATGCCCTCTGTCTCTTAAATTTAGACTAGTATTGGTTGAGTGTGTTCCATTGTTCTATCTCTATAAGGGTATAATGTGGCATTAAATACTCAGTATAGTATTGTGATCCCTTATATGGGTTGGTTTTTGATAGAGTATTCATAAACCACTACACGAGTCATGGGGTGGGATGATCTATCTTATCATCATTCCTAGTTGGGGTTTGAAGAATAATCATGACCAACTTATATAGGCATATGATCCCTTACCAAGAAGGTTATTCCAAATTGGGTCTATCATGTTCCCTAATAGTCCTATTTATGATCCCCTATCTATGTATTGAGATATTTGGAGATCCAATGAGTAATTATTTAGAGAGGCCTGATGATCGTGACCTCTTAGATGAGAACCATCAGTGATAGCATGGATCGTGGAGTGGATTTTCCAAGACAAGTGTTTCCTTGAATCCTCAAGCATAATCTTGTGGCTGGTATTATAGTTGAGACCTCTTTGATACATGAAGTTTATTATCATAATATCTAGGTTTTTACTATTCTTATTGCTATATATCATATCCAGTTAACATAACTTATGATGAGATGACTAATCTATGTATTCTTATGTTTGGTTGTTTTAAGGTGTCATATTTTAATACTCACCCTTACATGATATCTTCCCACACATTCCATGTCTTAAATAGATTAAAGACCTTCTAATGGTTCCCTAATAGGATTTAGAGTAGGTAGAGAATAGCGAGATTGAATGACCATGGTTCCACCCATAGTTTCACTTGATATAAGTACCCTCCTTCTGAGAAGGTTGGAATCTTTTATAGTTTTCATGGAATTTTATATTTCTCTTATGATTCAGTACTTTTATCATAATCCAATTTTAGGATTTAGTTATATTCATTCATTATTCTATCATATGTGTTGTTTTACCATTCATCATTTTATGGGTATTTTGATATATGTGTGTAAAAGTACCTTAGGATTAGACCCCCCATGTGTGTGTTATGCCTACTCAGTGCTGGTCTCCAGCCCTTAGGCTATTGGAGGTGGGATTTGGGTGTCACACATGGATTTTCTCTATCTAAGAAGGCTCTGATGGGTCATGACATCACATAGTGGTATCTGAGCGGTTCCATCTTAAAACAGGAGTTTGGAGTCTGGTTTGGTTTGGGATTTATACCAAAAGTGTTAAAGTGTTTTGAGTTCATATATCAGAATAGGGACTCTAGTTTTGGTGTGGGAGTTGATGTATCCATTCATTAGGACTCTAAAAACATAATTATTAACTCGATACATGTAGAAACATGTTATAGGGAAAAAATTGATACATTCATCATATAATAATGAGGTGTGGTTTCCATGAACTTATTAATTTAGCTCTCTAGATACGATACTGAACGTGGCATGTCTTGATTTTATTTCAACATGCCTCCATGAAGATAACTATCTAGGATTCCATAGTGGGATCATGATGATGATTTGTGGAAATTATTGGCTGTGGTATGTCTTGATTGGGGAAATTATTGACATAACTATATACCCTTTATCTATAGAGTATAAATACCATATAATTTATTATCTTTATTGAATGTTATTTTATAATAAATATATTTATTATCTTTAAATACCCATTTACTGTCAATGGGTGTATCATGTTAATATTATTGGAGAATTATTAATGTTTTCATTATCTGATTTCATTTAAAATGGATATAAAGCCAGTTTTATTTCTATGGTTTCTTTATGGTATGATAAAAGTTTTATTTTAAGTTGCACTCATATGTATGAATGGTGATGGCTGGGGTCTTATATCTCCCTACAATGAATTGGTTAAATATCATGATATATGTATATGTGGGAAAATTTAGTTACTCACAAGAGTGGGAATATGTGTGTGACTCACGAAGGTGATATATACACTAGAACAATTAAGTTGTCTCACAATCATGGGTGAAATTGTGTAATTCACGAAGGTAATGTTTCCTTATTCTTATGGTTGTGCCACAATTATATAAGTATTTATTTTTTATATGATAAAAGATATTTTCATGTTGTATTCCTATGTTATTACATGCATTATTCCGTGATTTATAATATATTCTTTATTGGATATATATTTCTTATATATATTGATTATATATATATATTCTCATCTTAAGTTCACTTATGATCTTTTATTATTGTATCTTATGTTTACCCTTACCGAGCCTCTAAGATAACCCATTTATTATGTTTCCATTTCCCCAGGTTACGAAGATAAGAAAAGTTTGGATTGTTTAGAAGAGTATCTTATTTGAAGAATTAGTGGGAGATATTGAAGACTTGTTATGAAAAAATCCATTTATTAAATGGTAGAAAAATGTTCATTAGTTGAATAGTACACGAGTTTTGTTATTTAATGTTTTTTTATAATAATATAAATCTCCAAACCAAAAATGTATTGGAAATTCATTGTAATATACCATTTTATTTAAGACATGTAACAGAGATGGTCATGCCCATGGGATTTTATAGTTGGTATCAGAGTATGGTTTAGTTAAATTCAGATATTTGGATGTTAATTGAGAATAATTGAAGGGTTGATAAGTTAAGGTTGATTGTAATTTCAATGGTATAGATAACCCTTTAGTTTAGTTGATGTAATATTAGATATTTTAGGTATTAGGATAAGAGAACTTTAATGAAAACCCTTGGGATAAATCTAAGGGATAAGTCAAAGTATAGGATAAAATCTCAATGTTTTGGTAAAGTAGACATTGTGTGGTTCTGTCACGACCCGTCCCAATGGGGCCCAAGCCGCAACTCCCCAAGCACACCTCCAATAGGCCAGGGGCTGGTGACTAGCACCGAGTAGGCATGCTACTAACATGGGAGGCATTGCCTATAAACCTATACGCACGCACACACATTTCAAAGCCCACAAAGCTAAAAAGTAAAAACTACTAAAAATGGAAAAGATGCATGAATACACTAAATCTCAACCAACAGAGTACGACAGGATGTAAAGTACAAGAAAGTAAAACCCTGGGCCAAAAATACAAGACCACCAAATGAGAGTCTGTAACAAAGTCCAACCTATAAATAAAGGTGCTGGGACTGCAATCTGTAGCCATAGGAACACACCTCGACCTGTCTGATCTCACTGAGTACCATCCGGTCCTGGTCCGCCAAGAATACTGTCAAAGGCTGGCTCGTCTGCACAAGACACAACACGTGCGGGCAAATCCCATGCAGGGGTGAGTATAACAATACCCAATAGGACATCCCAAAACCACAAAGGAAATACAACAAGGGAAATACCACAAAGGAAAGATACAATCAGCTCTACACAGTATATGTCTACAGAACATATAACAAGAATATCCAGATATACTCATACATGATCTACTATCACAAAACCACCACTAAGATCCAACTTGAAGATTCCACTAAGCACGTAACAAGGAGAACACACTCCTAGGTCTGAAGAGAGAGATATGAAGTACTCTTCTGGGAGAACACACTCCACAAGTACTTTGAGAACATGATACCCAGATGAGGATCACAACCAAGTCATGGGGTGATTCCAACAACTCAGTCTGAACTAATCTGCTAAGAAGAGTATCAGTGCCTGGGTAAAGTTGGTCACGTCGATACCAAGAACTCTACCTAGGGTTCTAGGAATGAATAGAGGATCTGGCTCTAAGTCTCACAAATGGGATTCCAACAACTCTATTCAGGAAGTCCTGCTGAAGGGATCATACTCTTGTATAAAGGAAATGATACTAGAACCATCAGGGAAAAGACAAAGGGTACGAAGCCTAAGAAAACTAGTCCAAGTCACAGAGGAGAAGTGGCTCAAGCCATGAAGAATTGGTTACCTAGTGTGTAGTATGGTTAAACATAGTGTTCCTTGACCCTAAGTACTGCCCGTGTAAATGGACCATGTCATCCGTCCAAGATGTGTAAAACTAAACTACACAGCGTGTAGAGGAATCACACGCAGTGTTCCTTGACTCCAGGTACTGCCCGTGTAAACAGCCCGTGTCATTTGTATTTTTGGATAGAAAGAAACTACATGGCGTGTAGACGAGTCACACGCCATGTCCGAGCACCTAGTCTCACTCCGTGTACACTGGCCATGTGCCTGTACATGGCCACTGCCCGTGCCCGTGCCGCCTGCCCGTGTACCAGTACACGAGGTATCCCGTGTATCTGGCCGGGTCTGGCCGAGGAAGGGTATACATGCCGTGTCCATGGCCGTGTACCCATCCCATGTCTGTGTACTCCCAGAGTACACGCCAGGTGGTCCACCGACGAACACATGCTGTGTATCCCATACTACATGGTGTGTAGTCGGGATTTTTCCAGAAATGCTGTCTTCTTCCTTTCACCATGGCTGAACCTCAAGATCCTCAGTTTCTCGTCCGTTCATCCCAATACTCCAGGTATGGGTTTGTTTCTTCATACGAACATCGTAACAGGTTTTTTAGGCTCTCAAATCAAATCATAAACCTTGAATGATCCATCCGAAGAAAAATGCCCCAAAACTCGTATCTCCCAATCCACTCTGAATCACCTGCCAAAACCATCGTCGCACCTCCGTGACATCACTCCGAGGTTGGATATTCAATCTCAGATCGTTGCACCAACAAACTAATGCGCAATGATCGATTTCCTCCAAGAATGCATAGAACGCAACGGAGAACACGAGGGAGAAAAATACAAGAATCAAACAAGAGGGACGAACCTCGATCGTTGTTTGTGACGATTCGGGTTCGTCGCCGTTAGATCAAACCAAACAACCTCAAAATCCCCACAAAACCCATCCTATAAGAATGATCGATCCGTGGGATAATATGTTCGTGGATTAGTCCGCGTTCATTGCGGAAATCAAAAACGGGGATGGAAATCAAAAACAAACATCCTACCTGGATTCGCGGTGTTTGCTGGTGAAGATCCGGTCGTCGCGTCGTCATCGCTGGCAAAGCTCATCAAGAACATTGTCGCCGTGTTGGGAGGTTTTCTCCAGAGCTCTCTAGGGAGATTCAGGGTTATGAGAAAAGTAGCCCTGATTCCCTACGAAATATCTTTTTAAAAAGTAAAAGAGATATTTCGCTGCAACAAAGATTTAAATAAAATATTTTATTACGGTTACGTCCAAAAGCTAGATTTCGCCACCAGCCTGCGCCAGTTGATGTTAGGCCTTGCCTAAGGTAAAATCACTGCTCTAAATGCAATGGTGTCTTAATATTTCTGATCCAAGAACCCGTTTAGGAGTTATTCCACTTTTTCAAGAAAACCACATGCACGCGTAATTTAATTATTTATTTAAATTCAAACATTTGTTCTGAGCTCACCGGGCCTCGGAACTGCACGCCGTCTCAGAGCCTGGTCTCGAATTAATTCCCATATAATAATAAAATAATACATGGAAAAATCCAAGACATTACATCATACCCACCTTAGGGATTTTACGTCCCTGAAAAGCCAAAACAAAGGCTACTAAAAAAGATGTGGGTACTGCATTCGAATCTGAGCCTCCCGCTCCCACGTGCTCTCTTGGAGATTCCCGTGCTGCCACCGGACACACACTAAGGGAATAGATCACCCATGAAGGATCTTCTCCTGATGATCCTTGATCTACATTGGGTACTCAGTAAAGGTTGCTCCATCATCGATGTCTAGCTCGCCCCAGTCGATAACGTGTGATGGATCATGCACGTACCTCCGCAGCTGCGACACATGGAAGACATTGTGTACCAGGTCCATCTGAGGAGGTAGAGCCAAGCAATATGACACCTCGCCAACTCTACTCAGAATCTGGAAAGGGCCTATGAACCTCGGAGATAGGTTGCCACCTCGGCCAAATCCCCGCAATCCCCATTGAGGCGAGACACGAAGGAACACATGGTCTACCTCCTCGAACTCCAAGGGCCTCCGCCTCCTGTTTGCATAAGACTTCTGCCGACTCTGTGCAGTCTCCATCTGCTCCTAGATGACCTGCACCTTCTCTGTAGTAGCTCTCACCATCTCTGGGCCCATAAGTGCTGACTGTCCTGGATCAGTCTAGCAAAGCAGTGACCTGCAATGTCGCCTGTACAGAGCCTCGAATGGTGCCATACCAATAGTGGAATGATAACTGTTGTTATAAGAAAATTCCAAAAGTGGTAGGTGATCCTCCCATCTACGACCGAAGTCAAGTATGGAAGCTTGAAGCATATCCTCCAGGACCTGGATGGTCCGCTCTATCTGACCATCAGTCTGGGGATGAAACACTGTGATAAAGCATAACTGAGTCCAAAAAGCTTCCTGCAATCCCTTCCACAACCGAGATGTGAAACGAGCATCATGATCTGAGATGATCATGGATGGAACTCCATGAATTCGAACTATCTCCTGCACATAGAGGAGTCCCAAGATCTCTACTAAACTCTGCTCCCATATGGTTAAGAAGTGGGCCAACTTGGTGAGTCGATCAACAATCACCCAGATGGCATCGTGTCCCCTGGACGTACATGGTAAACCTGTCACGAAGTCCATAGAAATCCTATCCCACATCCACTTTGGTACCTCAAGGGGCTGAGTCAAGCCTGCTGGCACCTGGGGCTTAGCCTTTACTTGCCGACAAGTAAGGCACCGAGAAACAAACTCTGCCACACAATTATTCATTCTTAGCCACCAGAACTGACGTCGGAGGTCCTTATACATCTCTTCCATGCCTCGAAGCACCGCCAAAGAGGATTTATGGAAATACCTTATAACCTCCTCCCGCAATGTCACTGGTACTACTGTATGACCTCATAAAAGAACAACATGCTCTCCACCTTCTGAATATCCATCAGCTGCAACACCTGTGGATATTTGAGCACGTAGAGTCTCACATCTAGCATCTTCGCGCTGTGCTTCCCTGAATCGCTGTAAGAGTGGAGGGGTGAAAACCATTGACTGAAGGTAAGCTCCCTCATCTCTCTCCACAAAGGATAACTGAAAAGAGGCCAACTACCTCGTTGCCTCATCCAGCAACTGCGAACTGGATTTTCTACAGAGAGCATCTTCCACAAGGTTCCCCTTCCCAGGTGTGTAAACGATCTCAAAGTCATAATCCTGGAGGAACTCAAGCCATCACCTTTTTCTCAAATTTAGATCCTTCTGAGAAAATATATATCTGAGACTCTTGTGATCAGAGTAGATGATAAACCGCTCGCCCATCAGGTAGTGCCACCACATCTTCAATGTGAAGACTATGGCTGCCAACTCAAGATCATGGGTCACGTAGTTCTGTTCGTGTGGCCTCAACTGGCATGAGCCATAGGAAATCACTGCTTGCCTCTACATCAGAACACAACTAAGCCCGATTCCTGATGAATCTCAGAACACTATGTACTCGATACCCTCTCAAGATCGGGGTTCTTGTCAAACTCTGTCTCAACTGCGGGAAAGCCTGCTGGCATCTCTCGTTACAAATGAAAGGTTTCCCCTTTCGGGTCAAAGATGTCATGGGTGCTGAAATCCTGGAGAAATCAAGAATGAATCTTCGATAGTAGCCTACCAACCCAAGGAATCTCCGCACCTCCGTCACGCTCCGGGGTGGCTCCCATGCTAAAACTGCCTCCACCTTGGCTGGGTCCACTGCTACACCATCTGCTGAGATAATGTGTCCTAGAAAGTGGACCTCCTGTATCCAGAACTAACACTTCGAGAGATTCCCATACAACCTGTGCTCTCGGAGTGTGTCCAGAACCATCCTTAGGTGTCTCGCGTGCTCCTCCTCGGACACAGAGTATACAAGGATATCATCGATGAAGACTACTATGAACCGATCTAGATAGGGCTAAAAGATCTGATTCATGAGTCCCATGAACACTGCTGGGGCATTCGTTACGCCGAAGGGAATCACCAAGTACTCATAGTGACCGTAGCGGCATCTGAAAGCCGTCTTCAGTATATCCTCATCCCGTACATGCAACTGGTGATATCCTGATCATAGATCAACCTTTGAGAACCATCGTGCCCCTCTCAACCGGTCGAAGAGGTCATCGATCCTCGGTAGTGGACACCGGTTCTTCACGATCACCTGATTCAAGTGCCGGTAATCCACACATAGCCTCAAGCTCCCATCTGCCTTCTTGGCACACAGGACTGGGGCCGCCCAGGGTGAAACACTGGGTCTCAAAAATCCCTTCTTCTGTAAGTCGTCTAGCTGCACTCTCAGCTCATGAAGCTCTGCAGGAACCATCCGATATGCTGATGCCGATATCGGTGTCATCCCGGGTTGCAACTCAATGCAAAAATCTATCTCCCGAAGGGGAGGTAGTCTGGGAACATCCTCCGGAAATATGTCCTCGTACTCAGCCACTACTGCTGGAAACTGGAAAATCATAACACCTATCACGCCAAGGGTTAGGCTAGCCAACTGATGTGAAATCAGTTGTGCCTTCCTATGCACGAGTCCATCTTGCGCTGCTTGGGTCTCTCTTTCACTGACAAAAGAGAACCTCATTCCATCACTACGGACACACCGCACCCTTCGCCTAAAACAGTCGATCAGTGCATGAACTGTGGATAACCAATCCATACCAAGAATGACATCGTAAGGCCTCGACGCTACCACCAAGAGGTTCCAACCGAAATGCTAGCCTACAAGGGTCAGGTCACACTGTCTGTAGAGGTGTGTGATCTCTGAATCTTCTCCAGTCGGTGTTTCTAAGCATAAGGGTCGAGTCAATGGCTCAACTGGAATATCAATGTCTTGAACAAGATAAGAGGCCAGAAAGGAATGACTAGCACCCATATCTATCAGTACGACAACCAAAGTAGAAAAGACATAGATTGTACCTCTAATAATTCTAGGAGTACCTGGTTCATAAGCCTCTGCCACCTGCAGTTGTCCCTGCCTCTGTCCACCAGCTCCCTGAGCCTGGGTTGGAAATACTAGGGGTGGTGGGGGTAAATGGTAAAAATGTCGACCACCTCCAGCTGGTCTCCCATCTCCCCTACCGCGTCGTCCACCTCGTAGATCTGTCTACTCCACACGTTTCCTCTTTATCAGTGGTACATCCACTGCTCTCATGTTAGTAATACAGCAGGTCAGACAATCTTGAGCGATATGTCCCCTTCCATCACATAAGTAGCATCGCCTCTCTCGAGGCTGGCTGGATGCGCCCTGAGAACCCTGTACGGCAGATACCCTATCCTGGGATCTCCTCTGAAAATGTCTACCACGCCTGTGTCCCTGACGTAGGCTCCCTGCTTCCGAGGTCTCTACTCTAGCTTGCTCGCTACTGACAACTTCCGTATGTCTCTGCTCTGCCAAGAAGCTCTCGACCACCAAATCCTGCTCGAGCACCCTAGCATAAGTGGGAATTCTCATAGGGATGATGGTAGCTCAGATATCTCTACACAAGCCCCGCTCAAAAGTCCAAGCTTAGAAGTACTGATCTCTGACCATATCCATCGAGTACCACGAGATGTCGGTAAACCTCGATGAATAGTCATCCACCGACATGGTTCCCTTCTGGAGCTGAAGAAGCTCCTATATACGTATGAATCTCAGGTTAACTGGTGAAAACTCCTCTTGGAAGAGACGCCCAAACTCCGACCATGCAAGAGTCTCCTCGTTCTGGGTCTGGATAACCAAACTCCACCATTGTCCTGCCGAGCCCTGCAGAAGGCTCGATGCCAGGATCACCATTTGGTCTACTGGTGTCCTAACCAAACAGAAGACTCTGGTCACTACCTCAAGCCAGTACTCTGCTTCCTAAGGGTTAGGCTCGCCTCTAAACCTGTGGGGTCTCTGTCTCTGAAACTCGTGGAGTGCGATCAGCCTGCGCTCCTACACCAGTGGTACAACAGACACTAAACACTGTTCCACAGGTGGCGGGATAACTGGCACACCACCCGATGATAAAACTGGGGGATCCGGTCCCTGAATCGAAGCTTCATCACTGAGGGGGTCATCCTCGTGATCGAGATGCTGGATCCTAGCGAGTACACATCATGAAGACATCCTGTAAGGAAACAAGATGTATCTCAGTCAGTGATTATATCTGGAGAGCTGACTCAGTAAGGACATGGAAACCACAACCCATTCCTATATGATGCATGTACCATTAATTTCCCCTGCAACTAGCGTTCTCATGTTCCGAGTCGAAAATCTAGTTATCAAAGTCCTGGTGTATGGATACATCATCCACCCGCACCAACACTGGGGTCCCAAGCCTGAAATCCAAACTCGAAACACTTAACACTGTTTCCCCAAACCAACTCACAGAATCTCGGTCCTAAGGTAGAATCGACCAGCTCTGATACCACTTTTTCACGACCCGTCCTAGTGGGGCCCGAGCCACAAATCCCCAATCGCGCCTCCAATAGGCCAGGGGCTCATGACTAGCACCAAGTAGACATGCTACTAACATGGGAGACATTTACTATAAATATGTACACACGCACACACATTTCCAAGCCCACAAAGCTAAAAAGTAAAAACTACTAAAAATGGAAAAGATGCATGCATACACTAAATCCCAACCAACAAAGTACGACATGAAGTAAAGTACAAGAAAGTAAAACCCTAGGCCAAAAGTAAAATCCCATCAAAAGATAGTCCATAACAAAGTCCAACCTGTAAAGAAAGGTGTTGGGACTGTAGTTTGTACCCGTAGGAACACACCTCGGCCTATTTGATCTCACTGAGTATCGTCCGGTCTTGGTCCGCCTAGAATCTTGTCAAAGGCTCGCTCGTCTGCACAAGACATGAAATGTGCGGGAAAAGACCATGCATGGGTGAGTATGAAAATATCCAGTAGGACACCCCGAAACCAAAAAGGAAATACAACAAGGGAAATACCACAAAGGAAAGATACAGTCAGCTCCACATAGTATATGTCTACAGAACATATAACAAGAATATCTAGATATACTCATACATGATAGAATATCGCAAAACCACCACTATGATCCAGCTCGAAGATTCCACTAAGCACGTAATAAGTAGAACACACTCCTAGGTCTGAAGAGAGAGATACGAAGTACTCGTTTCGGGAGAACACACTCCACATGTACTTTGAGAACATGATGCCTATATGAGGGTCACAACCAAGTCATGGGGTGATTCCAACAACTCATTCTGAACTAATCTTCCAAGCATATGATCGGAGCCTGGGTAAAGTTGGTCATGTCGATACCAAGAACTCTACCTAGGGTTCTAGTAATGAATAGAGGATCTGACTCTAAGTATCACAGAGGGGATTCCAACAACTCTATTCAGGAAGTCCTACTGAAGGGATCATACTCATGTATAAAGGAAATGATACCAGAACCTTCAGGAAAAGACCAAGGGTACGAACCCTAAGAAAACTAGTCCAAGTAACAGAAGACAAGTGGCTCAAGTCATGAAGAATTGGTTACACATCGTGTATTATGGTTACACACCGTGTTCCTTGACCCCGGGTACTACCTGTGTAAACAGACCATGTCATCCATCCCAACTGTGTAAAACTAAACTACATGGTGTGTAGAGGAATCACACGCCGTGTTCCTTGACTCTGGGTACTGCCCATGTAAACGACCCATGTCATATTGGTTGCTAGATATAAATCAACTACACGGCATGTAGACAATTCACACGCCATTTCCGAGCACCTGGGCTCGCTCCGTGTATGCTGGACATGTGCCCGTACCCGGCCTCTGCCCGTGCCCGTGCCGCCTGCCCGTGTACCAGTACATAGGGTATCCCGTGTATCTGGCCGGGTATGGCCGAGGAAGGGTATACACACCGTGTCCTTGGCCGTGTACCCATCCCGTGTCTGTGTACTCTTGGAGTACATGCTAGGTGGTCCGTTGATGAACACACGCCGTGTAGCCCATACTACATGGCATGTAGTCGGGATTTTTCCAGAAACACCGTCTTCTTCCTCACGCTGTGGCTGAACCTCCAGATCCTCGTTTTCACGTCCGTTCGTCCCGATACTCCAGGTATGGGTTAGTTTCGTCATATGAAGGTCAAACCGGGTGTTTTCGGCTCTTAAATCGGATCATAAACCTCAAGTGATCCATCCGAATAAAAACGCCTGAAAACTCGTATCTCACGATCCGCTTTGAATCGCTTGCCGAAACCGTCGTCGCAGCTCCGTGACATCGATTCGGGGTTGGATCTTCAATCTCGAATCGTTGCGCCAACAAAAAAATGCGCAACAATCGATTTCCTCCAAGAATGCATAGAATGCAATGAGGAACGCGAGGGGAAAAATACAAGAATCAAACAAGAGGGATGATCCTCGATCGTTGTTCATGATGATTCGGGTTCGTCACCATTAGATCAAAACCAAAAAACCTCAAAATCCCCGCAAAACCCATCCCAATAGAATGATTGATCCACGTGATAATATGATTGTGGATTAGTACGCGTTCATTACGGAAATCAAAAATGAGGATGGAAATAAAAACAAACATCCTACCTGGATTTGCGGCGTTTTCTATCAAAGATCTAGTCGCCGTGTCGTCATCACCGACAAAGATCATCAAGAACACCATCGTTGTGTTGGGAGGTTTTCTCCAGAGCTCTCTAGGGAGATTCAGGGTTATGAGAAAAGTAGCCCTGATCCCCTAAGAAATCTTTTTTTAAAAAGGAAAAGAGATATTTCACTGCAACAAAGATTTAAATAAAATATTTTAAATAAAATATTTTATTACAGTTACGTCCAAAACCCAGATTTCACCAACGGCCTGCGCCAGTTGATGTTAGGCCTCGCCTAAGGTAAAATCACTGCTCTAAATGCAACGGTGCCTTCAGATTTCTGATCCAAGCACCCGTTTAGGAGTTATTACACTTTTTCAGGAAAACCACATGCGCGCGTAATTTAATTATTTAATTAAATCCAAACATTTGTTCCGGGCTCACCGGGCATTGGAATTGCACGTCATCTCAGAGCCTGGTCCCGAGTTAATTCCCATATAATATTTAAATAATACATGGAAAAATCCGGGACATTACAGGTTATCTTAGAAATTAAATCCCAATCTAGATACTAAAAAGTGGATTTGGATATGTCATAGATTCCCATAGGGATGATCACCTCAAAAAAGTTTGGTTGAATTTTAACTCAATCTTCACTCTGGTGTATGATGAGTGGGTCAGAGACTACACACCTATATAAACACTCAGAGGGGATATCCTTCAGTTAATCACATTAACTTCACAAGACATTATTAAGGATTTACTATATTAAAAAATTTGGTTATGGAATATGAGAAAACCCAAACTAAATAAATATATATTTAACCAAGAGAAATTTAGGTTAAACTTAAATATAACGTAATAATTTTGAAAGGTATTATATTTTGAGGTAGAATTTTTCATGTAATTATATTAAAATAATTATCTTATGGTTTTAATTAGTCATCACTCATGAATATCTCATTTTAGTTTTAGTAGTGGATGAAGCCCAAAAAAATAAACTTAAACATGGATTCCATGGAAAATACAAAGATTTTACTAAAAAGAAACCTAATAGGATAAGAGTTGGAGTTAGAAATATTGCAACTATATAAAACCAATTATCAAGAAATATGATTAATGAAATGAACTTATTTTAGTTTTAAAACACACCAAAGGAGAGAAGGATTATATCTCATAAAATTTTAGGTGATGAATATGATAAAGGAAAGAAGATTCAATTTCTTTCATGTCAAAAATGTGGGAAGAAGCAATAAGGAATATGGCTCAATGTAACTGAAATATGTTTTATCTATGGTAAAGGAGGGCATACAACAACTAATTATCTAGAAAATTAAAAGATCTTGGAGGACATGATTAAAGGAGAAGGATTTCATACTAAAGTACTAATGAAAATTCGCTGCTTAAATATTGGAAACTTGAACATTATCCAAGTTGATAAAATAATACAAGGGATAATAATGCTGATAGGAACAAAAAATTTTAAATACAAGGGAATTACTATGAAACCAATCCTATGGAAGTGTGTTTTTAATATAATTTTTAGTGAGGAACATTGATCACTCACTCAAGAACTATGAGTATTTCATTCAAATACAGTTCAAACTAATCCTTTGTAACTAGTATATTTTTAAGAGCATCAAATTTCTACCCCAGTGACTAGATGTTTAATTATCAATAATTTTTTTATTGGTATTATTATTGTTCCCTAAGTATATAATTCATCTCTAATATATTTTTATATAAATTTGATTCCTATAAAATACTATTATCCTTCATTTAGAAAAATTTGATGTAATTTTAAGAATTGATTGGATCTCTTGATATAAAATCCATGATAATTTACAAGATAGTAAAATAAAATATAAAGATCCACCCATGAATACTAATTAATAAAAGGTTGACTATAAAATCCATATAAAAAATTAGTCCCACTATATTGGGGTATTTAGCACTAATGGTGAATGTAAAAATCAACATTAGTGATATTACTATTATGAAAGAAAAGACGAGTTAACTAGTTATACCATTGATAGTATGTTTGAAATATGATTAGAAATTAAATCTTGAGTCATGTTTATCTCATGTACACACTTAACTATTTCATTAGTTAGGAATTATTAGAATTTCAAGCACATAATTTATTTAAGGGGGAGAATGCAATGACCCTAAATTTCACTATGTATTTTCCTTCAATGAATATTATGTTAATATATTTTTCTATATAAAACAAAAAAAGGAAACCATTATATATTAAAATAAAATTTTACTGTTACAATATATCCATTAAATTATTAGGTCTAAAAGGAAGTGACCATATTCCTAAATCTAAGAACAAAAGAAATGGAATAGGCTAGCAGAATTATCCCTTACAAAGATCATTTATCCATGTTTTAAAAAGATGTAACTTTATTATGGTTTTCCTTTTACCAAGACCTATATGAACTTCAAAAATTATAGTATGAGAAAAATCATATGAGAGATAAATTCAAGCATGTAGAAATTACCATAATATCCATGTTCACAAAAGCACCATCCATGACTACCATAAGAGCTTACCTTATGCTAAGAACTTATATAGAGATCATGAGAGGATATATAACTAAAAATTATAAAGATTAAATATTATAATTATTAATTTAATAAGTTATTTATCACATTCATTTTACACATTTCTCATTTTTGATTTAAAAGAAAAAGAAAGTTTATTTTTCTATAGAAATAGTTTTTCTTTATATTTCATATTTAAAAATAAAATTTATAAATTTTAGAATTATAATTTGATTAAATTAACTTATAATTTTGATTAATCATGTAAATATTATCTTAGGATGAATTTTTTATATTTTTCTAAAATAATTGATTTTTAGGTGATTTGTGAAAATACCGAATTTGCTAAAAACTGCCACTTTTATGGCATTATCTTAACTCAAGAATGAATTAAAAGTTTATTAAAGTTTTTTTATATAATATATATATATATATTTAATATATAAACTAAATCATTTATAAAAACTATTTTTATTTTATTAAACATAGTTTTAATATTTTAGAAACTCAAGTAATTTTTAACACTAAAAAATGTTTTTATGCATTTACATTTAAAATTATATTTTATAACTTTTAGAAATTAAATCTAAAAAATGGATATCATATTTGAGAAAAAAATTTCTATTTTAAGGGATAAATTGAATTTAATTTTTATCCATAAAAATATTATAACAAAGATTTAATTTAATTACCATGATAATGATAAAACTATTATTTTCAAAGAATTGTTTTATTAATATCATGTAATTTTTAACTAATAAAAAAATTAAAATATTCCCAAAAATTAAATTAATATAATTTTTAAACCTATATTTAACTGTATTATCACTAATTAAACTTGTAATAAATACTAAATAGGATTAAGAATACCTAATTGTTGAAAAAATATTTTTTTTACAAAATAGTTTGTATATATAATGTTTTAATTTAAAATTTAATTTTATCTTATTTGAAATTGAATTTGATTAAATGGAGAAAAAATTTAATTTATTCACACCAAAATTTGGTAATATGGGTTATTTTATGTTTTTATTAAAACATAAGTAACTTGGGTAAAAACAAGTTTCATTTATAAAAAAAATGTAAAAGTAAAAATATAAGAGTAAATGGATTCAATCATGTTTAAAACATGTGTGGATTGTTTTTGAGGATTTATCAAACCAAGACCATGCCGCGCTTAATTATTTATAATTTTGGAGTCATTTACCCTTAAATAGTGTAATGATATCATTGAGAAGTAATGGGTATTCACAAAATGTCACTTTTCATCACTTTTAAAAGTGGATTGCTTCAACCCTTTAAATACTAAAATTTACCTTATATCCTAGAAACCATGAATTTTTTCCCTATTATAATTCCATTTCATTTATTAAATACCTTGTTTGATAAAATTTATCCTATGTCTGCTAGTTCTAAGGAGTTCATCAAGAGGAAGTTCATGGTCTCAATATAAATATTACTTACACCTTTCTGTTTATTTTTAATATTTCTCTTCCAAACATACCCTAAACATAGTAATATAATGAGATTAGTATAATTAGTATACTAAATTTTTTATTATATTAATGTAATATCCCTTATTTATTCCTTCCCATCCACTTATAAAAATAAAATAATGTCAAATGTGTGTTGTGCATATTACCACCTCCACAAAGCGACATCTCCCATTTTCACCACCACCTCCCTTATCTGGTAACAAAGAAAAAATTAAATAATAAATGAGAAATATATAATATAATTATGAATATAAAGTGAAAAATTATATATTCATTTATTTCCTCTCATTCTTTAGGAAATGAAAATGTTAGCAATGTGTTGTGCGGACTACTTCCTCTACAATGTTACATTTTTCTTTTTTTCCATCTCGATATTAAAAATATACCCAAAAGACTTAAAATATTATTCAAAAACTTAAAAAAATATAAATAATATCATTATTATTATGATATAATGATATTATAGAAAATCTATTAGCTTTACTCACCCATTGAATTATGGTATGTTCATGTTTGAGTCCATCTAACCACCTACTTAAATAATCCTATAAAAATATATCATGGATTACTATGGAAATTTAAATAATAATATTATTATAATTTTTTAATAAAATAATTATAATTTTATGGTTATTTAAAGGTTATACTAATTATTTAACTTATTATTAAAAGATCATCTTTGATTGCTATAATTACCTAAATAAGATGACATAAATTCCATTTTCACACAACATAAATATAATAATTATGGAATGAAAAAAGATAGTTATAATTAAAAATAATTTATCTATTCTACTATAATAAATTATCTAGGATTATGAACTTTTGGATATGAATAAAGAACAAAAGAACTTTATGAAACTAGTTCAAAATGATTAAGATAACTCACACTCTATATTGAATATATATAATAACTAACTAATCTACACAAATAGAATAAAAATAAATAAATTTTATAAAATGATATTGATATGAATATGTTTCTTAAATAGGTTATTAAGAAATTCATTTTTTTAATATTATTTTTATGTTCTTTTGTGGAAGTCAGGAATTAAGGTAAGAGTTCTGTGTCTCAAATTTAATTTCTTGAGACATATTTCTTTTTATAAACCATGCATTATTTATAATGGTGTATATAATTCCCATTTAATATTTTATGTCACGATGTTATTATTAATGGTATTTCATTTTTATTTTAAACCACATCCTTTAAATGGTTTTTATTTGAATGTTTCTAGCATCATAATGGTTTCATCGACTAAATTTTTAATATATTAGGGCATAGTATTTCTTACTCGAATATCCTCTTCAATATTTATTTGATACTACTATTCTACTTTTATGTGATATTTAATCTTATTCTCTAGGTAAATTAATTCTCATCATCTTTAAGAACTTATTTTATAAAATGTTTTCTGAAATAACAGTATAGTGTTAGTAAGAATAATTCCTATTCTTACCAATGAATCATTTCTTCTATGTCCAAAATATACGTCCCACCAATTTTTATCTCGTTTTGGGAACTCAAATATGGGTTAATTCATGTAATCCTATTACTTCTCATCACCAATTTTTAAATGAAATTTTTATTCCCCTATATCCATTGTGTGTTCTCATTAAATATGTTTCAAAATATTAAGAGTTTTACGTATCCTGGATATTTATTATATCTTCGACTCCATGATTTATCTATAAAAAATTTATGTATTCTTAAAGAATAAATTATTGGATATTTCTTAAAATTTAATTTTTTAATATATCCCAATTTTTTTTCACAACCTTTTTTGGAATTTATTTAATAAAGAAACTTTTGAGTTTGTTTCTTGGAATTTATTTATAATAAATAAGAAAAGAATATTATTCTTAATTTTTTTACACAAACATAATTCCCATCATTTACATTCTTATTTCCTATGTTTCATGGTTTTAAAAAGTAAAATAATTTACCATTATTATATAAATTTTATTTAAAAGGTTTTTAATGGAAAAGGTTAATTTTCATCATGATTTTCAAAGTGGAATTCTACTATTCTTGTAAAAGTATTATTTATGTACAAGTTAATTATTTATCTATATTTTCATAGATCAACAACATTAAATTAATACAAGATAAATTATCCATCCATGCCTTTGTATTCCATAATCATCTTCAATGCATACATATATTTTTCCTTCTAATTCATTTCCTTTGTGAATATACTATTTTTGATTCCTTTGATTGAAGGGTGTTCACCTTTATTCCATAAATCGATTGATTTAAGAAATTATTAACTTAATCATATACTATTTGTATATATAATTTAACTACCATATGATTTATTTTTTTGATTAAATAAAATTTATCTACAAAGTTACTTAATATATTTAGATATCCATTTACTATGAACTAGTATATTATGCAATTATTATTAATGGATTTTTTAATTTTTTTTATAAAGTGATTCCATTTGAAATGTATATGGATCCCATTTATTTATATGGGTCCTTTGTGACATGATAAATGATTTATTTCAATTAGAACTCATATGTGTGGATGATGATAGGTGGGGTCCTACATCTCCCTCAAATGCATTGGTTAAATATATTGGGATATGTATATGCAAGAAAAATTTAGTTTCTCTTAAGAATGGGTGAAATTGTGTGACTCAAAAAGGTGATGTATATATTATAAAAAATAAGTTGTCTTTAAAGCATGAGTGTAAGTGTGTGAATTTTGAAGGTAATGTTTCCATATACCTATAGTTGTGCCACAATTCTCTAATTATTTCTTATTTCTATGATAAATATAATTTTAATGATATATTATAATTTTATTCCATGCATTATGCCATGATTTATAATCCATTATTTTTGGGGTGTAAATTTCTTATGTGTCTTTATAATACCCATATGATCATTTAATGTTCAATTATGATATTTGATTGTTATCACTTATGTTTACCCTTACCGTGCATCTGATATCACCCCTTTATTATGTTTATATTACCCTAGGTTTTTAAGATAATAAAATTATAAAATGTATATAATATTATTTTATCTGTATAATTAATGGGAGATATTTAAGACTTGTTACGGATTAATAAATTGCTTATTTACTGGAAAAATATCCATTTTTAAAAAAATACATGAGTTTTACTGCTTAATTTATTATCCTAGTTATCTAAAACTCTAAAACTAAATGGAATTGGGAATGTATTGTATCGAAATATTTTATTTAAGTACTGTAATTGAGATGGTCACGTCTATGGTCTATCATACCATCTCAGTTTTAGTTTATAATCTTTATCATCATGGTCAAGAATCCTTTCCAAGAACAGTTGAAACTAACGTTCCCTTTTGAATCAATTATATAACTGATGCTTAGATGAAATTTATCAACCACAAATCCTCCTTCAAACTTCCTCGATCCAATATCCATAGAACTTTCAAATTTTTAGAATCGAGTTACTCGATTTGGTCTTCAATAATTAAAACCAATTATTCTTCATAAATTGACTTCCACCAGAGAAAAGGAAAATTATCTTACAATATCCATCCCTTAATATTCTCTTACATGGGGTGTGAGATTTATCTTATACAAATAGTCTAAATAATATCTTATGGGGATTCTTAAATTGTCATATGGGGGCCGTAGTCTGGAAAATATCCTACACGACTTTTATAAATATAGAAATTGAAAAGGGTAACTGTCTTATAAGAATTTGGCTAATTATATCATGGGTGGAAAATGAATTGTGAAAAAAAATATAAAAACAAAATTATAAATTCACTATATTGATTTAAAATGAATACAAAATTAAAAAAAACTCAAAATCACAATATTCCATGAATTTTAATATTTCAAAAATCATATTAAAAATTAGTTCTATTAAAATATTTTTTAAATCAAATCCATGGAAGTAAAGGAGTTTTAAATCTGTTATTCAAAATACTTGAAAATTATATTTCAATTAAAATTATTTACATTGACTAAAATAATTGATCATAAAAAGTAAGAAAATAACACCAATGATCATTTAATAAATTAATTACCAAAACACTAAATTTTATGAAAATATTCAATGATTTTCAAATTCAGAAAAAAATCATTAGTTATCAAGCATTTAACTTTAAATGATCATTTCAACAAAAAATTTCAACAAAAATTCATTCAAAATATGTAGAAAAAATATATCAATTAAAGGACTCATCATGAGTGTTGGAGATGTATAAATCATGAAGGTAATATTTTAGTCCATCACCAAATCTATATATACAATTCTAGAAATACTAGAGGAAGAACACATTCCATAAATTTTATATAATATTTATGGAATATTCAACGAGTTTTAATGTAAACACATACCCCATGAGTGGTTCATTGATCACATCAGGGCATTAGATGGACAATGTCACCAGACTGACCTCACTACTTTCCCAATAGTTTGAAATCCAAAATCTTTCTTACAATATAATTTTCATAAATAATAATACTTAAATATTATCAAGGTTCTTTATCAAATAATCATGTAATCCTCTTCTCTTGTGTGAATTAAGGGTTAGGGAGACTTTAGATCATTGTGTTCTTATTTATTTTTCCACTAGAAACAATAAACCTCCGAAGTGGTTGAAAGTGTAATGGATAACGGTAAATTTACTAGATCAATGTTTGGAAATAGTGGTAAACTATTCTGATTAAATCAACCTTTATCCAAATAAATGTAATGGAATGCTGAAACAAATCCAATTAATTACCTGTTATTGCTTGAGGATATTTAGAAGAAAAAAAGTAGCTCACTTAAGGTGATCAAAACCTATAAAGGTGGAAATATTATCCATGGTAGAAACCTATTAGGAAGATTTTTCATAAGATATTTCATATATGGAACTCATTAGAATAGGATAAAAATAAGATAAGGAAACTTGAGTTTTCGTTACCACATCATAGGGGAAACCCAAACCCACTATTTTACTGGAATATTTAACCTCAATATCACCCCAAATATCATCAAAAAATTAGAATGATACTTAGTTTACTATCATGATTTGTCCATAAAAATCATTATTTTAATGGTTGGGGATAAATCCATATATTGATCCATAAATGTTTTGTGAGTATATACCTTTATTTGAATCATGTTTGGTATTGTTCAGAGGAAGTTCTCTTAGAATCACTTTCCATGTATAAGTTCCCACTTTTCCTTGAAAAAATGGTTTAAAGGAGAAGTTAAAATCTAGAAGAGGATATAAAGCCAAAGGTACCTTTAAATTATCTAAGTCTCTATACTTTTAAAACATTGATATGGAAAATATTCCTACCATGGTGTTTACATTAGTAAGTGTAATCATTGATGAAACAAAAAAATGTTATAGATCATGATACTAAGAATGAAAATGATAGAAAATAATTATTTTTAGAGATTGTTTCTTTTATATAGATAAGTGAGGAATGAGTGAATACTAAGCATCATAGGTAAGACTATGAATTATGGTCCATCCTAATTTTACACTACCAACTACCTAGAGATCCAGTATTAAGGAAAAAGAAAAATGTGTGGCTAAATCCATAACCCACTTTTTTACCTAAATATCTTGGCACTATCTCAATTAAAGAAAAAATTTCCTAGTATAAGATCAAAATAAATAATCTTGAGAAGATTAATGATCAATTTATTAGGGGAAATATACCCACTAAGCATACCTTTTAGGTCAAGGTTTCAACTCCTTTGGTTGAACCTCCTTGATAAGAAAATACTTATTTACACATGAAAGCATAATTAATTCATCTAAACTACTTAAAAACAAATTAACCTATTCAGTTAATTGAGTAACTAGTTTATTATCATGAGTTTCTGTAACACCTGTGATTTCTATGAGAAATATTTTGTTTTTATGTTATATACATAATCAAAGGAATCTTTCACTACACACAACACTATCTTGGCTTGCTTTACATGAAATCACAACCTTGCTCGATATCTTGCGTTGTACGCAATACCGAGTTTCACTAAACAACGATATGTTATTAAAATATTATTAAAACTATCCGTTATGAATAATAATAACCACTTTTTGAAATTTTATAAATTTTATTTTTCAAAATGGGCAACATTTTTGGTTTCGGAATATCGAAATTAGCCTAGGGTGAAATTTTGGTATTTTTCTGAAAACATCCAATTTTTGATAAATAGTGAAAACACTGGGTTACTATTTAAAAACTGACTTTTTTTAAATAATTATTTATTTTATCTAAATTTATTTTCGGTCAAAATTGATACATAATACCTATATAAGTTCAAAGTAAATCATTGTATTCATTTTATAATAATTTTAGATATATAAAAATTTTATTGAACTTTTCACCGTCTTTTACCCACCTCCTAGGAGAATTTGAAAATTTACATAAAACATAATTTTAGCACTTCTGTGAATGGAATTTAAAAAATCTGAGAGACACCGTTGATGTCAGTAAGTAAAATTTGGTTCAATGAGATGAAAATAATTTTTGGTGAATAGTTACTTTTTAATTTTATTTACCACGGTCAAAAGTAAATAGGGTAATTAAGGGTAAAAATGATATTATTATTACCCTAAAATATTTCCTAATTCTACTGGATAAGTGTAATTCGACCAAAAAGAACCTTAAGGATAAAATATTACCCTTTAGGTCCACATGGATTAGATTATAACATTTAATATTATTTTATTTAAAGAAGAGTTAAAATAGTTAAAATCAACCTTTAATAACTAAAACATTTTTAATATAGGGTTATAAATAAGATAAATTCGACTATAAATATTACATATAAAGCTAAAAAGATTTCCTACATAATGGAATTTTATTTATAATTTTTAGACATTAAATAATTTAATTTATCTATGACACAATGAAGATGCAGTAATTACCGTATTAATGAAATATTAACAATATTGATGTTATAAATACCCAAATAAATGTAAGTTGAGACTTTTTACGAATTAAACTACCTTTATAGGTTAATATGATATGTTAGTACTGATTTAATTAACTTTTTTTGAACTAATAATTCTGTTTTGATTTTTGAAAAAATTAATTACCATATAGTCTCAAAATTGACATAAAATAGTTTTTAAAACAAATATTATATTATTAATTGTTATTGTATTCCAAAAAATCTATGTTTTGGAGAAATTACTTAGATAAGGTTATATATATTAATAATGAACAAATTAGGGTTCTTTTGGCTTGTTATAGTAAGTTTATTAACCTTATAGTGTAAGAAAACAAGAAGACACGGTAAAAGTAAAATTATTGAACTTAAAGTTAAATCTAAATGATAAGGTTAAAATAGTAACCTATATTTTTCCAAATTCTATTGGATAAGAGGATTTCGACCCATCCCCACCTTATCTTTGAAATAAATCAATTTGGAGCTATTAAAAACTGAATGTGACTTTATAATAAAATAATATTTTTAGTTTTTCTAAAGGTGCCCCTCTCCTCCCTTATAAAAGGGCACCTCCTCCCTCTCCTCATCACACCACATTGAGCCATCAATCTCGGCCAAACCCTGACAAATTATCTTCTCCACTTTCCTAGAAACATTCTAGAGGTCCTGGTCTTCTTAAAAGACCATCCTTAGATCCCTAAGAGAAGGCTAAGAAGAGGCGCGTCAAAGAAGAGGTAATATCCATTACCGATCGTTTCCAATTTCTTTCTTCTTCAAATTATTCTTCCTTAGTTGTTTCATTATGAAGTAATAAAATCAGTATAACTCATATAATGATACATTATTATGAATATGAAACACCACTATTTCACATTCTATCCATCCTACAGAAAATGAAATCACCGCACGTGCATACATACGTAATACCATCTCCACGCCGTGGTGTAATCTGTTTTCCACCACCACCTTACTTGGATGGGTTTAATGGTGTAAAGAGTAAGTATATATTATTATTGTAAAGTGATATTAATTATGAAATAGTATACATACAATTCAATACAATTCCACGATCATGGGAAGGATATCATCGCTCGTGCGTACGTACGGCCTACCGTCTCCATGATGTGATGCGACTCATTCTACTTGATCTTAATTTCATAATGATTATATAAATGAATTTAATGAATTTAATTAATAAATATGATATATATTATACTAACACCATTATGTAAATTATTTATCTATAACCTAAAAAAATAAGAACTTATTCGACAAGACATGCATAAGAACATAACCACCCGAATAATAAGCAGCAATCAAATATTACTAATAAGAAGATAAGAATATGACCATATATGATATCATAACAAAGAATATGATTCTATAATAAGTCAATGAAATTATTTAATTCATTATATAGGAGGTTTGGACACATACAAATCAAATCAGACCTAAGGTAAGGGAAAATCTCACAATCTCATTTTTATCCGAGATTGTTTATACTTCAGAATTTACTGGGGAATATTTATCATCCACATAAATGTTTCTTCAATATGTAATATTATTTATATTCTCCTACAATTGTTTAAATCCAATTTTACCCATTGTTTAGTTTTTATTAAAATATATGAAAGGAATCTTTTGTCGTTTTTGGTACGAGGTACTTTTGACTTTTTCGGCCAAAGTACGAGAAGAATGTTTTTTTAACTTATACGATATGAATGGATTTTATGATTTCATAAAACATTATTTCCATGAAGCTTACTTTACAAGTTTTCAAGTTTTTTTAATCAACTTCTTTTAGTTTAAAATTTTATGACATGTTAAGAAAGTAAAAATGTTTTTGAAGTAGAAAGGATATTTTCCTCAAGAATGAAGTTCAAGTGTTTTATAAAAATTATTTTCCATCTAAGATAATACAGAGTTATGTTTTTATCCCTATTTTTACATTGATTTGGTTATGTTATGATGGAATTTTTTTATGATGTCCTTTTATCTTATATGGATTAGGTAATGATGGCATGATGTTTATGAATCCCATTTTTATTACATGGGTTATGCTATGATGTATGAATTATGATTTTGTGGCACACATAAGAATGGTTTCATTATGAGATGGGTGGGACATATATCTCCCTCCAATGAATTGGGTAAAGATTTATATCTCATGAGATAGACATGGCTGGAACAGTAGGTTAAACCGGTTCAGTGATACAGGACTGAAACGAGTAGTGAACTCGATTCAGAAATGGAATTTGTCCTCTAAGATAGTCTTGGCAATGAGTCTTGGCTACTAATAAATGATTCTCTATGATTATGTGTGTATTCCACAAAGTTTCATGTATTATGTTATGATTATTGGGATTAAATTTCACCAATATGATTTATCCCATGTTAGGAAATTATGATCTCTTTTGCAGGTTAATATTTTCCAAAATATTATGTTTTTATGAATATGTTGTGATTGATATTTCCTTTTTTTACCCTTACTGAGCATTTAAGCTCACCTATTTATATGTTTTCTTTTACCCAGGTCAGGATGAAGGGTATTAATTAAGACATGCCAAAAGGGACTCTAGATATAATAAAATAAAAGGGAGACAATGAAGATGATTTATGAACCAGTTGTTTATGTTTCCCAGTTTCCAAAGACACTATACCTATACGGTCCTTTCATGGTTTTGTTATATGTTGTAATAAGTGTGCTTCAATTATGAAGTAATAAAAATGTATGTAATTTATGGGTCTTTATAGCTGGTATCAGATGAAAGGTATAGTCAACCTTTGGAAAGTAGGATGTGAAAGTATTAGTAATAACCCTAAGGATATTTCTAAGCATAGGACAAAATCTTAGTGTTTTAGAAATGGCCATGAACAACCTATGATAAGACCTTAAGTGTGAAATTTTATTCTTGATTATGTCGTTTTCCTATTATAATTAGTGTTGCTCACACTATTCTTATTGGTTTTAGTCAATGGATGGAACCCGAAGGAACCATGTTAATGCAGAATGCGACGGGCAATGCAATGATTGTCCCCTAGAGCAACCAAAGGTTATGGGAGTTGGAATGAAAAATCTTATAGCCATGCTCACACAACTTTCTCAAGATATGAATCATGCAGGACTTCCAAACGATCAAATGAAGGAGAAAAATTCTGTTGAATCCTTCATGAGGCAGCGTCCACCTTCATTCAGTGGGTCTACTGATCCATTAGTGGCTGAACAATGGATCAGTACCACTGAAAAGATATTTTTAGTTTTTCAATGTTCTGAACATGATAAAGTCATCGTAGCAGTATATCGTTTGGAAGGTGAAGCTGATCAATGGTGGAATCTTATCAATAATATGATTCCAAGAGATGAAATTGAGTCCATGGAATGGGATGAGTTCAAGAACTTATTTTTCAATAAGTACTTCTCTTGTATTCTTCGAACAAAGATGGAGAAGGGGTTTCTTGAACTGAAGCAAAATGATGATGAATCTGTTGGTACCTACGAAGAAAATTTTACGAGACTTGCAAGGTATGATTCCATAATTATTATCCAACTTGAGAGTAAGATCTATCAATTCTTTAGTGGCTTAAAATAAAGTCTTTGAAGGGCGTTATCCATAAGGGACTTCAATAGCTACGAGGAAATCGTCCGATGTGCTCTCAAGGTTGAGATGGAGACTAGAGTAACCCATCAGTCATATTCATTTGATAAGAAGAGGAAAATGGAATTCAAAGGAAATTCTAAATAGCACACTGAAAAGAAGATGAGTTTTCCATTATGCTCAAAGTGTGGAATGAAACATGGAGGGAGTTGTCTTAAAGGGACAATTAAATGTCTGAAATGTGGAAAGGAAGGTCATCGGGCATTTGAATGCCGCAATTATTGGAAGAAGATGTTTAGTGATGCAAACAAAGAAAAGGATACACAGAGTGCACCTCCTACACTTCAATGTTACAAGTGCAAGGAAATGGGGCATTATGCTAATCAATTCCCTAATCCAAGGGTTGTTGATGATGATCGACATCAACAAACTCTTAAGTCTAAATACAAAGGAAAGTCACATGCATTTTCTATCAGCGATGTGGAGTATGATAAGGAAGTGGTGAAAGGTACACTTACCATCCACTCTAAAGTAGAAAATCTTTTATTTGATTATGGATCCACCCACTATTTTATTTCTAAATAATTTTCTAAGGGTGTCTCTATATTACCTCAACAATTAGATGTTGAGTTAGCTGTGACAACCCCTAATGGCACAACAGTCGCATCAAAAGATTACAATTCTTCTCCAATTGAAGTTTATGGGAAAGTGCTTCCTGAAAATATTGTGATACTTCATATAGTGGAATTTGATGTGATTCTTGGCATGGATTGGCTTTCTTTGTATGGATCTCATATCAATTTCCAAATAAGGGAAGTCACATTTCATATTCCAAATCAATCTATGAGCGTCTATCGATGCAAGGATGAACATAACCTTCCAGTGGAAATTTCATCCATCTTTTGGGTCTTGATTCCACTAAATGAAGGTTATTTATCTCAAATGGTTGGTGAGAAACTCACAATTAAGAATATGCCCATTTTACGGGAGTTTGGTGATGTCTTTCCGGAGGAATTTCCAGGTCTTCCAACAAATCGTGAAGTTGAGTTTTCAATTGAACTCATATAGGGTGCTATGCCTATTTCAAAGACACCTTATAGAATGGCCCCAATTGAGTTGCAGGAATTGAAGAAGAAACTCTAAGAGAATCTTGATAAGGGATTCATATGCCCTAGTGCGTCACCTTGGGGAGAACCTGTTCTGTTTGATAAGAAGAAGGATGGATCAATTAGACTCTGCATTGATTATCGAGAACTTAATAAGATCAATATAAAGAAAAAATATCCTCACCCACGCATTGATGACTTATTTGACCAACTACGCAGAGCTCAATACTTTTCCAAGATTGATCTTTGTTCAGGGTATCATCAGCTAAGAGTCAAAAGGGAGGATATACCAATGACGGATTTCCATACAAGGTATGGAAACTATGAATTTATAGTGATGCCATTTGGTCTTACTAATGCCCCTGTTGTCTTTATGGATCTAATGAAGAGTCTTTAGAGACTATCTTGATCAGTTTGTGATAGTCTTTATAGATTATATTATAGTCTATTCAAAGAGCAAGTAAGAACATGAAGATCACTTGATAATTGTTTTGAAGACCCTGAGAAAGGAGAAAATTTATGCCAAATTTACCAAGTGTGAATTTTGGCTTCAAAAAGTTTCATTTTTGGGTCACATAATCTCAGAAGAGGGGATATCTGTGGATCCAACAAAAATGGAGGTTATAGAAAGATGGTTGAGACCAATAACAGTAACTGAGATCCGAAGTTTTCTTGGTCTGGCTGGATATTATCGACGTTTTGTGAAATATTTTTCATGATTATCTAATCCACTCACTAGATTGACTCAAAAAGGAGTTAAGTTCATGTGGACAGAGGAATGTGAAGAGAATTTCAAGGATTAAAAATAAGGTTATCCAGTGCACCTATGCTCACACTTCCTTGTAGTGGAGAAAGGTTTGTGATCTATAGTGATGCATCAAAGAAGGGGCTGGGGTGTGTCCTTATGCAAAATGATATGGTTATAGCTTATGCCTCACGATAGCTGAAAATACATAAGCAAAATTACACAACTCATGATTTGAAGTTATCTGCGGTAATCTTTGCATTAATGATTTGGAGGAATTATCTTTATGGTGAAAGGTGTGATATTTATACTGATCATAAAATTTTAAAGTATATTTTCACACAAAAGGAGCTGAATATGCGCCAAAGAAGATGGTTGGAGCTGATTAAGGATTACGACTGCTCAATTCATTATCACCCTGGGAAAGCAAACAAGGTGGCAGACACATTAAGTCGACAAGACCATGCTAGCTTATCCATGATGAGGATCACAAAAGATCCAATATTTATGGATTTACAAAGGATGGATCTTGGAATTATAATGGAAGGTGAAAAATCTTATCTTTCTCAAATGAATGTTCAACCATCTATTCATGCGAATATTAAAGAGGCACAAAAAGAAGATGTAGAGTTACAAAAGAAGGTGAGAAATGTTCCTGAATTAAACCTTGATTGTGATGGGATAATAAGGTTCAGGAATCGGGTTTGTATTCCCCCCATCCTAGAATTAAATAAGGAGTTGTCGGATGAGGCTCATAGTTCTTCATTCTCTATTCATCTTAGAAGCATGAAGATGTATAGGGACCTGAAAGAGTACTTCTGGTGGGAAGGTATGAAAAGAGATCTTGCTGAATATGTATCTCGATGCTTGGTTTGTCAGCCAGTTAAAGCTGAGAGACAGAATTCTAAAGGGATGTTACAACCATTACCCATACCCGAATGGAAATAGAAAAACATCACTATGGACTTTGTCACTAGACTTCCCAAAACATCCAAACTCAATAATGCTATCTTGGTTATAGTTGATCATCTTACAAATTCAACACACTTCATTGCTATTAGAGAGGATTTTTCTCTTGATCAGCTTGCCAGGATATATGTAACGGAATTGGTAATATTGCATGGAGTACCACTTTCCATTATATCAGATCGAGATCTAAGGTTTACCTCAAAGTTCTGGAGAATTCTTCAGCATACTCTGGATATAGAGTTGAGTTTCAGAACTGCTTATCATCCTCATACAGACGGTCAGTTTGAGAGAAAAATTAAAACTCTAGAAGATATGTTAAGAGATTGCTCTATGGATTTCAAAGGTGGTTGGGATCAACACCTACCTTTGGTGGGATTTTCTTATAATAATAGCTTTCACTCTATTATCCTGATGGCTCCTTATGAAGTTCTCTATGTAATGAAATGCAGGAATCTAACTTTTTGGGACGAAGTTGGGGAAAGAAAGCTATTAGGACCTGATCCTGTTGATTTGATGGCAGAAAAGGTCAAATCTATTCAACAACACATAAGAGCAACTCAGAGTTGAAAAAATATTTATGCCGACAACCGAATAAAAGACCTAGAGTTTGAATTGGGTGATAAAGTGTTCTTACGAATATCTCTTTGGAAGAGAGTAATGAGATTTGGAAAGAAGGGAAAGATGAGCCCTAGGTATATTGGTCTTTTCGAAATACTGGATCGTGTTGGGAAGGTAGATTACCGATTGGTACTTCCACCGAATCTCTCTCAAGTTCATGATGTGTTTCATGTATCTCTCCTAAGAAAGTACATACCTGATCCTTCACATGTACTCAGCTCAGAAGTTGTACCACTGGAGCAAGATCTTTCTTATGAAGAACAGCCGATAGAGATTCTGTATCTTAGCGAAAAAGTCCTACGGAACAAGACCACTCGCTTGGTGAAAGTTTTATGGAGGAACCACCAATTAGAAGAAGCTACATGGGATCTTGAGGATATGATTAGGGAGAGGTATCCTCATCTGTTTGTTTCAAAGTGACGAATTTTAAGGGAGAAATTCATTTTAAGGGGGGTAGAATTTGATACCTGATATTTCTTTGAGAAATATTTTGTTTTTTCATTATATACATCATCAAAGGAATCTTTCACTACAAACAACACTATCTTGGCTTGATTTACACGCAAGCACGACCTTCCTCGATATCTTGCGTTGTACGCAATACCGAGTTTCACTAAACAACGATATGATATTAAAATACTATTAAAACTAGCCGTTATGAGTAGTAATAACCACTTTTTAAGATTTTATAAATTTTATTTTTCAAAATGGACTTCATTTTTGGATTTGGAATATCAAAATTAGTCTCGGGTGAAATTTTGGTATTTTTATGAAAACTTTCAATTTTTGATGAATAGTGAAAACACTGGGTTACTATTTAAAAACCGACTTTTTATTTAAATTTATTTTAGGTCAAATTTGATATATAATACCTATATAAGTTCAAAGTAATTCATTGGAGTCATTCTATAATAATTTTAGATATATAAACATTTTATTGAACTTTTCACCGTCTTTTACCCACCTCCTAGGAGAATTTTCAAATTTACATAAAACTTAATTTTACCGCTTCTGTGAATGGAATTTGAAAAATCCGAGAGACACGTTTGATGTCAGTAAGTAAAATGTGGTTCAATGAGATGAAAATAATTTTTGGTGAATAATAACTTTTTACTTTTATTTACCATGATTAAAAGTAAATAGGGTAATTAAGGGTAAAAATGATACTATTATTACCCTAACACATGTCTTAATTATATTGGATATGTGTAATTTGACCAAAAACAACCTTAGGTATAAAATATTACCCTTTAGGTCCACTTGGATTAGATTAGGATATTTAATATTATTTTATTTAAAGAAGTGTTAAAATAGTTAAAATCAAAGTTTAATAAACAAAACATTTTTAATATAGGGTTATAAATAAGATAAATTTGACTATAAATATTAATTAGAAATATAAAATTATTTCCTACATAATTGAAGTTTGTTTATAATTTTTATACATTATATAATTTAATTTATTCATGACAGAATGATGATGCAGTAATTACCTTATTAATGAAACATTAACATAATTGATGTTATAAATACCCAAATAAATGTAATTTTAGACTTTTTATGAATTAAAGTAATTTAATAGGTTAATATGACATGTTATTATTTATTTAATTAACTTATTTATAACTAATAATTCTGTTTTGATTTTCACAAAAAATCAATTACCAAATAGTATCAAAATTGACATAAAATAGTTTTTAAAACAAATATTATATTATTAATTGTTATTTTATTCCTAAAAATATATGGTTCGGCCAAATGACTTATATAAGGTTATATATATTAATAATGAACAACTTGGGGTTCGTTTGTCTTGTTATAGTATGTTTATTAACCTTATAGTGTAAGAGAACAAGAAGACACGGTAAAAGTAAAATTATTGAACCTAAAGTTAAATCTAAATGATAAGGTTAAAATAGTGACCTAAACTTGTACAAATTCTATTGGAGGAGAATATTTCGACCCATCCCCACATTAGCTTCGAAATAAATCAATTTGGAGCTATTAAAAACCGAATATGACTTTATAATAAAATAATATTTTTAGTTTTTCCAAAGGTGCCCCTCTCCTCCCTTATAAAAGCGAACCTACTCCCTCTCCTCCTCACACCACATTGAGCCATAAAGCTCGGCCAGACCCTGCCAAATTCTCTTCTCCACTTCCCTAGAAACATACGAGAGGTCCTTGTATTCTTAAAAGACCATCCTTAGTGCCCTAAGAGGAGGTTAAGAAGAGGCGCATCAAGAAAGATGTAATATCCATTACCAATCCTATCCAATTTCCTTCTTCTTCAACTTATTCTTCCTTATTTGTTTCATTATTAAGTAATAACATCAGTATAAATAATATACTGATATGTTATTATAAATATGAAACATCACTATTTCACCTTCCATCCATTGTACGGAAAATGAAATCACCGCTTGTGCGTACGTACGAAATACCATATCCACGCTGTGGTGTAATCTGTTTTCCACCACCACCTTACATGGATGGGTATAATGGTGTAAAGAATAATTATAAATAATTAATTTAAAGTGATATTAATTATGAAATAGTATACATACACTTCAATATAATTCCACGATCATGGTAATGATATCATCACTCGTGCGTACATACGGCCTACCGTCTCCACGATGTGATGCGACTCGTTCTACATGATCTTCATTGCATAATGATTGTATAAATGAATTTAATGAATAAATATGATATATATTACACTAATACCATTCTGTAAATGAGATATATATTTCCTAAAAATAATAATAAGAATTTATTTGTCAAGACTTGCATAAGAACATAAACACCCGAATAATAAACAGAAATAAAATATTAGTAATAAGAAGATAAGAATATGACCATATATGATATCATAACAACGAATATGATTCTTTAATAAGTCAATGACATTATTTAAATCATTATACAGGAGTTTCAGACACATACAAAGCAAATCAGACCTAAGGTAAGGGAAAATCTCTCAATCTCATTTTTATCCGAGATTGTTTATACTTCAGAATTTACTAGGGAATATTTATCATCCACATCCATGTTTACTCCATATATAATATTATTTCTATCCTCCTACAATTGTTTAAATACAATTTTACCCATTGGTGAGTTTTTAGTAAATGATATGGAAGGAATCTTTTGTTGTTTTTGGTACGAGGTACTTTTTGACTTTTTTGGCCAAAGTATGAGAAGAATTTTTTTTAACTTATAAGACATGAATGGATTTTATGATTTCATAAAACATTATTTCCATGAAGCCTCCTTTACAAGTTTTCAAGTTTATTTTTAATCAACTTATTTTAGTTTAAATTTTCTTGACATGTTAAGAAAGGAAAAACGTTTTTGAAGTAGAAAGGATATTTTCCTCAAGAATGAAGTTCAAGTGTTTTATCAAAATTATTTTCCATCTAAGATAATATAGAGTTCTGTTTCTATCATATTTTCACATTGATTTGATTATGTTATGATGGAATTATTTTTATGATGTCCTTTTATCTTATACGGATTATGTAATGATGGCATGATGTTTATGAATCCCATTTTTATTACATGGGTTATGCTATGATGTATGAATTATGATTTTGTGGCACACATAAGAATGGTTTCATTATAAGATGGGTGGGACCTATATCTCACTCCAATGAATTGGGTAAAAATTTATATCTCATGAGATAGATATGGATGGAACGATAGGTTAAACCGGTTCAGTGATATAAGACTGAAATGAGGAGTGAAATCAGTTCAGAAATGGACTTTGTCTGCTAAGATAGTCTTGGAAATGAGTCTTAACTAATAAGAAATGATTCTCTCTGATTATGTGTGTATGCCACAAAGTTTCATGTCTTATGTTATGATTATTTGGATTACATTTCACCACTATGATTTATCCCATGTTATGAAATTATGATCTCTTTTGCAGGTTAAGATTTTCCAAAATATTATGTTTTTATGAATATGTTGTGTTTGATATTTTCTTTGTTTACCCTTACTGAGCATTTGAGCTCACCCGTTTGTATGTTTTCTTTTACCCAGGTCAGGATGAAGGGTATTAAGTAAGATATTCCAAAAGGGACTCTATATATGATAAAATAAAAGGGAGACAGTGAAGATGATTTATGAACCAGCTGTTTATGTTTCCCAGTTTCTAAAGACACTATACCTATATGGTCCTTTCATGGTTTTCTTATATGTTGTAATAAGTGTGCTTCAATTATGAAGTAATAGAAATGTATGTAAAGTATGGTTTGTTATATTTTCCTTCACTATTCCGTCATCAATATCAGTTCCAATCTAATCATTAAGGGAAAAATTGAACTCTTTCAAAAACATCACAAGTGAAAATATCGGTAGCCATTACCACCTAATTTGTGGATATTGAGGCATATGATAATAAAATTAGAGAATAAAACATATTCCAATTGAGTATACTTGAATACTATTTACCCAACCTTGGTAATCCTAACCTCCCAACATTTAATAGTATAGAAGACTTGTAGAAACACCTTACTTTTTTTCCTCTTAGCGTGGTTTGATATAGAAAACTCCAATATAATCTGAAGCATTTAAAATCAAATTTTTTATATATAATTTAGTGTATAATACATTTATTTGTTATATAAATCCCACAATTGGGTCCATTACTATATTGGAAGATCTATGTTAGAAATTTCTCTATCAGTTCAGTTATATAATATAGATAACAATCATTCATGAACTATCTAACTACAAAGAGTGAGTGAAATATAGAGTAATAGATTTAATTTATAAGTGGTTGAGTTTAATTTATACCCTATAAAGGAAGGATAATAATGATAAATTACTAATTTGTGTGGAGAAATTATAGTATGAGTTGGAAACTATAATCATCCCAAAGAAATATTTTGATGGATTCGGATTATTTTCTGTGATGGAAAAAAATTTATAAGTTTCTATTAAAATATCTAAGACAAGAAATTTGAAAAAAAAATACCACCAAAGGTATTGAAGTAAAAAAAATAGATCCATTTCCTTCAATCAAAATATAGTTTGAAATCTATATTTAAAGATTATCAAGATTAATAAAGTAACTCCTCTCGACCAACTACTACAATGAACACAATGTAACAAAAACTCAAAAGAATTAAATGAATATAATGGGTTATAAGACTTTGAAAATAATAAGAAAATAGTTTATTGTTTCATAATTATTACATTCTAGGTTAATTCATCTATTTCATATAAAAAAACTTTATTGTGATGCTAGTGGTAAAGAATATAGATGAAGTAGAATTAAATGTTCAGTTGAATTATTTTCCCAACTATTAGATGTTAAAATACATGATATAATAATGATTAATCATCAAAGAATCATTAAAAAAAATTTTGAATAAGGAAAGTAACATTGGACAACCCCAAAGTGCCCATGACACATGTTTCTTCCACTGTCCCTAAAGAACAAGAGGAATGGAATGAGTTACCAGATGAATTTTTTCAAAAAATTGATAACTAGATAACTCAAATGTAAGTGAATTGTGTATAAAACATCATCTGGGCATGACTAAATCACATATCAATGATCCTATTTACCTTCTTTACTCAAAAAATAACACCTTATACTTGTCATCATTCTAAGAACTAGTGCAATTAATGCTAGTTAAACAAGTACCAAGAGGATAAGTACTCATGAGTTCCAAAAATAGCATGAACTCTCATAGATATCATGAATCAATAATTTTGAGAAAATTAAATTCCCTAATAAACATAAAATTATTCTAAGGTAGAAAAACAGATTTCATTTATAAACATTATTTGATAAATAGATAAATGTGATGAGAAAAAAGAATTTTTTAATGTAGGATATTGCAAAAGTTCTTTTAGATACATACTGAGTCAAAAATACATACCCAAGGAATAACAAAAATCCAAGGAGTTATCCTTGAATATATAATTCATTCTATGAAAATGAGGATAAAGAAAATACAATGAGTTTATTAGGATCATCAGTCTAATCTTGGAACCTCTAATACTCATCCCACTCCTATCAGGTTAGTGGAATGATTGGATAATAAGAATTCCCCTATTTAATATATAAATACAGAAAAAATATATTAATATTAGTATGAAAAAACAAAAATATCTCCTAATTTAAATATAGGTACATCCTCATGTTAGTAAACTAAATCCCATAAACCCCAATCTCATAAATAAGTTCATGAAAATAACTACATGACCATTACCCAAAAGTTTGATATGCTAAAGAATATTTTTATTATTCTAGTATGAATATGAATTTTAGATTCCCTCTATCTCTATAAGAAACTCATAGATTCATTTTTTGAGGATTTATCAATTCCTCAAGATTTTGAGACCAAACTCACTATTTCAAAAACATATCATGTCAAGATTGAATCAAATGAATGCCATGTGCTCATTTTCATTATAAATTTGGTTATGGGACAAACATAAGAGGGAATATATTGAACATATATGTATCTTGAAATATAAATGATTTAAATATAAATCAAACCTTTTTGGATAATGGTTTTTAGATCAATCTCATTTCTGATTTTTCCCTCTTCTATTTGAGATTAAGATGATTTGGATCCTTCTGACTTGAAAATATAAGGGTATAATAAAAGTGAAAAAAATCCTATGAGAAAGATAAAGATGATAACTCAATTTAAATATATATTATATAACTTTTAGTTCATGTTAGTTCATCAAGATACCAATTTAAATGATTTATTAAGCTGACCATTGCTTCACATGTCTTCAGTGGTTCCCATTTCATATAACCAATGTTTAAAATATTTTATTGATGAAACAATTAGAGTACTTTATGGTGATAGTTCCATATTTGAATCATGAAAATATCAATACATCAGCGATATTTATTATAAAAAAATAAGGGATGAACCAATATCTAAAAGACACAACATAGGACAATACACTTAATGGGTTAGAAACTATTCTTACCAACCCTTTTAATGATGTGATGGAAAGTTTCATACTTACAATATATCACATTAAAGAGATGATATTGAACTTAATAAATAATGTGATCCTCGAAGTTAAAGGAAAATATTATCATATATCATTCTTATCTTATGAAAAAGAGATATATAAATTTATCAAACCATATCTATCTATAAAAGATAAAATTCATGTGTGATCCTTATACATTTATTCTATCTTTGAGTGACTCTATCATAATGTGGGTTCAATAGATACCTAGTTGACATAACTAATGAATTTTGATGACATGATGATATAACATTGATAGAAATCATTTGTATTTGGGATGTCTTTATCTATTAATATAGTGTAAATCATATCCAAATAACCTTCACCTATAATGGATAGTTACAGTCTTAATAGAGATAATATTTTTTTGAGACCATTTGAGACTAAAGAGTTCGATCTATCTTCTATTTATGATGTTAATGATGAAGGAGAGCTCAGTGATACATCACCTACATTTGAGGAAGGTATTTATCAATGATATTTAAAAAATAAACTATAGAATAAATGAATAATAACAACATACATTAATTAGTGTGGCCATAACTCCTAAAGAGTAAGGGTAGAAAATTTACTTCCTCAAGAAACAATGAGACATTATCATATGGTGTTACATGAAAATTCTAGGTTTAGATCCTTTTTAGTTTTTCATCAATTGGATTTTTTAGATAAATACCATTAAAAAAATAATCCAGGGGAATGAATCCATATCATGGTACTAATGTGGTAAGTGAGATTTTAGAAGAATCTAAAGATGACCCCTTATATTTGGAACTTCGTTGAAAATATTGTTAGAAAATGTATACTATTCATGAATATAATTAAAAAGGATTCATTTTACCAAGGGTACATAGATTACTAAATTTACATTGATAACCTAAATTATTACTTATTATATCCTCCCATATTAATGTATCCCATAGAATTCGTACCATTCATTATTTATATGGTTACTTCGAAATGATCTTTCCATTCCATTAATTCCCCAAAGAATGACATGGGTGAAAAACAACATTTATTACTCCATTAACATAATGTTGTAAGCTAATAGTCGGTATACTATAATTGAACCAAATTTTCCTACATCGATCTTTATGGAACAAAATTTTCATCATTATCTTCAACATTTTAAAGTTCAATTAGACTCCCTAACTAATCCCTTGAAGTACATTCATAGTCACCCTATATTGACTAGGTATATTGAATGATAGGTTTTCAATTTTATTTAGTTATATATATATATATATGTTTTATCTCATAAAATAAATCTAAGAGATAAACATTGGTATATTTTCTGGTAGCACATATATTCATGGAGGAATTGCCTCTAGATATGAATATCTCTAATAATGTATTAATATATGTAATTGAAGTATCCCACACATTGGAAATAATCTTTAAAAATGATTCCTAAATTATAATTGTAAATAGGATAGAGGTTCTAAAACTCAACTGAGTCAATTTTTGAGTTTTTTTTTTCAATTCTCCAACAAATAAAAATTGTCTATCCTCTTTCATTCTTTCAAAAGAGTGCACTAATGATGAGGTGGAATACCAAACCATTATGACAGGACTATAATTATATATGAAAATATAAATATCTTAATTGACCATCAAGGGTGACTTATAATTAATTATCAAACATATCAATAGATATTATTTCATCAAAAATAAGAATTGATTCCCTGACTTAATCACACAAAATAATTGACTGATTAATTCCCCTAAAACAATTATTTACTATATCACAATATTGATGATTTCTTTATAATATTAATAATCTAATCAGGTAATGATTCTCACCAATCCTAATGAATACGAAAAAATCATCCATATCACATATCATAGGGTGATCACTCATTTTATTAGTAAATAAATGGAGGAAGTATACGAGATTTATTTGATCTCAAATCTTATTGAGTCCCCAAATTCACCAATATATAAAGCAACAAACTGGATATCCCTAAAAATTTATTATATTTATATATATATATTTTCCAAGTAATGAGATAATAAATAATATATTCTCCAATGGGTATTGAATTTCTCAATAGATCAAGTAGTCACACTAAGGGGTGGGGGGTGAATCAAGTGTGACTTGTTTTACTGAATTATTTTATTTTTTCTTTGTTATATTGTAATTAAAACCTATGTCACCTATTAGGATGATTTGATTCTATATGAAATGAAGAAAGTAAATGAATAATGATACATAATATTTTTATAAGGTTTGGTACTAAGATCTATTACTTTCCATGTTGGTTATACCCCCCAAAATAGACACTCCAATATAATATTGTTATCAATTACAATGGTGTAGGTAGAAACTGGTTACACAAATAAGTTTCCAATCCTCCAATTTATCTTGGTTATACCCCCAAGAAATCAAAATCTTCTAGTTTTTTTGGTTATACCCCCAACCAACTTCTTCTCCTTGACTAGTATACACCCCAACCTCAAGCCTCTTTAGTAATTTGTTATACCTCCCATCCACCAGATAATTCTTCTTCTCTTTAGAATACATGATCTAATATTGAATGATCTTTTGATGATCCTATGCTATGATATTATGGGATAACACTTTCTCATGTATACTTAAAAAGCATCTGTACCTGATGAATTAGAGTTATCAGTCTTTCTCAAATATTTATGATCACCTGTGAAAGATCAATTACCTCAGTGTACTTAGGATGTTCTCCATTCTCTATGATGAAGTCATTATCTCACTAAAAGATACTTAATGAATTAATTTCATAGGATTATTAATCAAAACCCCTAGAACACATATTATTTCTCACTTGATAATTTTATATGATATTTTTAATTTAATTATTCTACATTAGTTATTTCCTTAAGTGATTATTAATTCATGTACTTCATTCATGTGATTATACTATTTTCATTCCCCCAAATTGTATGGAATGTATGCACCTCACTGTTCAATTTATTCTTTTGGTATCTCAATGAGAATGGATGATCACATTCATACACTAATTTCTCTTAAAAAAACTATATGTTTCATGTGATTTGTCTTTCTTTATGTTCACTACCTTCATGTAAGGGTAGCAATGTCTTAATACATTTCGCATAAGGGAAACCACCGTCACATAAGTGTATGTAACTTCACATAAGAGAGTTTTTAGAGATTATTCTTTATGAAAATATTAAATATTTCATATATATTCTTCTTTATGAAAGATTGAAAAGATTAACTAAATCTTGGATGAGCTTCACATAACACTATACATGGAACCTTGATCCCTTAATTCTTTGTGACCTAAGAGGCTCATGGAAACCTTATTTTGGACATGAATGAAGAAAAAGTGAGGCCTTATGTACTACATGTGAATAAAGTGGGAGATACTATCTTTCTATCTAGAAACCAAGGGAACTATTCGAATGACTGTTACCATTCCTTGGTAAAAAATGATCTCCATTTATTACTGATCCTCACAACCTTAGCATTGATCTTCACACTGCATCAAATATTCCATAAAATATATAATTTAAATAATATTTTGAATGCGTGAAGATATCAATATTATTTAAATCCTTCAAACAAGGGCTATTATCTCATTAATATCATTAACACTAATAAATTTGTTATCTATACCTTCACACTATTCCCATGTAAAGGTAAGAACCGACACCGTGTAAGGGTCACTCATCATAACACCGCAACCATGTAAATGTATTAATAAGCCTCACATAAGGTAACACATTCTCTATGATCTTAAATTAATTGTCACAACATACATACATAAGGGTCATGTGGTTTAAGATAATTGTTGGATCGATCAGATAAACCATATCCACAAGATTATACAACTATGATATATCCATGCCATTTAATAGTGGCACAAAAATGTGCATGCGACACTAATCCTACATAGAAGCTTATATCGACCAAGTGATTTAATATTATACTCCATGTTTCATCATCCCACTCGATACAAGTATCCCAGGGTCTTCTCTTGAAACCAAAACATATATATGGGCCTCATGGGATGTGTAACCCTAGACATTCCAACCTACCCACACCATCACCTGGGCACTCCAATAGGCACTATACACCCACTATACTTGCCTAATTATAGGCACCACACCCCTACCTCTATGCGAGCCGCTTATGATGTATCTCCCTTATAGTTGTGATTACTCCCACAATAAGGTAGATTGAGATGACCCTTGTGGCTTTTTTGTTTGGCTATATTTTTTTACTAAAATATATAAAAATAGTGAATAAAGTCTTCAAAAATTATTTCTAAAATCAAATTACAACCCACAATTCTTAAATTTCCCCATAAATATTCTTCATGAAAAATACAATTTATCATGTACTTCTTTAATTACTCTTATTCATCTTGTTATAAAGAATTTTTTATCCTTAGCGCAATTGACACATTTATATTACATTAAAGAATGATTCTAAAAACATCATAAATATTAATATAATTGTAATTCTCCATGATTATTCACTTAATATCTTTTAATAATCTCCAACACATATTTAACCTTATTGAAAAAAAATATAATCCAAGTGAACTGGTCTCAACAGTCCCCCCCCCCCCCATTGATTTTTTATTCAATACAACCTCACATCATAAAACCACATATGTGGTTTAATTTATTTTCTCTACCTTTTTTAAAATAAAATGAAAAATATAAGTGGGGAGTTTTCCCATCTCATCATTTTACCCAAAGCATGTTCTCCTCCCTTATATTATTTCTTTTTGAACACTTTCAACAGAGTGAGGATATCACATTATTTTCATTAGAAAACATCCGATAACTAATCAACTCTAAGTCTACACATGATAACATACTATATAAAACAAGAGGGATAAATCCAAGGTTGTATATGTTGTCCATAAGCTACCATTCTTGTGAAATAATGAGAAAAAATTTTCAATTATCATTTTTGGGGTTACAAGTAATCAGATTTATAAATAAAATGCTAAGTAATAAACACACTTAAATAAGCACATCAGAAAGTTCAGGTGAAAAAGATATAAATCCCCTTATTAGCTCAATACCAGACCCCTTGATAATTATCATCAATTCAATTGGAGTAGGGATACTGGAGTGATTGTATTACTTAATATTCTAATTTTATAAAGTTGTTCAAAAGTTCCTCATTCATTGTGTAGTGAAGATTTAATAGATTTAATTCATCAATTCTCTACCTCAAGTGATGCATCCATACCATTATATTCTCTACATGTTAGTAAAAAATCACACACACACTCACATAAAAAATAAGGAGATACCTAAATGATCCTTAGTTAGTGAAATAGGGATGATAGTTTCTTCTCAACCCAGCTATATTCTTAGATAAAGTAGGCTTCTTCACATTTTTTATCAATTAATTTTTAGTTTTCTGTAGTTGATCCATATTTGTGGCCTCTTACAACTGTTATTTCTATATAATCAAGAATTATTTAGTAACATTATCGATCTAGATTTTTTATATTGATTATTTTTCCCAAAAATAATATGTTTAACACAAGAAGTCATAGGTGATTTATCTTTTTTCTTCATGAACTTTAATTTTCTAGGAATTTAAGTCAAGAATTTTTTTTCTAATTTCCTAGAAATATTAAACCTTTTACACACATATTTATTATTAATAAAGTTATATTTTAAGGAATCTTATTATATTTTTCATCAGATATTTCTTTCACCAAATCAATCTTATAGTTTTGTTTCTAGATTGATTCTTTCTTAGATTCCAAATTTCATTCTTTAGTATTGATGATTGTGTAAAATTCACAATGGTCGATGATGTGACCTTTCCTTTCACAATATAAGTATATTTTATTTAGTGTGACACAGTCTCCATATTTTCTTTAAAATATTCTTGAGATTTGATTGTTTAACAATATTCTTCTTTTATTTACATCCTAAGGATGACCTATCGTCTTCTTTTCTTACCAGTTTCACTTTTTTTTGTGGTCTAATCTTCACTTAAATAGATGATTTGTTCATTATTGGTAAATACCATCGCTCATCATAATAGTAATAATTTATGTTGCAATAATCATATAAAATTTCAAATTATTCATATTTATTCTTAATAGATAGATTCCTATTATGTGAATTCTATTTCTTTTGTACATGTTTCCACGTTTATTATGATATTATCCCCCTAAATGTAGGCATTTTTTAATTATCATATAATGAAATATTGTCCCAAAAATTTATTAACTGATGCCCAAATTTCCAATAACACCAAAAGTATCCAATAAATGTGTATTTATTTTTCTATGAAATATTATGAATTTATTTAACAACTTTATTTATTTTGGAAAACATGTTTATTCATTTTTAATTTCTTCTACACTTATTCATATTAACCATTAAACATGTAGTTGGTTCTTGAGTATTTCGACACTCCCATGTTTGTATAGATTTTACAGTTGAATCTTCACTAGTCAAGAAAAAACAATTATAACACATAGATTTACCAGGGCAACGGGTTTTCTTCTTAAATGAGCCTACAATAATTTATCCTTTAATAATATCAAGTTCTTCTTTCAACTAGGTAGAGTCTTTTTATAAATAAGTTTCTTATCAAATGAATTATTGGAAAAACTTCTTTTCTTGGCAGCTTAGAACGTCCCATCTTGTTTCTCTTCTATATTTCTCAATTTCAATTCTAATTCATGACATTTTAAGTTGGGTGAAATCTTATCATCTTTAACTGATTTTAGGATTTCTTCCTACAGAATCTTCATCCTTTGAATCTCTTATTCATGAACTTGGTTGGTCTCTAGTAACAAATTTTCAAACTCCTTAATTAGTTTTTCATTAAAATACAACTGACCATATTTTAAATTCATAGATATATTATTTTTATTTTCAAGTGCATGGAAAATTTCAGTAAAAACTATTTCTCCCAGATTCTTCTCAAATAGACTCCCTTTAAATTATTATTCAATAAAATAAATCATTTTGTTTCAATGTGAAACAAATTTTTATTTTTCTTCTTCAACCCTAGATAATCTTTCTTTATACATCATTAGAATCTCTTCCTTGAATTTTTTAGGTTTTGAGCGAGTGATTTAGTTTTTAACCTTTACAATTAATGTTTCTTATATTACATTATCTTCCTATTATAGTTGAGATTTTTCATCAAGAAGTTATTTGAAAACTTTTACTATACAAGTAACCACTTCTTTGGGAAATTTCTTCAAATGATCTATGATTTTATAATTTAACACATATTTATCATAATTTAAACTCAATTCATAATCAAATGAATTCATTAAACAATTACCACTCTAAATGACTTCAACTAAAATTTTATCTGCATTCATTTTTCTTTTTTCTGTATATTATTTTTCACTATTTTCTTACTATTTTTTTTCTGATTCTTAACTGAAAGTTCAACATTTCTAGAATTAGTATTAGATATAGTATTTTCCATTTGAAGCTATTTAGAATATTCTTAAAAGTAAAATATGAAAATCGTAGAATTATAATGTAAGAATCTAGTGAAGTAAAGTAGATCCAATAAAAGGTGGAACCTTAGCTCTAATACCAATTTAATTTCCCAAAGGATCGTATAGTCACACCAAGAAGAGGTAAATATGTTTGATTTTTTATTTAATTCCTTTATTTTTCTTTTACCCACTTTTAATTCTAATATTTTTCACCTGTTAAGATGAGTGGATCCTGTATTCAATACAAAAAGTAAACTAAACACATCACATAGTATTTTTATGTTGTTCGGTACCAAGACCCACTACTTTCCTTATTGGTTACACACTCCAACATAGAATCACCACTATAATATTGTTATCAATTACAATGGTTTAAAAATTAACTAGTTATATACCCTAGTATTAAATCCTACAGTTGATCATGGTTATGGCCCAAATAAATCAAACTCTTCTACCTCAGTTGGTGATACACCTCAACCGTCTCCTCCTCCTTGACCAGTTATACCCCTCAGCCTCAATCCTTTTTTGCAATTAGTTATACCCCTAGTCACAATCTCCATGTTCTTCTCTTCCAAATTCTGATCCGATATAGAAATATCTTTTTATGATCCTCCTCCGTGAGCTTGATGGATCACAATTTCTCATGTACAATTCAATATCCTTTTTACCCATTAAATAAATGATCCTAGTCTTGATAAAATATATTCAATTACCAATGTAAGATTTTTTCCTCAATGAAATAATTCTCAGGTAGTTATTTCTTCTATATAATGAATTTTAGACCTTACTAAAATTTACATCATACAATTGAACAAAATCTTGGAGAAGATCTTGTAGGAGACATTGCAGAGACTGATAGGTCTAAAATTGGGGACCACAAGAGGTTTCTTAATTTTTGGAATAAGGACGAGGAAAGTTTCATTTATGTCAGAAATGTTTATTTTTCGTCCCAAATGATCTTTATAAGTTTGCAAATGTCGGGGCCAATAATATACCTGTATTGTTTAAAGAAGAGTGTGTGGAATCCATCTGGGCCTAGGGCCATAGTAGGGTGGATCTGTTTCTCAGCCAGACTAATTTCGTCATCCGTCACATCTTTGAAAAGCTGCCTATTGATCTATTCGGTAATCACCTATCTGATGCACTCCTCAACTTCAGAGAAATGGAAGGGTTTCCTGTAGAAAAGAGGTTCTGAAAGTAGCTGGAAATGGCCTCTTGGATTCCATCTGTGTTGGAAACTTTGATACCATCTGGTTGTGATATGCAAGATATAAATATTTTCCATCGCCTACTAGATGCTTTCTGATGAAAATATCGAGTGTTAGTGTCCCCTTCTACAATGTGGGTATCTCGCGCCCGCATGGACCAGAATCTCTCCTTAGTGCATAGTTCTACCTCAAGCTCCCTTTGAGTGGCTCCGATTTTAGAGAGATTATAATTGGATGGGGATTGGTCGAGAAGGTCATACAACTTCCTTTCAAGGAAGTTGCATTGTCTGTTGGGACGAAGGAATTTCTTAATGCTCCAAGACCTCAGATCGGATGTAACCTGTAGCAGATTGGATCTAACGTCTACAGAGTTACTCTTCCAGCTTAATCAGATAATGTCTTAGCACACAAAATATTTCTCTCTTTATTATTTTATGTACTATCTAAGTTTGATTATTCTTTTTCAATTATTTTATCAAGTGATTATTCATTAATTTACTTCATGCATGTGATTAGAACATTTATATGTACCCAAATTATATGGAATACATGAAACATGATATTAAATTTCCTCTTTAGGTTTCTCAAAGGGCATGCATGATCAAATTCATGAATTTTTTTCTCTTTCACATATACCAGATGGTTCACATGATCTATCTTCTTGCAAGATAACTAACTTCATGTAAGGGTAGTGGTGTCTCAATCCACTTCACATAAGTGAAAGAAACTTCATGTTAGGGTAAACACCTTCTAATAATGGAGTGATAAGAGCTTCATATTCACACAATAGTAAAACATTGTGTGAATTTTCTTCTTCATGAAATCTTTAAAAGATTTATGGAATCTTGGATGAGCTTCTCTTAATAGTGTACACAGAAGCTCAATCCCTTAGTTCTTCATGACCTCAGAGGCTCATAAAAACCTTTTTTTCACGTGAATGAAGCATGCATGTGGCCTTCTATAATAAAAATTAATGAAGTGTAACAATATACTATTTATCTATTGAAAATTAGGTCTATATTTGAATGGAATAAAATCTTCCTCGACTATAAATGATTTCTTTTTATAGAAGAGTCTCACCACCTTAGCTTAAATCTTCATGCCAGATAAAATATCCTAAAAAATAAACCATTTCAAGAATATTTTGAATGCCCAAAGATATTTATATTATTTAAACCCTTTAAAAATTGGTTACTAACTCATTAATACCTTGAAATCCTAGAAATATGGCATATCTATATTCACACAGTCCCCACGTAAAGGTAAGAACTGGAACTATATAAGTGTCACTCATCCCAATGCCTCCTCCATTTAAATGTCTTCACAAGCCTTGCATAAGGGTAGTGCGATCCCCATGCTATTCATCTAAGGGTCACAACATATATATGTAAGGTTATCCTCTAGAGGTTAAAGATTAAGGCTAATTCAATCAAATGATCGAGACCCACATGATCATATGACTATGTTATATCCATGTCTTTTAATGGTGTATAAACAGTGTTTATAAAAAACTCACCCCACATTAATGATTTTCTCAGTCGATCTCTTCTATATTATACACATTATTTCATCAACTTGTTAGATGTGAGTATCCTAGGGTCTACTCCCAGAACTACACCAAAAACTATAGCTTCATGGGCCACACCATCCTGCACACAACCTCCAACCCATGCACTCACCTAATTTTCTGTATAAGCACTATGTTCCCAATAAGATTTTATACTTTTAAGAAATTCACCCCTTCTTCCATGGGATATTCTCAAGATATCTCTCCATTATGGTTGATCGTTCTCCCAAAATAAGGTTGATTAAGCTAGCCCTTATATATTATGTGGTTAACCATCCTTTTTTAACTATAAAAATAGTTAGTAAAATATTCAATAATTAATTCTCAAATCAAATCAAAACCCAAATTTTTTAATTTTCCCTTAAACATTATTCACGATAAATAATATATTTTATTACATACTTTAATTCCTTTTCTTCATATTATTATAAATAATGTTTCATCATCATCACAATTGATATATATCTTGGACATTAAAACTAGTTCAATAGTCATCACAATTTTATAGAGAAAAGTAATTCTCCATGATTATTCAATCCAACTCTTCTTATAATCTCTAACACATATTAAAATTTATTTAAAAGTGTATAATCCATGTCTGTTGGTATCAATAGGTATCCAAATTAATCATCTGTGATAGCATAAAATCTTAGAATATACTCTTGTTGGCGCCAAAATTTGGGAAGAAGAAGAACAAAATGAAACCCTTAGGCACTGCCTCGCGAAGCTTATTCGAAGAGCCCCACAACATTGTAGACAATACCAAGATTCCCCTCCATGAACCCACTATGGAGAAAGGTGGAGGGAGGCTCCATGAACCCATTTCATGCTCACGAACCCACTATAGATCCAGGAGGAAGGAGGCTCCAAAAACCCATTTGATGTTCACAAACCCACCGTGGAGCAAGGAGGTGAGAGGATTTCTGAACCACCTTTGATGTTTGAGAATCCACCACTGTTCAAGGAGGTGGGAGGGTCTATTGTTATGAAAAAATGACACGTGGATTTGCGTTGAGTGAGCTCTGCTTCACAGTACCTCTTGCCTATAAATACCAGGCTCCCCTCGAGACCAAAGGACAAATCCTCCAACCCTTAACCTTCTTAGCTCCCAAATCGTGAATCAATCTCTGCTCTACGAACCATGATCTCTTCAAGGTACTTTTTCATCATGATGTGCCTCCCCCTTTGCATGAAGTCGGCCACTCTTTAAGGTGGGATGCCCTTCGTGGAGCCCACATGCCTTTACGAAGGAAGGGGATCCCCAAGGGGACTCAAGTCTTCATGGAGAACTTACGATTCGCAAAGTACCATCCATGCACACATGACCCACATGCTAAGGCTGGGTCACTATACTTCGCGAAGCACATTTCTTCACAATGCTATGCTTCACAAGGCACCATTTCTTCATGACGTACTACTCCGCTAGGGCCTTTCCACTTCACGAAGCACTTTTTATATGCAGCTATATTATATGCCTAGGATTGGCCACTTTACTTCGTGAAGTATATCCCTTGACGAAGCACCCCCCACTACATGAAGCAATAACACCGCACGAGGCTTCTACCTATGATCCGCTTTTCTCTGCAACTCTTTTTCTCGTGGGATCTTCTTGGTTTTCATGAAGTAACTTCCAAGTCCCTTAGGCGGTGCTTCCCATTGCATTACTTTGCCCCATTATTCTTCACGTAGGAATGCTAACGACTATTACTTCTTTTCATAGACACGCTAATGTGTTCCCCTAAATGGATCACTCCATAATAGAACTTTTACATGACATTGTTGACGCCTTCCCATACCCAAGGGATGAGAGGAATTAGTTATGTAAGTCCTAAGGGGTGCGGAGTAATCCGACCTCATTCGAGCTGTAGGACGTTAAACTGCCAATCACTATCATCCTCAGTGCATGACATTAAACTGTGACCTCACCCCGTGTGTCGTACACGAGGTTCCCCACCTTGGAAATTTTGCATGCCCACTGGTCTCCTAGGAAGTGAAATCATTCCTCACATGGAATGAGATACCCATTATCATAGCGTCGTCTATATTTGGGGAAAGGGAAACCACCTAGATGTAAGCCCCTAGATTTTATTGTAGGAGGTAGCACCCCTGCTCCTCTCTTCGTCGGTGCCAAGGACCAGAGGGGGGGGGGGGTGGATGTCCAATGGAGCCCTCCTTTCTTTGGTTCCAAATCCCTCTCCCTTTGGGATTTTTCACCACATGGGCCTCCAACCTAGAGTAAGTCCCAATATCTATCACCTTGGGCTACTAAATATGTGTAAGCCCCACTCCACTTCCCACAAACGCAACTTTCACAATGTGATCATCAGGTCTTTGCCACCTGTTGTTTATCACACAAAGCATGAATCATGTGGGCTTAGAGAAAGCACTAACCATGAAATCCTCTCTGGGAAGCCTAGAGTGTAAGCCCCAAAAGCCCCTCCTGAACTACGTGGACTTTGATCCTTTCCAAGGTAAGGTATGTAGGAAGCTTCCCTGAGGTTCAAGCCCACCAACCTTTGGTTATGACCCACTTCATGTTTGTTCACCAACACCATCTTAACTATGTGAACTATGATCCTTGCCATGGTATGGTATGTAGGAAGCCTCCCTGAGGTTCAAGACCGACAACCATTGGTTCCGACCTCGTTCAGGTTGGACCACCTTCGTCCTACATGACGTTAAACTGCACACCCCCTTTTCATCCTATAAGATTTTACACTACATCCACCATCCCGAACTACGTGGGTTTTGATCCTTCTCTCCTAGAAAAGGTACGTAGGAGGCCTCCCTTAGGTTCATCCCCATTCAGGGATAATCCGTTGTGACCCCATCCAATGGTAAGCCATTGTTATCCCTTACCCAATGGTAAGCCGTTGTGGACCTCACACAGCGGTAAGTCATTGTGATTCCATGTTAGCGGTAAGCTGTTGTTAACCCAAACCTAGAAGTAAGCCGCTATTATCCCTGCTGTTGGGTCCCATATCACCGGTCTGTCCCTGTGGTCTAAGACCAACCTCAGGATGCTAACCACATGTAAGCCTCAGTATATCATCATGTCATTGTCCTCTTTGCACACCCCGATTCTATACACCCCATCCTAAACTATGTGGACTTTGATTCCCTGCCACGAGGATATGTAGGAGGTCTCTCTCAGACTCAAGACCCACATCACCATCTCCAATGAGTCGACTACATCTCATTCTCCATCCACTTCTTTTAACCATCCATTATCCATCTTGATTCTTACCAAGGCCGCCACATCCCAGTGAGATCATACAAATTCATCTCTTCACTGCTCCTAGCATTAATCGAGTAACTAACCACATTTTATCCCCAACATTAGTGTTTCCTCCAGGGGTTTCACCCATCTAATCCACTCTAGTCAGTGTTTCAATCAGTCTAATCCATCTTCGCTAGATGTTAAACTCATGGAATACCCTGTGTTAAACATATGATGCTGGGGAAAACCTCAGATACATGCCTATGACATATAATTCCCTGCATTCAACATGGGATACCTCGGGGTTACCTGCCCTCAAGAATCCCTATAATAAGGGGAATAAACCCAGACACACTATTGTTACAGTATCCAGACGTTCCAGTGATGTCCAACATGACTAATCCCTCGACCGAAAGTTGCTGCCCCAACTGGACCCCTTGGAATGTCCCAACAAAATCAGTGTAATTAACCAGAATCAATGAAGAAATGGAACTGAGAAGAGTTTCACAAACAAAATCTTAGTCTATAAGGGAGACCTGGACTAGGTGACAAGTTCCAAGGAGGAATACATTAAAGGAATAACTGACTTCCATTCATCCCTTTTAGATCAAGGATAAAATGTCCTTGAACAAGTGATGGATGCCGCCTGCCTTTGGAAAGCGGGAATACAGGGCAAAAGCCACGTTCCCTCCACAGACAGATGCCTGCACACCGATGAAATCGTCGAAAATAAAAATGGTGAACCTAACGTGAAGTTATTCTCCTCAATGTGGAGATTAGTAGCATTCAAGACATCAGTGGATTAGCATGTAACCAGATCTAGTTATCTGATGTTGGGTCTTGCCAATAAATTAGAAGGCCTGGTGTAAAACTCACCAGATGTTGGGGATGTCAAAACGTTGGACATCCTGGTCTGCGACGTTATCAGCGTAGATCTTTATTACCAGCCATGGGAGACGGAATGATGATGGGGGCACTGGATGTCAATTTCCTTGTTTCGGCACTAATGTCTTAATCTCCCTACTTTTCAAGAACCAAACTGCTACACTAGGAACCCGATCACCACCCACCCATCGACATTAGGGCAGGGGAAATGCCAATGTGACAATCACATATGGCTCAACCACTTCTGAGATAGCTTCCAAACCCAAAACTGCTAGGCACCCATGACCCATCTCCCCTTCTAAACTCATACATTAAAGGGTGATAAGTGAGATCGTATGCTGATACGAGGAAGAGGGGATTATCCTGACTTGGGATATGGCATGCTAGGATTTTGAGGTGTCTATGCTTCATCGCCAACACCACCCCCAAGGGATATGATGGGAGACACTACTCCCCACCCTGACATCCAATCGTTTCAGGAGCCTCTCCCCAAAACATCTAAATGAATCTTTCCCATATTCTAATGAGGTAGGGGATGTCTAGGCCAGCCCGGTTGGGACCTCATTTTAGGGGCCCCCATGGAGGGCCCCCACTAGGACACACTAGCACCACCACCCAATCCCATAGGTTGAAGAGCAGGTAAGCTATGTACCTGCACCACTGGCCCTGGTCCGGCTGACCTGAATCCAGCATCAAGCGCAGGTTGAGGAGGACGCCCGCCAAGTGGCGTCGACGTTAGCAGCTACTGTGGCCCGTACCACCAATGACGTGTATCATTAGCCTCTTGTGAAAACTAAGTATGGGAACATATATACCATGCCTGGATCGAGGCCCCAACTACCCCAAGGGTAGGCTGGGTCGACTCTCTCGACTGCCAGCATAGGGAGCACCCACCGTAGACCGAACCACAGCAACGCCACCCAGTAGAGAGGTCCTCCCCATACTGCCATGATAGAGGAAACATGTCCTCCCTGCTTCCAAAATCGACATGGAGGTCCGCCCCATGCTACGTTCAATTTGAATGAGGGTCCTCCCCATGGAAGTGACACTCAGTACGGAAGCCTCTCCCATGCTCATTACATTGGGAATGAGGTCATTCCTCCTACCACGACTGCCAATATAAAGATGCTACAAAACTGGTAAATCTATAGTGTGGGGGGAATCCCTATGTTCTTGCAGTAGCTGACGATGGTCCTCCACATCTCAATAATTAGAGGAGTGAAGGTCAGCTTTGCTTCACTAGCACCCAACACGGAGGTCCTACCCATGTTTGTCTTGACCTATATGAGGACCCTCCTCACGCTGACGCTACCAGAGGAAGTAAGCATGAAGGTTTTACCCAAGCTCCTTTCAGCTCTAGAGGAGGTCCTACCCACTCCAGCATTTCCCGTGTAGGTACCCTCCACACATCAGTCGGCGGACACAAAGGTCCTCCCTGTGTTCCCTTTAATATCTGTCTAGGTGCTCCTCGCACCCTAGATCATTCAGGCAGAAGTCCACCCTACCCCAGCACCAATACAACTGAATGACCTCCTCATGCCAAAAATCTACCATGTCCCGAAGAACCATCCCAGGAAAGGAGGTCCAGCCATCACCGCCAAAAAAAGAATGTCGAGAAGATTCAGACCGAGATCAAACCTGTCGGCTTCTCAGATTCTGAGGCAGAATACAACTCAGTGATGGAACCCTTGCCTATATTCTCTATGTCAAGGGCTGGGGTAGGAACAAGGTGAATCAACCTCATACTTCTAGAATGTGAGGTCTATCGGGTTCCCACCTCCCTCCGCAGGTATATCCAGGTGGACGAAAATTTGGCAACCCCACAGGTTCTGGTTTTGAAATCGCCAACATCATCACTAGAATCACTCTCCACCTTGACAAGAGATCACAAAGAAATATTCTGGGGATCAATGGTGGAAGAGTAGAAGCATAACCCATCGCCACCTATCGTAGTCCCTGATCTAGAAACTGCGGTCGTCGACCCGTCTTATCGTGATGTGGTGGCCAAGTCACTATACTCTTCAGAGGATAGCCCAAGATGTTTGGCTTGTCAGATCGCTCGCTGTATTCTCTACTGGCGGGTTTTCTATCTTAGTGGTCTACATCAGTACGACTACCAGTTCCCTAGACACCTCCAATAGATGAGTGGGGAAATGAAGGGCCAGACCCTGAAAATGGACCAAGGAGTTTGTGGGATATCCTCGCAGCATACCATTTCCCCGAGATGTTCTGGCCAGTTTTAGTGCCAAATTTTATGGCACCAGAAGTGCTCACCTAGGGGAAGGTTGGATGTTTTTTCCAGACCCTCTAGGAAACTAACTTCTTCCTTCAACATCGATGAGTGACCTACCCCAAGAGTAAGGCACACTTTGAATATATCGACCAACAATGTCGTTTTGTCGATTTTCCTACACACCCCATGGTCCAGCACCCTGATTCACCATGCTGCCATAAGACCCTCCAATAATGGTGTGTCCAGAGCTTTAAAGTTCTCTGAAAGGTAATCAAGGAGACTTATCTCCATGTTCAAATTTGTGTATTGGGGCAGTATGCGAGACCCTCTATTTCAGTTCAATCAAGCGCTATCCCGATTTTCCATGCGACATAGAGGATATGCCTCCAGGAAGGGTCCCGGTTAACATGGATGACCTATCATAGGGAGAGAATGCGATAGAGATCCTTGATAGGGACTTACCCCCTGAGGGAGTGTTGTATCTATTGGATCCATTGGGAAGGGTCTCTCTCCAGTAGAGAAATCTGTTGGGTCTTCCTGTTCCCACCGAGGCACTAGTCCTCAGCCAGAATTCCAACAAGGGAAATGATCTCCTCGAAGCCGTCAAACCCTCCAACCCACTTGGATTAGTGTAGAAGAAGGAATAAAACCCTGAAAAAATAGTGTTTTATCAGCAAATATTTGAATAGAAGAAGGTGGTCAATGACCTCCTTGCTGAATGTGTTGCGGAGCGATGGCTAGACTATGGTGATCCTCGACTAGGGCAGCACTGGAAATCACCACATACTTTTGGTGAACTACCCCTAGGTGACCCTGACCATCATACCCATGCCAAAAGAGTTGAGGTTGGAACTTATGTCAAGAGGGTGCAGTATGTGTCACCAGAGCCTCTTGAACATCATGACAATCCTTAGGACCCAGCTCGGATTCCCCCAGCTGCTCCACAGGTTGTTCCACCAGCTGCTCCATGAGACGCTAGGCTTGTTTATCACGTTGAAGAACCCACCGATGCACTGGTGGTCAGGGGTCCACGTCAATATAGGAATCCCTGCCTAGATGATCCAATGGTGGCACTCATCACCCGCCTCGAAGCCTTAGAGACACGACAGGTGGAAATCCCACCTGATGGCAAGCCATACAAGGCATGGGTGGATGATATTCCGGCAAGCCTGGGTTTTGAGAATCCCACCTTTTCTCCCTTTAATGGTATAGGGGACCCACCAAAACACCTGGAACACTTTATCTCAAGGTGTGGCCCCATGTTGGGAACTCCAGAGCAGTAGGAAGCCACCAAACTCTGGTGTTTCATATAAGCATTAAAAGGGCCAACATTCATTTGGTATAACCAGATCCCCATCAGGTCAGTGGCCGGCTGGGAGGACCTCTGTAGGAAATTCCTCTACCAGTTCAGTACCACCACTCAGAATATGAGTATCGCAGACCTCTTCAAGTGAAAACAGAGGACTGATGAGCCTGTTGCCAACGTTGTCGCTTGGTGGAAAGGACTCACATACTCTCTTGACATGCCGCTAACTCAGGAGAAATTACTAATGATGTGTATAGGGAACGTCAAGATGGAACTGGTCCCCTCTCTGATCACCCAAAACTACCCTGGGAGATTTCGAGACATCTCTGATAAGGACTAGTGCCTAGAGGAAGCCTTAAAAAAGGCTAAGAAGGCACATCCATTGCCTCCTACAATCCCCGTGAGAAGGGCCGCGAGGGCCTTCCCCACTGTAATGGCTCAAATAGAAGCCCCCAGACAACTAGAGTTGTTACCTGTTGAGCGGCCTCCATAACCTCGTAGAGGCCCTCCACCTTAGGTGTAGCCTCCAGCCCAGTAACACCCACCTCAGAATCGCCAGGTACCCCTCCACAATGCACCGCCACCGCCTAGGTGAGATAACCAAGCTCCACCTCCTCAGTAGGCTCCTCCATCCCCTCGCTAGGGCTAGGCTCTGAGGGCCCCCTTCCCAGACATAAGGAACCAGACCTACTCATTCAGCGAGGCACAAGTCCTTGGTTAATTCCGAAGTGCCGTAGAGTTGGGGATTGTACGTTTTCTTGAGTGCAGGAGGCCAGAAGAGGCGAACCTCACCGATCGCCCTAATTACATCCCCTACCACTGGATCCTGGGGAAAACCATCAAATAGTTCTATGTGTTCTAATACTGTCTTCAAGACCAGGTGGATAACAACATACTCCAGTTGGGCCCAGCTTCCAGCACACGTGGCATGCGTCTTCGTGAGGCCAGGCAACAACATCGACAGTAAAGGTGATTGGCATCAGGTTTCTAACCATGGGTCCCAGAAGTATGATAACTGGATGGCTCTTAACATAGTCTCCCATGCCCATGGTGTTATTCGTGCATGCCTGGCCATAGCCTTCAGAAACCGTAACAACTACTCCTGCGTCGTCATCTCATCCGTCCTTTTCCTAGAAGAGAAAACACCGATGATGTAAGGGAAAGCAAAGCCCCCCATCGATACCATCATCATCCCGTACTCTCTATGACTTCATTCCCCAGGGGATGGAGATCCCCCCCAGAATCTATCTGGTAGTGGATGAATATTCGAGTGATGGTCAATGGTACACCTCGGTTAGAACCACAGAGTTGGTAAATACCTACATGATTTCTGATGATGAGGAGTTCCAGGAGGATCCTCCCAATGCCCCCAGCCGTCATCAGCATCGACGATGCCACATCAATATGGGCCGTCAGAGTGCCTCGGTAATTATGTCCAACCAGGCTGTGCACGTGACCAAAACCAGACATCAGGCCCAACATAGAGCTCAGCATACACATCCTTCTCATCTGGTGACATCAGGCCCGCCTTCGATACCGTTCATACTATTGGATTATGTAGCGTCACCTCGACCACGACATGTATAACCATGCTTTTCCACAGGTTGGTCTTAGTCATCTAGCTCTCATCCGGTAGTCACTCTGTAGGCTTCGACTAGTGAGCAGTGTGATATTCCTAGCACCAGTCAATCGCCGGCCTAGCCCACAGGGCCCACCATACAGAGTGACTACCGGATGAGACCAGCCTTCCTCTACCATCAACTACCATTTTTCTAAAATATATTACCATATTTCCATGGTTATAACCTATAAAATATCGCATGATAAAGTCATACATTGCATAATCATGACTCAGTTGAAATAATGAAGTTAATTTCCTTTTACTGTTGATCACTTTAGCTTTTAAACACACATACATAGTGTAATCGACACCTCCACAATAGTATCACTTATCTACCTCCTTACATCGAGGACCTTAACTTCCAAATTTAGAAATAATTAAGAAATTTCACACTATTCTTAGATTTGAAATGTGGAATTCTCCACTTATTGACGATTCTATGAGAAGGATATCCAAATTTTCATTTGAGGATATCTATCTCATTTAAATATTTTTGATCTTCATTTTAAGTTCCCAGTTATGATAATTGTATCACTGAGAGAGGGAGGGGGTTAATTTGTGATTTATTTTTCTTTTATGCTTCCTTGATTGTGAAACAACCTTCACCTCCTGTTAAAATGATTTTTCATACTAAAAACAATTCGAACACACATCCATAGGAACACAAGAATTTATAAGGTTCACTATTCAATAAGAATAGCTACGTCCTTGGTATAGTTTTGAAAAAATTCAATACCAAAAAATCCACTTGAAAACAATCCTTTTGTGTGGAATAAAATGAGTAGGACATGCCCTTTCACTCATGTAGCACTATGTAAACAATCTAATATTGCATGTTCTCCTTTTAGCACAAATGGTGTAATGTAAAGTTTTTGTAACAAAACATGTTACATGTGCTTCTTTATAAACTTCCAAAAATGTATTCCTTTAAAAATAATTCTTCACTTTCTTACCCTGAAGTTGGTAAGAATCCCAAGGACATTGATATAAAACTCAGTCTGAATACCCAGTACAATTTCTCCAATCTGATTACTCAATATGAAAAATAAAAATCTTTCAGAATATAGTTGAGCCAATTCTGAAAACCTTCTTCCTCAGTCCAAAAAACTTAATATGATAGTCCAAATCTGATTATCCAGCTCAATATGATGATCAAACAAATACAATGACAAAAAGAATATGATAGTTAACTGAATAAAATAATATACTAAATACGATGATCAACTGAATTCATTGCAATCTTGTCTCTTCTCCTTTAACTTCTGTCCGATGAAACTTCTTCAACAAAGATCATCACAAAAACTTCTTCTTCTTTATCTAAAATTCTTTATCACTCTGCCTTCTCTCCTTTTCCTGAACAACACATTCATCATCAAAAAATTACATATTATTTTTTCCTTTTATAGGTGACCCAAAAGTGGTTTAGGTATGATTCCTAAAAACATTTCCGCTCAACCAAATTACCCAAATTTTCATGTTTCCTTGAATTTTGGGTGCATCTTGACTTTGTCAATGCTTCTCAACTCTTCTCATTTATTCTCGATCCTTCTTGAATCTTCTAACCACTTCAACTCTCTTCTATCTTTATTCACGAACATCAGTCCGAATCTGATTTCCTCAATATGATTTCTTCATTAAAATTATTTGTACTAATTACTTGTATGAGAAAATAGATACCATTCTGACTGGTCGATATGATTACATTATTATCTTCGCATTTTGATTTTTTCATTAAGACCAGCAATATGAATCAATATAAACTCTAATATGATTGTTCTTTACCCAATTGATAAAAGCATTTGAAAACAAATTATGGGTTTTCCTTCTTTTATAAATACAATATCCATCATATTTATTCTCTGAATATTTATTTCATATGGATTTTGGTCTGATTGAAAACCAGTACCTTAAGATTCTTACATTTTCCAAAAATCATTCCAACCTTCAAATTTCAAGCTCCCCCTTTAACAACACATCCAACCATCTCCTTTATAATCTTATCAAACTCAAGTCTGATTCCAATTTTGATTACAGTCTGCCACATTATGATGAAGAAAAATGTAAGTATATCATGATAAATAGTTGACTACATTGTTGATCAATATCTAAATTTCTTTTTGAATCAGCTTTAACAACTTCCACATTCTTTCTTTATCATTGGTTCCTAACAATTCTTACTCCATGATTATGATGGCATACCGAGTCTGATGGACCGGTGTTAGTAGAATCTACTTCAGTAACTTCCCTAACTACTAAATACAATACCAATAAATTTTCTCCACAACCAATTCTGTCCCTGATGAATTCAATGGTATGCTGAAAATGATGGATCGGTATTCAGCAACTTCGACTTCAACAACTTCCTTATTTCAAAAACTTATACTTGTATCATGACTTCCTTCAAGACTTTGAATACAACTTAGAATAGATTCAATATCATCTGACTTACCGAGGAAAGTATTGTAACTTCCCTATATTTCATCAAAATATTTTTTTTCTTAGCATGAATACGATTAACATGATTATGATCAGACTAGATATGATTTCTAACACTTTTTCTCTTCCAATTCAATACTCAATTCAACTGTCAACACTTCTTATCCCCCTTTCATTCATCAAGATTTCATCACAAGTTTTACAAAATATTTATGATTTATGAGAACTCCATGATCAGAAAAGCATCATAATATTTGTATCATAGTCATGTAAAATCTGATTCTTCCCCATTACAATCAATTCTTGCATTCTGGATCCAATGTGTATTCGATGAACCTTTTCTTCCAGCCTTCTTCCCCTAAATATGATGATCTTTTTCAATCATTTTGATTCTGATTTCATGAATTTGACGGTCAATCTGATTTTCACCAAATACATAGTGAGGTTATTTCTTTTCTTATTAAACTTCTTTTGACAAAAAATGACAATACTATTGTAATTTTTTTTTCAACTTCCAGAAACCTTCTCCAGATAACTTGGTCCCAAAAATCTCCCCCTTTGGATTTTTTTTCAACCAAGATTAATATATCCCCAAATTTTTTATCCTCAAGTAATTAATTAATTATTAAAAAATAAAAGCGTATGTGAGCTAACTCATTATAAGAAACAATAATTATTGACAGCAAATCCATGATTTCCAAAAGTAGTGATTATGAAAACATTCTTTATCTTTCTTAATCACCTTTTCTTCCTCAGATCTTCATATTTCCAGGAATACAGAACACTGTTTTCCTATAAAAAAATCAAAAAATAGTTAGAATAGTTCACACACATACAATGGTGGATTCACAACATACCCAGAACTCTTTCTTTTTTACATACTTCCATATGGATAGATTTATGAAACAATTATCCACCTTGACAACACTATAAAAAGGTAATATAAAAAGGAGACAGAAACACATACCTCAACCATGATGAGAAATAGGTTGAATACCCTTGTTCAACCTGAATTTAGAAAAGGATTCATTTGGTAAAGGTTTTGTCAAGATATCACCAACTTGTTTCGATGTAGGAAAATACTCTAGCTTCAATTCATTCTTCTCCACATTCTCTTTGATGAAATGGTATTTGATATCAATGTGTTTCGAATGGGAATTTTGAACTAGATTCTTGGTGAGATTGATTTCACTTTGATTATCATAACCCAAGAAAAAGGGTAACTTCACTTCAATAAGTAAGTATTCTAATTGTGTCTTCATCCACATAAGTTGGGTAGCAGATTGAGTAGCAACAACATACTCGACTTCAGTTGTACTAAGTGTTATAGAATTCTATTTCTTTTTATGCCAATGAAAACAACTTTTCCCAATAAAGAATACTCCACCATATGAAGATCACATATCATCAAAATTTCCTACCCAATCAGCAACTGAATACCCAAACAAATAAATAGATTATGAGATATCATATATGATTCTAATTTTTTTTGTTCCATTAATGTATCTACAAATTATTTTTCTACCAAGTAAATGTGATTATTTTGGAGCACTCTATAATATTTCACATAAGTTAACAACATAACAATGTTGGGTCTTGAGGTAGTCAAATACAATAAGCTTCTAATCAGCTTTTTAAATTCTTTCTAATCAACTTCCTAGCTTTTTCCATATTTAAAAATCTTTGTTCCCACTAAAATCGGTGTGGATATAGGTTTCAATTTTTCCATGCCAAACTTATTAAAAATATTCTTAGCATACTTTTCTTGAGAAAGAGAATTGTTTTTCTTCTTTTGTAAGATTTGTAACCCAAAGAAGTATTTTATTCCCCCCCAACATGGATATATCAAACAAAATTTTAATTTCTTCAGAAAATATTTTACAAGATATTTCATCATTCCCAAGAAAGATAATGTCATTAACATGAACAACTATAATGAAGGAAAAATATTGACTTTATTTGATGAAAATATTGTTATCAACTCTTTATTTATTAAAACTCATCTTCCTTTAAAAAGTATCCAATTTGGAATACCATGCCCTCAGAGCTATTTTAGACCATACAAAGCTCTCTTCAATATTAACGCATAAAATTCATCTTTTCTAACATCAAATCCACACGGTTTATCAATGACAACTTCCTCATAAAGATCCCCATTTTGAAATATGGACTTCACATATATTTGAAAGATTTTGTAACTTTGTTGTGTAGAAATAGTAATAACTATTCGAAGTAACCTTTTCAAACTAATCTTTCTTTGTTTCTTATTAATTCACCTTATACAGTCATATTGTTTTAGAAAACCCACTTTGTACCAATAACATTTTTATTATTTGGACTAGGAACAAGTTCCCATATATCATTCTTATCTATCTGATTTAAAATTTCATTCATAGCCTAAACCCATTTCAAATACTCAAAAGCTTCATTCACATCATTTGACTCGACTTTTGAATATAAATAAGTTTGTGTAATAGCATTTTTGTTCTTATTATTTGAACCTTTTGATGTTGATAAATAAAAATATCATGAGATTATACTTGTTTCCTCACCCCAGGATGAGATTTTAGAGTATCTTCCTCATCACTTAAAATAGCTAACACCTATTCTTCTTCCCGAGTAGGATTATAATTTTCTATATCCTTATTAGAATTTTTTTTCTTATCCTACTCAACTTACTTATCTGCATGAGTCTATTGATCTTCCATAGATTTTTCAATAACATTCACATCACAAGACTCAACAATTACTCATATTCATTTATTGAAACACCTTTATCCTCTATGTTTTGGATAATATCCAAGAAAGATTCCATATTCACCTTTTTTCTAAAACATTCCCAAGTTTCCAACTTTCTTATTTATAATGCATGGACTCCCAAAAACTCTTAAGTGTTTCAAAATTATATTTTTTCCATAAAATAGTTCATATGGAGTCATATTAGAACTTGTACTATAGAAACAACATTTTTTAATGTATACATCAGTACTCATGGCTTGCCTCCAAAAGTAATGAGAAAGACCTTGTTCAAGTAACATAGTTCTCCCCATTTCAACCAAAATTCTATTATTTATTTTAGAAAACCCATTTTGTTGAGGAGTGTATGTGAAATTATAATCATTCCGAATTATATAATTTTCAAGATAACTTTCAAATTATTCATTTCTATATTAACCAAAATTGTCAGTTATTAACTTCTTCACCGAATACTCACATTCTTTCTCAGCTTTCCTCCTAAAATTTTTAAACATTTTTAGAGAATCTGATTTATATTTCATATAAATTACACAAGTAATGCGAGTAAAGTCATCAATGCAAGTGATGAAACATATATATTCATTAGATGATTGTTTTCTCATCGTCCCACATATATTAGAATGGATAATTTCCAGGGGTTTTTTTGAACAAATATCAACTTTCTTATGCACTAAATTTGTAATCTTTCCTTTCTGAAAAATAGTACAACAACAATATTTTTCTCTTAGAAAATATGGAATATCTCAAACCCTATTTTTTTAGATAAATTTCTCACATTTATCTGACACATGTGTCACATCCTTTTGTGCCACAATTTATTTTCTTACACCATTCCCAATTATCAAGAGTTTTGGATATCACCAACTTAAAAATAAATTTCCCTTTATACGTTATCCTTTGTAACTATCTTTCTATTCTTCTCAATTTTAACAAAAAAACCATATTTTTTAAAAATAACCATTTTACCCTTATCACAATGTCATGAAACACTAATCATGTTGTGTTTTATCCCATAAATATATAATTATTTCTTGGATTTCGTCTTTTATTTCATAATAACAGCTGAACCAACACCTTTTATTCTCAATGATTCATCATTACCAAATGTCACTATTACTTCTTTGAAATATTTTAAATTCTTTTAAAATATAAAATCTCATTTAATATGAGAATAAAAACCACTATCAAGAATACAAGTTTGTTCCCATTTTATATCATTAAAAGTATTTTCAACAACAAGAGATTATATTCTTCCTTTTCTTTCTTCATCTCTGAATTTTGAGAATTGTTGAGAAACTTTTGTTGTGCCGGTAATAAAACATGAAAACCCTTAGAAAGATATCTAGACTGTTAAAATATTTTACAAATAGTTTCTAGGGGTTGGAACCTATCTTAAATCTTTTCTCTAACCTTCTTAGGTTTCCTCAAAACAACCTTATTTGACTTATTTATTTTAGGAGATTGAATCCCCCTCAAACTTTTCCTTCCATAACCTATGGAATAATAGTAATGTTGTTTTTTGAAACAACACATATTTTACATGTTCCAAAATCCCCAACAATAATATTTGTATCTATCAAAAGAGTATTTATCTCTGAAGCTTCCATAATAACTGAAGTTGTGAACATGTTTCTAGGAAACCTTCTTGTCTTTCTTATCTAAACCCCTAACCTTTCTATTATAAATTAGAATCTTATTTTTCTTATCAGCCTTATTAGAAATAGAAGTAATAGAAAGATTTATGTATTCATAATGTTTACAAACATTTCTAGACTCGTGATTTTGAAAAACTTTTGAATTCCCAACTTTGTTAGTCTTAGCCACATACATAACCTTTCCAGCATTTTCTTTTTTAGAAAAAAATTCATATTTCTTCTCAACCTTCAAAGATAACTTTTATTGATCATTATTATGTTTATCCGTTCCATAAATTTCACCAACTCGTGAGATATCATTTTGGAAACTTTTATTCATAAATTATGTTTTAGGTTGTTTTTTTGGACAAGTTTCAAATCTTATTCTTTCTTTACTTTATCTTTACTTCTAGATGATAATTGTGATTATTTTCTTCCTCATGATATTTCTTTAAATAATAAATTTACAATACCTTTTTTTCTTCACTTATAAATAACTTTCTCAAGTTTTTATTGAGAAAAATTCAATTTCAAACTTCTTGTTTTTTTCAAGTATTTTTATCTTTCTTAAACATTATTTTAATTATTCTTTCAAATTAATTTCAAGTAGAGTTTCTTCTTCATCAGAGTTAATTATTTTGAATTCTTTATCATTTTTTATTTTAATAAAAGTAGTATCACCCACATTCTCAATATACTTTTTGGATTCAGCTTTACTATCTTCTTATTATTTTTATTTATCTTTAAATAAGAAAATATTTCTTTTAGATTTGAAGAAATTTCTATCTTCCCAATGGAATATGATTTTCCTTTATCACCCTATTTATTCCAGGACCTCCTTGGCCTTCTTTATTCTTTATCACTATCTTAATATTTATTTCTTCAAGGATAATTTTCTTTAAAGTTTCCAATTAATTCACATTCAGCGAATTTAAAGGAAATTTTCCCTTTATATTTACCTATAACAATTCTCAATTTTTTAGAAAACAAGGATAAAATATCACCAATATTTTTACATACCTCATTTTCAGAATTAGAATCACTAGAATATTATTCAATAAGATTCTTCTTTTAATTTTTTTCCTGGACTCCTTGAAATACATTTCTCTATCAAATTTTGTTTTTATTTTAATAGCTTTCCCTCTACTAGTTTCATAAGTGATGAGAGTGGTATGAAAATCATCCAAAGATAATGTATTAGGGTTTCTATCTTCCAATAAATAATCTTTAGCATCAAGTTTGTCCAGAATAATTCTTAGGATCTTTTCAACAACTTTAGAATCCTCCAACTTCTCACCAAGATATCTGATAGTGCTGACAATATCATTTACCCTGGTAAATAAGTCTATAAAATATTCATACTCACCCATTTTCAAATATTCATACTTTAGCCTCTAGATTTGTAACCTTGCCTTCTTCACTTTTTTATTTCCTTCATATATATTTTTATCTTGTCCCATATATCTTTGGCTATGACAACACCTTTCACCCTTAGAAATTTAATGTTATAAAGTGATGATAGTTAAGTATTCTTGTCCATTACATCATTCTCAAGATTCTTCTTATCAATAGATATAAGAGGAACTTTTTCATCAATAGATGGAGGAACATCTATTGAATCTTCATGAAAATCATATCCAATAGACATAAGATAAGACAACATTTTATCTTTATAGATGTGATAATTCTTACCATCAAAAACTAGAATTACTTTACTTTTCACATAATTCAGATTCTCTATCAACTTCTCTTCAAAAATCTAACAAAGAAAAAGTGAAGGGATCCTCCTTTGATACTAGTTGTAATTTTCCAGTTAGGATAATTGTATCACTAAGAGGAGGAGGGGTGAATCAGTGATATCTTTTTCATTTATATTTTCTTTCTTATGAAACAACCTCGGCCTCTTATTAATGATTACATTCCTTACTAAAATCAATTCAAATAGACATCTCTAAGAGCACAAGAATTTATGAGGTTCATTATTCAATAAGAATAGATATGTCATTGATACGATTTGGAAATAATCTAATACCACACAATCCACTAGAAAACAATACTTTTGTGTGGAATACAATGAGTAGGATATTTCTTTTCACTCATTTAAAACTATGTAAATAATCCAATAGTGTGTGTTCTCCTTCGAGTACAAATGGTATAATACAATGTTTTTGTAACAAAACATGTTACCAGTGATTATTTATCAACTTTCATGAGAAGAAGGTATGAAATTTGAGGACATTGATATTAAACATAACCTGATTTCCCGGTTCGATTTTCCTAGTCCAGTTTCTCAATACAAAAAACATAACTCTGTTAGAATATGGTTGAGAACATTTTAAACACCTTCTTCCTCAGTCTGAAAAATCAAATTCGATAGTACATATATGATTATCCATCTTTATATGAAGATCAACTGAATATGATGATAACCATAATATGATAGTTAGCGGAATATGATGATCCATTGAATATGAGGATCAACTAAATACATCACAATCTTATCTCTTCTCCTTTCACTTCTGTCTGAAAAAACTTCTTCAACAAAGCTCAATAGAAAATCCTATTCTTCTCTCTCTAAAATTATTCATCACTTTTCCTTCTCTACTTATTTTCATGAACAATACAACAATCATTAGAAAATTACCAAGTAATTTGACATTTTATTGATGAACCAACAGTGGTTTAGGCTAGATTCTTGAAAACTTCCCCGCTTTACCAAATTACTAGAATTTTCACATTTCCTTGAATTTTGGGCCCATATTGACTTCATCAATGCTTCTTAACTCTTCTTGTGTATTCTCAATCCTTCTTGAATATTCTAACTCCTTCAACTATCTTATTTCTTTCATCACAAACATCAGCCTTAATTCAATTTCCTTAATACGATTCCTTCACTACGATGATCCATACCAATTTCTTGTGTAAGGAAATAGATACCATTCTTATTTCATGATACGATTACGTTTCTATATGCCCATTCTATTTTTTTTCATTATGATCAACAAGATGAATCAGTATCACCTATGATACGATGTATCTTGACCCAATTGATAAAATAATTTGAAAATAAATTAGGGGTTTTCCTTATTTTTTGAATACGATACCCATCAGCTTCATTCTATGAAGATTTATATCTTTTGACTTTTGTTCTGACTAAAAACCAGTACCTTTGGTGTAGAGACCCGTATCTTGACTTACATGGACATTAAATTACTTTTGCAGAATACTTAGTACATAACAAAAACACACACACAAGGATCATAATAGTTTAGTGTCTTTGGAAACTCGGAATATAATCTTCTAATCGTGGTGAAAGATCTTCAACATCTCCCATAAAGATCTTACCTTTTTTTACCTAAAACCTTTATTTATATCCTGGGGAAAAGAAAACATAAAAGGGTGATCTAAAATTCTCAGTAAGGGTAAACAAAAGAAATATCAATCACATCATATTCATAAGAACATAACATTTTGGAAATCTTAACCTGCAAAAGAGAGCATAATTTCATAACATGGGATAAATCATGGCAGTGAAATGTAATCAAAAAAATCATAACTTAAAATATGAAACTTTGTGGCATTCACACATAATCATAGAGAATCATTTCTTGTTAGTCAAGACTCATTTCCAAGACTATCTTAGTGGACAAAGTCCCTTTCTGAACCGAGTCACCCTCGTTTCAGTCCTATTTCACTGAACCGGTATAACCTACCATTCCAGCCATGTTTATCTCATGAGATATAAAATCTTTACCCAATGCATTGGAGGGAGATATAGGTCCCACCCATCTCATAATGATACCATTCTTATGTGTGCCACAAAATCATAAATCATACATCATTGCATAACCCATGTAATACAAATGGGAATCTTAAACATCATGACATCATAAAACAATTCATATAAGATAAATGAATTCATAAAAATAATTCCATCACAACATAATAAAATCAATGTAATAATAGGGATAAAAACAGAACCCTTTATTATCTTAGATGTAAAATAATTTTGATAAAACACTTGAACTTCATTCTTGAGGAAAATATCCTTTCTTCTTCAAAAACATTTTTCCTTTCTTAACATTTCATACAACTTTAAACTAAAAGAAGTTGATTAAAAATAAACTTTAAAACTTGTAAATTAATCTTCTTGGAAATAATGTTTTAAAAATCCATTCATGTCATATAAGTTAAAAAAACATTCTTCGCGTACTTTTTTCGGAAAAGTCAAAAAAGTACCTCGTACGAAAAACGACAAAAGATTCCTTTCATATCTTTTACTAAAAACTCACCGAAGGGTAAAATAGGATTTAAACATTTGTAGGTGAATGGAAATAATATTACATATTGAGGAAACATGTATGTGGATGATAAAATACACCCCAGTAAATACCAAAGTATAAACAATCTCGGATAAAAATGAGATTGTGATATTTCCCTTAACTTAGGTCCGACTTTCTTTGTAAGTGTCCGAACCTCCTGTATAATGATTTAAATAATTTTATTGACTTATTACATAATCATAATTATTTTTAGGATATCATATATGGTCATATTATTAGCTTCTTAGTAGTAATATTTCATTGCTACTTGTTATTCGGGTGTTTATAACTTTTTGTTCTTATGCGTGTTTTGTCGAATAAATTCTTATTCTTTTCTTTAGGTTATAGATACCTCATTTCCAGAATGGTATTAGTGTAATATATATCATATTAATTCAATTGAATTAATTTATATATTCATTATGAAATGAAGATCATGTAGAACGAGTCGCATCACATCGTGGAGACGGTATTCCGTACGTACGCACGAGTGATGATATCGTTCCTATGATCGTGGAATTGTATTGGAGTATATGTATACCATTTCAGAATCAATATAACTTTATAATAGTCATATATAGTCATTAGTTACACCATTATACCCATCCAAGTAAGGTGGTGGTGGAAAAAAGATTACACCACGGCGTGGAGACAGTATTCCGTACGTACGCACACGCGATGATTTCTTTTTCCGTAGGATGGATAGATGGTGAAATAGGGTTGTTTCATACTTATAATAACATATCAGTATATTAGTGATACTGATGTTATTACTTCATACTGGAAAAAATAAAGAAGAAGAAGTGGAAGAAGAAATAAAGATGAAAGAATCAGTAACAGACATTACCTCTTCTTTGAAGTGCTTCTTTGAGACCTTCTTTTAGGGCAATAAAATTGGTCTTTGAGGAAAACCAGAACCTCTAGGATGTTGATAGGTAAGTGGAGAGGAGAATTGGGCAGGGGTTATCCGAGCTTGAAGGCTCAAAGTTGTGTGATGAAGAGAGGGAGGAGGTTCCCTTTTATAAGGGAGGAGAGGGGCACCTTTGGAATAACAAAAAATATTATTTTATTATAAAGTCAATTTCGGTTTTAAATAGTTCCAAATTGATTTATTTCTAGGCTAAGGTGGGGATGGGTCGAAATCCTCTCATCCAATAGAGTTTAGAGAAGTTCAGGTTCCTATTTTAACCTTATCATTTAGATTTAACATTAAGTTAAATAATTTTACTTTTACCGTGTCTTCTTGTGTTCTTACACTATAAGGTAAATAAACTTACTATAAGAAGCCAAAAAAACCCCAAATTGTTTATTATTAATATAGATAACCTTATCTAAGTCATTTGGCAGAACCATAGATTTTTAGGAATAAAATAACAATTAATAATATATGTTTCTGACGCTTTCGCCGGGGCGCGCGCATCCGTCTGTGAGGACGCGCGGCTGTGTTGCCCCGCATTCCCGCTTTCCAAAGGCGGGCGGCATTCGTTCCTTGTTCAGGTACGTCTGCTCCTTGATCGAAACGGGATGATGGGATGTCGGTTCTTCCTCCTGTGGATTCCTCCTTAGAACTCTTCACCTAGTCCGGGTCTCCCTTATAGATTTAATACGTAGTTCGTGAAACTCTTCCCGGTGCCATATCGTCATGGACGCCGGTTAATTACACTACTTCCGTCAAGACTTTCCATAGGGTCTTGACATGGTAACGACCTTCGGTCGGAGTAAACGGCAACATCAAGAATGTTGGGGCATCTCTGGGTGCGTGGACATTGGGGAAACTGTATTCTTCCTCATAAGAGGGAATCTCAAGGGTGCAGAACCCGAGGCGTACATCTGAGGTTTTCCTCAGCTTCCTGTGTTTAGCACAGGGTATGTTGCAAGATTAACGTCTAGCAGAGACGGTTACACCAAAGGCGTTCCATCCGAGGTTTTCCTCAGGCATCTCATGTTTATCACGAGGTAGGCCGCGAGTTTAACGTCTTGCGGAGACGGAATGAGGGTGATCAGAACGTCCCATAGAGACGGACCAGATTGGTATATCCCTATGAGGGAACACCTGGAAGGTTTACCAAGGCGATGGATCAGAACGCCCAATGCGGACGGATCCGAGGTGGTGCACTCCCTATAGGGGACAAGGGAGATGAATCGGGGTGTACACAGAGGACAACGACCCGGAGATATGATGGGGCTTACACATGGAAAGCGGCCCATGCGCCGCTAGGAGCAGCAAGGAGGTGGATGGAATGATCCCACCGGGATGTGGCGGCCCGGGTGAGAATCAGGATGGGTGATGGATGGATGAGTGAAGTGGAGGAGGATGAAATGGGACCATCGCAGGGGCGACGGTGAAGTTGGGCTTGAGCCTTGAAGAGGCTTCCTACGTATCCCCGTGGCAGGGAATCAAAGTCCTCGTAGTTCGGGATGGTGCCGGTAAACCGACGTGAATTGGGTGATGGGTGGGCTTGAACCTCGTGGAGGCTTCCTATGTACCATGCCTTAACACGGATCAAAGTCCCCGTAGTTCAAATGGGTGATGATCGCAATGGCTTACCACTGGACCAGGATGGGACCCGACGTGAAATGACGGGTGGGTGTGTCGGTGAGCCGACGTGAAAGTGGACCTTGGTCCAACGGGTGGTGGGCTTGAACCTCATAAAGGCTTCCTACGTACCATGCCTTGACACGGATCAAAGACCTCGTAGTTCGGAGAATACAGTTTAACGTCATGCGGGACGAAAGTGACCCCTGACGTGAATAAACGACGGGTGAGCTTGAACCTCGTGGAGGCTTCCTATGTACCATGCCTTGACATGGATCAAAGACTTCGTAGTTCAAGAGGTCACAACGGCTTACCGCTGGACTGGAATGGGACCCGACGTGAATGAGCGACGGGTGGGGTGTGTCGGTGAACCGACGTGAAAGTAGACCTTGGTCCACTATTGGTGGGCTTGAACCTCATAAAGGCGTCCTACGTACCATGCCTTGGCATGGATCAAAGACCTCGTAGTTCAGGTGGGTTTGGTTGCAATGGCTTACCACTGGACCAGAATGTAGTTTAACGTCATGCTAGACGGGGGTGAAACCCGACGTGAAAGACGGGTGGGCTTGAACCTCATAGAGGCTTCCTACGTACCATGCCTTGACATGGATCAAAGACCTCGTAGTTCAGAAGAAAGTAGACCTTGGTCCACTGATGGTGGGCTTGAACCTCGTGGAGGCTTCCTACGTACCATTCCTTGACATGGATCAAAGACCTCGTAGTTCGGAGAATAGAGTAGACCTTGGTCCACTGATGGTGGGCTTGAACCTCGTGGAGGCTTCCTACGTACCATGCCTTGACATGGATCAAAGACCTCGTAGTTCAGATGGGTTTGTCGGTAAACCGACGTGAAAGCAGACCTTGGTCCACTATTGGTGGGCTTGAACCTCATAAAGGCATCCTACGTACCATGCCTTGACATGGATCAAAGACCTCGTAGTTCAGGATGAATTTTGTCAGGGTCGGTGCTCACTCTAAGCCCACGTGAGTCATGCTCGGTGTGAGAAACAAGAGGTTGCAAGGACCTGACGATCACGTCGCGAAGGGTGCGTCCGTGAGAAGCGAAGAGGGGCTTACGCGTTGAGCGGCCCATGGTGTTGGGACTTACTCCAGGATGGAGGCCCAGAACGGCTTACCGCTAAATTGGGTCACAACGGCTTACCACTGGATTGGGTCACAACGGCTTACCGCTGGATTGGGTCACAACGGCTTACCGTTGGATGGGGATGTCAACGGCTTACCGCTGGATTGGGTCACAACGGCTTACCGCTGGATGGGGATGTCAACGGCTTACCGCTGCATAGGATCACAACGGCTTACCGCTGGATCAGGATCACAACGGCTTACCGCTGGATGGGGGTCGCAACAGTGGATGGGGCTTACGCGAGGAAGCTGCCCGGGTGCCACTAAGGAGCGACACTGGTGAATGGGGCTTACGCAAGAAGCTGCCCGGGTGCCACTAAGGAGTGGCACTGGTGAATGGGGCTTACGCTAGGAAGCTGCCCGGGTGCCACTAAGGAGTGGCACTTGTGAATGGGGCTTACGCTAGGAAGCTGCCCGAGTGCCGCTGAGGAGCAGCACTGGTGAATGGGGCTTACGCTAGGAAGCTGCCCGGGTGCCGCTAAGGAACGACAATGGTGAATGGGGCTTACGCTAGGAAGCTGCCCGGGTGCCACTAAGGAGTGGCACTGGTGAATGGGGCTTACGCTAGGAAGCTGCCCGGGTGCCACTAAGGAGTGGCAATGGTGAATGGGGCTTACGCTAGGAAGCTGCCCGGGTGCCGCTGAGGAGCAGCACTGGTGAATGGGGCTTACGCTAGGAAGCTGCCCGGGTGCCACTAAGGAGTGGCACTGGTGAATGGGGATTACGCTAGGAAGCTGCCCAGGTGCTGCTAAGGAGCGGCAATGGTTAATGGGGTTTACGCTAGGAAGCTGCCCGGGTGCCACTAAGGAGTGGCAATGGTGAATGGGGCTTACGCTAGGAAGCTGCCCGGGTGCCGCTAAGGAGCGGCAATGGTTAATGGGGCTTACGCTAGGAAACTGCCCGTAATGTCTTCCTCATGTCTGGCCATGAGGGCATCCCAACTCACTGGTGAATTGGGCATCCTATCATTTGTTAGATAGGGAGAATACTACAGTTTAGAGTCATGTAGGTAGGACTATTGTCATCTCATGATAAGAGAATGAGGCATCTCTCGTTAGAAGCGAGAGGCATCCTATCATTTGTTAGATAGGGAGTACTACAGTTTATAGTCATGTAGATAGGACTATTGGCATCTTATGCTAGGAGCATAAGGCATCTCTCGTATAGGTCAAGAGGCATCCTGTGTTTGGAACATAGGGAGAATACTACAGTTTAGAGTCATGTAAGCAGGACTATTGGCATCTTATACTAGGAGCATAAGGCATCTCTCGTATAGGGCAAGAGGCATCCTATGATTGGTACATAGGGTGTACTACAGTTTAGAGTCATGTAGAAAGGACTATTGGGTAGAAGGTGCCTAGAAATGGTTGGTGTCGGGACTTACGCAAGGGCGGCCCTTTCTGGTTCAACCTGGCATAGGAGCCAAGTGATCGGGTTTGGAGGAGTTGCCTGAGAGATGGTTCGACTCGAGGTACTCGGGGAATTGATGATGATAATCTCGACTCACGACATGGAATGAAACCCAGAGGAATATGTCGACTCTAGGTGTTCCACGGTGTGCGGAGGAGTGTATCAAATCATGGTATTCCATAGGTGGAAGGTGGGAGTGCATAAGGGCGCAATGGAAAATCCCGGCATCCCGGCCCGAAAAGTTCGCGGTGCGACTCTCCATTTTTCATGGGGGTCTGTGACGGTAGCGAAGGGACCGGCACTGACCCCGAGCAGGGGTGCGGGGGCGCAGCCCCCGCGGTATGGACCGATGGGCGTGAAGGTAGGATCCTCGCGAAGGATGGGTCTTCGCGAAGTAGCTACGCGAAGCATGGCCTCGCGGAGCAATGGTCTCTCGCGGAGCAAAGGGGTCTCGTGGAGCTTGGTCTCGCGGAGCAGCATCGCGGAGCTTGGTCTCGCGGAGCAGCATCGCGGAGCAAGGGCTCGCGGAGCAAAGTGCTCTCACGGAGCTTGGTCTCGCGGAGCAGCATCGCGGAGCATAGTCTCGCGGAGAATGGACTCCTGGAGTCTCATCTCGCGGAGCAGCAACGCGAAGGAAGCTGCTCGCGGAGCATGGCTTCGCGGAGCCGCAATGCGGAGCTCCGCTCGGCCGCCCAAGGGGCGAAGTGGCCGTGACCGTCTTCCCGAGAAGGGGGGTGAGCTGGGTATTTATAGGAAGGGGCACCGCGAAGCAGAACTTCCGCGCCGCCTCAGGAGCTTCGCGGCGCGCTCGCGAACGTCAAATGCGTTCGCGGAGCATCACCGCCTCTGGAGCTTCGCGGCGGCTCGCGAACGTCAAATGCGTTCGCGGAGCATCACCGCCTCTGGAGCTTCGTGAGGCCGCGATGGTCGGGGCGCTTCGCATTAGTGCTTCGCGAGGGGTCTTCGCGGCGCATCGCAAACGTCAAACGGGTTCGCGGAGCCTCTCGCCTCATTGCTTTGCGGCGGCGCTCCGCGATCACGGAGGGGGGCTTCGCGGATGGGCTTCGCGAACCAGATTTCCAGCCCAACTTCAAACGTCCATAACTCCTAATCCGTAACTCCGTTTGGGACCTACGACCTACCAAATCGAAGCTTGCGAAATGGACTACGATCGTGGATCATGTATGGAAGCGTTTGGAAAATTTTGGGGACGCGTGTTTCGGGGTCTACAATATAATATTTGTTTTAAAACCTATTTTATGTCAATTATGACACTATTTAGTAATTGATTTTTGTGAAATTCATAACTGAATGATAAGTTCAAAAAAAGTTAATTAAATCAATACTAACATGTCATATTAACCTAGAAAATTAGTGGAATGCATAAAAAGTCTCACATTATATTTATTTGGGTATTTATAACATCAATTATGTCAATATTTTATTAATAAGATAAATACTGCATCATCGTTGTGTCATAAATAAATTAAATTATTTAATGTCTAAAAATTACAAATAAAATAAAATTATGTATGAAATTTATTTATCTTTCTAATGAATATTTATAGTCGAATTTATCGTATGTATATCCACATATTAAAAATGTTTTAGTAAATAAACTTTGATTTTAACTCTTTTAACCCTTCTTTAAATAAATTAATAATAAATGTCCTATTCTAATCCAAGTGGGTCTAAATGGTCATATTTTATTCCTAAGTTTGTTTTTGGTCGAATTACACTTGTCCAATAGAATTAGGACATGTGTTAGGGTAATAATAATATCATTTCTACCCATAATTACCCTATTTACTTTTAACCGTGGTAAAAAAGTAAAAAGTTACTATTCACCAAAAAATTATTTTCATCTCATTGAACCACATTTTACATACTGATATCAACCGTGTCTCTCAGATTTTTGAAATTCACTCACAGAAGCGGTAAAATTAAGTTTTATGAACAATTCAGTTTTTTAACTACCACTTAGTGGTTTCACTATTCATCAAAAATTGAAAGTTTTCAGAAAAATACCAAAAATTAGGCCTAAGATATATTTGATATTATGAACTCAAAAATTATTTCTATTTTACCAAATTCAAAACATATCAGTTGCATTAATTAATTTAAAAATTAATTCCCGTCGTCAAAAAAAAAACAGCGTGTTCTTAAGAGATAATAACTATCAAAAGATTGATACTTGTTTATGTCTGGTTTAAATGTGAAATTACATCCAATGACCATCATTGTATTAAATTGTAAAAATATATTCTAAATATACTTTAAAACCACTCAAATTAATAATTTATCACTATTAATTATTTCGATTGAAAAAGTTGTTTTTAATTAAAATTTATTAATTTTCACTATTCATCAAAATATGAAATTTATCCGAAAATAACCAAAATTTCACCCTAAGCTAATTTCGATATTACGAATCCAAAAATGAATTCCATTTTAAAAAATAAAATTACAAAATTTCAAAAAGTGGTTATTACTATTCATAACGGCTAGTTTTAAAAATATTTTAATAGCATATTGTTGTTTAGTGAAACTCATTATTGCGTACTACACACGCTATCGAGGAAGGTCACGATTGCGTGTAATGCAAGGCAAATCAAGGATGCGTGTTGTGCAAGCTCCTTTTGGTGTAGCGTACAACACAAGACATTAGTGAAATTAAAAAGAATATATTTCATAAAATCTCGGGGTGTTACATTCTACCCCCCTTAAAATGAATTTCGCCCTCGAAATTTGTCGGGTTTATAAATGGTTTACTATTCGAAAGATTCTTTAATAGAAACCCACATCGTAAAAAGGAATACCAAAACCAATATTTAAAAACGAAAGTATGAAACGTAACCGTTACCCAAATAAACTAATCACTGGGTTTCCACATAGGTGAAAATATGGATATGGAAGAAAAATATAACCATCATGTTCTGATGGAGAGTGGTAGAGAACATGTCTATGGAAAAGCCAGCAATCACAAAGCCATAAATTTGTGATGATCTAAGGTACCATCTGATTCATCAGATATAAGAGCACTAAGACAACATTTTTGGTTTTCAAGATCATTTCCCTAAAGTTGATGAAATTGGAATTAGAAGAAATACTTTCGTGATTTTGGTATAGTCTCACCATTTGTCGTTCTTTGGACAATTTCCACTTCACCTCTTAAAGAAATGAAGTTGAATTTGTCATTCGTGATGTGTTTGCAGATCATGTGATAAAATGATGGGTCATTCCATCTCTTTCAAACAAAAGGTTAGAAAAAGTTATAAGTCCATCTTATGAATAATCCTATATGGTTTCAAAAATGAACTTATACTTCATATATCATACCTCTTAATAAAATAAAACTAGTTTCTACAAACCAGAGACTTCCTGTAGGCCAGTGGTAGGCGATAAAGGCCAGTCGCACTTCGGTTGTGGGTTCGATTCCCACATCCTTGTCCGACGCGATGGGCTGTCGCCCGTCCTACAAGTTGTTCTTTTTCTAAAACTATAACATCCCATCAATAATATCGAAAAAACTTCTATCCTTAAACAATACTAACTTATGTCCAACATAATCCATTCCATTCTTTAGGCTTATCCATAATACTGTAGTCCACTCTCATAACATAGTGAAAATGATTACCAGAGATTTAATACCATCGTTGATCCCCATATATCATAAGATAAGTTTTGTTGGTCACATTCCAAACATTCAAAGTCCTTAATCATGTATTCTCTTGAATACCCATTGAACCTTAGTGAAAACATGAATGCAGTTAAAAGTTAACACCTTCCACATACCAAAATCCTCAAAATTCTATATACTCAAACCATGATATCACTTAGTCCTTATATCAATCATGAGCTCATGAATACCGTTAAACATTTCATTTTCTCGTTTTCCCTTCATTATGCGCATATCATCTTATTTCCAAAAATATCTCAATCACTTTGAATACCACATTAGACCAATACATAAATATTCCAATACTCCATGATACAACATTATTTTGGAATCCCATTACATAAACACTTAATCATTCCACCACATCGTTGTCATATTCAACATCACCAATAGTGATCGCATGTGGCTTCCCTTTGTCCTTTTCCTTAAGTGGTTGCTCATGTTGATCATCACTAACCCTTGGATTAGGGCATTTATTAGCATAATGCCCCATTTCCTTGCACTTGAAGCATTGAAGTGTTGGTGGTGCGTTCTCTGCAATGTTTGCTTTATTCACATCATTAGAAACCCTTTTTCCATTACATCGACACTCAGCTACTCGATGAACTTATTTTCCACACTTAAAACATTTTCTAGTCCCTTTAAGACAATATCCACCATGCTTCTTTCCACACTTTGAGCATAAGGAAACATTCATTTCCTTTTCACCATTATTCTGAGATTTATCCTTGAACTCCATCTTTCGTTTCTTGTCAAAACCATGAGATGGATATGTAACACCAACTTCCATTTCTACCTTGATAGCACAATGCACAATTTCTTCATAACTACTGAAGTCTATTATAGCTAATGCCCTTTGAAGACTTGGTTTTAAGCCACTGAAAAATAGATCAACTTTACTTTCCGGTTGGATGATAATGCCAGATGCATACCTTGCAAGTCTTGTAAAATTCGCTTCGTATATACCAACAGATTCATCATCCTTCTGCTTCAGCTCAAGAAATTCCTTTTCCATCTTTGTTCGAAGAATACGAGGGAAGTACTTACTGAAAAACAAGTTCTTGAACTCGTCCCATTCCATGGACTCAATTTCATCTCTTGGCCTCGTATTCTTGATAAGATTCCACCATTGATCAGCTTCACCTTCCAAACGATATACTGCTAAGATGAGTTTATCATGTTCATAACATTGAAGAACTGAAAATATATTTTCAGTGTTATTGATCCATTTTTCAGCAACAAGTGGATCAGAAGACCCACTGAAAGAAGGTGGACATTGCCTCATGAAGGACTCAATAGAATATTGTTCCCTTCTCTGCTCATTTGGAAGTCCAGAATGATTCATAGCTTGTGTAAGTATAGCAATAAGATTTTGCAATCCATCTCCCATAACACTTGTTTGTTCAGGAGGACAATCATTGCATTGTCCATTACAGTGATCAGCACGGTTCCTTCAGGTTCCAGCCATCGCCTAAAACCCAAAAAGAATAGTGTGAGAGGCAAAAATAATGCTAGGGAAAATAACATAGTAAAGGGGGAATACCCTTAATATCTAACATATTAGGTTAAATTATAAGATCGTTACCATAGTTCTAGGACCATATCCTATACATATAATTATCCTTAGGGACATCCCTAGACACACCTTAGAAATATCTCTAGGGATCTCACTAAAGTTCTCACATCCTAGTTTCCAAAGGTTGACTAAACCTTTCCTCTGATACCAACTGTAGAGACCCGTATCTTGACGTACATGGACATTACATTACTTTTGCGGAATACTTAGTACATAACAAAAACACACACACAAGGATCATAATAGTTTAGTGTCTTTGGAAACTCGGAATATAATCTTCTAATCATGGTGAAAGATCTTCAACATCTCCCATAAAGATCTTCCCTTTTTTTTACCTAAAACCTTTCTTTATATCCTGGGGAAAATAAAACATAAAAGGGTGAGCTCAAATGCTCAGTAAGGGTAAACAAAAGAAATATCAATCACATCATATTCATAAGAACATAACATTTTGGAAATCTTAACCTGCAAAAGAGAGCATAATTTCATAACATGGGATAAATCATGGCAGTGAAATGAAATCACAAAAATCATAACTTAAAACATGAAACTTTGTGGCATTCACACATAATCATAGAGAATCATTTCTTGTTAGTCAAGACTCATTGCCAAGACTATCTTAGTGGACAAAGTCCCTTTCTGAATCGAGTCACCCTCGTTTCAGTCCTGTTTCACTGAACCGGTATAACCTACCATTCCAGCCATGTCTATCTCATGAGATATAAAATCTTTACCCAATGAATTGGAGGGATATATAGGTCCCAACCATCTCATAATGATACCATTCTTATGTGTGCCACAAAATCATAAATCATACATCATTGCATAACCCATGTAATACAAATGGGAATCTTAAACATCATGACATCATAAAACAATTCATATAAGATAAATGAATTCATAAAAATAATTCCATCACAACATAATCAAATCAATGTAATAATAGGGATATAAACAGAACCCTTTATTATCTTAGATGGAAAATAATTTTGATAAAACACTTGAACTTCATTCTTGAGGAAAATATCCTTTCTTCTTCAAAAACATTTTTCCTTTCTTAACATGTCATACAACTTTAAACTAAAAGAAGTTGATTAAAAATAAAATTGAAAACTTGTAAAGGGATATTCTTGGCAATAATGTTTTAAAAATCCATTCATGTCATATAAGTTAAAAAAACATTCTTCGCGTACTTTTGTCGGAAAAGTCAAAAAAGTACCTCATACGAAAAACGACAAAAGATTCCTTTCATATCTTTTACTAAAAACTCACCGAAGGGTAAAATAGGATTTAAACATTTGTAGGTTAATGGAAATAATATTACATATTGAGGAAACATGGATGTAGATGATAAAATACACCCCAGTAAATACCAAAGTATAAACAATCTCTGATAAAAATGAGATTCTGATATTTATCTTACCTTAGGTCCGACTTGCTTTGTAAGTGTCCGAACCTCCTTTATAATGATTTAAATAATGTTATTGACTTATTACAGAATCATAATTATTTTTATGATATCATATATGGTCATATTCTTAGGTTCTTAGTAGTAATATTTCATTGCTACTTGTTATTCGGGTGTTTATAAGTTTTTGTTCTTATGCGTGTTTTGTCGAATAAATTCTTATTCTTTTCTTTAGGTTATAGATACCTCATTTCCAGAATGGTATTAGTGTAATATATATCATATTCATTCAATTCAATTCATTTATATAATCATTATGAAATGAAGATCATGTAGAACGAGTCGCATCACATCGTGGAGACGGTATTCCGTACATACGCACGAGTGATGATATCGTTCCTATGATCGTGGAATTGTATTGGAGTATATGTATACTATTTCAGAATCAATATCACTTTATAATAGTCATATATAGTCATTATTTACACCATTATACCCATACAAGTAAGGTGGTGGTGGAAAACAGATTACACCACGGCGTGGAGACGGTATTCCGTACGTACGCACGCGCGGTGATTTCTTTTTCCATAGGATGGATAGATGGTGAAATAGGGTTGTTTCATACTTATAATAACATATCCGTATATGAGTGATACTGATGTTATTACATCATAATGAAACAACTAAAGAAGAAGAAGTGGAAGAAGAAATAAAGATGAAAGAATCGGTAACAGACATTACCTCTTCTTTGAAGTGCTTCTTTGAGACATTCTTTTAGGTCACTAACATTGGTCTTTGAGGAAAAAAATAACCTCTAAGATGATGCTAGGTAAGTGGAGAGGATAATTGGGCAGGGTTTGGCCAAGCTTGAAAGCTCAAAGTTGTGTGAGGAAGAGAGGAAGGAGGTGCCCTTTTATAAGGGAGGAGAGGGGCACCTTTGGAATAACTAAAAATATTATTTTATTATAAAGTCAAGTTCGGTTTTAAATAGCTACAAATTGATTTATTTTTAGGATAAGGTGGGGATGGGTCGAAATAATCTCATCCAACAGAATTTAGACAAGTTTAGGTTCCTATTTTAACCTTATCATTTAGATTTAACATTAAGGTAAATAATTTTACTTTTACCGTGTCTTCTTGTGTTCTTACACTATAAGGTTAATAAACTTACTATAAGAAGCCAAAAGAACCCCAATTTGTTTATTATTAATATATATAACCATATCTAAGTACTTTTTCAGAACCTTAGATTTTTTAGGAATAAAATAACAATTAATAATATAATATTTGTTTTAAAAACTATTTTATGTCAATTTTGACAATATTTAGTAATTGATTTTTGTGAAAATCATAACAGAATGATAAGTTCTAAAAAAGTTAATTAAATCAATACTAACATGTCATATTAACCTATAAAATTATTTGAATTCATAAAAAGTCTCAAATTATATTTATTTGGGTATTTATAACATCAATTATGTCAATATTTTATTAATAAGATAATTACTGCATCATCGTTGTGTCATAAATAAATTAACTTATTTAATGTCTAAAAATTACAAATAAAATACAATTATGTAGGAAAGCTTTTTATATTTCTAATGAATATTTATAGTCTAATTTATCGTATGTATAACCCCATATTAAAAATGGTTTAGTAAATAAACTTTGATTTTAACTCTTTTAACCCTTCTTTAAATAAATTAATAATAAATGTCCTAATCTTATCCAAGTGGGCCTAAATGGTCATATTTTATTCCTAAGTTTGTTTTTGGTCGAATTACACTTTTCCAATAGAATTAGGACATTTTTTAGGGTAATAATAATATCATTTCTACCCATAATTACCCTATTTACTTTTAACCGTGGTAAAAAATGTAAAAAGTTACTATTCACCAAAAAATTATTTTCATCTCATTGAACCACATTTTACTTACTGACATCAACCGTGTCTCTTGGATATTTGAAATTACACTCACAGAAGCGGTAAAATTAAGTTTTATGAACAATTCAGTTTTTTTTAACTACCACTTAGTGGTTTCACTATTCATCAAAAATTGAAAGTTTTCAGAAAAATACCAAAAATTAGGCCTAAGCTATATTTGATATTATGAACTCAAAAATGATTTCTATTTTACCAAATTTAAAACATATCAGTTGCATTAATTAATTTAAAAATTAATTCCCGTCGTCAAAACAAATAGCGTGTTCTTAAGAGATAATAACTATCAAAAGATTGACACTTGTTTATGTCTGGTTTAAATGTGAAATTACATCCAATGACCATCATTGTATTAAATTGTAAAAATATATTCTGAATATACTTTAAAACCACTCAAATTAATAATTTATCACTATTAATTATTTGGACTGAAAAAGTTGTTTTTAATTAAAATTTAGTAATTTTCACTATTCATCAAAATATGAATGTTATCCGAAAATCAACAAAATTTCACCCTAAGTTAATTTCGATATTACGAATCCAAAAATGAATTCCATTTTGAAAAATAAAATTACAAAATTTAAAAAAGTGGTTATTACTATTCATAACGGCTAGTTTTAATAATATTTTAATAGCATATTGTTGTTTAGTGAAACTCATTATTGCGTACTACACACGCTATCGAGGAAGGTCGCGATTGTGTGTAATGCAAGGCAAATCAAGGATGCGTGTTGTGCAAGCTCCTTTTGGTGTAGCGTACAACACAAGACATTAGTGAAATTAAAAAGAATATTTTTCATAAAATCTCGGGGTGTTACATTTGGTTTCTCACATTTTCCATATATCTTTACAGCCTTAAAATTTCAGGCTCTCCCTTTGACAACACATCCAACCATCTCCTTCTTACTCTTACCCAACTCAAGTCTGATTCTAATTTTGATTAAAATCTACCTCATTACGATGATGAAAAATGTATGTCTCACCTAATAAATGGCTAAATACATTGTCGATCAATCTCTAAATTTATTTTTGAATCAGTTTCAACAAATTCCACTTCCTTTCTTTATAATCGGTTCAAAATAATTATTCCTCTAATGATTACGATGGCATATCGAGTCTGATGGACCAGTTTTAGAAGCTTCTACTTCAGAAACTTCTATCACTACTGAATATGATACTAATGGATTTTCTACATAAACAAATCCATATATGGTGAATATGATGGTATACTGAATATTATGGATCATTATTCAACAACTTTGACTTCCCCAAATTCCTTCTTCACAAACTTATGCTTGTATCATGACTTAATTCCAAAATATTAATACATTTGAGACAAACTTCAGCATCATTAGAATTACCAAGGAACGAATTGTAACTTCTATATATTTTATCAAAAACTTTCTTTCCTTTTTATCCTGAATAAAATTTACATTATTACAATCAGACTGGGATATGATTTCCAAAACCTTTTCTCTTCGAATTCGATGATCAATTGAATTGTCAAAAACTTTTTATTCCCCTTTATTTCATTAAGATTTCATCACTAGTTTTACAAAATACTTATGATTTATGAGAACTATAAGATCAGAAAAGCATCATCACATTTGTATCATAGTTATGAAGACTCTGATTCATCCGCATTACAATCAATCCTTGCATTTTAGATCTAGTGTGAATCTGACAAACCTTTTCTTCTAACTAGCTTCTCCAAAATATAATGTACTTTTTCCAGCATTATGAGTCTGATTTATTGAATATGATGGTCAATCCGATTTTTACCCAATACAAAGTGATGTGATTTCTTTTCTTCTTAAACATTTTTTTTCAACAAAATACAATACCTTTAAAAACAATATTCAACTTCTAGAGAAATTATTCAACCAACTTGGTCCCAAGATTTACATATATCTCCTTAAATTTGGTAGCCATGTTATCTATCATTGAACAATATTCTTTTTTAGATTTCATATGATCTTAAATTTTTGTGTTGAGAGGAATCAAGTAATCTTTAAGTTCCTTTTCCTTGGCTATTTGGTCTTCTATTTCATGTGTATGTTTTCTGTGTTTTTCACTTTTCTCCTTTATCTTTTCACCCATTCTTCTAATGGATTATTTCAAGGAAAAATATTCTTGATTAAAATTTTTTTTCTCCAAAATTAATTATTCCATGAACACATAATAAACTATATAAATAATCTATATTTGATCCAATTTATCATGTATGGTTTGGGCCACACCTTTTTATTACAAGAACATTCTCTAGATCGATAAATAGATGTCATTACCCCATATCCATCAGAATCTCCACTTCATTCCAAATCCATAGTGGAATCCATATATTTTGATTTGTAAGGCCATTCCACTATATAATTAGGAATTAATTAATCTAAAAATCCAATTGTACATACCTCAGTGGATATTTTATTCTTTTTCAGGATATTCATCTTTTTTCTCCTCCTTTTCATTCCATTTGATATAATAAAATATTTTCTAAATAAGTACATTGAAAGATCATCATATTCAAATTTAAATTTATATCTTGATATATACACCAAAATATCCTTTTATCTCATGGGTTTCCCATATTTTTGTTTCCAAAGTCATCCTTATATGAAATTCACTAGAATGATGAATGGACTTCTTGAGTAGCTCATCAATTATTCATATAAGTAAGATATTTTGTATTTATGCATAATGAATTATTTTATAGTAAAACATTAAATTATTTCTTGATTTATATACTCCAAAAAATCATTACTAAATGCCAATAGAAACCAAAAATTCTACTTTTTTATGTCATAAAAGTTAATGCCCTTAAAAATAGGAAGCCTTATCATTGAATCATTATCTACAACAAATCTAAAAAATAGATTTAGTATATTGAATCTAAATAAGAAACCATGTTCTATGATACCACTTATTAGGACCATAAAGTTATGATGAACATCTCAAGGAACCTAAAGAGGGGTTTGAATTAGGTTGTAGTCCAATTTAAACATATTATTTTACTTTAACCCTCACACATTATCTGATCTTTTTCCCTTGTTGAAAGATTTACTATTTGATCTAACATTCTACCTCAATTTATATCTTAGTGTATACCATGAAAAAATAAATAAATAAAATCACATGAACACAAAGGATTATACTTAGTTCACTAGCACCGAGCCACCTCTAAGGAGCACACACATCGTAATTCATTAGTGTACCCAAATCTGATATCAAATCACAATTTTTGGTGCATACTTATTTCATTCATGTTCAAAACATACTAAAGTGAAATACATTTACATGATTTAGTGCTCTATAGATACTCACCCAAGGGATACTCCCTTTTTTATCCTTCTATATGAACTAATTCAAAGATAGAAATAAATTTATAGACTTGTGGGTATCGTCTAAATAAACATAGAAGACTAATTTACTATTCATCAAAACCTTGAAATTGATTCTCTATTGATATCCACTTAATTATTATCCTCTTATCCAAGACCTAATGAGAAATAATCCTCTATGAGAGTGTCAATCCATTGTTCTTCTCACAAACCACACATCAACTATAACACATATAGATGAAGAATAATCCTAAACTAGAATTATTCACGTTGTTCTCCATTTTATTCAATTTGCTAGATATGATCAATTGAATTCTATCTCCACAAGTAATATTCCTAAAATAAACCAATTTTTTAATTAATCCCTATTTAATATCTTTTAATATCTATATAAATAGATATTTCAATGTTATTACATCTTCACTAATCCGTTTTATAGATCTACTGTAATAGTTTTCATATTTCTCTTTGACTTATAATCCTTGAATAAATGGTTCGGATAAAATTTAGCCCATATAATAATCCAAGATCATTAAAGTACTTCTACTCTAAATAGTGTAGTAAAATTCATCCATTAATTTTGATTATATCTCCTAAATCATGAGACACATCATCATCTATTTAAATTAAAAATGATTCTTAAAGATATTCTATTTTTATCTATATCACAGCATGATGACCACCATTAGGGTGTGACCACATTTGGATCTTACGTTTTGTAGTATGAACCTCTTGATTTTGTTGTGACACTCTTTATGTTACAACTCCTATGAAAATCATGAAGTTATCACCTTTTTCTTTTCATTAAATCACATGGTCATTACTTATGAGTATTTTTATTCAAACATATATTTTGGCATAATTTCCAATTTATGGTGTAATCTGGTCAACCTTAGTCAACAAGAGGAGCAGCAAAACATTATGCCCTTCCACTATAAAGGTGTAACCAACATTATCATATATAAATATAATCTATTTTGGTATGAAAAAAATCTTTGGACAAATCTTATTTTTATGTTACAATATGACCCCACCAGTTGCAATATGATCTAATCAAATTGATCTTCACAAGATGCAGGGTATTTTTATATGGTTTTTATAATGACGGAGAACCCAATTCTATGACACAATTCCTATTTTAGTGGAATAAAATATTCAATACTTAATAATCCATATATTGGGTATACTTTTACATAGTAATCATGGTTTAACCACATCTATTGCGGTGTAATTTTGTGTCATTTACTAAAATATCCTTCTACATTTCTCTAAATTCTTTTATGCATGCCCACACTTATTACATTGATATAATCAGCTAGAATTAACAATTTTTACCTTATATAACATATATTAATTAAAAATGAAGACATTATTCTTCAATAATGATCAACTTCTTCTCTCTTCCATGTAGTCTTTCCATACCAGACTACTTTATTTTTGTTTCCATATAGTCACTAAGATGAATTCAAAACTTAAATTATTACTCTTTCATGCTCATATTCATACTACAATGCCATTTTTATATGCCAAGAATCCTTCACCATGTATTGTTTACATTCATATATAACCATATTTATTTTAATTTTCACATCAATTTATCTCCAACTTCATGGTTATATTCTCTTTTACTTACATTCTTCCACCATATTACCTTTGGGTTTCTTTTTAGACCCTCTTTAGATTTTATTCTATGGATTTCCATGTTTGTTCTTCAAATTCCATCCCAAACTCTTGGATAATTATTATTATCAAATTCCTCATCATAGATATCTATCCATATTCTCTAATAAATCCACTATTAATTGATATTAAATCCAATATACAACTTGTGGTTGCAATAAATATCTATACCAACATCAAGTATATATATTATCCAACTCTAGATGCATCTACAGATCTATATAGATAAGAGTAAACAACACATGAGTGTGCATTTAGGTGTGATTTATAATATTTATTACGGTCATCCCAAGTAGTGAACCCACCCCATGATTAGCTAGTATCTATGAGCATAAAAAATAAAATAAAAATATAGACAACAAGAACACTATAACATATCATCATTAATCTTAAAATCATTGTTGATAAACTCTAATAAAACCACCCATAGAATAATTTTATTATGATCACTAAATAATAATGGTTACATATGTATACACATATAGTATCCATGTTTCTAGAATATCATAATAAGAAGGGTCCTTATGAACTATTTCCTACTAAAGGTCACTGGTTGCCTAGGTTCCCAACGCCACTATGCTATGATCCAATCTAGGGCTTCTGGAGAGGAGTAACAATACATTGGATCAAATATAAATTATACTACAACCCCAGATTCTAGAGCTGAGTAACTATTGTAACATTATAACCATCCAAAGAATCACTATACACCTCCCTTGTTGAATTTTAGAAATCATCCAACCATATGTGGATGGAAGTCACACAATGAAATAATATATCTAGAATTATATATTATCTCACATATTTTAATAAATTTTTCCACTTGATGACTCACTCAGTATGAACTATACTGAGATGATAGAGGAATACCTCCATACCTATCACATACTAGAGCCATAATCGAGTATCCAATATGACTCAAACTAGATCTATGGGTGATAAATTATAGTGTAATATCTAATCTTCAGCAAAGATTAACCTGTAGACGTGTCACTAAGTAATATTTTTTTATCATTATTCGCTTAAATTATAGATCCATGGGAGGTAAATAGTATAAACACTTATGCGAATCATTAACTATCACAATCTCATATATAATTAATATATGTTAACCTATCACTATTAGTGAATGGGAATAAATACATGTATAGGCTATCATAATTATTTACCCAAAATAGTGTATGAGAAGGGTAGATGTCATTAACTTTATCTAAATTGAGTTGATGGCTGAGTGTAAAGGAAATCAAAGAGTTTTCTATTTCCATCAATATTATCTAGTTAATAAATCATAACACACTCTATATAGATGATTAGACAAAGAATAAACTTATTTAAAATCAATGACACCTATCAAATAGTTGATAATTTTAACATAACAATACATGTTGTCATAAAATCATTTTATATGAATTTATAGAATCATAGATCATTAGAATCCAATAAATATTAAATAAAAATTATTTAATTATTTGAATCATCATAATATCCATCTTATTATGAGAGTTTCCAAGTATCAAGAAAATATTCCCATCATTACCTTATTTAACCTAATAATCATTCTAAAGTATTACACTATATTAATTTATAATTCTCATACCATCATTCATCATGATCCTTCCATTAATTTCAATCCATATATTATATACTCATAATTCCATCAAGAAGATACTTCAATAGTATGAGGATATTTATATATTATTTATAAGTACATTAATTTATATCCTCTAATGGAATATAATATGAGTAATATTAACCAAATTACCAAAAAAATCTTTATAAATTTATGTAAAACTCAAAATTATTGAAAAAAGGATCAAATATTCTCTCTATAATATCATTAGAAATAAAATTCATTTTTTTAAAAAATTGTTGAAACTATAAATACAATGAAATACGGATTAAAATATATAATTCATGGTTATAGAATTTATGATTTATGTCATAAATAATTAAAGAGATGTTTTGATATTCCAAACTTCTCTTTATGTTAAATAAAAACCAATTCATCATATTTTTACCAATCCATTCAATCATTTTTATTTTTATTTTTAGAGAAAAAAATCCATATTAGGACAAGATTTGATCATTAAGATGTAGATCACAATGATATATTTAAGGTATCTATAACTTATTTTAAGGGAATTTAGATATCAAGGAACCATAAATTTTCAACATTAAATCCCTAGTCCCCATTGAATTATCTATCTCCAATACTATCCTCAATGATTAGATCATCCTCTAACCTTAGCTTCCCTATCAATTTATCTAAATCCTAAATATGTAGAAGTGTTTTAAGTAAAATAATTTTTAATAAATATTATTCATTTTAAAACTCACTCCACTAACACCATAAATTTTAAAAATTTAATATAAAATTACCTTTCTATTTTAGTAAATAAAATACATCATTATAAACTCAATGGATTTTTTTCAGTCTGATGCTCCAATAAATAAAAAATTACAATTTTATCCCTTTAAACAAAAATTTAATATTTTTTATGATAACTTCTCTGAATTTCAACCAAATCACTTAAAAATAATCCATTTAATTAAAAATTGATGTTAATTTTTTTATGAAACTGAAATGGATGTCAAAGTTAAAGAATCACTAATGTTATCCTTATAAAGGAAACTGTAACATGCCGTCAAGCTCTCCCCTGGGTAGAGCTCCACACACACACTTGACTAAAGTAGGGTACTTGGAATGGATTCAATAAATGTTCAGGCACCCAAGGTTTATTTTCTTATAAAAGGAACCTCATCCTATTAATTTAATATATAAGGATACACTAAGAGAAAGAGAAGACCCCTAGTTTGAGCACCCTTATACACCATGAAAACCCAAAGTTGATTGAAAAATTAATGCTTAAGAGGAAGTGATTGAGAAAAATGGTATTTAATTACTCCAATAGATTTATAAATATAACCTTTATGAGATACCACTTTACCCGTGTTATATGCATAGACTTGGGAAAATGATCCTTATATAGAAGGTTTTTGAGAAATAATATTGAAATTACCATGTTCCAAAGTCCTTGTAGTCCATGGCTACTATCCCTATCCCTAAAAAAATACACTTTTCTCAATAATCCTCTAGGAAACCAAATTTTTTGAAGAACACTTTTTTTCCCTTAATGGATTTCATGACCATAATAGTATTACTCTCCCAAAGTCTAGCTTTTGAAAAGCCCAATTCACAAATCTCTATGCCTCTAATATCTGACTTCCCTGATAAAGTTTCTTTCCATAATTATCGACACTCATGATAATTTTTTCTTTTGAAAATTAGGATCTATAATCCTACAACATACCTCACTTGTTTTTTTGTAATACCCAAACCTCAATTATAGGAAATAATCTTTTCATTATAAGGATATTATAAAATATTGCACAAAGATTTATTCATAAATGTTATTAAAAAAAATTATCCATTTTTTTAATTTGAATTTGATGAAATGAATGTCATTTTTTAATTCCGAATTATAGATTTATATTAGTGTTAATTTTTAATATTTTTTAGAAATAAATTTTTTTGGGTTGAATAGTGAAAAATACCAATTTTACAAATACTGTCCCTTTTATGACATTATCAGGATACAAGAATGAATTTAAAGTTTATAATTTTTTTGTAAAAAATATATATTTAATAATTAATATAATTTATTTATAAATATAATTTTGAACTTAGAAATCTCTGCCTGGAATTTTGAAATTCTAAGTCATGTTTTATTCAAATAAAAATTATTTTTGGATCCTCACTTTTAATAAAGTATTCACAAGGTTATTTTTAGTTTTAATTTGGTTTAAAATTAAAATAATACTCATTTTATTTAACATAATATTATTAATTCTACAAGAATCATCATTATACATGATTTTGGTATAAAATCATTTTTATGCTTAAGTGAACAGTTTTATAAAAACTAATTTCATTGTGTTTTGAAAAGTTATTTTAAAAGTAATTTCAGAAAATTATAGGAATTGAATCTTGTAAAATGGATTCCATATTTTTAATCAACATAATTAATAATAGATAATAATAAAAAAATTAATTTTTGGTTATAATGAATAGTAAACATGGTAAATATTTATCACCTTATTTAAGGGTAAAATGGGTTAAAAGGGTTAAAATAAAGGGATAAGGCTTCAAGATAACACAAAAAAACATACAAAAAAATCTCATTATTTTATTTTATTTCAACCTTAACCTTACCATCAGTAAAACTATTACAATTTTTTCCTCTTGACTTGAGTAAGGGATGTTCTATATAATACAGTTTCAAGTATTTACAAGTTTGACACCCACCTCACTTTTAAAAGGGAGCCTCATCTCTTCTCTTATCAATACATCTTGAGATACTTATGTAATATCCCTATATTTTCATTTTATGTTTTCGGTATATATTAGGGAATATTTTTGAATCCAATTATTGATACGACATTAGATTTTGAGGCCTGGTGAGCCTCAATGTTGATATAATATAAGGATTAAATATATTATATCATGCACAATTTTTTTTAAGAAATAATAGAATAAATCATGAATAGGGAATAATATTGGAAATAATAGACCACCATTGAATCCAAAACATGGGTTTTACCCTAAGAGAAATATAACCATTGTTAGTGTCAGACATTTTGTTAAATTGATTCCACATACACAAATAATAAAATAAATAAATATATTTAATTTCTTTGTTATTTTAGTAGAGTGAACTAATTATCTCTTTATAAAACACATGTTATTATTAATACCTATAGTTATCTACATAATTTTAGATATTGGGATAGGAGCATGGAGGAGAATTGAAAGATGTCAAGATCATAGACCAACGATCAGAGTACCACAAGGATTTCCAACAACAACAGAGTTCATGGATTTCACAAATCATGATAATAAAAATCCATTCTTTGTCAGTGATGAATCCTAACATGAGGTAGGACATTATTTTATGTGGATATATCCATGTTTATTTTTCCCATGATGAACATGAATCAATTAGTCTAATAATTCTATTTGTGGGTCGATCTTGTTTTGTGGGTTTAGATTCACATTCCTAGAAATTGGAATTTGACATTACTTCCATATACCTCTTAATTAATTATTCATATGATAATAATAATTTTTTAAAATGTCTATTCCTAATGTTTGTGTTTTATTATTTTCTATCCATGTTCTATGTGTGATATTCATGGAATTTCATTTTGAAGGAGATTAAAAAAATACACGATGAATGATCATTTCATGAATGATCTGGTGAAAAAGATCTATTATTGTAGGTTCACGAAGGAGATTGAAGGAATGTTTTTAGTTCATGATGAAAAAAGATCAATTTTATTCATATTTTGAGATCCCTAGTGCACGAGTTGTGAAATCTTGGTACGATGAAGCATTGGGTGATGTTTCTAGGTGAATCAGTGACTAGAATCCCATCATCAGGGATGAAAGGGTTTAGTGAACCACAAATCCCTAATTATAAGTGGTATAGTGGTGGAATAAATAAAAGTGGTGTCTTATATTAGATGTATAGAGTGTTGATGAGTTTTTATAAAATTCCCAACTACAAAACATGTAGTCTTAATAACACACGCCATGTAGTCCCCCTTCTATTATGCTAGGGTTTCCATGTAGAAAAAAATATCACATGTCATGTGACATGTGTTGCACACCATGTGCCCCATTTTTGGTGGCTTGGAATGTATCCTAGGGGTAAAGGAGCATGGATACAGTGTGATACTCATACAGGTCTAGGTAAATAGGCATGAACTAGTACTCAAGCACATCCAGGTACACAAACATGGACATAGTACACATGCATGACATCAAGTACACGAGAATGACTAGATGTACATAAGAACGGGCTGGTGGAATTCTGAGTTTTAGCCCGACCTAAATATTCTATGTATCCTAATAGAAATCAACATGTATAAAAGTTAATACATTCCATGTGAGATAATGATACACATGCGTACCCTAGGCAGACCAAACATATTGTGTAATCACAATACACACTGTGTATTTTCTATAGGGAATGTTGATGCCCTCTGTCTCTTAAATTATGACTAGTATTGGTTGAGTATGTTCCCTTGGTCTATCTCTATAAGGGTATAATGTGGCATTATATCCTCAGTATAGGATTGTGATCCTCAATGTGGGTTGGTTTTTGATAGAGTATTCATAAACCACTACACGAGTCATTGGGTGGGATCTAATATCTTATCATCATTCCTAGGTGGGGTTTGAAGAATAATCAGGACCAACTTACATAGGCATATGATCCCTTACTTAGAAGGTTATTCCAAATTGGGTCTATCATTTTCCTTAATGGTCCTATGTATGATCCCCTATCTATGTATTGAGACATTTGGATATCCAATGAGTAATTATTTAGAGAGGCCTGACGATCATGACCTCTTAGATGAAAACCATTAGTGATTGCATGGATCATGGAGTAGATTTTCCAAGACAAGTGTTTCCTTGAATCCTCAAGAATAATCTTGTGGCTGGTAGTATAGTTGAGACCTCTTTGAGACATGATGTTTATTATTGAAATATCTAGGTTTTTACTATTCTTATTGCTATATATCATATCATATTAACATAACTTATGATGAGATGACTAATCTGTCTATTCTTATGTTTGGTTTTTTTAAGGTTCCATATTGTTCTACTAACCCTTACATGATCTCTTCCCACACATGTCATGTCTTATATAGATGAAAGACCTTTTAATGGTTCCCTAATAGTATTTAGAGCAAGTAGAGAATAGAGAGCCTGAATGACCATGGTTCTACCTAGAGTTTCACTTGATATCAGTCCCCTCCTTCTAAAAAGGTTGGAATCTTTTATATTTTTTGTGGGATTTTATATTTCCCTTATAATTCAATACTTTTATCATAATCTAATAGCAGGATTTATTTATATTCATTTCTTATGGTATCATTTGTGTTGTTTTTACCACACATCATTTTATGGGTATTTGGATATGTGTGTGTATAACTACCATAGGATTATACCCCTCATGTGTGTGTTTTGCCTACTCGGTGCTGGTCTTCAGACCTTGGGCTATTGGAGGTGGGATTTGGGTGTCACACTTGGATTTTGTCTATCTAGGAAGGATCTTATGGGTCATGACATCACATAGTGGTATCTAAGCGGTTCCATCTTAAAACTGGATTTTGGAGTTTGGTTTGGTTTGGGATTTATACCAAAAGTGTTAAAGTGTTTTGAGTTCATATATCAGAATAGGGACTCTAGTTTTGGTGTGTAAGTTGATGTATCAATTCATCAGGACTCTAAAATCTTAATTATTGACTCGATACATATAGAAACTTGTTATAGGGAAAGAAACTGATACATGCATCATATAAGAATGAGTTGTGGTTTCCATGCACTTATAGATTTAGATCTCCAGATATGAAACTGAATGTGGTATGTCTTGATTTTATTTCAACATTCCTCCATTAAGATAACTATCTAGGATTACATAGTGGGATCATGATGATGATTTGTGGAAATTAGGGACTATGGTATGTCTTGATTGGGGAAATTATTGACATAACTATATACCCTTTATCTATAGAGTATAAATACCATATACTTTATTATCTTTATTGAATGTTATTTTACAATAAATATATTTATTATATTTAGATACCCATTTATTGTCAATGGGTGTATCATGTTAATATTACTGAGAGAATTAATAATGTTTTCATTATCTGATTTCATTAAAAATGGATATAAAACCTGTTTTACTTCCATGGTTTCTTTATGGTATGATAAATGTTTGATTTTAAGTTGCACACATATGTATGAATGGTTATGGATGGGGTCTTATATCTCCCTATAATTAATTGGTTAAATATCATGATATATATATATGTGGGAAAATTTAGTTACTCACAATAGTGGGAATAAGTGTGTGACTCACGAAGGTGATATATACACTAGAACAATTATGTTTTCTCAAAAGAATGGGTGAAATTGTGTAAATCATGAAGGTGATGATTCCTTATTCTTATGGTTGTGCCACAATTATATAAGTATTTATTTTTTATATGATAAAAGATATTTCCATGTTGTATTCCTTTGTTATTACATGAATTATTCCGTGATTTATAATCTATTCTTTATTGGAGATATATTTCTTATAGATATTGATTATATATATATTCTCATATTAAGTTCACTTATGATATTTTATTATTGTATCTTATGTTTACCCTTAACGAGCCTCTAAGATCACCCATTTATTATGTTTCTATTTCCCCAGGTTATGAAGATAAGAAGAGTTTTAATTGTTTAGAAGAGTATCTTATTTGGATAATTAGTACGAGATATTGAAGACTTATTATGGATAAAGCCTTTTCTTAAATGGTAAAAAATGTCCATTAGTTGAAAAATACATGAGTTTTGTTATTTAATGTGTTTTTATAATAATATAAATCTCCAAACCTAAAATGTATTGTAAATTCATTGTAATATACCATTTTATTTTAGACATCTAACAAAGATGGTCATGTCCATGGGCTGTCATAGTTGGTATTAGAGTATGGTTTAGTTAAATTCAGATATTTGGATGTTAATTTAGAATAATTTAAGGGTTGATAAGTTAAGGTTGATTATAATTTCAATGGTATAGATAAACCTTTAGTTTAGTTGTGGTAATATTGAATATTTTGGGTATTAAGATAAGAGAACTTTAATGAAAACCCTTAGGATAAATCTAAGGGAAAAGTCAAAGTATAGGATAACATCTCAATGTTTTGGTAAAGTAGATATTGTGTGTTTCTCTTAGAAATTACATCCCAATATAGATACTAAAACGTGGATTTGGATATTTCATATATTCCCCTAGGGATGATCACCTCGAAAAAGTTTGGTTGAATTTTAACTCAATCTTCACTCTGGTGTATGATGAGTGGGTCAAAGACTACACACCTAGATAAACACTCAGAGGGGATATCCTTCAGTTAATCACATTAACATTAGAAGACATTATGAAGGATTTACTATGTTAAAAAATTTGGATAAGGAATATGAGAAAACGCAAACTAAATAAATATATATTTAACCAAGATAAATTTAGGTTAAACTTAAATCTAATGTAATAATTTTGAAAGGATATATATTTTGAGGTTGAATTTTTCATGTAATTATATTAAAATAATTATCTTATGGTTTTAATTATTCATCACTCATGAATAACTCATTCTAGTTTTAATAGAGCATGTAGCCCGAAAAAATCAACTTAACCATGAATTCCATGGAAAATACAAAGATTTTTCCAAAAAGAAACCTAATAGGATAAGAGTTGGAGTTAGAAATATTGTGACTCTAAAAAACCAATTATCAAGAAATATGATTAATGAAATGAACTTATTTGGGTTTTAAAACACACCAAAGGATATAAGGATTATATATAATAAAATTTTAGGTGATGAATATGATAAAGGAAAGAAGATTCAATTTCTTTCATGCCAAAAATGTGGGAAGAAGCAACAAGGAAAATTGCTCAATTTAACCAAAATATACTTTATCTATGGTAAAGGAGGGCATACAACAACTAATTATCTAGAAAATTAACAGATTTTGGTGGACATGATGAAAGGAGAAGGAGTTCATCCTAAAGTACCAATGAAAATTCACTGCTTAAATGTTGGGAAATTGAACATTATCCAAGTTGATAAAATAATCCAAGGGCTAATAAAGATGATAGGCATAAAAAATTTTAAATACAAGGGAATTACTATGAAATCAAACCTATGGAAGTGTGTTTTAAATATAATTTTTAGTGAAGAACATTGATCACTCACTCAAGAACTATGAGTATTTCATTCATATACAGTTCAACCTACTACTTTGTAACGAGTATGTTTTTAAGAGCATCAAATTTCTACCCTAGTGACTAGATGTTTTATTATCAATATTTTTTAGAGGCATTATTATTGTTCCCTAAGTATATAATTTATCTCTAATATATTTTTATATGAATGTGATTCCTATAAAATACTATTATCCTTCATTTAGTAAAATTTGATGTCTTTTAAGCATTGATTGGATCTCTTGATATCAAATCCATGATAATTTACAAGATAGTAAAATAAAATATGAAAACCCACCCATGAATACAAATTAATAAAAGGTTGACTATAAAATCCATATGAAAAATTAGTCCCATTATATCGGTGTATTTAGCACTAATGGTCAATGAAAAAATCAACGTTAGTTATATTACTGTTATGATAGCAAAGATGAGTTAACTAGTTATACCATGGATAGTATGGATGAAATATAAATAGAAATTAAATCTTGAGTCATGTATATCTCATGTACAAACTTATATATTTCATTAGTTAGGAATTATTAGAATTTCAAGCACATAATTTATTTAAGGGGGAGAATGCAACGACCCTAAATTTCACTATGTAATTTCCTTCAATGAATATTATGTTAATACATTTTTCTGTATAAATCAAAAAAGGAAACCATGATATATTAAAATAAAATTTTACTGTTACAATATATCAATTAAATTATTAGGTCTAAAAAGAAGTGACCATATTCCTAAATCTAAGAACAAAAGAAATGGAATTGGGTAGCAAAAATATCCCTTACAATGATCATTTATCAAAGTTTTAAAAAGAGGTCACTTTATTAGGGTTTTTATTTGACCAAGACCTATATGAACTTAAAAAATTATAGTATGAGAAAAATCACATGAGAGATAAATTCAAGCTTGTAGAAATTACCATGAGATCCATGTTCACAAAAGCACCATCCATGACTACCATAAGTGCTTACCTTATGCTATGATTTTATATAGAGATCATGAGAAAAAATATTTAACTAAAAATTATAATGATAAAATATGATAATTATTAATTTAATAAGTTCTTTATCACATTCATTTTATGCATTTCTCATTTTGGATTTAAAAGAAAAAGAAAGTTCATTTTTCTATAAAAATAGTTTTTATTTATATTTCAAATTTAAAAATTTTATAATTTTAATTTGATTAAATTAACTTATAATTTGGATTAATAATGTAAATATTATATTAGGATTAATTTTTTATATTTTTCTAAAATAATTGATTTTTAGGTGACTTGTGAAAATATTGAATTTGCTAAAAACTGCCACTTTTATGACATTATCTTAACTCAATAATGAATTAAAAGTTTAGGAAAGTTTTTTATATAAAATATATATATTTAATATGAAAAATAAGTCATTTATAAAAACTATTTTTAATTTATAAAACACAGTTTTAATATTTTGGAAACTCAAGTAATTTTTTACACTCAAAACTGTTTTTAATCATTTACATTTAAAATTATATATTATATATTTTAGAAATTAATTCTAAAAAAATGGATATCATATTTGAGATAAAAATTTCCATTTTAATGTATAAATTCAATTTATTTTTTATCCATAAAAATATGATTACAAAGATTTAATTTAATTACCATGATAATGATAAAACTATTATTTTCAAAGAATTGTTTTATTAATATCATGTAATTTTTATCTAATAAAAAAATTAAAATACTCTCAAAAATTAATTTAATATAATTTTTAAACCTATATTTAACTACATTATCACTAATTAAACCTGTAATAAATACTAAATATGATTAAGAATACCTAATTGTGGAAAACATATTTTTGTACAAAATAGTTTTTATATATAATGTTTTAATTTAAAATTTAATTTTATCTTATTAGAAATTGAATTAGATTAAATAGAGAAAAAATTTAATTTAATCACACCAAAATTTGGTAATATGGGTTATTTTTTGTTTTTATTAAAACATAAGTAACTTGGGTAAAAATATGTTTCATTTATAAAAAAATGTAAAAGTAAAAATATAAGAGTAAATGGATTCAATAATGTTTAAAACATGTGTGGATTTTTTTGAGGATTTATCAAACCAAGATCATTCCGTACTTAATTATTTATAATTTTGGAGTCATTTACCTTTAAATAGTGTAATGATATCATTGAAAAGTAATGGGTATTCACAAAATGTCCCTTTTCATCACTTATAAAAGTGGATTGCTTCAACCCTTTAAATACTACAATTTACCTTATATCCTAGAAACCATGAGTTTTTTCCCTATTATAATTCCATTTCATTTATTAAATACCTTGTTTAATAAAAGTTATCTTATGTCTGCTAGTTCTAAGGAGTTCATCAAGATGAAGTTCATGGTCTAAATATAAATATTACTTACTCCTTTCTATTTATTATTAATATTTCTCTTCCAAACATACCCTAACCATAGTAATATAATGACCTTAGTATAATCAGTATACTAAAGTTTTTATTATATTAATGTAACAAACCTTATTTATTCCTTCCCATCCACTTATAAAAATAAAAGGCTGTCAAATGTGTGTTGTGCATATTACCACCTCCACGAAGCGATAACTTCCATTTTTCACCACCACCTCTATTATCTGGTAACAAAGACTAAATTAAAGAATTAATGAGAAATATATAATATAATTATGAATATAAAGTAAAAAATTATAATATTCCTTTATTTCCTCTCATTCTTTAGGAAATGAAAATGTTAGAAATGTGTTGTGTAGACTAATGCCTCTACAATGTTTCATTTTTCTTTTTTTCATCATGATTTAAAAATTTTCCCAAACGACTGAAAATATTATTCAAAAATTTAAACAAATATAAATAATATCATTATTATTATGATATAATTATATTATAAACAATTTATTAGCTTTACTCCCCCATTGAATTATGGTATGTTCATGTTTGAGTCCATCTAACCACCTACTTAAATAATCCTATAAAAATATATCATGGATTACTATGGAAACATAAATACTAATATTATTATAATTTATTAATAAATTAATTAAAATTTTATGGTTATTTAAAGGTTATACTAATTATTTAACTTATTATTAAAACATCATCTTTGATTTCTAAAATTACCTAAATAAGATGACATAAATTCTATTTTCACACAACATAACTATAATAATAGTGGTATGAGAAAAGATATTTATAATTAAAAATAATTTATCTATTCTATTATCATAAATTATCTAGGAATTATGAACTTTTTTATATGAATAAAGAACAAAACAACTTTATGAAACTAGATCAAAATGATTAAGATAACTCAAACTCGATGTTGAAAATATATAATAACTAACTAATTTACCCAAATAGAATAAAAATAAATAAATTTTATAAACTGATATTTATATGAATATGTTTCTTAAACAGGTTATTAAGAAATTTATTTTTTTAATAATATTTTCAGGTTCTTTAGTGGAAGTCCGGAATTAAGGTAAGAGTTCTGTGTCTCAAATTTAATTTCTTGAGACAAATTTCTTTTTATACACCATGCATTATTTATAATGGTGTATATAATTCCTGTTTAATATTTTGTATCATGATGTTATTATTAATGGTATTTAATTTTCATTTTAAACCATATCCTTTAAATGGTTTTTATTCAAAATTTTCTAGCATCATAATGGTTTCATCGACTAAAAGTTTAATATATTAGGGCATAGTATTTCTTACTTGAATATATTCTTCAATATTTATTAGATCCTACCATTCTAATTTTATGTCATATTTCCTCTTATTCTCTAGGTAAATTAATTATCATCATCTTTAACCACTTAATTTATAAAAAGTATTCTGAAATAAATATATAATGTTAGTAAGAATAATTCCTATTCTTACCAAAGAATTGTTTCTTCTATGTCCAAAATATACTTCGCACCAATTTTTTCTCTCGTTTTGGGAACTCAAATATGTGTTAATTCATGTAATCCTATTACTTCTTATCTTCAATTTGTAAATGAAAATTTTATTCCCCTATATCCATTGTGGGTCCTCATTAAATATGTTTCAAAATATTAAAAAGTTTTACGTATCATGGATATTTTTTATATCTTACACTCCATGATTTATCTATAAAAAATTTATGTATTCTTAAAGAATAAATTATTAGATAATTCTTAAAATTTAATTTTCTAATATATCCCAATTTTTTTAACAACATTTTTTTAATTTAATTTAATAAATAAACTATTGAGTTTGTTTCTTGGAATTTATTTATTAAAAATAAGAAAAGAATCTTATTTTTAATATTTTTTACACGAACATATTTCCCATCATTTTCATTCTTATTTCCTATGTTTCATAGTTTTACAAAGTAAAATAATTTACCATTATTATATAAATTATATTTAAAATTATTTTCCAGGAAAAGTTTAATTTTCATCATGCTTTTCAAAGTGGAATTCTATTATTCTTATAAAAGTATTATTTATGTACTATTTAATTATTTATCTATATTTTCATAGATCAACAACTTTAAATTTATACAAGATAAATTATTCGTCCATGTCTTTGTATTCCCTAATCGTCTTCAATGCATACATATATTTCTCTTTCCAATTCCTTTCCTTTGTGAATATCCTATTTTTGATTCATTTGATTGAAGGTTGTTCACCTTGATTGCATAAATCGATTGATTTAAGAAATTATAAACTTAATCATATACTATTTGTATATATAATTTAAATACCATATGATTTATTTTTTTGATTAAATAAAATTTATCTACAAAGTTACTTAATATATTTAGATATCTATTTACTATGAACTAGTATATTATGCAATTATTATTGATGGAATTATGAATTTTTTATTAAGTGATTCCATTTTAAATGGATATGGATCCCATTTATTTCTATGGGTTCTTTGTGACATGATAAATGATTTAGTTCAAGAAAAACTCATATGTGTGGATAATGATAGGTGGGGTCCTACATCTCCCTCAAATTCATTGGTTGAATATATTGGGATATGTATACATAAGAAAAATTTAGTTTCATTTAACAATGAGTGCAGTTGTGTGACTTAAAAAGTTGACGTATATGTTATAAAAAATAAGTTGTCTTTCAAGCATTAGTGTAAGTGTGTGAATCATGAAGGTAATGTTTCCATATACCTATATTTGTGCCACAAATCTCTAAGTATTTCATATTTTTATGATAAATATAATTTTAATAATATATTATAATTTTATTCCATGCATTATGCCATGATTTATAATCCATTATTTTTGGGTATAAATTTATTATGTTTCTTTATAATACCCATATTCTCATTTAATGTTCAATTATGATATTTTATTTTTATCACTTATGTTTACCCTTACCGAGCATATGATATCACCCCTTTATTATGTTTCCATTACCCTAGGTTTTTAAGATAATAAAATTATAAAAAGTATATAATATTATTTTATGTGTATAATTAATGGGATATATTTAAGACTTTTTATGGATTAATCAATTACTTATTTACTAGAAAAATATCCATTTTTTTAAAAATACATGAGTTTTACTGCATAATTTATTGTCATAATTATCTAAAAGTCTAAACCTAAAAGGAATTGAGAATGTATTGTAAAGAAATATTTTATTTAAGTACTGTAATTGAGATGGTCACGTTTATGGTTTATCATACCATCTCAGTTTTAGTTTATAATCTTTATCGTCATGGTCAAGAATCCTCTCCAAGAATAGCTGAAACTAACCTTCCCATTTGAATCAATTATATAACTGATGCTTAGATGAAATTTATCAACCTCAAATCCTCCTTCAAACTTCCTCAATAGAATATCCATAGAACTTTCAAATTTTTAGATTCGAGTTACTCAATTTGGTCTTTAATAATTAAACCCAATTATTCTTCATAAATTGACTTCCACCAGAGAAAAGGAAAATTATCTTACAATATCCATCCATTAATATTATCTTACATGGGGTGTGAGATTTATCTTATACAAATAGTCTAAATAATATCTTATGGGGATTCTTAAATTGTCATACGGGGGCTGTAGTCTGGAAAATATCCGACAAGACTTTTATAAATATAGAAATTGACAAAGGTAATTGTCTTATAAGAATTTGGATAATTATATCATGGGTGGAAAAATAATTGTGAAACAAAATATAAAAAGAAAATTATAAATTAACTATATTGATTTAAAATGAATACAAAATTAAAACAAAACTCAAAATCACAATATTCCATGAATTTTAATATTTAAAAAAACATATTAAAAATTAGTTCTATTAAAATATTTTTTAAATTAAATCCATGGAAGTAAAGGATTTTTAAATCTGGTATTCGAAATACTTGAAAATTATATTTCAATTAAAATTATTTACAATGAACAAAAAAAATTGATAATAAAAAGTAAGAAAATAACACCAATGATCATTTAATAAATTAATTTCCAAAACAATATATTTTAGGAAAATATTCAATTATTTTAAAATTCAGAAAAAAATCATTATTTATTAAGTATTTACCTTTCAAATGATTATTTCAACACAAAATTTCAACAAAATTTCATCTAAAATATATAGAAAAAATATATCAGTTAAAGGACAGATCATGAGTGTTGGAGATGTATAAATCATGAAGGTAATATTTTAGTCCGTCACCAAATCTATATATACAATTCTTGAAATACTAGAGGAAGAACACATAAAATAAATTTTCTATAATATTTATGGAATATTTAATGAGTTTAGATGTAAACACATACCCCAGGAGTGGTTCATTGATCACCTCAAGGTATTAGATGGACAATGTCACCAGACTGACCTCACTACTCTCACAATAGTATAAAATCCAAAATCTTTCTTGCAATATAATTTTCATCAATAATAATACTTAAATATCATCAAGGTTCTTTATCAAATAATCATGTAATCCTCTTCTCATGTGTGAAATAAGGGTTAGGGAGACTTTAGAGCATTGTATTCTTATTTATTTTTCCACTAGAAACAATAAACCATTGAAGTGGTTGAAAGTGTAATGGATAACTGTCATTTTACTAGATCAATGTTTGAAAATAGTGGAAAACTATTCTGACTAAATCACTCTTTATCCAAATAAAAGTAATGGAATACTGAAACAAATCCAATTAATTACATGTTCTTGGTTGAGGATATTCAGAAGAAAAATTTTTTCTCACTTAAGGTGATAAAAACCTATAAAGGTGAAAATATTATCCATGGTATAAACCTATTAGGAAGATTTTTCATATGATATTTCATATATGGAACTCATTAGAATCAGATAAAAATAAGATAAGGCAACTTTAGTTTTCATTACCACATCATAGGGGAAACCCAAACCCACTATTTTACAGGAATATTTAACCTCATTATCACCCCCAATATCATCAAAAAATTAGAAAGATAATTCATTGAATATCATGATTTATCCATATAAATCATTATTTTAAAGGTTGGGGATAAATCCATTTATTGACCCATAAATATTATGTGAGTATATTCCTTCATTTGAATCATCGTTGGTAGTGGTCAGAAGAATTTTTCTTAGAATCACTTTCCATGTATAAGTTCCAACTTTTCCTTGAAAAAATGGTTTAAAGGAGAAGTTAAAATCTAGAAGAGTATATAAAACCAAATGGCCCTTTAAATTCTCTAAGTCTCTATACTTTTAAAACATTGATAAGGAAAATATTCTTACCATGGGGTTTATATTAGTAAGTGTGATCATTGATGAAACAAAAAAATGTTATAGATCATGATACTAAGAATGAAAATGATAGAAAATAATTATTTTTAGAGATTGTGTCTTTTATATAGATAAGTGAGGAAGGAGTGAATACTAAGCATCATAGGTAAGACTATGAATTATGGTCCATCCTAATTTTACACTACCAACTACCTAGAGATCCAGTATTAAGGAAAAAGAAAAATGTGCGGCTACTTCCATAACCCAATTTTTTACCTAAATATACGGGCACTATATCAATTAAAGAAAACATTTCCTAGTATAAGATCAAAATAAATAATCTTGAGAAGATTAATGATCAATTTCTTAGGGGAAATATACCCACTGAGCATACCTTTTAGGTTAAGGTTTCAACTCCTTTGGTTGAACCTCCTTGATAAGAAAATACTTATTACACCATGGAAGCATAACTAATTCATCCTATATACTTAAAAACAAATTAACCTATTTAGTTAATTGAGTAAATAGTTTATTATCATGAGTTTCCTTCACTATTCCATCATCAATATTAGTTCCAATCGAATCATTAAAGGAAAAATTGAATTCATTCAAAAACATCACAAGTGGAAATATTGGTAGCCATTACTATCTAATTAGTGGATATTTAGGCATATGATAATAAATGTATAGAAGAAACCATATTCCAATTGAGTATACTTGACTCATATTTACCCAACCTTGGTAATCCTAACCTCCCAACATTTAATACTATAGAAGGCTTGTAGAAACACCTCACTTTTTTTTCTCTTAGCGTGGTTTGATATAGAAAACTCCAATATAATATGAATCATTTAAAATCAAATTTTTTATATATAATTTAGTGTATATTATCATTATTTGTTATATAAATCCCTCAATTGGGTCTATTACTAACTTGGAAGATCTATATTATAACTTTCTCTATCAGTTCAGTTATATAATATATAAAACAATCATTCATGAACTATTTAACTATAAAGAGCGAGTGAAATATAGAGTAATAGATTTAATTTCTAGGTGGTAGGGTTTAATTTATACCCTAAAAATGAAAGCTAATAATGATAAATTACTAATTTGTGTGGAGAAATTATAGGATGAGTTGGAAACTATAGTTATCCCACAGAAATATTTTGATGGATTCTGAGTATTTTCTGTGATGGAAAAACATTTATAAGTTTCTATTAAAACATCGAAGACAAAAAATTTGAAAAAAACATCCACAAAAGGTAATTAAGTAAATAAAATAAAATAAGAGATCCATTTACCTCAATCAAAATATATTTTGAAATCTATATTTAAAGATAATCAAGTTTAATATAGTAACTCATCTCGACCAACTGATATAATGAACACAATGTAACAAAAACTCACAAGAATTAAATGAAGGTAAGAGGTTATAAGACTTTAAAAATAAAAATAAAATAGTTTATTGTTTCATAATTATTATATTCTAGGTTAATTTATCTATTTCTTATAAAAAAACTTTATTGTGATGCTAGTGGTAGAGAATATAGATGAAGCAGAATTAAATGTTCAGTTGAATTATTTTCCCAACTATTAGATGTTAAAATAAATGATATAATACTACTTAATCTGCAAAGAATCATTGAAAAAATAGTTTAATAACGAAAGTATCATTGGACAACCCCAAAGTGACCATGACATATGTTTTTGCCATTGTCCTTAAAGAACGAGAGGAATGAAAAGAGTTACCAGAGTTTTTTTAAAAAAAATTGATAACTAGATAACTGAAATGTAAGTGAATCGTGTATAAAACATCATTTGGGCATGACTAAATCACATATCAATGATCCTAATTACCTTCTTTACTCAAACAATAACACCTTCTACTTATCATTATTCTAAGAACTTGTGCAATCAATGCTTGTTAAATAAGTACTAGGAGAATAAGTACTCACGAGTTCCAGAAATAGTATAAACTCTCATAGATATCATGAATAAATAATTTTGAGAAAATTAGATTCCCTAATTAACATAAAATTCTTCCAAGGTAGAACAATTTTTTTCATTTATAAACATTATTTTATAAATAGATAAATGCGATGAGAAAAAAGAATTTTTTAATGTACGATATTATAGAAGTTATTTTAGATACATACTCGGTCATAAAAAACATACCCACAGAATAACAAAAATACAAGGAGTTATCCATGAATATATAATAAATTATATGAAAATGAGGTTAAAGAAAATACAATGAGTTTAGTAGGATCATCAGTCTAATCTTGGAACCTCTAATACTCATCCCACTCTTATCAGGTTAGTGGAATGATTGGATAATAAGAAGTCACCTATTTAATGTGTAAATATATAAAAATATATTAATCCTAGTATGAAAAAACAAAAATATATCCTAATTCATATATAGGGACATCCTCATGTTAGTAAACTAAATCCCATAAACCCCAATCTCATAAATAAGTTCATGAAAATAACTACATGACCATTACCCAAAAGTATGATATGCTAGAGAATATTTTTATTATTCTAGTATGAATATAAATTTTAGATTCTCTCTATCTCTATAAGAAACTCATAGAGTCATTTTTTGAGGATTTATCAAATCCTCAAGAGTTTCAGATGAAACTCACTATTTCTAAAAAAATCATGTCGAGATTGAATCAAATGAATTCCATGTGCTAATTTTCATTATACATTAGGTTATGGGACAAAAATAATAGGGAATATTTGGAACTTATATGTATCTTGAAATATAAATGATTTAAATACACATCAAACCTTGTTGGATAATTGTTTTTGGATCAATCTCATTTCTACTTTTACCCTCTTCTATTTGAGATTAAAATAAGATGATGTGGATTCTTATGAATTTAAAATATAAGGGTATAATAAAAGTGAAAAAAAATCCTATGAGAAAGATAAGGATGATAATTATGTTTTAATATATATTATATAACTTTTAGTTCATGTTAGTTCACCAAGATACCAATTTAAATGATTTATTAAGGTGACCATTGCTTCACATGTCTTCAGTGGTTCCCATTTCATATAACTAATGTTTAAAATATTTTATTGATGAAAAAATTAGAGTACTTTATGGTGATAGTTCCGTATTTGAATCATGAAAATATCAATACATCAATGCTATTTATTATAAAAAATAAGGGATGAACCAATATCTAAAAGACACAACATAGGCCATTACACTTAATTGGTTAGAAACTATTATTTCAAACCCTTTTAATGATGTGATGGAAAGTTCCATACTTCCAATATATCACATTAAAGAGATGATATTGAACTTTATAAATAATGTGATCCTCCAATTTAAAGGAAAAGATTATCCTATCTCATTATTATCTTATGAATAATAGATATATAAATTTATCAAACCATCTCTATCTATAAAAGATAAAATTCATGTGTGATCATTATACATTGATTCCATCTTTGAGTGACTCTATCAGAATGTGGGTTCAATAGATACCTAGTTAACATAACTAATGAATTTTTATGACATGATGATATACCATTGATAGAAATCATTTGGATTTGGGATGTCTTTACCTATTAATATAGTGTAAATCATATCCAAATAAACTTCACCTACAATGGATAGTTACAGTCTTAATAGAGATAATATTTTTTTTGAAACCATTTAAGACTAAAGAGGTTGATCTATCCTCTATTCATGATGTTAATGATGAAGGAGAGATCAGTGATACATCACCTACTTTTGAAGAAGGTATTTATCAATGATCATTAAAAAATAAACTTTAGAATAAATTAATAATAACAACTTACATTAATTAGTGTGGCCATAACTCCTAAAGTGTAAGGGTAGTACATTTACTTCCTCAAGAAACACTGAGACATTATCAAATGGAGTTACATGAAAATTTTGGGTTTAGATCCTTTTTAGTTATTCATCAATTGGGTTTGTTAGATAAATAACATTAAAAAAATAATCCCGGAGAATGCATCCATATCATGGTACTAATGTGGTAAGTAAGAGATTAGAAGAATCTAATGATGACCCCTTATATTTGGAACTTCATTGAAAATATTGTTAGAAAATGTATACTATTCATGAATATAATTAAAAAGGATTAAATTTACCAATGGTACATAGATTACTAAATTGACATTGATAACCTAAATTATTACTTATTATATCCTCCCATATTAATGTATCCCATAGAATTCATAACATTCATTATTTATATGGTTACTTTGAAATGATCTTTCCATTATATTAATTCCCAAAAGAATTACATGTGTGAAAAAAAACCTTTATTACCCCAGTCACATAATGTTGTAAGTGAATAGTCAGTATACTATAATTGAACCAAATTTTCTTACATTGATCTTTGTGGAACAATATTTTCATCATTATCAGCAACATTATAAAGTTCAATTAGAATCCCTAACTAATCCCTTGAAGTACATTCATAGTCACCCTATATTGACTCAGTATATTGAATGATAGGTTTTAAATTTTATTTAGTTATATATATATATGTTTTATTTCCTAAAATAAATCTAAGAGATAAACATTGGTATATTTTATGGTAACACATATATACGTGGAAGAATTGCCTCTAGATATGAATCTCTCTAAAAAGGTATTAATATATGTAAATGAAGTATCCCACACATTGTAAATAGACCTTAATAATGATTCCTAAATTATAATTATAAATAGGATAGAGGTTATAAACCTCAACTAAGTCAATTTGTGAGTTTTTTTTTCAATTTTAAAAACATATAAAAATTTTCGATACTCATTCATTCTTTCATAAGGGTGCACTAATGATGAGGTGGAATACCAAACCATTATAATCAGAATATAATTAGATATGAAAATATAAATATCTTAATTGACCATCAAGGGTGACTTATAATTAATTATCAAACATATCAATTGATATTATTTCATCAAAAATAAGAATTGATTTCCTTACTTAATCACACAAAATAATTGATTGATTAATTCCCCAAAAACAATTATTTACTACATCACAATATTGATGATTTCTTTATAAGATTAATAATATAATCTGGTAACGATTCTCACTAATCCTAATGAATATGAAACAATCATCCATATCACATATCATAGGGTGATCACTAATTTTATTATTAAATAAATGGAGGAAGTATACGAGATTTATTTGATCTCAAATCTTGTTGAGTCCCCAAATTCACCAATATATAAAGCAACCAAATGGATATACCTAACAATTTATTATCTTTATATCTATTTTTCCACATAATGTGATAATAAATAATATATTCTCTAATGGGTATTGAATTTCTCAATAGATAAAGTAGTCACACTAAGGGGTGGGGGGGTGAATCAAGTGTGACTTATTTTACTAAATTATTTTATTTTTTATTTATCATATTCTAATTCAAACCTCTGTCACCTATTAGGATGAGTTTATTCTGTATGAAATAAAAAAGTAAATGAAGCATGATACATAATATTTTTATAAGGTTTGGTGCTAAGATCTATTACTTTCCATGTTGGTTATACCCCTAACATAGACACTCCAATATAATCTTATTATCAATTACAATGGTTTAGGTAGAAACTGGTTACACATATAAGTTTCCAATCCTCCAATTTATCTTGGTTATACCCCCATGAAATCAAACTCTTCTAATTCTTTTTGGTTTTACCCCCAACCAAATTCTTCTCCTTGACTGGTATACACCCCAGCCTCACGCCTCTTTAGGAATTGGTTATATCCCCCATCCACCAAATAATTCTTCTTCTCTTTAGAATACATGATCCAATATTGAATGACCTTTTGATGATCCTCTGATACAATATTATGGGATAACACTTTATTATGTATACTTCAATAGCCTATATACCTGATGAATTAAAGTTATTAGTCTTTCTCAAATATTTATGATCACCTGTAAAAGATCAATTACCTCAGTGTCCTTAGGAAGTTCTCCATTCTCTATGATGAAGTCATTATCTCACTAAAAGATACTTATTGAATAAATTTCATAGTATTCTTAAACAAAACCCCTAGAACACATATTATTTCTCTATTTATTATTTTATATCATATTTTTAATTTACTTATTCTGCATTAGTTATTTCTTTAAGTGATTATTAATTCATATACTTCATTCATGTGATTATACCATTTTCATTCCCCCAAATTGTATGGAATGTATGCACCTCACTGTTCAATTTATTATTTTGGTATCTCAATGAGAATGGATGATCAAATTTCTACACTAATTTCTCTTAAAAACTATATGTTTCATGTGATTTGTCTCTCTTTATGTTCACTACCTTCATGTAAGGGTAGAAATGTCTCAATACATTTCGTATAAGGGAAACCACCTTCACATAAGGGTAAGTAACTTCACATAAGAGAGTTTTTAGAGATTATTATTTATGAAACTAGTAAATATTTTATATATATTATTCTTTATGAAAGATTTAAAAGCTTAACAGAATCTTGGATGAGCTTCACATAACAATATTCATAGAACCTTGATCCCTTAATTCTTTGTGACCTAAGAGGCTCATGGAAACCTTATTTTTCACATGAATGAAGAACAAGGGAGGCCTTATGTACTACATGTGAATAAAGTGGGAGATAATCTATTTCTATCTAGAATATAAGGGAAATAATCAAATGACTATTACTATTCCTTGGCTAAAAATGACCTCCATTTATTACTGAGCCTCACAACCTTAGTTTTGATCTTCAAACTGCATCAAATATTCCATAAAATATATAGTTTCAATAATATTTTGAATGCGTGAAGATATCAATATTATTTAAATCCTTCAAATATTGGCTATTGTCTCATTAATATCATGAACACTAATAAATTTGGTATCTATACCTTCACACTGTTCCCATGTAAAGGTAAGAACCGTCATCGTGTAAGGGTCACTCATCCTAACACCTCAACCATGTAAATGCATTAATATTCCTCACATAAGGTAACACATTCTCCAAGATCTTCAATTCATAGTCACAATATATATACATAATGGTCAAGTGGTTTAAGATAATGGTTGGATCGATCAGATAACCCATATCCACAAGATTATACAACTATGATATATCCATGTGTTTTAATAGTGGCACAAAAATGTACATTCAACACTAATCCTACATAGAAGCTTATATCGACCAAGTGCTTTTATATTATAATCTATGATTCATCATCCCACTCGATACAAGTATCCCAGGGTATTCTCTTGAAACCAAAACATATATATGGGCCTCATGGGATGTTTCACCCTAGACATTCCTACCTACCCACACCCTCACCTGAGCACTCCAATAGGCACTATATTCCCACTATTATTTCCTAATTACAAACACCACACCCCTACCTCTATGTGTCCTACTTAAGATGGATCTCCCTTATAGTTGTGATTACTCCCACAATAAGGTAGATTGATATGGCCCTTGTGGAGTTTGTGTATCACTATATTTGTTTTACTGAAATATATAAAAATAGTGAATAACGTCTTAAAAAATTAATTATAAAATCAAATTACAACCCACAATTCTTAAATTTTTCCATAAATATTCTTCATGAAAAATAAAATTTAACATGGTCTTATTTAATTACTCTTATTCATATTGTTATGAATAATTTTTTATCCTTAGCGTAACTCACACATTTATTTTACAGTAAAGAATGATTCTAAAAACATCATAATTATTAATATAATTGTAATTCTCCATGATTCTTCACTTAAGATCTTCTTATAATATCCAACACATATTTAGCCATATTAAAAACAAATATAATCAAAGAGAACTGGTCACAATAGACCCACCATTTGATTTTTTTTTCAATACCACCTCACATCATAAAACCCCATATGTGGTTTAATTTATTTTCTCCCCCTTTTTTAAAATCAAATGAAACATGTAATTGGGGTGTTTTACCATCTCATCATTTTACCCAAAACATTTTCTCCTTCCTTATATGAATTCTTCTTGAGAACTACCAAGAGAGGGAGGATATAACATTATTTTCTTTATAAAATATCCTATAACTAATCAACTCTAAGTCTACACAAGATAACATAATGAATAAAACTGGAGAGATAAATCCAAGGTTGTATATGTTGTCTATAAACTACCATTCTTGTGAAATCATGAGAAAAAATTATCAATTCTCATTTTATGGGTTGCATGCAATCAGATTTATAAATAAAATGCCAAGTAATAAACACACATAAATAAGCACATTAGAAAGTTCAGGTAAAAAAGATATAAACCCCCTTATTATCTCAATACAAGACCCCTTGATAATTATCATCAATTCAATTGGAGTAGGGATAGGGGAGTGATTGTATTAATTAATATTATAATTTTATAAAGTTGTTCAAAAGTTCCTCATTCACTGTGTAGTGAATATTTAATAGATTTAATTCATGAATTCTCCACCTCAAGGGATCCATTGATACAATTATATTTTCTACATGTTAGAACAAAATCACACACACACACATAAAAAATTAAGGATAGACCTCTATTATCCTTAGTTAGAGAAATAGGGATGATAGTTTCTTCTCAGCCCAGCTATCTTCTTAGATAAAGTAGGCTTTTTCACATTTTCTATCAATTAATTTTTAGTTTTCTGTAGTTTCTCCATATTTGTGGCCTCTTACAACTATTCTTTCTATATGATCAAGAATTATTTAGGAACATTCTCAATCTCGATTTTTTATATTGAATATTTTCCCCCAAAATAATATGTTTAGCATAGAAGTCATAGGTGATTTATCTTTGTTCTTCACGAACTTTACTTTTCTTGGAATTTAGGTCAAGAATTGTTTTTCTAATTTCCTAGACATATTAAACCTTTTACACACATCTTTAGTATTAATAATGTTATATTTTAAGGAATATTATTATATATTTCATCATATATTTCTTTCAACAAATCATTCTTATAGTTTTGTTTCTATATTGATTCTTTCTTAGATTCCATATTTCATTATTTAGTATTGATGATCGTGTAAAATTCACAATGGTTGATGATGTGACATTTCCTTTCACAATATAAGTATATTTTCTTTAGTGTGACACACTTTCCATATTTTCTTTAAATTATTCTTGAGATTTGTTCGTTTAACAATATTCTTCTTTTATTTACATCCTAAGGATGACCTATCATCTTCTTTTCTTACCAGTTTCTCTTTTTTTTGTGGTCTTATATTCACATAAATAGATGATTTGTTCATTATTGGTAAATACCATCACTCATCATAATATTAATAATTTATGTTGCAATAATCATAAAAACTTCCAAATTATTCATATTTATTTTTAATATATGGATTCCTATTATGTGAATTCTACTTCTGTTGTACACGTTTCCACTTTTCTTAAGATATTCTCCCCCTAAATGTAGGCATTTTTTAATTTTCATATAATGAAATGTTATCCCAAAAGTTTATTGACTGATGCCCAAATTCCCAACAGCACCAAAAGTATCTAATAAATGTGTATTTATTTTTCTATGAAATATTATGAATTTATTTAACAACATTCCTTTTTTAGATAACATGTTTATTCCTTTGTAATTTTTTCTACACTTATTCATGTTAATCATTAAAGATGTAGTTGATTATTGAGTATTTCAACACTCCCATGTTTGTATAGATTTTATAGTTGAATCTACACTAGTCAAGAAAACAATATTAGAACACATAGATTTACTAGGGAAAAGGGTTTGACTCTTAAATGAGCCTACAATAATTTATCCTTTAATAATATCAAGTTCTTCTTTCCACTATGTAGAGTCTTTTTATAAATAAGTTTCTTATCAAATTAATTATTGGAAAACCATATTTTCTTGGAAGCTTCGAAAGTCCCATCTTGTGTCTCTTCCATATTTCTCAATTTCAATTCTAATTCATGACATTTTAAGTTGGGTGAAAAATTATCATCTTCAACTGATTTTAGGATTTCTTCCCACTAAATCTTTATCTTTTTAATCTCTTATTCCTGAACTTGGTTGGTCTCTAGTAACAAATTTTCAAACTCCTTAATTAGTTTTTCATTAAAATACAACGGACCATATTTTAAATTCATAGATATATTATGTTTATTTTCAAGTGAATGGAAAATTTCTGTAAAAACCATTTCTCCCACATTCTTCTCAAACAGACTCCTTTTCAATTATTATTCAATAAAATAAATCATTTTGTTTCAATGTGAAATATATTTTTATTTTTCTTCTTCAACCCTAGATACTCTTTCTTTATACATCATTATACTCTCTTCCTTGAATTTGTTAGATTTTGATAAAGTGATTTATTTTTTTAACCTTCATAGTTAATGCTTCTTACATTACATTATCTTCCTATTCTAGTTGTGATTTTTCATCAAGAAGTTCTTTGAAAACTTTTACTATACAAGTAACCAATTCTTTGGGAAATTTCATCAAATGATCTATGATTTTATAATTTAACACATATTTATCAAAATTTAAACTCAATTCGTGATCAAATGAATTCATTAAACAATTATCACTCTAAATGAATTCAACTAAAATTTTATCTCCCTTCATTTTTCTTTTTTATGTATATTATTTTCCACTATATTCTTAGTGTTTTTTATGATTCTTAACTGAAACATCAACATTTCTAGCATTTGTATTAGAGATAGTAATTTCTATTTGAAGCTCTATAGAATATTATTAAAATTAAAATATGAAAAATCATAGAATTATAATGTAAGAATCTAGTCAAGTAAAGTAGTTCCAATAAAAGGTGGAACCTTCCCTCTAATACCAATTTAAGTTCCCAAAGGATCGTATAGTCACAACAAGAGGAGGGAAATATGTGTGATTTTTTTATTGAATTCATTTATTTTTCTTTTACCCACTTTTAATTATAATATTTTTCACCTGTTAAGATGATTGGATCCTATATTCAATACAAAAAGTAAACAAAACACATCACATAGTATTTTTATGATGTTTGTTACCAAGACCCACTCCTTTCCATCTTGGTTAGACACTCCAATATAGATTCACCACTATAATATTGTTATCAATTACAATGGTTTAAAAATTAACTAGTTATATACCCTAGTATTAAATCCTACAGTTGATCATGGTTATACCCTAAATAAATCAAACTCTTCTATCTAAGTTGTTGATACACCTCAACCGTCTCCTCCTCCTTTACCAATTATACCCCTTAGCCTCAATCGTTTTTAGCAATTAGTTATACCCCTATTCACAATGTTCATGTTCTTCTATTCCAAATTCTGATCCACTATAGAAATATCATTTTATGATCCTCCTCCATGAGAATGATGGATCACAATTTCTCATGTATAATTAAATTTCCTTTTTACCGATTAAATCAATGTTTCTAGTCTTGCTAAAATATATCTGATTACCAATGTAAGATTAGTTTCCTCAATGAAATAATTCTCAGGTAGTTATTCCTTCTGTATAATGAAGTTTTGACCTTACTAAAAGTTACATCATACAAGAACTATATGATATTATAGAAAAAACATAGCACACAAAATATTTCTCTCTTTATTATTTTATGTACTATCTCAGTTTGATTATTCTTCTTCAATTATTTCATCATGTGATTATTCATTAATTTACTTCATGCATGTGATTAGAACATTTATATGTACCCAAATTATATGGAATGCATGAAACATGCTATTAAATTTCATCTTTAGGTTTCTCAATGGGAATGTATGATCAAATTCATGCATTGTTTTCTCTTTCACATATATCAGATTGTTCACATGATCTGTCTTCCTTCAAGATAACTAACTTCGTGTAAGAGTAGTGGTGTCTCAATCCACATCACATAAGTGAAAGAAACTTCATGTTGGGGTAAACACCTTTGAATAATGGAGTGATAAGAGCTTCTTATTCACACAATAGTAAATAATTGTGTGAATTTTCTTCTTCATGAAATCTTTAAAAGATTTATGGAATCTTGGATGAGCTTAACCTAACAGTGTACAGAAAATGTCAACCCCTTAGTTCTTGATGACCTCAGAGGCTCATATAAACCTTTTTTTTCACATGAATGAAGCATGTATGTGGCCTTCTATAATAAAAATTAATGAATTATAATGATATACTATTTCTTTATTGGAAATGAGAGCTATATTTGAATGGTAGAAAATCTTCCTCGACTATAAATGATCTCTTTTTATAGCAGAGTCTCACCACCTTAGATTTAATCTTCATGATAGATAAAATATCCTAAAAAAATATACTATTTGAAGAATATTTTGAATGCACAAAGATATTTAAATTATTTAACCCCTTTAAAAATGTGTTATTATCTCATTAATACCTTGAAATCTTAGAAATATGGCATAGCTACATTCACATAGTCCCCACGTAAAGGTAAGAACTGGAACTATATAAGTGTCACTCATCTGAATGCCTCCTCCATTTAAATTTCTTCTTAAGCCATGCATAAGGGTAGTGCGATTCCCATGATATTCATCTAAGGGTCACAACATATATATGTAATGTTAGCCTCTAGAGGTTAAAGATGAAGGCTAATTCAATCAAATGATCCAGACCCACATGATCATATGACTATGTTATATCCATGTCTTTTAATGATGGATAAATAGTGTTTATGAAAAACTCACCCCACATTAATGATTTTCTCAGTAGATCTCTTCTATATTATACACATATTTTCATCAACTAGTTAGATGTGAGTATCCTAGGGTCTACTCCCAGAACTACACCACAAAATATAGCTTCATGGGCCACACCATCCTGTGCACAACCTCCAACCCATGCACTCACCTGATTTCCCCTATAAGTGCTATGTTCCCACTATGATTTTATACTTGTAAGCAATTCGCCCCTTCTTCCATGGGAGATTCCCAAGATATCTCTCCATTATGGTTGATCTTTCTCCCAAAATAATATTGATTGAGATAGCCCTTATGGCTTATGTGGTTAGCCATCCTTTTTTAACTATAAAAATTGTTAGTAAAATACTCAATAATTAATTATCAAATCAAATCAAAACCCAACTTTTTTAATTTTCCCTTAAAAATTATTAATAAAAAATAATATTTTTTATTACCTACTTTAATTAATTTTCTTCATCTTATTATAAATAATGTTTCTTCATCATCACAATTGATATATATCTTTGACATTAAAACTGGTTTAATAGTCATCACAATTGTATAGAGAAAAGTAATTCTACATGATTCTTCAATCCAACTCTTCTTATAATATCTAACACATATTAACCTTTATTTAAAAGAGTATAATCCATGTCCATTGGTCTCAATAGGTATCCAAATTAATCATCTATGATATCATAAAATCTTAGAATATACTCTAGTTGGCGCCAAAATTTGGGAAGAAGAAGAACAAACAGAAACCCTTAGGTACTGCCGCACGAAGCTCATTTACAGATCCCCACAACATTGAAGCCAATTCCAATATTCCCCTCTGCGAACCCACCATGGAGAAAGGAGGTAGGAGGTAGGAGGCTCCGTGAACCCATTTCACACTCGCGAACCCACTATGGATCAAGGAGGAAGGAGGCTCCAAAAACCAATTTGATATTCGAGAATCCTCCACAGAGAAATGAGTTAAGAGGCTTTCTGAACCTCCTTTGACATTTGAGAATCCACCGCAGATCAAGGAGGTGGGAGGCTTCAAAATTATGACAAAAAGACATGTGGCTTTGTGCTGAGTGAGGTCTGCTTCATAGTGCCTCTTGCCTATAAATACCAGGCTCCCCTCGAGCCCAAAGGACAGATCCTCCAACCTTTCTCCTTCTTAGCTCCCAAATCATGAATCAATATCTGCTCTACGAACCATGATCTCTTCAAGGTACTTTTGCATCATGAAGTTCATCCCTCTTTGCATGAATTCGGCCCCTCCTCAAGGTGGGATGACCTTCTTGGAGCCCACAGGCCTTTACGAAGGAAGGGGACCCCCAAGGGGACTCAGGTCTTTGCAGATAAATTATACTTCACAAAGTACCCTCCATGCACAGATGACCCACATGCTAAGGCAGGGTTACTATGCTTCACAAAGCATATTTCCTCACAATGCTATGCTTCACAAGGCACCCTTGCTTCGTGAAGTACTACTTCGCGAGGGCCTTTCCACTTTACGAAGCACTTTCTATATGCACCTATAACCTATTCCAAGGCTAGGCCACTTTACTTCGCGAAGCATACCCCTTTGCAAAGCACCCCCACTATATGAAGCAACATCACCTCATGAGGCTTCTACCTATGATCCCATTACTCCACAACTCTTTTTCTAATGCGATCCTTTTGGTTTTCATGAAGTAACTTCAAAGTCCCTTAGGCGGTGCTTCCCGTTGCATTACTTTGCCTCATTCATCTTCACATAGGCACACTAACGGCTATTACTTATTTTCATAGACATGCTATTACGTACCCCTCAATGGATCACTCCATAACACACCTTTTCCACGACATTGTTGATGCCTTCCCATCCCCAAGGGATGAGAGGAATTAGTTATGTAAGTCCTAAGGGGTGCAGAGTGAACCCACCTCGTTTGAGCTATAGGACATTAAACTACATAGCGCCATCATCCTCAGCACATGACTGTAAACTGTGACCACTACCCATACGTCGTTCACAGGGTTCCCCACCTTAGAAAATTTTCATTCACACTGGTATCCATGGGAGTGAAATCATTCCTCACATGGAATGATATAATCTTTATTAGAGTGTTGTCTGTCTGTGGGGAAAAGGAAACCACCTTGATGTAAGCCCCTAGATTTTCTTGCAGGAGGTATCACCCCTGCTCCTCCTCTCTTCCTCAGTGCCAAGGAATAGTGGGGCGGGGGGGGGGGGGGGGGGTGTGTGGCCAATGGAGCCCTCTTTTCTTCAGTTCCAAATCCCTCTCCCTCTGGGCTTTTTCACCACATGGGCCTCCAACCTAGAGTAAGTCCCAATCTTCATCACCATGGGCCGCTAAATACGTGTAATCCCCACTCCACTTCCCACAAACACACCTTTCACAATGTGATCGTCAGGTCTTTATCGCCTGTTGTTTCTCACAGCAAGCATGAATCATGTGGGCTTAGGTAAATCACTGACCATGACATCCTCTATGGGAATCCAAAGTGTAAGCCCCAAAAACCCCTCCCAACCTTCATGGACTTTGATCCTTGCCAAGGTAAGCTATGTAGGAAGCTTCCCCGAGGTTCAAGCCCACCAACCTTTGGTTCCAACCATCTTCACGTTGGTTCCCACTCCTTCTAAACTACATGTAATTTGATCCTTGCCAAGGTAAGGTAGATAGGAATCCTCCCCAAGGTTGAAGCCCACTGACCTTTGGTTCTGACCCCCTTCATGTCTGTTCACCAACACCATATGAACTATGTGGAATTTGATCCTTCCCAAGGTAGTGTATGTAGGAAGCCTCCCTGAGGTTCAAGACCAATAGCTATTGGTTCCGACCTCCTTCAGGTCGGACCACCTTCGTCCTGCATGACATTAAACTGCACGCACCCTTTTCATCCTACAAGATGTTACATTGCATCCACCATCCCGAACTACGTGTGTTTTGATCCTTGTCTCCTAGACATGGTACGTAGGAGGCCTCCCTAAGGTTCATCCCCATTCAGCGATAAGCCATTGTGACCCCATCCAACAGAAAGCCGTTGTGATACCCTACCCAATGGTAAGCCATTGTGGACCTCACCTAGCGGTAAATCATTGTGATTCCATGTGAGCAGTAAGCCGCTGTCAACCCAAACCTAGAAGTAAGCCGCTATCATCCATGCTGTTGGGTCCCATATCACTAGTCTATCCCTGTGGTCTAAGACCAACCTTAGGCTGAAAACCACATGTAAGACCTAGTATATCACCAGGTTGATGTCTTCTGCACACACCCTAATTCTATACTTCCCATCCTATACTACGTGGACTTTGATTACCTGCGACGAGGATACGTAGGAGGTCTCTTTTAGACTCAATCCCAACATCACCATCTACCATGAGTCGACTCCATCTCATTTTCCATCTACTTCAATTAACCATCCATTATCCATCTCGATTCTTACCCAGACCACCACATCCCAGTGAGATCATGAAAATTCATCTCTTCACTGCTCCTAGTAATAATCTGGTAACTAACCACGTTTTATCCCCAACATTAGTGTTTCCTCCAAGGGTTTCACCCATCCAATACACTCTAGTCAGTGTTCCAATTAGTCTGATCCATCTTTTCTAGATGTTAAACTCACAACATACCCTGTGTTTAACATATGAAGATGGGGAAAACCTCAGATACATGCCTATGACATATAATTCCCTGCATTCGACTTGGGATACCTCGGGCTTCCCTGCCCTAAAGAAGCCCTATAATAAGGGGAATAAACCTAGAAGCACTAGTGTTACAACATCCAGACAAGCCAGGGATATCCAACGTGACTACTCCCCCGACCGAAGGTTGCTTCCCCAATTGGACCCCTTGTAATGTCCCAACAAAAGTAGTGTAATTAACCAGCATCCATGAAGAAATGGAACTGGGAAGAGTTTCACAAACAACAACTTAGTCTATAAGGTAGACCTGGACTAGGTTATGATTTCTGAGGATGAATACATGGAAGAATGAACTGAAATCCCATAATCCCATTTAGATCAAGGAGAAAATGTCCTTGAACAAGCAACGGATGCCACCTGCCTTTGGAAAGAGGTAATGCGAGGCAACAACCGCGTGCCCTCCACAGACAGATGCACGTGCGCCGGTGAGAGTGTCAAAAACAAAAATTGTGAACCTGACGTGAAGTTATTATCCTCAATGTGGAGATTAGTATCATTCAATACATTAGTGGATTAGAGTGTCACTGGATCCAGTTATTCGATGTTGGGTCTTGCCAAGAAAATAGAAGTCCTGGTGTAAAACTTACTAGAAGTTGGGGCAGTCAAAATGTTGGACATCCTGGTCTGCAATGTTATCAGTGTAGATATTTATTACCAGCCATGGGAGACAGAATGATACTAGGGCATTGGATGTAAATTTACTTGTTTCAGCACTAATGGCTTAATCTACCTACTTTTCAGGAACCAAACTTCTACACTAGGAACTCGATCGCCACCCACCCATCGACATAAGGGAAGGGGAAATGCCAACGTAGCAATTCCATATGGCTCAACCACTTCTGTGATGGCTTCCACACCCACAAATTCTAGGCACCCATGCCCCATCTCCCCTTCTGAACTCGTACACTAAAGGGTGATAAGTGAGATCGTATGCTGATATGAGGAGGAAGGGATTATCCCAACATGGGATATGGCCCGCTAGGATTTAGAGGTGTCTGCGCCTCATCACCACCACCGCCCCCAAGGGTTGAGATGGGATCCACTACTCCCCACCCTGACATCCAATCATTTCAGGAGCCTCTCCCCAGAACTTGTCAACAACTCTCTCCCCTATATTAATGAGGCAGGGGATGTCTAGGCCAGCCCAGATGGGACCCCATGTTAGGGGCCCCCAATAAGGGCCCTCACTAAGCCACTCCAACACCACCACCCAGTCCCACAGGCTGAAGAGTAGGTAAGCTATGTACCTGCACCACTGGCCCTGGTCCGGCTGACCCAAATCCAACATCGGGCGCAACTGATGAGGATTCCCGCCAAGGGGCGTCGACATCAGCAGCTACTGTGTCCCTTACCACTACTAACGTGTATCATTATACTCTTGTGAACACTGAGCATGGGAACTTATATACCCATCCCGAATCGATGCTCCAAATACCCCACAGGTAGGCAGGGTCGACTCTCTCAACTGCCAGTACAAGGAGCACTCGCTGCAGACTGAACTGCATCAATGAAACCCAATACAGAGGTCCTTCCCATACCACCACAATGGAGAACACAGGTCCTCCCCACTTCCATGATCAGCATGGAGGTCTACCCCATGCTACCTTCAATCCGAACGAGGGTCCTCCCCATGGCAGTGACACTCAGTACGGAAGCCTCTCTCATGCTCATTACATTGGGTATGGGGTCATTCCTCCTACCACAGACTACCAATATAAAGATTCTACACATCTGGTAAATCTACAGTATGGGGGGCATCCCCATGATCTTGCAGTAGCTGACGATGTTCCTCCTCACCTCATCAATTAGAGGAGTGTAGGTTAGATTTGATTCACTAGCACCCAGCATGGAGGTCCTACCCATGTTTGGATTGACCAGTACGAGGACCCTCCTCATGCTGATGCTACCAGGGAAAGCAAGCATGGAGGTGCTAACCGTGCTCCTATCAGATCTAGAGTAGGTCATACCCACTCTAGCATTTTCTATAGAGGTCCCCTCCATGCATCAGTCGATGGACACGAAGGTCCTCCCCGTGTTCCCTTTGATATCTATCTAGGTCATCCTCGCACCCTAGCTCCTTCAGGCGGAAGTCCACCCTGCCCCAGCACCAGTACAACCTAAGGACCTCCTCGTGCCAAAAATCAACCCTGTCCCGAAGAACCATCCCAGGGCAGGAGGGTAGGTCATCGTCACCATAAAAAGAACGTCGAGAAGACTCAGATCGAGATCAAACTAGTCTGCTTCACAGATTTTGAGGCAGAATACAACTCAGTGATGGAACCCTTACCTAGATTCTCTATGTCAAGGGCTAGGGCAGGAACAAGGTGCATCAACCTCATATTTCTAGAATGTGAGGTCCATTGGATTCCCACCTCCCTCCACTGGTAAATCCAGGAGGAAGAAAATTTTGCGACCCCACAGGTTCTAGTTCTACAATCGCCACCATCATCACTAGAAGAAATCTCTACCTTGACTAGGGATCACAAAGAACTATTCTGGTGATCAATGGTGGAAGAGTAGCAACATAACCCATCGCCACCTATCGTAGTCCCTGATCCAGAAACTTCTGTCTTCGGCCATCTTACCGTGATGTGGAGGCCAAGTCACTATACTCTTCGGAGGATAGCCCAAGATGCGGTGGCTTTTAAGATCACTCGTTGTATTCTCTACTGGCTGGTCTTCCATCATAGAGGTCTTCATCAGTACCACTACCAGTTCCCTAGACACCTCTAGTAGATGAGTGGGGCAATGAAGGGCCAGACCCTAAATTTGGACCAAGGAGTTTGTGGGATATCCTCACAGCAGACCATTTCCCCTAGATGTTCTGGCCAGTTGCAGAGCCAAATTTTAGGGCACCAGAAGCGCTCACCTAGGGGAAGGTTGGATGCTTTTTCCAGACCCTCTGGGCGACTCATTTCTGCCTTCAGCATCGATGAGTGACCTAACCCAAGAGTCAGGCACACATTGAAGATATTGACCAACAATGTCGTTTGGTCGATTTGCCTGCACACCCCGTGGCCCACCACCCTGAGTCACCAGTCTGCCATAAGACCCTCCAACAATGGTATGTTCAGATATTTAATGTTCTCTACAAGGTAATCAAGTAGTCTTCTCTCCATGTTCAAATTTTTGGATGGGGGAAGCATGCGGGCCTCCATTTATGTCCAATCTAGCGCTAGCCCGATTTTTCAGGACACATAGAGTATATGCCTCCAAGAAGGGACGCGGTTAAAATGGATGACCTATCAGAGTGATAGAATGAGATGGAGCTCCTTGATGGGGAATTACCCCCTAAGGGAGTGCCGCAGATATTGGATCCATTGGGATGGGTCACTCGCCAGAAGAGAAATCATTTGGGTCTTCCCGTTCCCACCGAGGCACCATTCCTCTTCCGGATTCCGAACAAGGGCAAGGAACTCCTCAGAGCCGTCAAACCCTCCAACCCATTTGGATCATAGTAGAAGGTGGAGGAAAACCCTGAAAAAATAGTGTTGTCTGAGAAACACTCCGAATAGAAGAAGGTGGTCAATGACCTCCTTGCTGAATGTGCTGCGGAGCGATGGCCAGACTATGGTGATCCTCGGCCAGGGCAGCATGAGAAATCACAACATCCCTCTGGAGAACTACCCCTTGGTGACCCTGAACATCATACCCATGCAAAAAGAGTTGAGGTTGGAACTTATGTGAAGAGGGTGCAGTATGTGTCACCAAAACCTCTTGAACGGAATGAAAATACTTAGGACCCAGCTCAGATTCGCCCGGCTGCTCCACTAGTCATTCCAACAACTGCTCCATGAGCCGTTGGGATTGTTTATCATGTTGATGAACCCACTGACGCACTGGTGGTCAGGGGTCCCAATCAAGATAGGAATCCCCACCCGGATGATCCAATGGTGGCACTCATCGCCCGCCTCGAAGCCTTAGAGACTCGACAGGTGGAAATCTCGACGGATGGAAAGCCACACCCGGTATGGGTGGACGATATGCCAGTACCCCTGGGTTTTTAGAATCCCACCTTTTCCCCCTTTAATGGGACAGAGGTCCCACCATAGCACCTAGACCACTTTATCTCATGGTGTGGCCCCTTGTTGGGAACTCCAGAGGAGTGGGAAACCACCAAACTCTGGTGTTTCGTATAGACATTAGAAGGGCTGACATTCATCTGGTACAACCAGCTCCCCATCAGGTCCATGTCCGGCTTGGAGGACCTCCGTAGGCAATTCCTCTTCCAGTTCAGTTCCACCACTCAGAAGATGAGTATCAAAGACCTCTTCAAGTGCAAGCAGAGGCCTGATGAGCATGTTTCCGAGCTTGTCGCTCATTGGAAATGACTCACATACTCTCTTGACATGCCACTAAATCAAGAGAAATTACTTATGATGTGTGTAGGGAACGTCAAGATGGAACTAGTCCCCTCTCTGATCACCCAAAATTACCCTGGGAGATTTCGAGACTTATCTGATAAGGCATAGTGCCTAGAGGAAGCCTTACAGTAGGCTAAGAAGGCACATCCATTACCTCCTACAATCCCCGCGAGAAGGGACGCCAGGGCCGTGCCCACTACAATTGCTCAAATAGAGGCCCCCAGACAAATAAATTTGTTACCAGTGGAGATTCCTCCACAGCCTCATAGAGGCCCTCCACATAAGGTGCAGCCTCCATCCTAGTAGCACCCACCTCAGAATCGGCAGGTACCCCTGCGCAATTCACCACCACCACCTAGGAGAGATAACCAAGCTCCACCTCCTCAAAAGGCTCCTCCTTCCCCTAACCAGGGTCAGGATTTGAGGACCCCCTTCCCAGACATAAGGAACCAGACCTACTCGTTCAGTGAGGCACAAGTCCTTGGATAGTTCCGATGTTCCCTAGAGTAGGGGATTGTATGTTTGCTTGAGTGCAAGAGTCCAGAAGAGGAGAACCTCACTGATCGTCCTAATTAATGCCCCTACCACCGGATCCTAAGGAACACCCTCAAACAGTTCTATGTGTTCAAATACTGGCTTCAAGACTCAGTGGATAAAAACATAGTCTAGTTGGTCCCAACTTCTGACACACATGGCATGCGTCTTCATGAGGCCGGACAATAGTATCAATAGTGAAGGCGACTGGAATTAGGTTTCTAACCATGGGTCCCAAAAGTATGATAACTGTATGGCTCTTAAAATAGTCTCCCCCACCCATGGTTTTATCTATGCATGCCTAAATTGTCCATAGACTTCAGAAGCCACAAAAACTATTTCTGCATCTTCGTCTCAGCCGTCCAATTCCTAGAAGAGCAAACACCAACGACGTAAGGGAAAGAAAATCCCCCCATCAATACCATATTCATCCCGTACTCTTAGTGACTTCATGACCTAGGGGATGGAGATCCCTCCTAGAATCTGTCTGGTAGTGGATGAATCTTCGAGTGATGGTCAAGGGTACACCTCGATCAAAACCGTAGAGTTGGTAAATCCCTACATGATTTCTGATGATGAGGAGTGCCAGGATCCTCCCAATGCCCCCAGCCGTCATCTGTATCAACGAATCCACTTCAATATGGGCCGTCAGAGTGCCTCTGTCAGAATGTCCAACTAGGCTGTGCACGTGACCAAAACTAGACATCAGGCCCAGCACAGAGCTCAACATACACATCCTTCTCATCTGGTGACATCAGGCCTTCCTTCACTGCCGTTCATACTTTTGGATTAGGAAGAGTCACCTCGACCATGTCATGAATAACCACACTTTTCCACAGGCTGGTCTCAGTCATCTGTCTCTCATCTGGTAGTCACTCTGTAGGCTTGGACTAGTGAGTAGTGGGATATTCCTAGAACCAATCAGTCACTGTCCTAGCCGGCAGGGCCCACCATACCTCCTATCATAGAGCGACCTCCTCTAAGCAGAAGTTCATTCCTAGCATGGAAGTATGATGTTATAAAACATCTTGCCAACATTCTATAAAATATCTCCATCCTGGAGGCCCTTCTCTTATCATCAGATATGCGTGAGGCCCTCGATGAGGATTTAAGAAGCCCCATCCAGTTTGAGACGGTGGTAGAAACCGCAGAAGCCTTTCATTGCGATTCCGTCAAGAATGCTGAATGTCAAGCCATCATCTTGTCCTCTAGAGAATATGAAGGCTCTCCCATACAGGGGAACATTCACCCACTGTACATCAACATCCAGTTCAATAACAAGGAGGTTCATCGCTATCTTGTCGACACGGCTCTGGGATCAACCTAATCCCGATTTGGAAACTACAAAAGATAGGAATGTCTAAGGATGATCTGAGTCCCCCAAACCTAAGAATCCAAGTATATGATAGGATGAAGCAGACATGGGTAGAAAAAATATGTTTGAAGACCTATTTTGGTGGCATAATTTCCAACACTGAGTTTATGGTTGTCTCCTAGGACACCGCCTACAATGCATTGATGGGTAGGCCATGGTCCACCAGTATGCAGATGTTCCTTCATCATATCACCAGTGCCTTAAGTACTCCCTTAATGGTCAAGTGGGTGTGCTTCAAGGTGATGCATCCCCCTTTGACTCTTGTGAATCTTGCTATCTGGATACTGACTACTATAAGAGCAAGAACAAGAAGATTCAGACTAATGAGGTCAAGCATGCTACGGCTGCAACCGACCCATGGGAAGATCTGGATGATGCATACGTCCTTCCAATCCAATGATTGGAGGCTACAATTCCAGACATGGGGAAATTCTTCGTTTTTTCAGGAATGAGGGGTAATAAATTCCAAAGTCTCAGTGACTCCAGAAGATCACCTCATACTTCTACACAAACTTGGATCAGGTGATCCTGGAGCCTCCTGCTCCCATAAGGTATCAAGATATCTGCCCCATGGAAATGAAAATACATCATACTTGCTTGTTTCGCAGGGTTGGAATTAACTAGATCAAGACGATGTGCCACTATTGCTTTTGATATCATCAAGTGTGGACCCTCAGGCAAAAGACCATATGGGATTGGATCATCAGCCTTCATCGCTTTGGTTGCAGTAGAAAAAGAGTTATTTGATGTAGTGTTCACTGCCTCTTAGGCTGGTACTAGCCTCCAATCGGGAGATGTCGATCCAGAAGAAGCTCCTCCCACCAAGGATCCCCCTCCATAAGTGAAGAATAGAATTTATAGGATTCCCCCCCACCTTTGAAGAGGTGTTCTCCACCAAAATTGATGACTTGGTACAGGTGAACCTCAGTAGCGAGGCAGACCCGAAACCCACATTGATCAGTGCTTCAATGCCCCTCGAGGAGAAACAGAATTATGTAGAATTCCTTAAACAACACTGTGATGTATTCAAATGGAGTTATGAAGAGATTCCAGGACTAGATACTCTGGTATCCTTCCACCTCCTTTATCTCCCGACAAATCATTGTGGGTTCAAGAAGCCTCCCAGAAAGATGCACGCTTCTCACTGTGCCATGGTTGAGGCAGAAGTTGATAAGATCGTCAGAGCCAATTTTGTTATGGAGATCTAGTACCCTAAGTGGATGGAAAACATTGTGCTAGTAAGGAAGAAGAAAAGACATATCAGGGTCTTTATCGACTTCCGAGATCTCAACTATCACTGTCTGAAGGATGATTTTCCCCTTCCTATGACGGAATTGTTGATTGACACTACAACTAGGTTCTAAGCCCTCTCCTTCATGGATGGTTACTCTGGGTATAACCGGATATAAATGGCCCCTAAGGATGAGTAGTATATATCCTTCCGGGCACCACATGGTACTTTCTATTATCAAGTCATGCCCTTTGGTTTAAAGAATGCGGGTGCCACCTATCAGTGGGCTATGCATCACATATTTAAGCCGATCCTCAGAACGTTGGTGGAATTTTACATATAAGACCTGATGGTCAAATCTCACCAGCATCAGGAACATATCAAAGACCCTGAGAAAGTGTTTATCTTCCTCTGTTTTCGTCACCTGAAGATGAAACCATTAAAGTATGCCTTTGGGGTTACCTCTGGAAAGTTCCCCAGCTTCGTTGTCAGATACAGGGGCATTGGGATCTACCAAGAGAAGATCAAGACCATCATCCAAATGTCACTTCTGAGCAACATTCAGGATCATTGAGGCTTCCAAGGACACTTAGCCTACATACGTCGATTCATTGTGAATTTTTCCAGCACGTTTAAGCCCTTTTCTCGGCTCATGAAGAAAGGCATTGTCTATGAGTGGGACGAAGAGTGTCAGACTGCTTTCAAGTAAATCAAGTAGTATTTTCTCCAGCCTCCAGTTTTAATGCCACCCATCTCCATAAATCCACTAGTCCTTTATGTGACCACCTTGGAGAGATCTCTCAGCGCCCTTATCGCCAAGAAGAATAAAAAGGGAACAGAGAATAGCCTCTACTACCTCAGCCGCATGCTCCTCGATATAGAGACTAGATACTCCCCTATCGAGAATAGATCTCTTGCGCTCATATTTGCAGTACAGAAGTTACGACATTACTTGTAGCACCACGAGGTACAACGAGTGTCCTAAGTAGATCCACTAAAATACATCTTGAATAGCCCCATGTTGATAGGCTGTCTAGCTTAGTTGGCAGTGATTATCCAGCAGTTCAACATCAGGTTTATCCCTCAGAAGGCTATTAAGGGTATATCATTGGAAGACTTCATTGATGCTCATCCATCCCCCACAGATCAGTCTTTATACCTTGATTTTCTTGATGAAAAAATCCTCTCAGAAGACCAAGCCTTCCCGTGTTGAAAAATTCACTTATATGGTGATTCCCAGATCCCCACCGGCAGAAGTCTCAATGACCCCAGGCTCAATAGAGTAGGTCTGGGTATCATCTTCATTACCCCATCAAAATCTATTATACCATACTCATTCTTATTGTTAGAAGGCTGCACAAAAAATGATGTAGAGTATCCGGTTCTCATCACTGGCATCATGCTGGCCCTCGAGATAGACATTCCCCATTTTCATGTGAAATGGGACTCCAAATTGGTCATCAAGTAGATTAACATATACAATGTCGTCAGAAAGCTAGAGGTCATACCATTGCTGGAACACACTCTCTAGCTAATGTCCGAATTCCCATATTGGATAGAAGTTAATCATGTACCTCGATCTTAGAACAGTCGAGTTGATGCCCTGGACGACCTAGTTGCATCACTTGCAGAGCCCGAATAGGATGACCTGATTATCCACATGGCACACCGAAGAGTCATTTCTCCTATCACTCCAGGTGATGATGACAGCCTACAGGTAAGCCACCTTACCACCGATGCCTCCACTTCAGGACCCTTAGGTCCCCCCATATGTAGTGATTGAGGTGATTCATGACTGGGGAACCTCCTTTTTCGAGTACCTCCGAAACGACACTCTTCTGATAGATCAGGCCGAGCACAAGAAAATCCGAAACCTTACATTATAGTTCACCCTACAAGACGACCCTATTCGTGAGAAGATCCTCTACAAGTGTAGGTTTGATGGGGTCCTCCTCCATTAAATTAAAGGAGTTGAGATTTCCCAGTTCATGTAAGAGGTTCATGCCGGTTCCTACAGAGCTCATCAGACTGGGCCGATGCTATCTCAGTAGATCTAGAGATTGGGGTATTTTTGGCCCTATATGATCCATGACTACATCAAGCTACCAAAATATGCTATATGTACTAGATTCAGGATAACTTCATGCATCGGCCGCCAGAGCTTCTCCATTCTAGCAAGTACTCTTGACCATTTATGATATAGGGACATAATGTTGTGGGACTATATCCACTGATGATAGCTCGCCAGTGCGGATTCATCCTGAATACAACAGATTTCTTCTCCATGTGGGAAGATGCAGTTTCAATCAAAGAGGTCAAGGCTCATTCCATTGTTAACTTTGTGAGCTCCAACATCATCTACTGATTTGGAGTCCCTCATGCCGATCTCACTGATAATAGCACAAAATTTTGAGAAACTGAGCTAAATAAATTTTATTCTAAGTAAAATATCCATTCTAACTATACCTCCCACTATGATGCACAAGAAAATTCTAAAATCAAGGCGTTCAAAAAAAACCCTCTCTAACATTCTCCAGAAAATGGTTAATCAGAATATGAAGAGTTGGCCAGACATGCTCCCCAATTCCCTCTAGTCTTATCGGATGAAAACTCATAATTCCACCCAGGTGACCCCATATTCCCTGGTGTATGGAACAGAGGCCGTCCTGCCCCTTGAGATTCAATTTCCCTCACAACGCATAACTTTCTATGATCAGAAAGTGCCATATAAAGTAGCTGAAATCTGTCTGACTGAGTTGGAAGCGCTCAACGAGAATAAGATTCATGACCTACACAATCTGGAAAGGCATTAGAACAAGATATCTAGATATTTCAACAAGAAAGTTTGCCTCTGCTCTTTCTTACAAGGAGACTTGGTATTGGCCCTAATGGCACCAATGATACCTGGCAGAAAACCACCCAAGTTGGAGCCCAAATGGGAAGGACCTTAAATCATTCACAAGGTTTAATCCAATGGCGCATACTCAAAAGTTACCATGGATGGTTAGCGTATAAATCCTCCCACCAATGCCAAGTTCCTCAAGCAATACTTTGCTTGAGTTTCCTCTTATGGTCCTACATGACCTTAAACTATATGATCCTGCATGACCCTGAACAACATAATGGTACCGCATGACCCTAAACAGCATCAGGGTCCTACATGAACTTAAACTGTCTGGTCCTACATGACCTTAAACTGCACAGTCCTATACGACCCCAAACTGCGTAATGGACCTGCATGACCCTAAACTGCATTAGGGTCCTACATGACCTTAAACTATCCATTCCTACATGACCTTAACCTATACGGTACCAAATGACCCCAAACTACATAATGGTTCCGCACAACCCTAAACAGCATGAGGGTCCTACATGACCTTAAACTATCCGGTCCTATATGACCTTAAACTGTACGGTCCTGCACGACCCCAAACCATGTAATGGTCCTGCATGACCCTAAATTGCATCAGGGTCCTACATGACTTTAAATTGTCCAGTACTACATGACCTTAAACTGTACGGTCCTGCATGACCCCAAACTACGTAATGGTCCCACACGACCCAAACCTACATCAGGGTCCTACATGACCTTAAACTGTCTAGTCCTACATGACCTTAAAATCTACGGTCCTACATGACCCCAAACTGCATAATGGTCCATCACGACCCTAAACTACATCAGGGTCCAACATGACATTAAATTGTCTGGTCCTACATGACATTAAACTGTACGGTCCTACACGACCCCAATCTACGTAATGGTCCCACATGACCCTAAACTACATCAGGGTCCTACATAACCTTAAACTATCTAGTCCCGCATGACCCTAAACCGTGTAATGGTCCCGTGCGACCCTAAACTACATTGGGGTCCTACCTAACCTTAAACTGTCCAGTCCTATATGACCTTAAACAGTACGGTCCTGTGTGACCCTAAACTGCATAATGGCCCCACATGACCCTAAACTGCATCAAGGTCCTATATGAACTTAAACTGTCTGGTCCTACATGAACTTAAACTGTCTAGTCCTACATGACCCCAAACTGCATAATGGTCCCACACAACCTTAAACAGCATCAGGGTCCTATATGACCATAAACTGTCTGGTCCTACATGAAATTAAACTATCCGGACCTACATGACCTTAAACAGTGAAATGTATCCCATGACATTAAACTGTGTGTCATCCTATAAGACGTTAAACTACACCTTTTAGAACTACGTATGGCTTGATTCCCATCCTCATGGGATACTTAGGAATGCCCAGATGCCTTGTCCTGAGTCTAGTCCCACACTCTTCTCATTAGGCTACCCCTCCTGGGTGTAGTTCCCTTGCAGTATCTCATGTGATGCACCCTAAGTTTCTTTGGACCCACTTGTGGTAAGATTACAAAGGTTGTTCCATGTGACCCTCCTCATTCTTCTAATCCTACAATGTTCTTATGGCATGACGTTAAGTTGCACGACCCTTTTAGAACTACCTATGGCTTGATTTCCATCCTCATGTGATATTTAGGACCACCCAGAAATTTCGTCCATAGGTTTAGCCCCATACTTCGGGACCTCTCATTGGGAAGAAACACTTGGTGTGGTGCATGATTTTTCCCTCATTCACATCAATTTTATCATGACCATACCATGTTAAATGATGTGGATATTGTGTTTCGAACCTGGTCAACAACTATCCTTTGTTGTTGTCACCACCCTCATATGTCCCAAACATGGAGTGTAGTGGTTCATTCTTCCCCACCATCCCTCCAAACCTCGGTCTTCCTCGAGAAAGAGTGTAATTACAACTATCAGAACCTTATGTGATGGGGAAATCATAGTCCTTCTCCTTGTTTCCCACACTGAGAATTGCTCATGTGGGCTTAGGAGGTATGATGAGGCAATTCCTGTACGAGAGGTCATATGGATATAGTTGGTCAGGGCACCCAGCCTTAGGTCCCTCAACCCATTCACCCCCTAAGCTTGAGTTCTAATTTGGGATTTTATGGTGTGTTATGGACTCACACCATTATTCACATTGGGATATTTCTCCATGTCACACATATCCACTTGAGACATCCCTCCAGTCATTTATCATTCATCTTGTGTGCGTCAACCCTACTATGCTTTGCCAACCCCATCATTTGGGCTTCCATCACCTTCTATATCCAAAAGGACCCTTGGATGACATGGATGCTTGGCCCAAGGGCTCTCCTACCATTATAGGATAACATACTCTAGGACTGCAAGTGAAAAATTGATACAAGTCTCGTGTTGTGAATATAGCCAATGGTCGATGCTCAATTGTTTTCCCCAAATTCTAGTCACACAAGGGTGAATACTGTGTTGCGAACCTGGTCAACAGTTGTCCTCTATCATCACTGACATTTTTTTTCTTCCATAGGCATGATGATTCACCCTCTATGTCCCACACATATGACATTAAACTAGGCATATGTTGTCCGAGCTCTATGAACATAAAGTAAGATCACCACCATCCACTCTTCAAGATGTTAAACTGTAAGCTGGCTTTGATATTTTGTTCATGGCCCAGCCTTAGGTCCCTCGGCCTTTTTGGTCCCCTGACCCAAATTCTCACTTCGGGTTTTACTGTGTGGCATGGGGTTATATCGGGTTACTTGTCGTGCCATACACATCCCTCACTAATGTATCTTGACCTTATTTTCATCCTTGCTGCATGATGATAAACTGCATATAACCCTTTTTCCAGAACTACATACAGCTTGATTCCTATCCTCATGGGATATATAGGACCGTCCAAATAACTAGTCTTCAAGTCGAGCCCTATCTCTTAGAAACCTTCCTATCATTTCACCCCTTGGCCAGCATTCATCCAGGAGAGGGGTATATGGTGTGGATGGGCTTATGTACCCATTCACATTGGGTTTATAAAAACCACACCACATATATCTGTCTCTCGAGTGGCCTTCGCTCCCTTTCTCTATTCTCATCTCTTTGAGTCAGCTGCCCTTAAGTTGGGTCCCTTGTCCCTCTTTAGTGATTCACCAATGGGCCCATGAGTACTCTGGTCTAGAGCCTGGAATGTTGGATTCTTCTTGGACATTCTTTCACCCATTTTCAGGCTTCATGTCCCCCTTCATTTAGGCTCCCATTATCATTCACATCTAAAGGGACCCCAAAATGGTGTGGATGCTAGAACTAAGGGCCCTCCTACCATTACGAACCAACGTCCTTGAGGGTTTCAGACAACAAATCGATACAAGTCCCGTATTCCGAATATGGTCAGCGATCGACACTCATTTATTGTTCCCATTTCAAGTCACACGATATGGATACTATGTTTCAAACACAGTCAATAGTTATCCTACATCATCATGCCAACCCCTTCAATACTTAAATGTTGGTAACATGATCCACATAATTTTCCACCCCATTGTGTGCAAGTGGGATTTCAAACCTCCCGGTACTATCCCTTGATGCACATTTGCACGTTAGGAGGAAAAAGCCATGGTAAGGTATCATTATGGTCCCCACATCAACCTCCCTTTGGAGTGTATTATAGGCATTTCAAAAACCTATTCCGCCCTTATTTCCCACACCGAGTTTGACTCACACGGTCTTAGGGATCAGATTGAGGTCCGTGCTTACTTGTAAGGATTCCACTTCTCCATGGTCCGAGCTATAAGACCTCAAACTAAGATCTCTTTTAGAACTACATACAGCTTGATTATCATTCCCATGGGATACGTAGGAACACCCATACATCTCATATTTGGGTCCATATTGAGTACCACTAATTTATCTCTTATGTTATTACTTTTAGGCCATATCTCTTATAGGACCATGTGATGTGGCATGTATGGGCTTATGCCTTTTTTCACGTCAGGTTTACAATTTCCGCATCACATAATTCCCTTAAAGGAGATAGTCCCTCCTACCTTCTGTCCTTTGTCCTATATGATGTTAAATTGAACCTTTTAGAACTACGCATGGCTTGATTCCCATCCTATGGGATATTTAGGAACGCTCGATCATCTCGTCTTTGGGTCTAGCTCAAATGAGAGCTAGTCTCTCCTTCCCTATATTCTCTAACCTTTTCTGGCCCCTCGGCCCGAGGGTTCTTTCTTGGAATTGTGCACTGTGTGATATGAAATTATGTCCTCATTCACGTTGGGTATGGTTTATAATGCCGTGAACATTCCCTGTTGAACCTCATAATTTGTGTATATGTCTGAGCCATATGACTTTAAACTATACTACCTAGTCTCACATGACTTTAAACTATTGCGTCTATACTGCACGATGTTAAAATTCACGGTTGGTCCCATCACATGACCCTAAACTATGACTTTATCGTCCTAGACGCACGACAAAAAATGGCACTACATCGCGGTGTCCTCATTCGAGGGGACATCATGTTTGGTATCAGTCACACACCATACAATTTTTCAACTCCTACACAAGGCTTGATTCTTGTGGAAATGCCGGGACTTTCTATCCTAGGTCCATTGCTTCACGAAAAAAAAACAACACTCATTCATACTAAAGGAAAAACAAGATATATAAAATGCCACTTCTTTTGGTGTAAGGGCTATAACTGCACAAACTTATTATCTCTGACACGGGTATCTTACTATGCTATCCCTAGAACTATGTGTGTCTTGATTACCATTCTCATGGGATACATAGGAATGCCCGTGCACTTTTCCTCAGTCCCAACCTAACTTTTGTTTTCAGTTCCTCAACCTAAAACCTCCATAAGGAACACATGGTGATATGGACTCTAGGTCCTCATTCACATTGGGTTTCATAATTACCTCACCATGTGTCTCCAACATTCCCTACCATCTCTGGTCCAAGTTCTATGACCATAAATTATGATCACTCCGTGTCCTTGCAGCAAGACGTTAAACTACATGACATATTCCAAAACTACGTATCACTTGATTCTCATCCTTATGGGATACATAAGAATGCCCAGACAAATTGTCCTCAGGTCCAGCCCCAAGAATATAAAATCCTATCCTCTCTCTTTCGGCCCCTAGGCCCAACCCCTTTTCAGAACATGTGGTGTGGTGAGTACCTCATGGGTTCTCATTCACATCAGGTTTTGCAATAGCCATACCATGTTCCACCCATGTCTTTTCCAAACTTGTCCTGAGTTCTATGACCCTAAACTAAGATCTCTCTATGGAAACTACACGTGGGGTTTGGATACTTCACCACCCTGCGCCCAATCCATTAAATCAATCTCCCCATAATGGCCTATCCTACAACCATTAATTTTGGAAGTGTGAAACCTCAGGACCCTTGTCCTTGGAGGGGGACATGACTCCCTCTATCTGATACGTCTTTTTTTTCATACACAAATGCATTGTGGAAGCACCCGATGTGTGTAATTTTCACAGGGAAATTCCCTGGTTCCATGTCCAAGCTTCGTGAGCCTGTCATTTGGATCCTCATCCTCTTCCATGTCTAAATGGACCCCCTTTATGGCTTAGTTTAATGCCACACTAGCTTACCTACCATCATGGGCCAACACCCCTGAGGACCTCATACGACATTTGTGAAAGGTCCCATGTTTCAAACATAGTCATCGGTTAACCCTAATTTGTCTGTACCTATTCTAGGATAATGGGAAATGGATACTGTGTTTCTAACATGGTCAATATTTATCCCCTATCATCATTCCACCTTCATTGTGGTCTAGATCTCAAGCATCATGATTCACTCATTTCTGCTTCCTTATGTCCAAGTGGAATTCCAACATACTTGGCTTTACCCCTTCATGAATCTAGGTGCGCTATATAGGTGGGTCAAAATCATTGGGACGTCATTCACCTAGCATCCCATCACCCCTAACATGTGCCTTCCTGTACTAGGGAAGTACCATCACTACTCCATGTTTCCCACATTGAGCACGACTCATGTGGGCTTTGTAGTTTTGGTAGGGCGTGTACTGGCACAACCATGCCACACATGCCTTTCTTCGTCCCGTATGATGTTAAACTACACTCCCAGAACTACTTATGGCTTGATTCCCATCCTCATGGGATACGTAGGAATGCCCAGACAACCCATATTGGGTCCATTCCAGTTTTCATATTCAGTCCCTCGACCTTGGGATTCTCCTGAGAACGTGTGGTGTGGCATAGACTCTTACAGTCCTCATTCATGTTGGGGTATGTACCACACCACACATTTCCTTCATGGGTATCCATGTCCTCAATGAATGAAATTATACTGCTGTTTTTCCCTGAACAAGTTCAGGATTCCCTCTGTTAATCATGGGATGCATCATCTTTCTCTCTAGAGAGGATTCTCTCTACCAGCGTCGGTCTCTAACCACACCATGCTTCAAGAACTATGTATGGCCTGATTCTCATCCTTATGGGATATGTAGAGATGCCCATGCATTTTTCCTTGGGCCCAGCCCCAGGGTCATTAACCCTTCTGGCCCCTCATCCCCGATCTTGGTCTAGGAAGTATGACCTTTAAACTATGTGCACTATCCTCACTGTATGACATAAAACTATGTGTCATTCAAGGTCCTTACCAGAGAGGTCCTGTTCAGAAGTAGGTATGATCCCTGATTAGAATGATGCACCCACCTAATGTGCCTTCACCATGGTGGCATAATTTCAAGAGTATTGGACTCCATTCGAACAGCCCATCACGCCACACTCCACTCTTTGAGTGCCCTTTATTTGGACTCTCATCCCCTTTCACATCTAAAGGAACCCCCTAATAGTATGGATTCTTGGCCTATGGCTCTCCTACTATACTGGGCCAACGTTCTGGAAGACTAATGGATGACATTTCTAGTCAATCCCCGTGTTTGAACATGGTCAGCGATTGACCATCATTTTTTATCCCCATTTCAGGCTAACACAATAAGATAATATGTTTTGAACACAGTGAAAAGTTATTCTTCATTGTCATGCCATCCCTACAGTGTTCCAAATTTTGAGTATTGTGATTGACACCTTCCACTCCCCTATATTTGGATTAATTCCAATGCCCTTGGCGTTACCCCGCTTGTGCACTAGCGCACACTGGGATGGCGATGATTCTACTATTCTTGGAGATTAATCCTCCAGTCGGGCCTCTCCCTTTCTTCTCAAAAATTTGGATTGGTTGTTCAAACCTCAGATTCCTGGAGCTGTGTATGAAATCTTATATTCGGGTGGAATGATAAGGTGCCCATCCCTTTTTTCTCGCATCGGGCCCGACCCACATGAGCTTAGGGACTGATTGCTATATGTTACATGTCACAGTACCCAAGGATTGACCCCTTCCATGGATGGGTTAGCCTTGTCATAAGAACGTTGCATATCTGTCACCCTCTGGCTTGTGGCGTCCAAGATTTGTTGCCTCATGTTCAGTTCTTACTCCTCCTCAGCAGCAATGGGGCACATGTTGTCAGCTGCAACCTAGGCCCGCTCCTCATCACACTAGACAATATCCATCTCTATGGAGGCTTTTTTCATCCACTCTTTGGCCTCTGCTAGCCGGGCCTTCAACCGTGATATAATCTCTGACTGTGCATTGAGGAGAGTAGAGTGTTCATCTGCCCAGACCTGTAGCCGCTGAATCTCGTTTTCAGCCTCCTGGAGCCTCTTAATGTTCACTGCTTTTCTCTGCTACCAACCCACACCAAGGCCATGGTCATACTCCTGAATATTCTCCACCATGAGACATCAAATGAGTATGTGAGGACACTAGGCATATAATCCCCTAGTGCACAGTTTGCGTAGGAGTGAATGAAGTATCTCTATCCGATCTATTCATTTTGCTTGAGGGGTTTCATCGATAAATCGCTTGAGAAAAGCATTGTAATTAACTGGAGTCCATGAAGAAATGACACTAGGAAGAGTTTGAAGAACAACATCTTAGTCTTTAAGGGAGACCCGTAATAGGTGATGAGTTCGTAGAAGGAACCCACAGAAGGAAGAACCAACATCCCATAATCCCGTTTCAATCAATGAGAAAACGTCCCTGAACAAGAGACAGATGCCACCTACTTTTGGAAAGCAGGAATGTGGGGCAATAGCCAAGCGCCCTCCATAGACGGATGCACACACCCCAGTTAAAGCATCAGAAACAAATCTATAAAAATGTTTTTTATGGCATCCTTCTCACGTGAATTTAATAATAATAGATCCTCACTATTATTCAAGTAGTGTATACTGGTATATGTGGTTCACATCATACACTAACCCAGATATCTCAAAAATTAGAATAGTTGGGTACTTTTGGATTTTCATAATGTATTATAATACTCTGAATCCGATAACCCATATATTTTGGTTATATTACTAAATTAGCACCAGATACAGGGGTCTTCATCCCAAAGTATCAAATAGTTAGTTTTCTTGGAAAGCTAGATACAAGCCTAAATCTCACTTTACATTTGAAAACATAAAAATAAAACATAATATTTTCTTTGTGAACATTTTTATTCCCTTTATAATTTCATTTCATATAAATCATAGAACACTTCTTGACAATACGAGGAAAGGAAAAAAATATAAGGGTGACTTCAAATTCTTAGTAAGAGAATGCGTATAGCAGAAACTATCATATAATAAATAAGTCATGAATAATATGGTAGGAATAAATGATGATAAAATAATTACATATAAATAATAACATAATCTTGAAACATATCCATGAATATCATAACTATTTGAATAATCACTTGGGAATCAATAACTAATTTCATAATTATGTAATGCATAAAGTATGCCATCTTAAAATTATCATCAATTACACATCCCATGATATTATAAAAAAATGTGTAAGGAATATTCCAAATACCTAACTTTTTTTGTATCACAAGACCTAGTATTTAATCAAGGGGATATCTATAACTAGGACCCACCCATCACTTATTAATTCCAATGAATTCATCCTATGAATAAACAATACATCTTAATCAAAATACCTTAATAATCTATAACTATCTGTATTGTAATAACTAACATACAAAATTCCAATATTTTCCTCACTAAAAATGATCATAAGAAATCCAAAGAAATACGGTTTTTGGTATCATTATAGTATATCCCTAGTAAAACATAAGATTCATAAATTTATGTTGACATAGATGAAAATAATTTTAAAATATCACCAACACATTTCTTGAGGAAAATTCCCTTTTATTATTGAAATAACTTATTTAAATTCTATTTTTTTAGAATATTAGGGAAAAAATTTATTTAAAAATAACCATGGAAATATTTAAAGGAATATTCAAGATATATAATAGTCATGATGGTGGAAAAAACATTACATAAAGAAAGTATTAAAATAAATATTCTATTCACACATTTGGTAAACAATTACTTGTTTTGAAAACAACAATAAGATTAATTTTAATAATTTTTATAGAAATTAAAACATGGGTAAAAAAGACTTTAATTAATTATTGTAGAAAAGTAAAAAAAATTATTTAAAACATTTTAAAGAAAATATAGACATGGAAAAAAATATTTTAGGAAGAATAGAAAAACAAATTTGGTTTTCCATAAAAACATTCTTTCAAAATTTTGAGTACTTAGAGGGTAGAAAAGGAAAGGAAAAAATTTAATTTCCAAAAATAACAAGAGGATAAGAAAATAGATAAGGATGAGATTTTGAAAATATACCTTTACCACTTGGTAACTTTTGAATAATAACCACCGTGGAAAAATAACATCAAATTAAACTTTAAATACCATTAATATAAAGATATTAATGATATAAAATATCAAAGGGGTAGTATAAACAACCCACAAAATAAAAAAGGGATGAAAAAGGCATATGTATCATAGAAACAAAAGTGAGACAAAAAACTACTACAAAGATTGAAGCATTGAAGTGAGAATTAATCATTTTGTTGATTATGTGTAACAAATGTAAATTAATATAAAATAAGTTTAAATATTACATAAAACAATCAAATTTAATTACACATATAATATTTTCATAACATAGAAAATGAAGAAGAACCATAACTCATTGAAAAGAAGTTGTGTTAAGAAACCCCTTACCTTGAGTCTAACTCCGAAAATATATACTTTATCTCAAATAAAATAAACTAATGTTAATATAATACTTTATTAAGAACTCTTTTAAGGTATATTAACCTATTATTATTCCTTTTATTTCATTTATTTTCTTATATATTTATCAGTTAAGTTTATATCATATGTTTTGAGGATGTTCAGTTCAAAATTGTAGAAAAACCTTACTAAGATTACCATGATTAAATGGATCATAGTTCCATCATCTCAATAATTTTAATTATGAAATAGTTATAATTTTCACATATTTAATAAAATTTTATAATCATCCATGAAGGTAGGTCATGAGAAGTAAATCACATCACCTCATGGGGGTGGTAGTCTACACATACGCATGAGCGATGATATTATTTTTTAATGGGTGGAAGGGTTAGAAGGTAAATAATGTATGATTTGTAAAGAATCATAATTATGTCAATAATATCATATATATTCATTACATTAATCATAATAACTAACCTTGATAAATTTTTATGTAAAATGAATCATATCAGTACGTGGAGGTGGTATTCCACACGTACTCACTAGTGATACTTTTATTTCCCAATTGATGGAAATGAGGTGGAAAGTTTGTCCCATAATAATAATAATATAATATCAATATATTTATGATATTGGATTAATCTTTTTATTATTGATATAACATATTTATAGTAATTAAAAGAATAAATAAACTTCTAAAGTGTCAAGTAAGATGATTAACTCTTCTTTGAGAGACCTCCTTTTTTTTACACCTAAAGCCTTATTAGAATGGTCTTAGGGGAAGAAAAAAATGATATAATAAGTGTATAAGGTATATATAGATTCATTAAGGTATGGATTCTCTGATCTAAAGTTCTTAAAAACATTGTGAGTAAAGGAGAAGATATGGTTTCCTTTTATAAATGAGGGAAATGATACACTAGGAATCATATAAAATATTTAAATATAATATATATCATAATCATGTAAAGTGGAACCAAATGAAAATAATATATAAGTTTGGACATGATAAGGTTGAAATGACATTAAAAAAATAAAATTTATACATTTATAACTTATATTTTAAATATCATCTTTGGGTTTAACTCCCTCATTAATTGTTTTTAATTTTAACCATAATAACACATTTTTTCGCATTTAAGGGTCATCAATTTACTTCTACGGTGAAAAGTGTCTCAAAAATGGTCCATGGATGAAATTTTTGACACTTTATCATCCCACTTGACCTATTTTATTTATTTATTATTAGATCATTTAATTAGATATTTTTATTATAAAATATCATTAAAGTCATTTTTGGGACTATTCATTTACTTTGACATCAAATACATCAATAAAATAGTGGAATTATAATATAAAAACTTTTAAAATTAATTATAATTTATAATTACCTGTAAAATTTATCTAATTCCATAATTCATCAAAAAATATTTATATTATTATTTCTAAAATCAATTACCATTATTTCTCTACTGCTTTCACAATCACTGCATCGACATTGCATAAGTATTTACAGTAATTATATCATCAGTAAAAATTAAAAATAAATTAACATTATAAAAATAAGATTATAATATTAAAAATTTTCATTTATACATGATCATAAATTTTTTTTATCCCAATTAAAATATATTAGATATATTAAAAGAAAGAGTGACATTTTTTCATTTTCTTAACTTAAAATAATTGAAATGTCATTATAAAAGGAGAATGAAACCAAAATTCCATATATTGAAATTTAGGATGGATTTGGTAAAATTAATATCAAAAAACAAAATAAATCCATGTTTTTGATAGATTTTTAAATCCATATCACTTTTGTATCCTTAATTACTCGATTTTCCCTTTATTGTGGTGAAAAATATTTACCTTTGTTACTTATCATTATTAAAAAAATAAAAGGAATTATTTTAAAAATTTGAACATAATGATTCCAAATATGAAATAAATTTATTAGAATTAAATTTATATAAGTGGTAGAAATCTATTTTAATAAAAATGAGTAAATTGCAACAAAAAAAGTTTTTAAATTTTTTTAAGCATAGAAATGAAATTATACCAAAATCAAATATAATGTTGATTCATATGAAATTATTTAAATTATGTTTAATGAAATAAATCTTATGTTAATTTAAAACCAAATAAAAAATATAATTATATTTTTAAATTAATTTATTTAAATAAAACAAATGATAGTTTTATAGAAATCGATATTTTTTAGTATTTAATGAAAAATAACTAATTTTCCAAAAAATCATAAAAATTCACCCTAAGATAATTTTGAAATGATGATTTTAAAAATGAAATTAGATCAATAAAATATTTTCCTAAAAATGGTATAAATTTCTTATAATTTCTCCACACAAAAATTAAATAAAAACCATTTTTAAAGAAAATATATTTTTGAAGAATAAAATGACATTATTGAAAATTTAGTACATATTTATTATAAATTAATAAATAAATTTAAATTATAAAACAACATTATACATATTTTTCATAATTTTGTTATTCGTATTAATATCTCTAATTTAGCATCTAGTTTATAATTGTCACATTAAAATAATAATATTTTTAGAACACATCACTATTTACTTAAAGCTCAATGTTGCACGTTAAGAAAGATATATAGTTTATTGTTCTCTTAAAATAGAATTTATAGGTATTACATGAATTATGTTTAGAATTTATAAGGGAAAATCATTCATGTAAATAATTCACCATCATTATTCATCAAACCATAAAGTAATTACATGCTAAAAAATAGCCCTAGACATTTTATATTTGATGGATAAATGTCATGGGATGTTATCCTCTTGTGACTAGTAAGTAGTCCAAGTTTATAATCACTTAAAATAACTAATTTACAAATATAATGAATCCCAAACCTTAATGTATATTAAGATAAATAATGTGATTAATTTTTTAAACTCTAATATCAATACTATATTTGAAGTTCTTAATAATAAAAAAATATGTATATGTGTTGAATAAGTTGTTTTAAAAATAAAATATCAAGCCCAATTAGTAATCCAACTATCCTATAACTATAAATGGAAAAAGAGTCCTCTATCAAAACCTTATTGAATATCCTATAAAAAATGGTGGATAAGGATAAAAATTCTTAGCACAAAAAAAATCCTTAATGATATATTAGATTACCTCACTACCATTAGTAATGCAATACAAGAAACCTCACAAGTTTTTTATGGAACCAAATTTGTTTTTCCTATTCTAGTTCCATTACACTCACTCAAGATAGATATATGTGGTCAATTAACTAAATAAAAATATTCATAGGCTTGGTTTGACAAGCTAAAAGAACTTTATGACACCAATTCTCCTTGAAAAAATGAGTGAAGGATAAAATTAATATTAAATTTTTGCACAATATTATTCTGATAAACCTTGAGATTTTGAAGGCTTTCAATATTTTTTGATCACATTCTTACAGCTTATCCAACCAAGCTTATGACTATTCATCATTAGTTAATTGTTCACATGTTGTTTATTGGAGTGAGGGTATGTAAAAAAATTGGAAAGGCTAAATTATTCCCATACGGTAGTGAATATGGGGTCACTTGTATTGATGTACTCATTTTTATTAGGCAATCCCATAAAGCGTTAAAGATCACACCATATATTTTTATCCCTATACACCATATTCCAAACAATATTCAATAAATTCTTTTTGGAGGCCTTTATTTTTTGTATATACCCATAAGATAGTGGTATAAATGATTATAATTTATATTAAGTTTTGAATAAAACATATTCAAACTAGATACATAAATGTTTGAATTATTATCCATGATAATGATGTGAGGAACTTCAAAAATAGTAATGATATTGGAGTTGAAAAATTAATCATAGAAGTTTTCCAAATATCAATTGATTATGTCGATTTAGAACACTTTGAAAATAGTTAGTTCAAATGATGATGGACATGGAATAATTCATAGTCACAAGAGGATAAGGTCCTATGCCACCTATTCCCCAAATAGAAAATAAACAATACTATTTAATATCATGTAATAACATTAGGGATTGATGAGTTATTTCAAAATGTTAATTCAATAAATGATATTCCCTTTTGAATTCTAAATACCCATGTATCATTGATGGAAAAAAGTACCCATGTATCATGATTTTTTTATCGTATGATGTACCCTACACGTGTTGTTATAGACGAGTTTCTTAACAATATAGATCTCTTATCCTTCAAATCACATGAAAATAATCCCGTAAAAGCCTTTTTTGCAGTGCAAATTTTAATAGTTCATGATATTAAAAAAAATGAAGTAGAATACCCTTAAAAGAATCCATTATTTCCTAGTTAAATCATTTGTTAATTTTTTTGAATAAAATTAACTAATAGGGACATCCTGTTGGTTGCATGATCAGTTAATGGATATGATGACTCAATTGGAGTCAATTTCAAATTAATACCATATACTTCCTCAATTTATTTTATTATATAATGGATGATCAACCTTTGAAATATGATATGGCTGATTATCTAATCTCAATACAGTCTGGTGAGAGTCAAATCAAGATTATTGAATTAACCTACTTAAGAAATCTATAATCTTAGGATACGATTAAGAACAATTTCTATGAGGAATTGATCCATAATATCTTATGTGTGGTCAAGTAAAAGAATAACTTATAATTTTTTGATAAAATAATCCATGTTGATCTATTTGATCACTAATTCTAAATCACCCTTAAATCTCAACTAGGATACACGTATTTTTATAAACAATTATAGTCCTATGATGAGGGTTTGGTATTCCAACTCAATATTAGTGAACCCTTATAAAAGAAGAAAAGTGTATCAAAGTTTATTATCTTATGAAAAAAATAAAAATAACTACAAAATCGACTCAATTTATTTTTCATCCTTCCATACTCTTTTTAATTAAACATTAAGAAGCATTATCAAATTACATTTCCCATGTGCGATATGCTTTATTGAAAAAGATTACTTCCTTATAAGAAAGCCTCATATATTAAGGATATTACTCCAGGGATTTATGTTCTATAATAAAATATACCAATGTCTATCTATTGGATTTATTTGGAGTGGAAAAATATATAACAAACTATAACATAATAGAAACTTACCTTTATAACTATTTAGTTAATATTGGGAGACTGAGTATATAATTAATGTGATCAATAAGGGGGTCTAAGTGAACTTTATAATGTTATAGATAATGATATGACTTCTTTATAAAAAATATTAGGGAAAATAAATTTGTTTTAATGGAAATATAACTAATTTAAACTTCCAACATGGTGTGATTTATGTAAATAAGACTACTTTTTTAGCTATGTCAATATTTTGGGCATGAAGAGAATCAAAATATCATTATGATGTAACTACATTGAAGAAACCAATGGAATCATGGATGAAATTTTTATTAGGTTTCAAATTTTAATAAGAATTAATGGAAATTATTATGGCTGATATTTAAGTGTTTAAAATGCATTTGGGATATTCTAAAGTGATTTGAAATGACCTGAGTTGATTGAAAAAAGTTTTTTTTAAAGAAATATTAAATTTCAGACATGTATAAAATTATTTAGGTGCACTTTTTAAGAGTTATTTAGAAGTGTATAAAAGACACCTAGAGTAGCTAGCTATTAAAATAAAAAAGGCATGAATTTTTGTAAGCGTCATTCATTTTTTTCAAGGTTTGTTTAATATTCTGAGTGGAAAATTAACAAATATATGACATAATTATAAGATTTATTTGAATTTTCAAAAGGGTCATTCATCATTACATAAGAGATATTTGAATTCCATAAGAGTTATTTTATAATTTTTAAGAGTCATTTTTAAGAACATAATGGTCATTTTAATTATATAAGAGTCATATAGAATTTTTTAAGAGTTATCCACTATTATGGAAATGAATTATATTTAGATTCTGATAGAGTGAGAAGCTCACTATAAGGAATGTAAGAACCATTTTGAGCTAATATAAGAGACATTCTAGGAATATCATAAGAGTAATTTTACTCTTATAAAATATCACTTGAAACAGTAATTCCAAAGTTAGAGAACTATATAGAATAATTTATGATCCATTTTACTCTTATAAAAATAACATTACTAGAAATTTCATAAAGATAAACACTTTATAGAATTTTGAGAAGATGCAAATTTTATAATATGATATCACCATATCATAATACATGATATGAATATGAAAATAAAATATTGTTTATTTAGAATAAATTCAAATTAGTCATAGGGAATTTATTATATTTTGATTCAAGAAGATTTTATTGAAGATTCTAAGAGGTGATAACTACTTGAAATTTATGAAATTATCAAATGAAAATATTTGTTAATTGTTCTTTGTATTTTCTATTGAATAAAAAACAGAGTAATTAAAAATGGGTATTGATAGAATTTTATTAGAGATGAATAGTTAAATAAGAATATAATATTCATATATCATGGGAGAATTATCATGTGAAAAACTGATTAATGAAACTCATTAGGGATCATGTTGTATATTTTAGATATGATAATTCTCTATAATATGATCTAGTATAGTTTTTATGAATTTAAATAATTATGGAATATTGATAGATGATCAGTTAAAGAGGTAAAATTTAAAACGAATAATTGTGAGAAAGTGTAAGATCTGAGAAACAAAGTAAAATAGGGAAAAATGATAGTTTTAGAGAGAATAGAAAAATTAAATATGTTGAGTGATCTATGACTCATGATTGAAATTAAGATCATCAACTGATTATGCATGAAATGAGAAATGACAATTAATCTAATTTTAATTGTTATTATCAAAAGATAATTATCCTAAAGAGTTGGGCTTATTATGATTATACTATCTTGCGTAGTTGGGGTTTGGTTTAGTGGTAAGCACCCCATAATCCTACATGAAAAATGGGGGTTCAAAACCCATTGGGCGCAGGGTACTGTAGCAGTACTGTAGCAGCGGCACTGTTCATCAGGGGGTACTGTAACGGCGGCATGGCACTGTAGCGACGACGGTACTATGCGGGTACTGTAGCAGGCGGGTTACTATTCACATAATGTGAATTTGGCCAAAAATTTGGGCCTACACGCTATGTAATGGGCTATAAGCCCAATGGGCCTTCAGGCTATGTAATGGGTTTCCCTCTACCCAGTTAAAAGAGGACTTTGCTTTGATTTAATAATAAAAATGAGGCTTCGGCCCCAACCTTTAAAATAATGATTATACTATCTTGAAGGCTTAAAAAGGATGATCTTTATCATTGCTAAAGAAACATAGTTCTTCTTTTTATATTTTTTACCTAGTTCTAAAAAACTTGTAACTGCTTGAGGGATACTTTAGACATGAATTAGATACTATATAAGTTATGAGACACACACTATTATATGATGATACCTTTATATCCACTATAATTAATGATTCATTATTTTATAAAATTAATGACTCAGAATAAATTAATCATTGTAAGGAGTAGGTACCCCTATTGGGACCAAACCTTCTAAAAATAATTTGTGACTTGTTCTATTTTCTATTTAGTTTCATTCGAGTGAGGGAGAGTTCCATATATTGTGTGGATCTGATCCTAATGGATCATAGAGGTCAATTTAATGTGAAAATCGTTTTAAATAAAGAGAAACTAATTCATCCTTTGTATTCTCAGTGGTGTAACTATACTCGGGGAATATCATTTAGTAGCACACCTAGGTCACCTTTATTCGATACTTAAGATATTAGAATGGATAATCTAATTTTTTTTCATAAAAGGGGTTTCCTCACCTTCAATGTATAAAACTATCATGGTTAGAATAATATGATATTTTCCAATATTTTATCACTTTTCATAGATTTTTTTTGATTGAATAACAATGATATTTCAATTGATTAAGAGAAATTATCAAATTTTATTTGATTATAAGATAAATTTATAAGTTCTTGGAAAAGAAATAAATTATATAAATATTTTTTATTAATAAAATTATATTATTTTTTTGTCTTTCAAATAGTAAAAAAATAGAATACAAACTCAAAATTAGTTATAATGGAAATGTTACAGTTAAAGAAGAATTAATATAAATACATTAAAATATTTTTAAAGATGTGAAGATAACTTAAGGAGAAAAAAATTATGACTACTTCATAAGAGTGAATGAAATATTCTAAAATATAAGAGGTTATGGATAACATCTAAAAGAATTCACAATTATCAAAAATCATATGAGAAATTTACCAGATAGGATTGATCTTAAAATTTCTATATTAGAAGATAGAGAATATATTAACCTTGATGATTTGAAAAAATATTATCATTTTATATGAGATGATAAATGATCCATCATTAAAAAATAAATTTAAATAGGAAATATAATTTGAATTCATGTGAAAACTCAAAATCATGGATATAAAAGCAAAGAATCTGGTAATTCTGATAAAGAATAAGGAAAATCCTAGGTCTATAAGAGAATCATGTCTCTTATCTTTAAAAAATTCCAAACACGAAACAAAAAATATAAATTAAAACTCCGAATTAAGTGTTTCAGGTGTTGTTTCATTAGAAACTTTTCTATAAACATTATAGGTCAGAAACTTTATGAGTATAAATTTGATTATCAAAATGCGAATCCTCTAAATAAGAAATGGGGGGAATCCTCAAAAGGGGTTTATTAATTTTATTAGAGAAAAATTGGTTTATAATAATAAAAATCAGAATGTTTATGAATAAAATATAAGTGTATTACTTATATTTTTCCAAAAAAATATAAGAAGTAATTAATAAGTTAAAAAAACTATAGTTCATGCTAAAAATCAAGAGGAACCCTCAAGAAGTGAATAATTAGTCCGAGAGATTACATATATGGAGCACATGTTAAAATATGAACATTAAACCTATCTTAAGTGGATAAATAAACTCAATAAGAAAATTACATTATTGACGAATTAATTTGGTAAGGAAAATAATGGGAATAATGATATTTATAAAAGGGAAACTAAATTCATTTAATAGATCAAAAAATTCATGATAAAGATTAACGAGAAAGAGGAAATAATGAATTAACAAGATGAAAAACTAACATTGAAGGAAGATTAGCTATGAATGATATAATAAAATTTTACTTAATATGATAATTCATTGAAAAAGATAACAGTTTATTTTAATAAGTTTATTTTAATGAAGGAAGAATCATAAATTGTTGTAAAACAAGTTATCTCAAAAGAGTAGGTTAAAAATTCTCCTGAAACATCTTAATATATACATGTTTTTACTTACAGTGTAGGATTAAATTCAAAATATGGATATGTTTTGGCCTAAAATATTGATGATAAATCCTCTTAAACATCAAAAAAATATAAGAGTATCTCTATAAAGTAATCACCCCCAAGAAAAAAATAAACATAGTATATAACATATCAGAAACAATAATTTTCTAAATATAACTATTATCAATGTGTAAAGGATAAATTCATAGGTTACTACTAGAGATGTGGGATTTTTTTGAATAGATTCTTTTAATATCAATAAAAAATTTAATTTCCTTAGATAATTCACTAATCCAATGGATATTTACATTAAAGAAAAAATCAACTCTAAAAGAAGAAAAAATAAATACAAAATGAAAGAAAAATGTGAAATTAAATTCATTTGATCTATATAAACATAAAATGTTTGATTATTTGTTTAAATTTATAGAAGGTGTGACCAACCGAGTCATTATGATGAACAATGTATGACCACTCTCTTAGGGAAGTAGACATATGTTGAAAAAGGAAAGTTAGATCAGACAAATAAGGAAGAAAATTATCTCATAGTAAAATGTTATTTGAAAGAATTAAATAATGGTAGTACAATAATTCTAGATAGTTTATTTTACTTAAGCATATCTGCTGAAACAAAACTCTTAAAAATATTGAAATAAAAAACGTGGTGTTGTGAATTTTGGAATTGATATATCATTGAAAATTAATGGATTTCAAACCGTTGATATAAATTATCAGAGGCTGAATTGCATTAATATTTTCTATATTGAAGGGACTAAACCAAATATATTAATTTTGATTCAATTATGTGATGATGAAAATATTATTTTTTTAAGAAGAAATCCTGAATCATCAAGAGTAAATAGGATGGAAGAGTTTCCACCAAAGGTGAAAGAACAAGTAGCAATCTTTTCCAGATTGGTGACCCAACCAATTCTTGTTATTTTAGTGCCAATTATATGAAAAAACTATAGAATAAAAAGTTTTAAAACCTTAGTCAAAGAAATATGGGTACAATCTCAAGGTATGATGTTGTGAGAGATCAAACCAAACTCAAAAGAGAGAGTAATGATATTTTGGCATCATGTTAGAAGGGGAAAATGGTTCAAGGAACTCATAAAAGAGTGTAAGTTCAATCAATTAAACCACTAAAAGTCATTTACTCATATTTTTCTGATAAACCAATATTTACCTTTTATTAAAGAGATATGGATTTGCTGAAAAACAAGCACACAAGCACAACCAAAAAAACATAAGTATTTACAAGGTTCAATACTTAGTAAGAGTATATAGCCCTTATAATTTTTTGAAAATAATCCAATACCACCCAATATAATAGAAAACAGTCCTCTATATGTGGTTATAACAAGTATATAATATCCTTACAATGGTGTTGAAAAATAATCAAAAAATAGTGCATGTGCTCCTTGCATAGGTAAATGATGCTAAAAATATATATATTTGAAAAAAACTATAAGAGAAATTGAAAAATAGTAATTAGTATGTTGTCACTATACTTATTTAACTTTCTTCACACTATCTCTTTTTAAAAGCACTTCTTCTTCACTTTCTTTCCCAACAACATACAAGAATTTTCTTCAGTCCATTAGTTATCTGTCCATAATACTAAATGTGATGTATATCATATAGTCCCTTCTAGTTCCTTTGTATGGAATATAAATTTATCAACAAATTTTTTCTATAACACCCAAATATTTTATGGTATAATTCTTTTTAAATAAATTTAATCTCTTCGATTTCTTATGATACACGCAACCTAGAGTCTATATAAATAGTAATATAGTATAAAATTATAAACTTGTGATTAAATTATAATTTATTAATAGGAATTACTAAATTATGAAATTTATATAGTTTACACATGTATAAAAAAATTTCATTGGTTATAAATTTATTAGAAATAAAAATAAAAAATTTTAAAGTAAAAGAAATTATTTTATGAAAAGCTTTTTTTATGCATGCAATGTGTTTTTATCTTAAAGAATTAAATTAATCACCACTAGTGAATCATTTTAATGAAATTTATATATTATATATTCAATCAAATTTATTATCATTCATATAATATTTAGTTCATGCATGAGATAAGAATAAATCAAGTTTTATGCTTAAAATCTGTATTTTTTTCTTCTAAAAAGAAATTTTGTTGAATTTTGTGAAATTATTTTAAATTTAATTTTAAGAAATTTTATAAAATTTATATTTAAAAATAAAATTAATTTTTTAAATCAAAATTTTAAAATTATCTTAGAATGAATTTTTGATAATTTTCTGAAAAAATTAATTTTTCTACAAATAGTGAAAAATATTGTTTTTTATTAAAAATTGACCTTTTTAAAGAATTTACAAAGATACATTTAGTTTTAAATGTATTTAAAAGAAAAAATATATTAAATATATTATTATTAATCGAATTTAGGATATTAGAATCAATTTTATATTTAATTTTTTTATATATTTTTTATTATTAAGAAAAACGTTTCTTTCAAAAACTGCATTTTCCTCCTACTTTCCGGTTTAATTTTAAATTAAATTTTGTCACTTATGTGAATTTAATTTGGTAAAATTTATATTTTATTAAAAATATAAATAATTAATATCACATGATAAGTTCAACTTATTTTTTTGTTCATAATGAATAACAAAAATAGTAAAAATTAGTTACCACACTTAATGTTAAAACATGTCTACTAGGGGTGGGGGTAAACCAAAATACAAGGGTATGTTTTGCAATTTAACTTGTAAAAATACTATTTAATGGAAATATTTTGACCATATACTATCAATACTTATAATATATTTTTATTCGGAATCATTTTTCTTTGGAATGACTTTATCCTTGTGTATTCTTTTAAAAAGTTTTCAAGTGGGTCCCCTCCGCTACATATAAAAGGAAACACCCTCTCCTATCATCTGCACACTTAAATATATTTTTAGTTCATATAATACTTTCCCAAATCCATTCTTTATATATATATCCCTACAACCTAGTGTCTATTTTTTTATTATAATACCATCTTAGAAAGGATTTAGGTTTATAACAAAAGAGGTTGTCCGAAGAAGATGCATAGTTCTTGACCATTTTTTTCTATTTTATTCATTATTTTACCTAATTAATATATTATTCAACTATTATAAAATAATAAAACTATTATCTCTAATATACTTATATTTTTTATGTTAATGTTATAACCTATATTCATCTCCCCTTTCATAAAATAGGAAATTAAACCGTTGATCATGTGTACGATGGACTATAGTATTGTGAATAGACCTAATTCATTCTCCATCATCGCCTCTCACAGATGGATTTAATATAAATTTTTGATATTTATGAAATAACTATATTTATGGAATTATAATATCACATCCACCTTCTTATCATCTAATCCATTGGAAAATGATAGCGTTACTCATATGTATGTATGGACTACCAGCTCCCCGAAGTGATGTGATTAGTTTTTCATTTTATTTTGATATAGATGATAATAAGGATATATTTAATTAATATATATAATATACATGTTAAAAAAATAATTCTATAAAGGTTAAATATTATTTACATTAACTTTTTTCCATCCATTAAAAAAATGAAAATAACTTCCATGCGTACATACGACCTACCATAACCATGAGCAGTGAAATTCATTTTTATTTCAATAAATTTTATAGATTAATATAAATACACATATAATGGATATATATGATATTTATATCATGATTAAAATTCTGAATATGATGGAACCATGACAAAATTATAAGGACTGATACTACCAAACCAAAACTTACATGAAATACAAAGCAATTATTACCCAGAATAGTGATTTTAACATAGAATTATTAATAAACAGGTGATACAAGATTATATGTAAATAATATATGATATTATATATTATTATGGTTCTGAAATATATTTATAATAAGTCTATATTTATTATACAGGATGTTCAAACTTTTATGAAGGATTTCCGACCTGAGGTAATAGTTTATTTCATAATCTCGTCATTATTAGAGACTCTTTATGTTTATATATCCAATGGAGAAATTATTTTATTTTAATATATAAAAACTAATATATTTTATTATAAAGTGTTAATTTATATAAATTAAAAGTTCTCCTTTCAATTTTCTCTCTTTAAGTACTCAAGAAACTAGAATAATGTTTTAAGAAAACTATCCTCGTATTTTATACTTGGTCAGAAATCGTTCTCTTCCATGTTCAATTTTTTCTTAAAATTTCTGAAAGAATATTTTTAAAATTATAAAATGATTTATTAAATAAAATTTCCCATGTTATAATTTTTACATTTTTTTTAAAATTATTTTTGTTATTTTCTAAACAAGGTACTTTTTTACCTTTTTACAAAAGCATGAAAGGAATGTTTTTGAATTTTATAGAATTAAAAAAATATTAAAACCATCATGACCATTCATTTATTTGAACAGTAATTTACAATTTTAAAATTTTATTTTAGAATAATTTTTTTTATTAATATTTGGGAAGTATTATAGACTTTTAGTAATTTATTTCAATGTGAAAAGGGTATTTTCTCAAGAAAATTTACAGTGAAAGTTTTTAAAGTATATTACTCTTTGTCAACATTATTTGGTGAATATTATACATTTTAGGGGATATAATATTTTGATACAAATTTTCATATTACTATGTATGGTTTATGTACATGTTTATTAATTTCATAAATTATTAACATTTCATATGATAGTTTTTCAATTAAAATGATTACTATGATTATGTATTGAATTTTTATTTCCCATATCATATGGTGAATTCAATGGAAATATTAAGTGGTGGGGGTGACTCTATATAGACTCTAGATTCAACAGTAGGTCTCATGAGATAAACTAATTTGGGTATTTGGTTGAGGCCCTACCCATTTATATATCATGTCTTATCATGATGCCTTGAAGGAAAGTTTATGATGTTAGTTATTATGCATTCAATCATTATAAAACTAGTTATTATTATCCATGTGATTATTTACATTTTTATTTTATCCTTGGATTTATTACCCTATTTTATTATATTTTTTTGTATGTTATATTTTATTATTGTATATCTAAACTATATTATTCTTGTTTTATTTACTTAGTACTAGTTTCCGTTGTTTGCATACACTTTTTGAGAATCTGATCCCACCCCTTTCTTATGTTTCATTTCCATAGGATGTTAGTAAGTGTATTATGATGATATTAAAGTATATGATAAATGGAAAAATTATGTTCTAAAAGAAAATACTATGATATATTTTAAGTTTTCAACTGTAATGTGAGATTCATGTATGTATCTATTTTCCCAAGAGTAACAAACTATATAGTCCTTTGGGATGTCATTACTTGTATCTAGTGAAAATATAATAAAATGAAAATTAAATATAGGATACTAGGTCTAAGTTATTTATAGTTCGTATTAGATTAAGTTTAGTAAGAACATTGGGAACTATATTTAGGAAAATATATATTAAAGAATATAACCCTATGATTGACTTTTAGGATATGTCTAAGTATAGGATAAAATATTAAAATTTTGGTAAGGTAGATATTATGTAGTCATAGTTATAATAAATCCCTGTTTGTATACTAAAAAAGGATGTGGTTTTGGAATAGATCCATCCTGGGGTAATAATTCTAAAAAGAGTTGGTTTGAGATTATATCATCCATCATTATAGTGCACGGTGAGTGTGAACTTACTACACAATTGGTTTAAAACTCTTAGGGGATAATTTTTGTTAATTAAAATTTTAATTTCAATCATTTTGAATGATTTGAAAATATTTTTATGATTTTAAAACCTTCACAAAGAAAACAATTTCAGGATTCTGAGATTATCTATGCATAATTTTTTCAATTATTTTAATTTGTTTCACAAATTTTTAAATTATATATTATGATTCACAATGTTAGGATCTAATCTAGTGTATTCCATTATATATAAATGGTGCATATTTTAATTAATAGAAACCATACCAATTTGTGTAATTCATATAGAAATTGACCTCATGGGAATGATAATGAAGCTATAACTAGAGCTGTAGTTGGAGATTTAAAAAATAACTATATCCGGGTAGAGGAATCATGTTATAACCAATAACTTTACCTATATAGAGTAGAATATTGATCCAAAATGTGGTGTAACAATGTTAAACCAATACATACATTGGAAACATCCATAATGTAAATGGAATACAAATATATATGTGGCTGAGCAATGAATATTTTTCTTAGAGAAGTTATTTCTCACTTTTGGAAGTAATGAAAGAGAGAAGGTTTCCAGGGTAGTTTATTATCTATTATGGGATATGGATAAAATGTGGTCACTGATTCAAAACTATAAGGGAAAGGATGAAATATAAAGTATGTAATGGAATGATTTTAAGGATTTGTTTTTGGAAAAATATTTTTCTCACAAACAATGAGTAGATATGGAGAGGTAATTCTTGAGTAAAAAAAAGGAATATTTAAATATTTATAAGTATGAATCCAATATTACTAGGTTATAAAGGCACGCTACAGAATATGTATATAATCCAAATAGTCTTATTGACCATTTATTTTATGGGATAAAGACCATCATTTTAAGGGAACTAGTCTTGCAAACCTTATCATCATACGATAACATGGTATTATGTTCTATCAAGATATAGAAATATTTCTCCAAGTATTATGACTTAGAAGGTATGATAGATAATAATATTGTGGTTGAGAACTCTGGAAAAGTATATACAACAAAAGAGAATAAGGGATGGTTAAAATTTCTAACTTTTAATAAATTTGGAAAGAAACACTAGGGAATATGTTTGCTGGGAATGAGAGTTTCATTCAAGTGTGGAAAGAAAGGCCATACAGATTTTGATTGAAATGGAAATAAAGAATCCTACAATGTTTAATGCCTGAAATATAAGGATATTGGGCATTATAAAAATGACCATCCTAGACATCAAGTAAATTTTCCCTAGAGAATTCCAAGGGATAAAGAATAAGCTTATACGATCACAGAAACTGAGGATGAAATTATTAAAGATGTGCTAGCAGGTACTCTAATGATATTATCAAATTTAGATTACTCTTTATTTGATTCTCGATATTATCAATCTTTTATATCTTAAAAGTTTTCTAAGAAAATGAGATATTTTCTTAGCACCTTTATAAGGGAGTTATCAGTCAGTACTCATAGCAGAAGTTTCACCAAAATAAGGATGTGTTATCCAGTTCTCATTATAACACATAAACATGCCCTATTTGTTGAATTAATTATTATACCTATGGTTTATTTTGATATAATCCTTGTTATGTACTAGTTTTCAAAATATGATGAAAAAATTAATTAAAAAGAGAAGTAATTAATGATTCCTGATAAAGATATGCAACTTTATATATTTAAATGGGAGAATTAATCATATAATTCGTGTCTATATCCACCCCCAATAGATCTTCTGAATTATATCCTTAGGGAATAATAATATACATAATATATGAATGTAAAATTTAATCATAAAATGGATAATGTACCTATTGTACATAAATACATTGATGTATTTCATAAATAATTACTTGGACATACATCAGAGCATAAAGTTGAGTTTTCCATTGATTTAATCCCTGATATAAGATATATATCAAAGAATCACTATAGTATAGACACTATAGATTTATTGTAATTGAATAAACATCTACATAAGTTTTATAATAAGGTATTTATATACCCTTGTGTTTCACCTTCGACATCATGTTTTATTTTCTTTAAGAAGAAAGATTGATCTATGAGGATATACATAGATTATAGGGAAATAAATTCTATTAATATAAACAAGAAGTATCTTATACCATATATTTTGGGATTGTTAATCAAATTCATGAAGCTAAATATTTTTAAAATATTGAATTTAATTATGGGCATCATAAATTGTGAGTAAAGGAGAAATATATTCCAAAGAAAACATTTTATAACAATGTATAGATATTAAAAGTTTATATTAATTCTATTTGGATTGACTAATGCAATTTCTATTTTTATAGATCTAATTAATAGAGTATTTAAGGAACATCTTGATAATTTGTTTTTTTATATTTATTAATTATATCATGGTTCAGTCAAAGAGTGATGGGAACCACGATAATAAATTATAGACAATTCATGAGACTCTTAGAATAAAAGTGTTATATGGGAAAATTAGTATGTGTGAATTTTGGATTCATAAAGTTTATTTTATTTTTCATATTAAGTCCAAGGATAGAATCTTAGACGATCCTATGAAGGCAATGTCAGTCCAAGTTTAGACTAAACTGATAAAAATTACTGAGGTATGCAGTTTCATTGTTTTAGTAGGTTAATATCAGCGAGTCATTCAAAATTTTACCTGATTGACTAACATGTTAACAAAGATTACCAATAAAGGGGTTAATTTTATGCGGATATAGAAATGTGATGAATGTTTTGAAGAATTAAAGAACAGATTGATGAATGCTAAGATTTGGACTCTATTGTTGGGAAATGATTTATATTTTATATAGAGTGATGCATTTAAGAGGGGACTTAGTTGTTTCATTATATAGAATAATAAAGTTATTTCCAATATATCAAATAAATTAAATATTATTGAAAGAAACTATCCAACCCATTATATTATGTTTGAAACTGAAAATTTTTCTTTAAATATATGGATAAATTATCTCTATGGTGATGAAATGTGAGATATATATGGATCACAAGAGTTTATAATATATATTTTAATAGAAATAGATCAATATGAAGAAAAAGGTGATGGATTGAGCTACCCAAAGATTATTATTTCTCAATACACTACCACATATGGAAGACAAATAAGGTAGAATATACATTGTGCAAGAAAGATAATCAACTTCTAAATAAAATAAGAATGAATAGGTATCCTATGTTTATGTATCTAGAGAAGATATATATGGGAATTATTAAGTAAGGGGAGGCATGAATACTTTTTCAAATTATTTCCAAACCATATTTGTTGGAAAAGACAAAAAGTTTTTACCTAATGATGAGGATTTTCAAAAGAAAATTAAAGCTAAGAATGATGAAAAATTAGAAGAAATCACTTGTGAAGATGAAAGTTTGAAAATTTAAAATAGAATATGTGTTCCATCCATACCTGATCTGAAGAGTGAATTATTGGATGATGGTCATAGCATGAATTTATCTGTACACCTTTGTATAACCATTATATATAGAGATTTGAAAGAAATTTTTTGGTGGTATAATATGAAGTGAGAAACTGTTGATCACTTGTACTGATGTTTTTTTACAATAGGTGAAGTGTTAGAGACAATATCCCAGAGGATTGAGGAAAATGATACCTATTACTATGTGGAAATGAGATGAAATTACTATGGATTTTTTTCACTAGATTACTAAATAATCCTAGAAATAATGAATAAATATGGGTTATTGTTGACCGCATTAAAAAATATACATAGTTACTTAATATAATAGATTATTTACCTATTGAGAGCCTTGCATGGATCTATATTAATAAAGTTGTAAGACCTAATGGAACACCTATTTTAATTGTGTATAATTATGATCTATGATTTACATCAAAATTATAGAAAAATATTCATAAGGTTCTTGATACTGAGGTTCATTTGAGAACCACATATCACCCTCAAATTAATGGACTGTCCAAAATAACCATTAAAACATTAAAAGGCATGTTGAGGTTACACTCTATTGACTTTCAAGGTACGTGGTATTAATATTTACCTTTGGTAGCATTCATCTTTAATAATAGCTTTCATTCAAGTATTTAAATCACGCCATATGAAGCATTATATAGATAAATATTTTGTAATCCAATATTTTTTGATGACATTGTTGAAAGTAAGATTATAGTAGTATAACTTGTGGAGGATATAATAAAAAGCTAAAGACTATTCAAACCCATATTAAAGTATTTCAAAATAGGAAAAAGTGTTTTGTTGACAATCAGAGGAACAATTTGGAATTTCAAGTGAGGGATCACATTTTCATGAATGTATATCCTTATATTGGTATTACAATGTTCTAAAAGAAATGGAAACTAAGACCTAGGTACATTAGGCCTTTTTAAATCCAATAAATAATTGGATGTTTTTCTTACCATTTGGTAATGCCACTAAGTCTCTCTAAAGTACATAATGCGTTCCATATATCATTGTTAAGAAAGTATATGATAGAACCAACAGATGTGATCATATATGAATAAAGATAATTGAAAATTTAACTATATTATGGTGAAGATCCTATCCAGATTTTGTACACAAGAGAATAGGTGTTAAGTAATCTGATGACTTAACTAGTAAATTTACTTTGGAGAAATAATAAGATATATGAGGCGACATGGGAAGTTGAGGAAGATTATGATGAATAACTACCCAAATATATTTCTAATATGACATTAAAGAAACTTTGAAGATAATTTTTATCAATTAATTAACAATGTAACACCCTGATATTTTATGATATAATTCTTTTTAAATAAATTTAATCACTTCAATAGCTTACGATGCATGAAACCTGGATTCTAAATGAACTGAAATATAGTATACTCTTATAACATAGCTATTAAATTTTTAGTTATTAATAGTAATAAATAAATCATAAAAATTATATGGTTTATACATATATAATATAAATTCAATGGTTATCAATTTATTATAAATAAAAGTAGAAATCATTTGAATGTAAAAGAAATATTTTATTTGAAAAAATGTTTTGATGAATGTTATGAATTTTTATCTTAATGAAATAAATTAATCACCACTAGTGAGTAATTTTAGTGAAATTTAAAAATTATATATTAAATGAAATGATTTATCATTCATCTAATATTTAGTCTAAGCATGGCGTAAGAATAAATTCATTGTTATTCTTAAAACTGTATTTTTTTCTAAAAAGCGGTTACATCATTGTTGTACCTCTCATACCCCTCATGGTTTAATTTTCATGATCACAATCACTCTCTTATTTATCTAATCTATTTTAAGTGTTTTTGTTGATAGGAAAAAGGTTGCCAAGGAATTGGGCCAAGAAGGACTGAAAGTGGACTCTCTGAGTCTACCGGCCAACCGGTGGATGACCACCGGCCAGCCGGTGGCGCCTGGACAGAAGGCATCCCCTCTGTCCAGACCACCGGCTAACCGGTGTCCCATCACCGGCCAGCTGGTGGAACCGAGACAGAAGGGACACCTACTGTCTCAGCACCGGCCAACCGGTGGCCTCCTCACCGGCCAGCCGGTGGTGCCTGGGCAGAAGGCCTCTCCATTTTCCCAAGCACCGGTCAGCCGGTGGAGCCAGTCAAACTAGCCGTTGGGATTTGACCAGACCTGTCCACTTGACTCCCAACGGCTCCGAAGGCCTCTCCAACGGCTCCAAAGACCCCCAAAGGCCATTTGAGGGTTCCCCCTCTATAAATAAAGGGCTAGGAAGCCCCGAAAATGTACGGTAGCCCACGAGAACATTTTTCGATCACTTGGCGAACCACCGGCGCATTCCTCCAAGGAACCCTCAATTGCTCCAACCCATTTCCACATCCAAGGAGCACCATCAAAGAAGCTTGGGAGCGCTCTTCATCAACTACAATCAATCCATTGGTGCCCAAGACTTCTCTACATTATGGTTTTTCTTGTTTTATTATTTTGAGCATCAATTTGGGTTTGTTCCTACAAACCCCTCTTTCTCTCATCTTCCTTTTGTTTGGGTTTTCACACCACCTTCAAGGTGTGAAGAGGTTAGTCAAGCCTTCCCTTTAAAAGGCTTGAGTCATAGGTGAGCTAGCCTTCACCTGTAAGAAGGCTAGTGGGTTCTTTCTCAACCATTAAAAGCAAGCTGTAATAGGTTCTAGACTACCTTAAAGTCTAGTGGATTTCTTGCTAAAACCATTAAAAAGCAAGCAGTAGTAAATCTCTCAACGGTTGAGTTGGGAGCGGAGACGTAGAATTTGGTTTAAGCCGAACTCCATTATCAAGTTTTGTGTCTTGCCTCTTTTTTTTCCACTGCACTTTTTACTTTTATTTTAAATTGTTAATTATTTTTTAAAAGGCAATTCACACCCCTCTTGCCATCACTCTCTGACCCAACAATCATGTTTTGCTCTCTAATTTTAAAACTAAATTTACCAACATTATAAAATATATTTGAAGAAACAAACTTAATTTTTTTAACCAAAATTTAAAAATAATATTATTGTGAATTTTTGAGAATTTTCTAAAATGATTAAATTTTCAATGAATAGTGAAAAATATTGATTTTTATTAAAAACTGTATTTTCATTTAAAGAATTTTCAAATTTAAATTTTATATTAAATTGTTTTAAAAGTTAAATTATTTAAATTATTTTATTATTAGTCCAATTTAGTCTATTTTAATCAATACTATGTTGAATTTATATAGAAAAACTGTTTATACTGGAGAAAACGTTTTCTTTCGAAAACTGCATTTTCATCACACTTGTGGGTTTAATTTTAAATAAATTTATACCAGTTATATGAGTTGAAATTAGTAAAATGGATTCCATATTTTTAATCAAAATATATAATATGAGGTAATAAGTTAAACTTGATTTTTTTTTCATAAAGAATAGTGAAAATAGTAAAATTTGTTACCATAGTTAAGGTTAAAACGAGTTTTGCAGGGGGTAAACCAAAAATAAGGATAAGTTTTACAATTAAAATTATAAATATACTATATAAAATAAATAATTAGACCTTATAACATCCAATATTTTAATCTATGTCCATTTGGAATCATTTTTCTTGGGAGTGTCTTTATCATTTTGCATTTTTTAGGAAATTTCCATGTGGGTTTCCACCCCCACTTATAAAAGGACACACCCTATCCTATCATATACACACTACAAGAGACTTTTGGTTCATCCAATAAATGAACAAATAAATTATTTACATACCTTCCAATGATCTAGAGTCCCTGGGTTGATCAAAAACCCATCTTAGGATGGATTTAGTTATAAACCTAAAGAGGTTGTCTAAAGTAGATGTATAATTATTAACCATGTGTTTTCATTATATTCCTTCCAATACCTAATTAAAATATTATTAAACTATTATTAAATAATAAAAATACTATATACCATATATTTATATGTTTTTATGTTAATGTCATAACCTATATCCATCTCATCTTCAATCAAATGGAAATTAAACCGTGGATCATGTGTAAAACGGACTACCTCCTCGTGAACCGATGTAATTAATTTTCCATCGCCACCTATAAAAGTTGGATATAATGGTTTATTTATTGTATATATATGATATTTATGACATAATTATACTTCTATAATTATAATTTCACATCTACCTTCTTACCATTCAATCTCTTTAAAACCATAACATCGCTCATGCGTATGTGTGGACTACCGCTTCTACGAAGGAATGTGATTCAATTTTCATTTTATTTTGAAATGGATGGTAATAAGGATAAATTTAATGAATATATATAATATAAATTATATGATAATTATTCTGAAAATTTAAATATTATTTACCTTTATTTTTTCCATCCATCAAAAAAATGAAAACAACGTTCATGCGTATATACGACCTATCGTATCTATAAAAAATTAAATTAATTTTTATATTTATAAGTTTTTAGATTACTATAATTATGTATATAATGAATATATCTAACATTTTAATCATTATTAACATTTTTTAGTTTTTTTAATAATGATAAAAGTACAAAAACTGAAACTACCAGACCAAAACATACATGAAAAACGAAGCATTTGTTAACCAAAATAGTGATTTTAAAAAAGAATTTTTAACAAATGAGTGATAAAATATTGTAAGTAAATAATATATGGTATTATATATATGATTATTTATCTATAATATATGTATAATAATTTTATATTTATTTTACTTGAGGTTCAAACTAATACGATAGATGTCAGACCTAAGGTAATAGTTTATTTCACAATCTCATAATTATTTGAAATTATTTAGGTTTATGTCTCCTTTAATGAAATTATTTTATATTTATATCTTAGACCAAATAAATTTACTTCTCTTATAGTTATTTATATAAATTAAAATTTTTCATTTCAATTTACTCTCTTTAAGCACTCAAGATACTGAAATAATGTTTTTATGGAAACCCACCTCATATTTTTTCCTGATCTGGAATCTTTCTCTTCCATGACCATATTTTACTTTAAATGTATAAAAAAATGTTTTCAACATTATAAAATTATTTATTAAAGACATTTTAGAAATTTTTAACCTTTTAATTTTTTTAAAAGTAATCTTCTTATCATTTTTAGATTAGGTACCTTTTGACCATTTTACAAAAGCGTGAAATGAATGTTTTTATCTTTTATTACATGAATGGAATTTTCCACAATCATGAAAACTTATTTATTTGAACATTAATTCATAATTTTATTGGTTCCTTTTTCAATAAAACGTTTTATATAATATTTTGGAAGTCTTATAGACTTTAAATAAGTGATTTTAAAGTGAAAAGTCTATTTTCATCAAGAAATTATCCAGTGATATTTTTTAAAGTATATTCATATATTTCAAAATTATTTGGTGAAAATTATATTTTTTGGGGATTTAATATTTTTATACCATTCAACCTATTAATTTGGTTGGATAATTATTATTTTTATTTATTGGAGAAATTATTAACATTTCATATACTAGTTTTTCAATACAAATGTTTATATTGATTATGTATTGAATTTTTATTCTCCCCATTCATATAATGAATGCATTGGATTTATTATGTGATGAAAATGGTTTAATATACCCATACATGAATAAATAAGTCTCCTGAGACAAACTAGTTTGGGTGTTTGGCTAAGGAATTACCCATTTATATATAATATCTTGGCACATGGCCTTGACAGTAATTTTATGATGTCCGAATTTATGAATTAAATAATTATGAAACTAGTTATTCTTATCCATGTGATTATTTATATTTTTATGCTATCCATTGATTTATTTCCCTATTTTATGATAATAGTTATATGGAATATATTATTATTTTATATCTTGGTCATATTATTCATGTTTTATTTACTTGTTTCTAGATTCCAATGTATGCATACCCTTATTGATCATCTAAGCTCACCCCCTTTCTTGTGTTTCCTTTCCCTTGGATTTTAGGAAGTGTGTTATGATTGAAATATAGGGATATTCTAAAGGAGAAAATGGTATTATCAATGAAAATATTATGCTGTATTTTAATATTTTAATTATAATGTTATATCCAAGTGTATATCTAGTTTTTCAAGAATACTAAACTATACAGTCTTTTAAGATGTGGTTACTTATATCTAGTTCCAATGTAATAAAGTAACCACAATCTATGGGAGAAAAAGGTTAGGCTATTTTCATTATCCACTCACACTATCATTCTATTAATCTAATACCAATGATATGGAATCTTTCTCTGGTATCCTTTGATTGATGAAACTTTCTAAAAATCTACTGTTGCCTATTTCCCATGTTCTACTGATCATTTTTGAACACTATCAATCAAATACCAATTGATGAGGAATGTCTATCTAGTAATCCTTTATCGAATGTTTCTTCATGACACTTGTCTGATCATCTGTCTAATTCTTCATCACTTTAGATAAACTCTTCTATCATAAACAATGTGAATTTTTGGTTGTATGAATTACCATTTATATAGGTAAGATCATAAAAGAAAATATAAAAACCAAATATATTTTCAATCAAAAAAGAAATAAATTTTGAATCACCTACTCATATAAATTTTCTAGATGATTATCAACATTTATAGAATTTTCTTGACTCCTCACATAAAACATCCAACATCAACATTCTCCTTTGAACTTTCTTAACCTCAGTGTTAAGAAATTTTTTAAAACTTCTTTATCACAACTAGATAAAAAACATTGATCAATCAGTTTAGAATCATCATATTGGTTAACATTATAAAATCATTAAAAATTCCATTGAACTGATGTATCTTTATACCACTCATATGTCTAGTACAACTTCATAGAAACACTTCCATTCAATAAGAATCAGTATGATTGTTCCTACACAATTTTTAGGAACTTCTTAGAAGTATTCTTATCAACACTTTTCATCATTTGGTGAATTTCATCAAAACACAGAAACTATTTATTTTTCATTCTATCAACTGATTGATGATCTTTATAGAAAAACATCCATATGATGACTCAAAATCTGTTCTCTGATATTATTATGAAAAATTATCCTCTAAAATTCATATATTATTATGTGATAGACATTTTAAAGATGGGTTTTCTAATAGAATCCTAATGATGATTTTAAATAGATCACTAGATGGTCATCATCCGATTAAACTTCTTCTGATTGGGCTTTATCCAATGAAATTTCCCAAAATATTCCCGTTGTGTTTCAACAATATTCATTTTTTTTAGAAAAACATAAAAATTGTCAAACATAAACTTTGTAGCATCTCATAAAACCTATATTTTTTTAAATAATCATAATTGTCTTAGTCTAATCCCAATAATTACACCTTATAAGAGAAAAGGGACACTAAGAAAACTATTAAAAGTCCCAACACATATCTACTTATGATATTCACACTAATTTTCATTATGTATCCAAGATAATGGAATAATCCTATATGAAAAACACTACCAACATAAAAAATAAGCAATACGACATATCCCATGTGGTATCACCTTATCTGGGAATTGAGATTAAATGCATTGTTTACTTATCCTTTAGAGAACTACACATATCTATCAACTAAATGCAATTCCATCATGTGAGAAGAATCCTACTAAATATAAAAACATATCATAAGTCTATAATTATAAATCAATTTGAAACACTCATGACACACCAATTTGATTGAAACATATTTATCATGTTATAATGAACCTTTGGAAACACTCTAATTGGTGAAAGTCTTAGTTGAATTATAGTGACTCGGATTTTTCTATGTAAACTTTGGAATATTTATGCATAATTTTCTGAGGCTGAGGTTGAGTTATCATGCGATTCTGAGCCTCGGTGTTCCTGAAATAAATTTTATAAAAAAATATTAAGTACTTTTATACCAGGATCGCAGAGGAAACACGTTATATTTTTAATGGTAGCTTAAATTAAAAACTGAGGCCACTGTTGAGTCTGGAACATGTCGTTTACTATAGGTGGGGTATAACCTTTGTGGCTGCATTCCTTCTATGGAAAATGTTACAGAGGGAATTTTCATAAATAAATAAATTAATTTATTTTGATGTTGAATCTAAAATAACTCCTAAAAAAAGTCTTGGATCGGATTTCTAAGTCTACTATTGAGTTTATAAGGTCGTGTTTACCCTAGAAGAGACAATATTTTTCGGCATTGGGATTCAGGTCAGGGCGAGCATTGGTGATAGAGTGTTAAGAGTATATTGTTTTAATAAAATTTAAACAAATATACTCCTCCTCCGCCTTCTCCTTGGTGAATATGCATCAAAAAATGATACCCTGACCTTCTTTTCCAATGAACCAAAGGCTTAATTGATTGAATGAATCACCAATGATATCTGATCTTGAAAGCAAACACTCTCGTATCTTATAGCAGCAGCTTTGGAGCACCAAATCGACCTCGAAGCATAAAAGTTTCATCACGAGGTTGGTGGTTTTTTGTTTTAATCCAACTCCCCTTGTAATTCTTTTTTTTTAGAATCATCATTGTGTATGTGTAGATTGAGTCCTGAGGTTTCCGAAACATGTCTCAGATTAATTTTTGGAGCACTAGGGGATCCTGGTGGTCTGTGGAAGGTCCGCTGGTGCACGGAGGTTTGCGGTGGCTATGAGGGATACCAGGCAGAGTAGGGGAAAAACTCCTAGATGGCAGAACAGTCTGCTGGTAGTATGGACTGCCAGAGGGTGGTCTGGACATAGATGGGATGCGGTGTGGCATGCCGGGCCAGCGGCTGTGCCATGGGCCAGCAAGACGTGATGAGCTGGTCAGAGCGGCCCGACCCACACCTTCAAACCCCAATAAAATTCATTCTGATCATCCCTTTTTGTGTTCCGTCTACAAAAACATGACCCTGGAATTGAGGTGGACCTTTTAAGGCCAATTAGAGAACTTTTTCAGTCAGTATCGAGGGTCAGTGGAACAAAATGTCCAATTAAAATAATAATAATATATTTATTATTATTTGGTGATTCTTTCGTCAGACATATCTTCTATATTTGATGTTCGATTGAAGCACTATTAGCATGTCGAGAACCTAATTTTAATGAAGATGTTTTATAACCAAATTCAAGTACTTAAATTGAAATCGGGGTGTGGGGCCTACGAGATCTGGTCTGGCATATTCAGTGAAATGTTATTTTTTCACTACTTATCTATTTTGGGAATGTAAATAGCCCATTCTATGTGTTTTTCTATGTATAAAATTATGGTGGCCAAAGTTTGGGCCTAAGAGATGTGGTGTGAAGGTGACATTGTGTGGGTTTTTTGGGTCAGTTCTTCCTTATTTGGAAAGGTTGAGTGGGTCCCCCTGGTTCCTGTTTGTGTTGTTTCGATCAATTACATTGAGTGAGTTTCCCCTAGTCCTTTAGCTGCGAGGGTTTTTGGTATCACATCTATTTTATAGGACTGTGACCCCTCTTCATCAACCAGGAGGTTTTTTAGTTTTACATCCTCGTTATAGGATTGAGATCCCCTTGATAAGATGAGCTTAGAGAGAGTTGTAGTATCCCTTCGGTGAGGCTGGGGTGGGATCCTCTAGCTTAACGTTTCCCTAGATCGGGTTGTTGGTATCACTATGACCAACACTACATGGGTGGTGATTCCCTAACTAGCAGGACATCCCTGTAGGGTTTTGTGGCATCTTTGGGTATATGATCTCCTATACAGCAGGTGATGATAGTAGGGTTTCAGTGTCATCAGTTACATGATCCCCTACTTAGTGTGTGATTTCATTAGGGTTTGTGGTATTATTGAAATGATCCCCTACTTCGCGAGTTTTACTAGATGGTGTTTTCAACATCATCATGTCCACCTATACATGGGCAATGAACCTCTTAGTGATGTGATCTGTGGAGAATTAGATCAGGTTGCAGTATCCCCCAACATATCCTGTGAGTGATCCCCTATCTGAGAGCTCTTCAAGTTACAATGTTGGGTTCTAGTACCTCATAGCGGAACCTAGGAGTGATCCCCTATCTGAGGAGTTTTGTGTTTTCACTAAGTGTCAGTATGACCTTCTTAGCGGTGATATCTGATGGGTGTGTTCCTCTCAGACAAGTGTCATCTGGGATGAATTGGTTCTTTGAGTGTACACTCAGTGGTTTAATTTGGAGCCTTTAGTATAAACCAATCACTGATGATGAGTTTAGAACCTCATAATTCATGGTTCCTAAGATGAGTATATTTGGGTGTTTTTTGGGTTTCCGTTGTGGCTCTATCACTTATTCATTGACCCACATCGTGTTTTAAGCTAACTAGTCATGTTTAGCTGAGGATGGTCTCAAGATGGAGTTTCTCTCTCATTTGGGTTTTCTCTGGCTAGGATGAGTGTACTAATTAATTTTATTTTCTCCCTTTTTCTTTTGGGGTTTTTGGGGAGTCTACTGAGTATCTCTATACTCTCCCCTTTACAGGATTTTCCCGCACATGTTATGTGTCTTATGCAGACCACAAGCCTTTCAACAGAGTCCTAGGAGGTCCCAGAGTAGGTGGAGATTAGTGAGATAGATTGACCAGGTTTTTACCAGAGCTGGGATGAGGAGTTTTTGGGTGAGCGTATTTTACAGTTATCCCCTCCTTTAGAGAAGGCTGGACACCTTTTCAGTTTTAGTTTGGTGGGCCCTATATTATCCCTTTTTTTTACTTTTGTAGTGCTCTGGTTAGGATAGATGTATGCATTCATTTCTATTCATTTTTTATACATCTCTACCCTATTTAATGGAGGTGTATGTGGGTGCATGAGTACATATATGATAGTTTAAGGCCTTCCATGTGTGGTATATCCTACTTAGTGCTAGTCACTATCCCATGGCCTATTGGACGCAGGCCTGGGGAGTCACGATTCAAGCCAAGTTGGGTTGGGTTGTGAAAGAGTGGTATTAGAGCAGGTTCTACCTTTGGGACCTCATAGTGTAGTTTATCTAGTTGTAATCTTTGTTTGAGTTTTATTGTGATAGTGTTTGAGTGTTTCGAGTTTTACTTTTAGGTCAGGGACTCTAGTGTTGGTGCGGTGGCTGGCGTATCCATTCAATAGGACTTTAATAACCTATATTTTGGCTCAGTATAATAGGACACTATTTTTAGGGGAAATCAATGGTATAATCCTCATATAAGACTTAGTTTTGGGATTTTTCTGTCCTTCTTGAGTTAGATATCTAGATAAATGCTTTGATCATGGTGCATCTTGATTGTATTTTAGGATGCCTCCATGACGACAGTCATCCAAGGTTCTGCGGTGGGATTGTGGCGACGAACAACCCCAAGTAGAGGCTTCGGTGTAGGGAACAAGTTCTAAGGTTATGCCTTAAGGTGGTCCTACATTTTGGTTACATCCTATCAGGCAAATTTTTGTTCTAGTAGTGAAGGATGAGAATGCGCATAGGTTGAGTGCACTACATGAGTTTCGAAGGCAGTGACCTTTGAGGTTACGGGGTGACCCAAACCCCAAATAAACTAATCACTAGATTGAAGTAGTCAACTGAGTTTTCCTCCTATTGAGGACACCTCCCGATCAGATGGTGTTCCTATAGGAAAGCCTTATTCATGATTCATATGGGTGCTGGTGGAGTCTTGTGACACAAAAACATGATGAGGATATTCTCACCTAGGATGAGTTTTAGCAGCTCTTCAGGGAGGAGTTTTATTCGGCCATACTAAGGTCGGTGTGGATCCAAGATATTTTGTAGCTTCAGTAGGAGAGAAGAACCATGGAAGAGTACATGGAATGGTTTACAGAACTATTGAGTTACTCCCTGGATATGGTTTAAGATCCATTCTGTTGGGAACTTAACTTTGACCAGGGTTTTCACTGGGAGATCAGGGCGTTAGTGGTGATGTTGTGCATTCCCAACTAAACTAGAGTACTGGAGTGGGCCATGGTGGTTAAGTTATTTCTAGATGAGTAGACTCCGACCATTAGTGCTGGGAAAAAAGGTGCTGATACCTAAAGAGCTGGTTTAGTGGCTGGTAGTCGAAGATAGGGTCAGGGGTCTAGACAAGCACGATGTTTCTGGAGGTGACACCAGGATGGAGGATCTGAGGCTCAGAGCACTCAGGTTGGTTTTGGTCAGTCGTAAGACAGGAGGTTTTATTCTTCTAATGACCATAGAGAAATTTCTAGAGATTTTTCGACTTTCCATGATGTTGAGATGGAGAAGGTCGATGGACCACCTTGGAAGAGACAACGTTTTGAGCGAGGAGGTCCGCAGGACGGTGTATGTGGTGCATGAGTGGGTGTAGCAGTGGGAGATGGCATACTGTATGAGTTTCTACCACCACCACCCCCAGGTAGTCTATGCCAGGCTTAGGGAGCTGGTGGATGGGGGCGAGGACAACTACAGGTTGTAGAGGCCTTTTACTTAGTGGCTCTACAGATGGATAGAGTTATGATCTATATCCTTTCTATATTCTATAGTAGTTTTTATATAAACTGTTAGGTGGTACTCTTTTCTTTCAATTTCTTTCTCGTGGTTTTTTCAGGGCGTCGATAAGACCTTGTGTTGGTGTAGTTCATCTTATCTTTGAATGCATGAGGAAGAGGGATTCTTATCCCACCGAGGTGCATTTTTTGTGATGCGACTAAAACTGTACGGGCAAGTCAGTGCCGCCCAAAGTGGACATTGTTGAGGTGTGGTGGATGATTCCTTTTGGCTTGTTTGATTGGGGAAGGGTTATGTGTTGGGAAGTTTACACGAAAGGCTTGGTGATATCCAAGGTGTGTTCATGGGTAGCCCTCTTTTGTTCATTTATACCATCACATGTTTGGTGTCTGCTTGGTACATGAGTTGCTTGAGGAGGTCGTGATGTAGTTGACATGGCTTCAGACTCATAAGAATGATGGAAATTTTCCCCACTAAGAGGTGTTCTTGTGATGTGATGCAAAACCGTGAGGGAAAGTCACTTCTTCCCTAAGCGTATAGTATCAAGGTGATATGGATGATTCCATTTGACTTGTGTGTTTTAATGGTTTTTTTGGTATCTATGTTAGGTTAGCGAGGTGGCATACTGCTAGACACTATGAGTGAAAGAGACCAGGTGCTCGGTGTTTCTCACAGGTTGTAGCTGAGGAGACATGTGCCATGTTGGACAGTGTTGACTTGGTTTGAGATGAACTTGTGTGTGGTAGCCCTTATGGTTCCCCTAAGTGTGTGTTCTTTAGAAGAATGGGAACCCTTGGTTGCCTTGTGGTGGTTTTTGGTGCTCTCACTGGCATGGGAAACTCATGTGAGAGTTCAGTTTTTTCCCTTATGCCTAGTTGTTGGATTTTTAGGGATAAAAAATTCTTAAGGTGGGGAGGATGTAGAGACTTGGGATTTCCATGTAAGACTTTAAAATATTTCTACATAAATTTCCAAGGTTGTGCGTTGAGTCAACGTGCGATTCTGAGGCCCGATGTGCCCAAAATAAATTTTATAAAAACTATTATGTATTTTTATACTATTCAAGCGGAGGAAATGGGTTATATCTTATAAGTTATATTTTATCATAAAACTGAGGCCACAGTTGAGTCTAGAACGTACCGTTTACCCTAGGCAAGATATAACCTTTGTAGGTGCATACCTTATGTGGAAAATTTTAATGAAGGTATTTTTTAAATAAATAAATTTATTTATTTTGACATCAGATCTCAAATAACTCTTAAATGGAGTCTCAGATAAGATTTCTGATACTGTAGTTGAGTTTAGAAATCCTTGTTTACCATGGACATGACATAATCATTTTTCGATTCAAGGAGTTGGGTTGGGGCGAGCGTTGGCGAAGAGGTGTTAAGAGGATATTTTTTTAATAAAATTAAAACAAATATTATCCTCATACTCCTTCTCCATGGTGTGAAAAAATGAACACCCACCTCCCCTATCCTTCTCCACCAATGAACCGAAATCTGAATAGAAGAAACAAAGAACCATAGATCTCAGATCTTGAAGATGGACACTCCCAAATCGTGCAACAGTAACATTGAAGCACCAAATCAACCCCCAACAGTAGGTGTTTATCCATGAGGTATGCATTTTTGTGTTTTAATCCTAATACAATTGTTATGCTTCATTTTTGTTTTAATTTTCATAGTGTCTATATAGATCATGTCCTGAGGTTTCCAAAATAGGTCTCAGAATAATTTTTAGAGCACCGGGGTGATCCTGGTGGTTTATAGAACGTATTTCGAGGCACAAAGGTCAGTGGTGGCCAATAGAGGTCACTGATAGTGGAATTGGGTGGCACAGAAGCATGGAATCCTAGAGGGTAGTGAAGGCCGCTGGCAGTGTGGAGCACTAGAGTGTGGGCCAGACGTGGCTGGGCTGCGGGCTGACCTAGAGCTTCAAATGATAATATCTTTCATTCTAGGTATCCTATTTGAGTTCCATATACAAAAAAGTGACCATGACTTTGAGGATGAAATTTTAAGACCAATTGGTGAAATTTTTTCGTTTCCCTCGAGGCTCTGTGGCACAAAACATCCAATTAAAATAGTAATAATAATATAGTTATTATTATTTGGTGATTCTTACATCATACGTATCTCCTGCATTTGATGTTCAATTGATGCACCATGAAGGACATTATGAACCTAATTTTAATGGAGATATTTCAAGATATATTTCGAGTTTTTAAATTGAAATCGAGTTGTGGGACCCATGTGGCCTGGCCTAGGCACTTGCGGTGAAATGTGATTTTTTTCATCAGTTATCCATTTTGGGCAAGTAAATAGACTATCCTGTGTGTTTTTCTATATAGAATGCAATGATGGCCATGGTTTGGGCTAATAGATATAGTGTTCAAGTGATGTTGTGTGGATCACTTGGGTTAGTGATTCCTTTATTGAAAGGGTTGAGTGGGTCCCACTAGTTTTTGTTTTTGATGTTTTGATCACATGAGTTGAGTGAGTTCCATTAGTCCTATATCTATGAGGGCTTTTAGTATCATGTATCATTTACCAGACTATGAACCCTATTCGGATACTTGTAGTGTTTTTAGTTTTATGTCCTTAGTACAAGATTGAGATCCCCTCAATAGGATGATCTTAGATAGAGTTGTATCATCACTCCGGTGAGTCCTGGACGAGATCCTCTTGCTTAACATTTACCTAGATCAAGTTGTTGGTATCGCTGTGACCAACACTACATGGGCGATGATCCCCTCTCTAGTAGGAAATACCTATAGGGTTTTGTTTCATCTTGGGGTAGATGATCCTTTATGCAGTGGGAGATTATAGTAGGTTTTTAGTATTATCAGTTATATGATCCCCTACCCAGTGTGTGATTTCATTAGGGTTTTTGGTATCATCGGTACGATCCCCTGCATTGTGTGTTATACCAGATGGGGTTTTCAGCATCGTCATGACCCCCTATATATGGGAAACTATCCTCTGAGTGATGTGATCTATAAAAAATCAAAGCGTGTTATAGTATCCCCAAACAGATCTTGGAAATGATTACCTATCTGAGAGATCTTTGAGTTACCAGTTTGGGTTGTAGAATCCCATAATGGACCCTAGGAGTGATCCCCTACCTAAGGAGTTTTGTGTTTTCGCTGATTTTTATCATGATGTTCTTGGTGGAGATATTAGACAATCATGTGCCTCTTGAACGAGTGTCATCTGGGATGACTTAGGTCATAGAGTGTGATTTTGGTGGTTTACTTTAGATCCTTGAGTAGAAACCTATCGCTGGTGATGAGGTTAGAACCTCATGAGGCTTGGTTCCTAAGATGAGTTTATATGGGTTTCCCTTATGGTGTTGGCACTTCTTCATTAACACACCCAATGTTTTGAGCTAAATTTTTGTGTTTAGAGTAGGATGTAATCAAGATGAAGTTTTTCTCCCTCTTGGGTTCTCTCTAGCTAGGATGAGTGGAATGATTCGTTTAAGTTACTCATTTTTTTTGGTTTTGGGAGAGCTTACTGAGTATCTCTATACTCACCCTTACATAAGATTTTACCACATATGTTTTGTGTCTTTTTCAGACCACATGTCTTTCAATAGAGTCCTAGGAGGGCTTGAAACATGTGGAGCTTAGTGAGCTTGATTGAATATGGTGTTTACTAAAGCTGGGCCGAGGAGCTTTCTGGTGGGTGCATGTGACAACGATCCCCTCCTTCAAAGCAGGTTGGACACTATTGCAGTTTTAGTTTGGTGGGCCATATATTTTCTCTTTTCGTTCTTTTTCTATGATTTTGTTGGGATAGATGTATGCATGCATTCCTTTTCAATTTTTTTATATATATACACTATTTCATGGAGGTGTATGTGGGTGTGTTAGTAGAGGTATGATAGGATAAGGCCTCCCATGTGTGTGATAGTCTACCTGACACTAGTCTCCAACCCATGGCCTATTGGAGGTGGGCTTGGGGAGTAGATGTTCGAGCCCTATTGGGTCGGGTCATGATAGGTATAACGCTCAAATTCATTAAGATGACTGTAAAATTTTTAAATCTCATATAAGAGATAATTTAAAATTCTAATCAACATATAAAATAAATAATATATAAAATTCAAAAGACATAGACAAATTCTTTATATTCTAACAAGAAATATGTCTCACCACATAGAAGACTTATATATGAGTTTACTCATGTATTTTAAAATTTTTTATCATGAGTTATGCTATAATGTATGGTCTTCCATCTCATTATCATTTCACTATGATAACCATTACTATATAATGTAATATCTCAATATCTGTAATCCTTTCTTGATAACTCCTTAATAGAATTTGAATCTCATGTTTATATCATATGATGTGGACTTCAATAAATATTCGATTATTATGGTTCCCTGAAGATATCCATAACTTCAATCAAATCAAGAGAACAAATAGTTATATAATCATTACCATAATATACATGATGCATGGTTCTCTCTATAAATCACCTATTTATCATACTAAGTTCTTAGTTACAATTCAATAATAAGATTCATGCATTAGAATATATTGACCACCCTAAACCTTTGTAAATTCTTTTATAATGACTATATAAACGAATTTACTTTGTAAAATTGATTTTAAATATCACAAAAAAATCATCACATATACCTAACTATGAACTCTAACCTAACACTCCAATAACAATATGTCATATCCTAATAAACTAGTTGGTGATCACCCAAAGCTCACTTAAAAAGGCTAAATATTAGTAACCATCACTAATGTATCCACTCAAATGATGGGGACATTAAATCAAAATACAACCTTCCATCTACTATCATACAATGTTATCCACCATAATATAAATGAATCCTTAAATTTGAAATATAAGAATTTAAAATATAAAAAATATCTATAATAAAATATAATGTTAGATGAATAAAACATTATATACACATAACACATCATAAGTAGATGTTAGCCTTAGTACTGATGAAATGAATATAGTTATCATAAAAAAAACTTTGTACCAATAATTACCATGTTTATCATCTGTATATATCCTCCACGATCACCCACCACCAGTATCAGTTGATCTGTATGGACAGAAGAGAGAAAAACACTTAGGCTCACATATAAGGGTGATTAATAATATATAATATTTTTGTTCCATGAAATGAGCCAATCCTATGAATAACCAGTGTCTATGAGTATCATCAATAAACAAAGTGTAGAAAAAACAAACAATATAACACATCATCATTAATCATAATGATATTAATAATCAATTTTTATTCTGTTTTTTATATCTTACTTTCATTATGCTCACAAAATAAAATATTTTACATATTTATGTATTAATAGTCGCTATAAATCTAGAATATCATAATAAGAAGGTCCCTTATAAACTACATTCAACTAGAGGTCACTAGTTATTAAGGCTCCCTGCCCCACAATGCTATGATTAGGATCAAGGGATCCTAGATAAGAGTAAAAATACCCAATTTCTAAGCCATTTTATATTACAATCTATCCCCCTTGGGAGGAGTAACTATCCTAATACTCTATACATATGAAGAATTTCCATACTATTCTGTTAATTAATATCAAAAACAAAAAACTATTAATTAATAGTTATTAAATTATTAAACTCATCATAATATCCACCTAATCATGAGAGTTCCATGGTATTGATAGAATATTTCCATCATTCCTATCTTTAATGTAGTCCTCTATCTAAATTTCAGACCATTATTTATCAGCTTCATTCCATGAATCTCAAGTCACCTATTATATACTAATAATTCTATAAAAAAATAAACTTCATCATTGAGAGGATATTCATTTATAGATTCATAATATAATTAATTAATTTCCTATAATGGCTAACAACATTAGTAATCTTAACAAACTTCCTATAATTCATCCACTTAATTACAATTTATTGGTTTCATACGTGTCATATTAATATAGGTATATATAATGGTATATATGTATATATATATTATCTATTTAACTTCATGGGAATCCTTCTCTAATGAATCATTTAATATCCCCATGTATTTTTAAACAATTATCAATACTATGTAGTTAACTTACATTTCTGATATTAATTAATGGTGCCACAAATCTTATGACAATTTACATTTTTTCTATTAATCATTAAACATCTAAACTTTAATTCCAAACCATATTCATCTATTTTTTCAAGAATTAAGCACCATTAATTTAAACTATTATAAATATTAATAATCTATAAATTACTTTTAATGTCATAATATCTAATAAAAAAAATTATAGATCAATTATAGTTCTTTATTTTTTATTTATATTTCCTCTTTATTTTTTGATCATGGAATCTATAATTTTTAGTGAAATAATTATTCAAATATGTAATGATTCCACATTTACCTTATCCATGATTAATTTATCAACATTTTTATCTTATCCATTTATATTAGTTAACAACATTCAAATATATCCTTATATTTAATTATTATTAGTTTAAAAATAATTCACTTAATTATTATAATTTTTTTTATAAAATTCGATAATAATTAAATAAATTTACTCCTAGAATTTATTGAAATTTATTATAAATTTATCACACCAAGATATTACACAACATATCAGTGTAGTTATTTCCTTTCCATTTATTTAATATATGAAAAGTTAAATTATTATGAATTTAATAATAATAATTTACTTAATTATATACAATATTAATTAATATGTTCTACTAAACTTATTTAAAATCACTTAAATAGGGGCTCACAATGTTTGAGGTATCGATATAAGTCCAATGAAACATTTTATGTCCAAATAAAACCTCATAGGCACCCAATGAACCTCTAGAGCCTTCATGTTATCAAGGGGTGCCATATGGAACACCACATGCCTATGAACCAAAATTCACTCTCCTATATCATGATATCGCACGAGACCCCTAATGGATTATCGAATACTGATTGGATGGACCTAAAAATCTCTACCAAGATTCAAATGAGTTGTACCACTATGTGGGAACATGACTATATGGGATGTTATTTGATTAGATTGATCAGAAACCCTAGACAGTCCATGGTTCACATATTTATGTTTCCACATAGTCACATGAACTCTAATTGATCTGTATAATGAAAGGGTTATTGAGGACCATGATATGACATGTTTATCCAAACCCTAATCCCCTGAGTGGGGTGGCATGTACACCTTCTAGAAGATCAATCAATGATTTGAAATCCTTGGTTTCTTCTTCGCTAACTCATTTGGTTTTCAATACTGATCTTGTACACCATGGATTTATAGAGAGATAAAGACTCCAATGACTTTTAAAAATTCACAAAATTTTCTTCATGACACAAGGATTCCATGAAATATTTTTTTTGAGTTTTGAATCAAATATTAAGATCACCAATAGTTAGAGAGAAGGTGAAAATTATAGAAAATGTTTACTTCAATGATTTTTGACTTGTTGTAAATTAATCAAATTCTTGGTATCCATGGATTCATATTTCATAAAATTTATAACAATATATAATTTTCAATAAGAATATTTATAGTTTTATATAAATATAAATATTACTAAAAAACGAGTCAAATCTTCTCTATAGAATATTACAAAAAAAATTGTTTTCCAAAAGAATTATTGCCATTAAAATTGAAATGAAACATGTATTAATGCATCTAAATAAATATTTATGAATTTATTTTTATACATTCTAAAATTAGTGAAGATTTTTGATGTTTCAAATTTCTATATATGTATAATCTAAATTTATTTATTAAATTTTAACCAATAAAATTTCATTATCTGACACGTCCCAACCCCCTAGGGAAGTACCTAGGCTAGGTGTAGGATAAGAGTGCCACAACAATACCACCTTCAATAGGCTAGGAGATGGAGACTAGAATCAAGAAAAAATTTATCAAAATATATGAGGCCTTATACTATAATAAATTATAATAGATAATTATACCCAATGCATAAAATAGACAGAAACACCCACATGATGAATATATATAATCATTTAAATTATATAAGACACATGCATGATACATCATGTACAAATACATCACCACACAGAAAAGGGGGCATACATCCAATGAGTTTCCAAGACACAAATCCCTGAGAAACTTCTCCATGTTCCATGAACTTTTAAATCACTCTCTAGAAGTAGTGGACACTACCAAAATCATGGATCATTCGACTCTATAATTCATTTCCAAAAATTATCGGGTCTTAACCTTGAACATGATACACCTGCTATATGTATGATCAACCTATATCTGAAACTATGAATTAACTACACATTCACAACATGTGTGGCACAAGGATCATGGAAGGGTGAATATAAACATTCCCAATAGAACACCCTAAAACTACAAAGAGAAGATAAATAAAAAAATTATCTAAACTACTAGTATATGCAGTGACCAAATGGAACACAAAGGGGAAAAATAGAATAACAAGTCATGTCAAATCTCAAAGTATTGATGATAAACCTAAAAAATCTCAATGAATAATAATAAAAATATGATCTATAATAATAATTCTCAAGGATGTAAGAAAGGATCCCATCATTTTTCTATAACTGTTGATAGTCATATCACACGAGTAAACTAGAAAGCTCAAAATATTAAGTAGGTAAAAAATCTATAAGAATATATAAAACTGAAATATCACATCTTAAAGGAAACCCCCAGGGTTCCAAGATATCATTAGTTCTATAGAAGTATATACCGTTCAAACTTAAAAAAGTCACACCATCGCTAGAATATATAAAGGTGAGACCACTCATCACTCAAGCACAATTTTCTGATGAGGGAGCACTACACTCTCTTATACATCAATATTGTAGTACCAAAATATATTTAGACAACCAATGTGAAGTAAACCACTAAACTATTCTAGATCATTAGTGGGGGATCCATGCCTCATTTATGGGTTTTTAGTGGTCATGGGTGCACTAAACTTGGTGTATTTAATATTCCACACCTAAGCTCTTAGACAGTGGGGTACTCACTTCAAAAATAGATGAATCGTTCCCCAGGTGTGTATCAAAGTTGATGACCCTATTTATATAAAGTAATTGGGGGACCCATGACTTACTAGAAGTCACATTGGCTGAGGGGGTACCAACCCTAATATCACTCCAAAGATCAAACCCAAGGCCTAATGTTGACTATATGATAATGAATGGAAATTATATTCTGGAACCATCCTATGCCACATCTTGAATATCAAATAAGAATCCACCATCAATTTTTTTTTGTGAAAACACACCTAGCGTAGACTACTTGGATGTCCAAAATGGATCTCAAAAAATAAATATAATTATATGGGAATTCTCAAAGAAGTGTACAACATGTTCCATATGCTATACAATGTGTATCTGTAGATAGTATCATTATAACAGGTTTCCATGCCACATGGTGTACAGAAAATAAAATACATTGTGAATAGGGTAGTTTACATGGTGTGTGGGACCAAGGGTGGTACTCATTGTATACTGAATTCACATATTCTATGTGAATTCAATATTCATGGTGTGTGTTATTAATCCACATGTAATTTTAAACTAAATGGACTTATATTCATGTACTCTTTATGAATACCATATAGTTAGATGGGGAAACATGACATGTGGTTCAATAACTTAACAAGTGATATTTATCTTAGAATGAAACCATAATCATCATATCACCCAAATAAAACTATGGGTGTTCTTCTAAACTACATACCATGTTTCCAGGTTTTCTGAACGAGATTCAACTCCAACCACATAATATTTTCTGAAACTTTCTTTATCACCTACCTTTATGCCCAAAACATCATTCAAAGCCCTGATATTGGATTTTAAATTTCTTGATGTAAATATATAGATTTATATCACTAGAAACAGAAACTTCCACCATCCGTACAAGACTTCTTTCATAATTCATTGCTTCCCATGAAGACACCCTACCCCTTTTCCTTTATATCCATCTATCATATGAGAATCATATTTATTACCACAACACCATGATAAAAACCAAAAATCAGAAATGGTCCTTGAATTTGATCTCATTTTAATCAGATCAAGTATGTTGAATTTCTAACCTACTCATAGTTAGATTCTAAATAGGTGAAGATCAGTGGAAGAAAATCAAATAAAAAATTGAATATCATCAATGGTCATTGTAAAATAGGACTTCAAATGTAGGAATAAAGGAACATAAAAGAAATTAAAATAAACAAAATAAATTAATCTAGGCTAAATAAGAAGTAAATATGTAATTATTTACACCATATAAATTTAAATTGGTTTATAAAAGGAAACACTTATTAAGGAATTGTAATTGATTCAAAGAACCCTTTACTCAAGTCGTTACTCATTTGTTGAATTCATATAACCTAATAAACAAAAAAATTATGTTTATATTAATTTTATTATTATATTTAATTTTAAAATTTTAATTTGATATCATATTTTATTCATTTATTTTGAAGTGTTTTATATAATCTTCCACTTGAGGTTATTCAGTTAATTTATCCAAAACTACTTCACTATGTTAACCACCATCAAAGGAGTTATAAAATATTATCACCAAATAGAGAATTATAGAGAAATATTTTCTTTATCATTGTATTAGTAAAAAATTTATAAATTTTAATATCTAATCAAAAATGGATTCAAATTAAGTAAAGTTTATTGGTATACTTGTTTTAGGCAGTTAAATTTATAATGAACATTTATTGTTAATACTAGAAATAGAGTTCCTAATATATATATCCACAATTTCAAACATGTAATAAATATTATATTTATTTATAAAATCTTATTTACAACTAACCTTGTTAGGTGGTTATAAAAAATGAAAATTTTCATTCATGGAGGTGGTAATCCGACCATAACACTAGCAACATTTTCATTTTCTATTGGATGGGAGGGATGAAGGTAATGGTTATTCTATCAACATAATAGAATTTTAGTATACTAATGATACTTTTGTAATTACATATGTATGGGTATAATATATTTGGTTGGAGATGGTAGAAGAAATAAAAATAAAATAACTCAGTTAAAAAAATGACATCTTCCTTTGATATCATCATTTATAATACAATTTAAGCCCTCTTAGATTTTTATTTTGGTGATACTAGAACCTCAATAATATGGAAAATATGGATGGAGAGGTATTTTAGTAGATTTTGGTCAAGATAGGAAGATTTATTTGTGACTAAAGTGGAGTGGTGAAGGTGTCCTTTTATTGGTGAGAGGGGTGGCATTTTGTTTGAATATGAAAATCTTAATACAAAAAGAGATGTCATATTTAAGGAAACTATCCCCGAAATTGATTAATTGAAGGGAAAAGATAAGTTTTGATTAGTAAATCCCTCACAAAACCATTTATAGTTGAGTGTTTAGGATATTTGTAAACTTTAACTCTTGTTTTAACTCTTTGAGCACATTTTAATCTTTATGTGGTGAGTAATTTTTACCTTGGTAACATATTTTTATAACAAAAAATGAATTTGAACTTATCAAATAATTTTAAAATTATAATTAATAATTTTAAATAAATTTTAAATGATTAAATATATAAAAGTTATGAAAAATAATTTCAATATAATAACACATAACTCAAATTTTTCTTTTGAAAAATGCATTTTAAGCATAAAGTGAAATTATTCTTATTTATTGCCAAGTAGAAACCATTAAATGAGTGATAAATTTTTATATATAGTATCAATAAATTTCATTAAAATAATTATTCAAAAGTGATTAATTTATTTTATTAAGATACAAATATATAATATATAGATAAATAATGTTCTTTAAAAAATAGTTCTTTTAAACATAAAATGATTTTCACCATAATTTTTAAAATTGATTTGTTATTTCCTAGGAATTACTAGAAACATTTTTATTAAAAAAAAAATTTAATTTATTTTAAAATTAATTTTTTAAAATATAAATAATGAGAACATATATTATAATAATAATTACATATTTTTATCATCCTTAATTATACTTATAGAATTTATCAATACCTCCACATAAGATCTAAGTGTATGATAAGAAATAGTGGAAATCATAGGTATTTTTTTATTTAGTATGAATCTCTTAGTTATTTCCATGAGCTTTAAATTCTTCCATATATGATTTCCCTCATGTTGTACTTATTGAAACTCAATATGATATTACTCTAGGGAAAATCCTAGTGATTATACTTCCATTATAATATTAGAAAATATCCCCATAAGGAATGATCCCACTTCTTGATGATAGTTATTCTACTTTATATATATAAATATATATATTTTGTATTGTGGTTATTTCTATATTTACCCACCAATTAAATGACTATATTATAATGGTTATATTTAATAATTATACTTTTATAATATATCATAGTTCATTTTAGTTTTATAATATGTGTGATACAAGTTATTAAATATAGTATTTATTTAATTAAAAAAACATAGTAAAATCATGGGGTGCTATATCAATAGATATTGAAGATAACACATTTAATTTAAAGAATATTATTTATGTTGAGAGGTTGAAAAAAAATTACTTCATGTTTCTAAACTTTATGATATAGGAAATAAAGTTATTTTTTTGAATGTATGGATACTTTGTGAAAGATAAAAAGGATGGTCTAGTTCTTATTATAAAAAATTAATAAATGATAACATTTTTCAATTGGGAGGGGTTGATATTTTTATTTTAAATTTAACGGAGAGAATGAGTTATGGAATCAAAATATTTCACACCTTAGCCCAAAAATATAAACAATCTCACTCAAAAAGAAAATTTATTTGATATTCTTATGTTTAAGATATAAATATATTTGATTTATTTTACATGAAAAGGTGAATATTGTGAACTTATTACACATGAAATTAGAGATTAAAACTTCTCAAATATTAGATATTATTCTTTTATATATTTACAGACCCACGAGGAATAAATAAATAGATTTATATAATTCACTTGTATATTTCATTGATGAATTTATAAAATTAATTTTATTTTGTCTATGAATCATAAATAAGTATCCATAAATATGTTTTCAATTTTTAAGAGACATGTAGAAAAGAAGTATGGCTTCTATTTTAATTAAATTTGAATAGATAATGGAGCTGAGTTCAAAAGTGGAAAATTTGAATATTATTTATAAAATGATAGTATTTTAAATGAATTTAGTGCACAATATACCCTTAAAAAACAATTTAATTCCATGGGAGAGTAAAAGTGTGGTATACATTGCTTGAATAATGTTTCAGGTGCATAACACTTCAAGATTATTTAGGGGATACAATATTAGAACAATGGTTCACATTTATAACCTATATATATATCACCAAAATTTATATATGTTTATATTATAAATTTACTTAAATAATATTCATAGATTTATATTCTTAAGTTTGGTTAGTAACCTTTGTGTTATCAATGTTGAAAGAGAAAATACTATTTTTTTGCAAACATGAAATGATGGATTTTCCTTGTTTATCCTCTAAATGTAATGGGATATCACTGCTACAATAATAAAACAAGGAATATTATTGACAGTAATGATGTTAGGGTTATTTAATACTCATAATATCAGTATTAATATAAGAATGAAAGTTTTAAAATTCATGGATGTGAAGCAAAATTTATTGTATAAGAAATTAAAAATTCTTAGAATACTGAATACTCTAGTGATGTTCATAAAGAATATTATGATTTAACTATATCAAATGATGAGAAAAATTAATTTCAATTCATCCATGGCTGATAAACCAAGTAGTATCTCAAATTTTAATTGCTGATTGAGAAGAATGGATTCAAACAGGGAAAACATTGAGGACAATAATAGAAACCCTATTGTTTTCCCATGTCAAACTTATAAATGTTGGTTAAGGCCTCAGGAATAAAAAATAGTTAAATGTTTTTATTTTTGAATTGTATTATATTGAGAATAAAAATACCTAGTATTTATTACTTAATATGAAGAATAATAATTTTACTGGAACAAAGTTAGTGTTCCAAAAAAATTTGAATAAAAGAGGTGAAGTTATAAGGAAAAAAGAAATATTTGTTTGAAAAGGTTATTATTAGGTTGAAGAGATTTAATTTTATGATACATTTAATATTTTTTTATGGAATGATAATATAAGTATTTTTATTTCTAAATTTTCTAAAAGATGACACAAGATATTTTAAATGGATTTAAAGCCATCCTTCCCCAATGGTGAGCTTGAATAAGAAGTTTTCATAGAAATACTTGAATGTTTCTTTCTTAGAGAAGATGAAAGAAGGGTTTTTAGACTTAAGTAGACACTATAGATTAGTACAATCTCATTAGTAATAGTATTTTAACCATGAATATTTCGTGAAGGTGCTCAATTTTAGAAAATGAAGATTGGATAACAAACTCTAAATCATAGAAAATGACAAGGTATCTCTTATTATTATTTTTTATTTTGATTATAAAATATTTTCAAGAAAATAATAAAGTTTTCTCAAAGAGTTTTATGATAAAATTGATAATATTTTTTAGAAATTAATATTAGGATAAATGAAGAACATCTTGTGTCTTGAAATTTCTCAAGTGTCATATCACATTTTCCTTTCTCAAGATAAATATTCTTAATAACCATTGAATAATTTTGGTATAGAATACACAATGTAAATTTATAATTAAATTGTAGTTGGAATAAAACTCTATAAGTAATATTATGTTAAATTGGTAAATCCAATAGAGTACTAAAAACTCATTGAGAGTTTACTCTATTTGAATATACCAAGACTGGATATCATACTTGTTTTTACATTTTGTGAAGGGTATAAAAGTGCACCAAATAAATTCTATTTCATTATAGAGAAGTAGTTCCTTGAGTATATTAAATTTACTCTTGATTTTTATCTAACATACTAAAATGGTAAGTTATATTTATAATATATTATTAATGTATATTGGGATGAATGCATAGATGACATGAATTGAATTATACTTCTAGTAGAGTATTTATCTTAGAAAAATTGTGTGTATTAAAATATAAAGAATAAAATATTCATTACATTGAGTGTAAATGAAGTGGATTTGTTTATATAACATAATAAACAAAAAAATTAATGTTGATGATAACTCAACTTAATGATCTCAAAGTGGAAGTGAGTTTTCCATTACAAGTGGGTTGTGATAATCAAACTGAGATTAATCTATCAAGGAATGTGTTTCAATATTCTTGATAAAATCACACTGATATAATGTACCACATTATAATGTAAATTATTGATAATGGAGTGAAAAACCTATATTTTATTCTTATATATAGAAAATAACATAAGTCTTTACCAAATCATTTCCAAAGGATTCATTTCAAAGTTATAGGTTAGTGAAGAAAATTCAAACAAATTATTATCAAGAATTAGGTATGATGAGCCATCCAACCCTTTCATTTCTTAAAATATTTACTATCAAAGTCTAAGATAATAACATAAATTTAAATAATATATTTTTACTGTAATGGGAGAATATAATTTGTTAATGTTTTTAAAAAGTAAAATTTATAAATAGTGTGTGTGTGTTTGTTGGTGAAATATGTAAACTATTATAATGTGTTTATTGAGGATGTGTGTAGGAATTTTTTTTGAATATATATAAGAATATTGTTGAGAATATGTCAGTAGTAGATTTTTGTATTAAATGGAGGTAAGTTACCCTAATGGAATTTTTCATTATTATTCATAGTTCATATTTACTAGATTGAGTTCAATTGAGTTGGATCAGAATGAAAAATAATGATTCATTTATCAATTCTTAGGTTGATTTATGTTTTATGTTTGACAATGAAATCCAAAGGGAAATATTTCTTTGACCTGTATATTTTTTGAAATTTGAAATTCATTTAGATATGTTTGGTTGAAAGGGGTAGATTTTTTATTAATGGAGAAAGTTACGTGGATATGATGTGTGATGCTGGCAGTTTTTTTATTTTCAATATCTTTTTACCTACTAGTAATAGATGAATTACATTAAATAATAGGTATTTTATATTATATAAAGGGATTTTATATTCATTCCGTAGTTTTGAAGTTATTATAAGAGTTTTGGATTTTAATATTTGTGTTTAGAGGTGATTGATGTAAAAGCTGTCATCATTATGTTATGGTGATAGCGTCAACATGCTGTGGTGTTAAACATAACGAGATTTTTTTGGACATGTATAAAACCATTGTGAATGTTGCATATTATATGGTATAAATATATATTTATACCATGATGTTGTGATAAACATTTCATAGGGTATATCATAGATGAAAAAATAACATTGTGTTTTTTGAAATCCATAGTATTTAAAAAAAATATTTCCACAGTGAGAAGGATCTCTATGATGAAGTATTGCGTAAATAGTCTAAATGATGTATCAATCAATGGTTTTACTCTAATATGGTGAAATAGTGAGAGTGATAACTTGTTGTTCATGGTTTATATCTTGAAACCATAATGGGATGAATTATGTTGTGGTGAATTTATTGTGACCATGGTCTAAATACATGAAACATTAGAGGACTTGGCTTGGGGATGATATAAATTGGAAAAACATTTATGGTATTTTTATGGGATCCATAATAAAGAGAAATATAATATGGTATCACTTGAATAAGTAACTACATGCACAAAATATATCTTCCCACTGTGTTAAGGGGATCTATGTCTTGGAAATCTAGCCATGATCCCTTTATTTGAAGAAAAACAACACAACATTATACATTGGTGAGATTAGTGTGGCAATGGAAAATAGTAGATTAACATTATTTTTTATAAGATTAATATCACCATGCCATGATAATAGCATCACAACAATGTTATTGGATAGAGATTAAAAATTGTAATGGTTTTTTTGATGTGACTCAATGGACGATTCATGGGATACTCAATCTCGATCCTTCCTGCACCTAAAAATCATCATGGGTATCTAAGAGGTTCAGATTGACCCAAAGGATTGATTTGTATTATAAGAAGTTAATATTGATAGTTGGATTTTATTTTTTTATTTGAGATTCAAATTTCAATTAATGTAAATTAAATGTTATTATGAAAGAAATCTAAGGAGAGGGAGAGAAAAATAGAAAGAAGCGTTACATGAATTTGAGAGTGTGTAATAGAGGAAAAGGGGGATAAAAACACCCAATAGAGAAGATAATTGAATAGGTTATTTATTAAAATAATATATTAAATTAAGAATATTATGATTAACAAAAAGTATTTTCTTGAAGAATAAGTTAACTTCTATGGCATGTGAAATGATGTTTTAAGGCAATTATTTTTAATTGATGTTTATAGGTTTGATATTTCATTAAGAATTTTCAATAAAGAAGTGTAGAGGATATAATATCATCAAATTTTTTGATTAATCACTATTTTATAACATGATTAGTGTGTGAATATGAGAATAATATTTGGTACCCATCTAAATAAAAGTGAAGTATCTAATTGGATGTTGATGATTCTTCTTCTTACAACTTTGAAAATCATTCATTTGAATGTATAAAAAAAAATACATCTTTTGGCATACATTTTTTGTGTAACAATAGCTCAATAATTAAACCAACTAGTTTTCATCCATGATGATTAGTGGATTATGTGGCCTTAGGTTTTCTAGATCATGATAAGTATGTATAAATTAATTTGAAATAGTGAACTTCTTAAATTCACTATGATTACTAAGACTATCTTTCTAGAAGTGGTAGGAATGTGACAAAAAAATTCAATCACTTTAATAGGAGTTGAAGTTTGTTTTGAGGTGGAATGAAAAATAAAAATATTCATTGATTTCTCCCTCTTAGTAAATCTATGATGATCCTGATACATATTGGTGTCTAGGTCTCTAAAAAACCATTTATGATTTGATCTATGAACCTACACATACTGGTGATTTGGGTATTATTATATTTTTAAAAATAATTTTCAGATTGAGGATTTATTGTTTTTTTTACAAAACACACTCCTAGGTATTATTATATTTTTTAAACAAGATTGATACTTAAAGTATTGACTATTATTTTACACATTGTTCATTAAATTTAATACAAGATTATTGGAGGATATAGTTTGTTAATACCACCATATGATGACCTGATTAGAGGATAATGCTTTTATTTTCACTCATGGATCTTAAATTGTAAGGATTTATCCCATTTAAGGGGGATATATATAAGAACTTTACCTCTGATTATGATTCTAGAGGATTTGACCTAGATGATCAGTTACCCTATTTAAACTATTTAAGTATGAGATGGAATATATATATATAACTATGTGTGTATGTGGTTTTATGTAGATATATGTACAAATTCTTAATTTGATGAATTCATGTATGTATGTAATCATGATTCAAGATTAAGAGTCCTGATTTTAAATTTATATTATGAGTGGGTTAAATCTCTTTGAGTGTAATTCATATTTCTATTCAACTACTTATTTATTATTGTTTCTATCATCATTGGTCCAAGTTGTATGTTCTTCTATACACCCATTTGCTGTCAACAACATGGGTGGATTAATTATACTAGAATAAATTACCGGTGTTTAGACTTGTATTATTTTATTATTATCTCCAGTCAAATGATCTTGCTTCCATTATTATTTTGAGGTATTAGTTTCTTTAATCATTTTTTCTATCTATAATTTACTTCTATTTGAGTCTTATAATCCTTGTAATACCTTAGTTTTATTATTTACATCACACATATTATATTTTAGGGTGGATTAAGATTCACACACTATAAATATAACAAAAGAATCCTTATTTATAACATTCACCTAGAGAAGTTAAGGTGGGAAAATAAATCTTATCAGTTCAATGAAATCACCCTTACCCTTTCCCAAGGAGTGATTTGATATGTGAATAGGTAAGACTTATTTAATTTTGTTATGTATAAGTACAACTATAACTTATAGGTGGAGGATATTGCTAGTATAGAGTAGTGTCTTAGATATAGATGTATTTTAAGAGGTTGAATATTTTGTTTCATACATAATTATTGTTTTATTTTATTTCATGTATCATTTATAATGATTATTTCATTGATTTATGTATAACAATACATGTTTCCATTTAAATGGATGGTTTGTATTATTTCATGTATATATTTCATTCATGATTTTCTTTTCCCCCTTTTATACCTTCCCCATATAATAAATGGGAAATAAGTATTAAATTAACCCTTAGAACAATTACGATGAACACTTTTTGTGTACCGTATTAATAACTAGTAGAATTAATTTTATTTTTAAGGTGTTTATTTTTTTGGGTTTTTCAAATTATAAATAGGTTATACAATTTTTTTAAATACCAATTTAATTTTTGTGTCCTAAACCATGATGGAATAGTCTCTCCATGTAAATATTTTATCAATCACTACTACTTGGATGCCTTTGTTTTATGAAGTGGAAAGATTGAGGTCTTGGTATATTTTGTATTAGGTTAAAATTAGGAATCCAGGATGGAGTTTTTAAAAAAACCTTTTCCATAATAAAAAATTTATTTAATAGTGTCATCACATATATATAAAAATAAGTTTCATTTCATTGATAGTTAAATAATTAAAAATAAGACATTATATATAAAAATAACCAACTAAGTGGTGGAACTATATCAATATAAATGAACTAGACTAGGATGTAATGACAAAATAAATTAATATATTGGGGTTTATTAATAATTAAAATAAATTAATATAGAATGAAAAAATTATTCGTATCCAATTGTTTTGAACCATCCCCATTTATTGTGTAATTTTAGGTATGTGTGAACCAAATTTTTAAAGAATTTAGTTGTTGGGACTTTAAATCTTTATAAGTGATTGATAAAAACCATTCATTGATGTGGACATATGTATGTATAAAAGTTTATCTATCTTCATTTTACTTGTGATTATACTACAGTTTAAGGCATCATAACTCGGTGATATGGAATTAATCTTCATCCTAGGAGGGAGTAGGGGTTGTGGATTTAGTATTAGGATAATGAGGGTGGTTTACTAAATATATCTCTAAAGGTAATTAGAACCCACACAGTTTGGTGTCAATTACCTGGACACGTCACACCTTTTAAGGATACGTGATAAGGAACAATGTTGTGCCTTTTATGATTATGCACCTATAATATAATAGGTCTTGGTATTAAACCTTATAATGGTTTCCTATGTATGATGGTTAATAATAATAATAACCCACATAGATTGAGATTCATAGTATAAGTTTATGTGACATAATTGGTCTATGATGTTTAATTTTATATGGTAAGGACATTTGTGTTGTGAAATAATTGATAATAGAAGACTAGGTTGGGATTACACATTAGTAGTCTTATTTGATTCATCCTTTCCTTTTTTTAAAAAATGTGAGGGTATGGTTTTAATAACATGGTACATGTCTCAATAAGGAATAGATACTCACATTGGATATGACCTGTTAAAGAAAATATGCTTACTGGAAATGTGGCATATTGATAAATGGTTGACTCATATAGAATATGAACCATTGATAATGATTTTGGGCTTGTGCATGGGATAAACATATAGAGGTGGATAAATCACTAATATATCATAGGGATGATATCATTAATGAGGGAATAATATGGGCTTACACCAAACGAGGATGCCCATATCCTACCTAAGAGTAGGAAGGATATATGTGGTGATTATGCATGGGCTACCTAAAGGTATTTAACATGGTAGGAAAATTTGGTGAAATTTGGGTTTTAAGTATTAAAATAGATCATATACCCTTATATATATCTCCATCACATTTCGTGGATAAAAAATAACACTACTTAATGATTGATCCAATCCAATTATTGATATGGGATGACCAAGATAAACAATACAATCAAGGATAAGTTTCACTAATATCCTCATGATATTGATAGTAATGACCTGAGATTTCACTGTATATTCTCATAAAAAATAATATATTAAATAAAACGTTTCACACAATATACCAAAATAAATAAAAACTTGATATATTTTTGAATATTAAACTTGACTCTTAAAACAAAGCCGATAAATTAACTAGTATAAATTAAAGTAACCGTATCAGTAAATAAATAAATAGGGTAGGAAAAAATGGTATCCAGAAGTGGAAGTCTTCTATAGAAGACCATATTTTTGAGATATGAATAGAGGCAGCTATGTTAGGGTTTTCCTTGGACCAATCCAAATCCAAAATCAAGTAATTATGGCTTGAGTGAAATCATTTACAAGAAAAGATTAATCTTGTAGAACTCACTGCAAAATCCATGCTATCTAAATAACCACTTGTGAATACCATTATTGGTAATGTTACCCTTACTTATTATGTGGTGGTTATACATAGTTTTGTATATGGAATTTATAATCACATAAATATGTAATTATTATTTATAGAATCCAATGAGAATATCAATATAAAATCCTTTTTAATCTTAATACCTTTTGTTTTTTGAGTAATGAATTTCAATATTAAAATTAACTTAGATCACATTTAGATATTAATATACCTAAAAATAATTTCCCATCCATCCAATATATATTTCTTGATAATAAATAAGAATAAAATCACATTATATATAAAAATATGGTTTTAAATTTTTTGTTGCTCCAAACCTTTCACATTTAAATTGGAAAAGATATATAAAATATTAGAAGCTTAAATTAAAAAAATAAAATCCATTTTTGAATTCATCATATCAAAATTTACCCAGTAAGAATTTTTAAACTTTTTCAAAATAGATTTTTTTAGTTGAATTATATGGATTTTATGAAAATTATGATTCATGTGATTTTATCATTATATAAGCATGAACTAAAAGACTAAAAAACCATTTAATTAAGAAAATATGTATTTAAGTAATAAAATTAGGAATTTTAAAACATTATTTGGACATGGAAAACTTATGTCTAATATTTTTATATTTAAAGGAAATCATTACTTTAATAAAAAAATTATTTTTGATAATTTATTTGAATCAAGAGTTTTCATGTTGAAATTTAGTTTTGGATTAATTTTAAAACCACATAATTTTTTTTATAATAAATTAATTTATTCCATCTAAATTAGTAACAATAATAATTTTTTTTAAAAAAATTTAAGCAGAAATCACATTTTGTCTAAAAAATATTTCTTCATTATTACTTGCATTTATTTTAAAATTAAGTTATTACACCTTTTGACATTTTATATAATAAAATTATTTAAAAAATTTAAATCATAAGATTCAAATTAGTTAAAATGTGTAATTTTAATTTTTTTTAATAAAAATTAATTATTAAGGTTAAAAATTACTTACCTCGGTAAAAAGTAAAAATAGTAAAAAGTATTTTACTAATAAGAAAAGGGAAAAACATGAAAAAAATGTTTATAAATAGATTCTTGAGTTTTTTTCAATAAAAATAAACCCTTTTCCATAATTCCCCCTTTTAATCCCTTTTCCCTTTAATAGTGAAATAAAATTATTGAAATTTAATGGGTATTTCCGAAACTAACCTTCTCTTCAATTATAACAAGGTAACACTTCCACCACTTCAAGACTCAAATTTACTTCGAATTTATTTTTTAAAAATATTAAAAATTTATCCTCATAGATACTTTTATCACTTATAAATGATTTTATTCACCTTTAATTTACATAGGTCTTTATTTCCAAGTATTTTTCTAAGAGAAAACTCGAGCTTCCAACATGCGTATTACTTTCCATTGAAATTTTCCTTTAATCCACTACATTATAACCTTGTAAAAATTTATTAATATAATTAAATAATTATATTTAGTATCCAAAAATGTAAAAATATTAATTTAAAAAATTATTCAATGCTTTATATCGACTAATTAAAATAAAAGCATTGTTAGGGAATGTGTGCGGACTACCTCCTCCATGAAGTGATATTGTCTATTTTTCCAAAACACCAATAATGGTTATTTTTATTGATTTTATAGATGAATAAATATGATATTTAAAAAATAAATATGATTATGAAATTTCAAAATATTATATACTCTATTTCTTGGTCTTATATTGATAAATGGAGGCATTAATCATGCATATATACGGACTACCACATCTATGAGAAATTAGTTTTATTTGTCATCACCAACCACTATGGATGGATTTAAAAATATTCTTAACATATTAAAATTATTTTAATTAAAATATTAATATTCTTGATATTGTGAAACTATTTTACATTTATATACACTGTGTTCAACATATATAAGGTGTCAAAAAAAATTGATCGAACAACCTCAAGTAACTGGCATAGAAAAGAAAAATATATAATAAAAAAATACCACATGATAATAAATGATAAATATTAAAATAAATATAGAAGAAAAAGGTTTTTAATAAGGTATATAATAAAATTAATTTAATTATTCAGTAAGTTATGCACATGAAAATAACATATTAAGAATAAGTTAATGATGTTTTGTCTCAATTTATCTTCATAGAGACATGTTTTAATATTTTGCACCAATTAATTATTTATATGGTGTATATACTATACAAGAATATCTTTTGGATTAATCTATGATTTAATTCATGATATATATATATAGAACTATATGGTTTTTAATATTCCAATGATGTTTGATTTAAAAAAACTAACTTTGTATGTGTTTCCATCTCAAATTCATCTATTGGAGACATGATTTTTATTATGAACCCAATTATATTTAAGTGGTATAAATTATAGATAATTTATAATTTTTATTATGAAATACCATTTATTTAGGGTAATTGATGTTCAGTTTAAATATGTATCTCTTTCAAGAGGTTTTATGTTTAATGACCCTCAAATTGTGAGGGTTTTTCTTGACGAAAATATTTTTCTAGATTCCTAATCATTCCACTTAAATTATAAATTTTTAAGATTTAATTATTCTACCCAATTATGATGTCATGTTTTAATTAAATCATATTTTATGGGTACATCATTTTTTACCCTAAAATATTCTTTTTATGAATATATTATTTCAAAAATAAAATGTAAATTTTTAAGAATAATCCCCATATCATTTAATAAGTTTTCCCCACATCTATGTTTTTACTTCCCAAAAATATTTTCCTTTCCATAGAATAAAATCTATTTTTTTATCTCAAATAATTCTTATATTAATTTTTTTTATATTTTAAAATAACACATTTTAACCTTTTAAAAATATTGGTTTTCAATATAGGAATTTTAAAATACTTATAAAGATTTTCCGTACTATAAAATTATATTATTAATTTACAATTAAATTCTTGAGAAATATTTTATTTGTTATTAAAGAATTGTTATTAGATTTTCTAAATTAATACTTTAATAAATTTTCTATTCATCTTAAAAAAATTATTTTGAAAGTTACTTGAAAATAACATCTTTTAAAGATGATATTATGAAATTATTTTTAAGAAAAATATCATTTATAATTTCTCTTTCATTTTTAAATAATTATCCCCCAATTAAGCAATAGAATCACCCTATGTGTTCTACTTTTTAATAATAATTTTTGGTAGTATTTTTTTTGGTATCAAATGATCATGTTTTTTTATGTGATAACATTTGGAAATTTTGTGAAACACATTTCTATTATATAGGTTATTTATGAGAAGATAAATGATTTATTTTATATTGAACTCATATGTATGGATGATGATGGATTGAGTCCCACATCTCCCCCAATTAATTGTTTATGATTTTATATCTCATGAGATAACTATGGGAATCATGTAAGGAATGCTCGCTCAACTATGTGAATTGAGTATGGAGTGCTCACTACAGTATAGAAATTTATTAGGGATGACTGCTTCACAATTGGATTTAGGTGGTGATGCTTAGTACACAATTAAATACTAATCTATGTTTTTTCTTGTAACACTTATTTTTCCTAGGATATTTTTTATTTCAAATATATGAAAGATGTTTATAAAATTACATGTTCTAAAGATATTATGATTTCTTAAGTTATAATTTTATGATTAATTTTATTTTAATTATATAAAAATAATACATGTTTTTTTTGATATTTCTTAGGTATTATGTTTCTAAGTCATGATACATAATTATAAATAAAATTTTATGACTGTCACTTATGATCCCATGTTATTTTATCTGATATTTCTCCCTTACTCATGTTTTCCCCCATGTTTATAATCTAACAAATATTATTGGTTGATAATTTTCCCTTACTGACCATTCAATCTCAACCATTTAATATATTTACATTCACAAAGTTATGAATATGATTATATCATAAAATATTTCTAGAATAGGGTCATAGGAGTATTTGATGGATAAATATTCACATGTTTGTAAAAAAATTTATATATGTAGATAGCCTCCAAGACACTAAAATTTTTGGTCATTGAGTTGTGAGGATATCTGTGAGATATATAATTTAAAACAAATAATCAATTTATTATTTATATATGTTTATCTTGTATCACCATATTTTGTATCAATTATGATTTTTAGTTATTTTTGTTGATTAATTTAAATAAATTTGGTAAATCCCTGGAGATAAATCAAATAGATAAGTCTAAATATAGTATAACATCTTTGAGTTTTGAGAAATTAGTGATTATATGGTTTTCATAGAAAATAAATTCCTATATAGATATTGGAAAGTGGATATATGATCTAGATAATTTATTCCAAGGGTTAATAAGAATAAATATGCATTGTTGGGTAATAAATCAACCATGACCTGGTGCACAAAAAAGAGGCCTAACTGCACACATGTCTTGATGATCTGAGGGGATATGTTTTGGTTGATATCATACTCTATATGAACTATTTTTATGGATTTATTACTATAAGGGAATAGATTAATAAGTATGATAAAATCCAACAAAATGTTTAACAATGAGTAATATAGGTTAAACTAAAATAATATTAGACTAACATGAAAGCATTAAATAATAAAATTTTTTATGGGTGAATTCCTTTCATGATATTTTTTTTCAATCATGGTAACTCATTTCTGGTTTTAGTAATGTATGAAACCATAAGTAACAAAGTTAAAAATGGTGTCTAAGTACAATGCAGAGATTACCTCAATGTACAACCCCTTAAACTGAGAGTTGGAGTGATAAACCTTATGATTATGCCAAACTGACTATCATGGAATATGATTAATAATATGAACATATTTTAAGTCTAAATCAAAACAAAAAATAGACAGATGGATCCTTACGAAAGAAAAAGTGATGGATATAATGATGGAAATAATGTTCAATTACAAATATATAAAAAATGTGGAAAGAAGAATCAGGGGAACTGGAAGGCGCTTTACTTGTAGAAGAGGGGGTCATTGAGATTCTAATTATCATAGTAAAAGAAAGAGGCCGGTTAACATGATGAGATTAGAAAACATGAATATAAAATGACCACTAATAATCCATTACCTTAAGTGTGTAAAACATGGAAATTATTTAAGTTAGTGTAATAATCGAATGGATGATAAGGATGATAGGAATGGAAAACCACCACAACCAAGGGAATAAGGTGGATCTTATTCAATGTATACCAATGAGATTTATTTTTATAACTAAATCCTACACTTTAGAATTTCGAATATGGGATCCTTATTCTTGCTATTCTAATTTTTTTATATCATTTTTTAATTGTATCACCCTTATGTTTTGTTTACCAAATAAAATATCTAGTCATATGATGGTTGCATTTAAAAATTTATGTTTATGAAAATATAAATCTTAGTATGGTTCATTTAGAAGGATTTAATGTAATTCTAGTAGTGGATTAAATATTATGACATATACTCCATATTCAATGATCATGGTTAGATTAAGCACATAATCTTCTATGTTATAAAAAATGGATGGGTTAGAAAAAATAACTATTAAGCATTATGAATAGATCTTAAAATCAATATAATAGTATAATAAATCAATGAATCATATTTTTCATCATATATTTATTCACCACCACTGTGTGCTGGCCTTAATGTTTCCTTAAAAGTTTAAAGAACAATTATAATAGTGGATATTGAATATAACCCAAACAATTTCCACTAATAGAACAAGACATGGTGGTTAGGAAAAAAGGGGGAAGATTTTTAGTGACCTCAGGGCTGAGAGTAGTTCAAGAATTAGGTTTGATTCTCCAGATCAGATGATACCATGAATCATGTGTGTGAAATAGTTTAGGTCTCAGAAATACCTATTTGAGTACATAAGGATCCACTTGAATCGAATGTGGTAGGGAATTCACACCCACTAAGATTTGACATAGATGGTTTCATAGAGTGGAAAATGTAAGGAATGGTGTGAAAATTAAATTAGGATATTAATGGATATATATTTAATCTATTGATATTGGTGAGGAATAATATAGAGAGGGCGTAGGCTGTTGTGGTGGAGGGGGACACCACAAAAAGGGTTTGGAGGGGTTTGAACATGGATCTCGATGAGCCTTATGTGGAAAAGTGGGATTATTCATCGACTTCATCATTCAACCACAACTTTCCACCAACACCATATAGTAGAAGAAACATAAGGGATGAGAGATATGTGTGTTTGATATAATTATTATAAAAATTGGTAATACCATTTTATACTTTAAACCTATTTATGATAATCTATAATTATAGGCCTGAACTATGAAATCAAGGAAAAATAAAATAGTTCTTAGAACTAAATCAAGAGAGATATTTAATACTAATTGTTAATAAGAAACACAATATTGGTATTGTAATAATTATAAGTAAATATAAGTGACTGATACTTCATCATAAAAATTAAATCTCAAGTCATCATATATATACCCTTAGTTAAATTCATTAGTAAGTAATAATTAAAACTACAAGGGCATAATTTAATTCAGGGGAGAATATAAAACCCCAAGATTTCATTATGAATTCTCCTTAAAAAAATAATATATTAAATACCTTGTTTCATACACTATATCAAACCAAAATAAAAAAAACCTTCAAATATTTTGAATATTAAATTTTACCATTAAAGATTAACTAAGAAGTTAACTGGTATAAATTGAAATAAGAACATAGAAAAATAATTAAATAAAGTAGGAATAAATGAAATTCAAAATTCACATTCAGATATTTAAAACCCATTTGTCTAATATCAGAAGATAGGTAGCTCCACTAGGGTTTTCCTTGGACCAATACCAAGCCGAAATCATGAAATTAAGGCTTTAAAGAAATCAATTATGAGAAAAGCTTAATCTTGTATAACTCATTATTAAATTCATGCTTGAAGAATCACCACCCAAGAATTCCAATACTAGTTATCATACGATTAGATCTTATATGTAGGTTATAAGGAGTTTGGTAAGTGGAGATTAATATGATATCAACATGTAATTATTATCTATCAAATAAAATTAGAAGATTAATATAAAATCCATTTTAATATTAATACCTTTTATTTTTAAAGTTATATGTTCCTACATAAAAATTAAGTTATATCAATTTTAAATATTAATATATATAAAAATAACTAATAATTTTAGTAAAAAATATTGTTTCTAATTTTTTTTTTGATTTTATCCTTAAGTAAGCATGACCAGGAGACCAAAAAACTTTTTAATTAATAAAATATGCATTTAAGTAATAATATTATTCATTTTAAAATATTATTTTGAAATATAAAACCTATACCCAATATTTTTAAACCTAAAGTAAAAAAATTACTTTAACAAGAAAACTACTTTTAGTCTTTCCATTGAATCAAGAATATTTCAGGTTAAATTTGTGTTTGGATTACATTGAAGGAATCAAAAAATTTATTTTATCTTTATAATAAATAAAATTATTCATGAAAATTATTAACTATGATAATTTTATCATTTACATAAATTTTACGTTTAAAAATACATTTTGAATAAAAATTGTTTTTATGTGATTATGTGCATTAATTTTAAAATAATCTATTTGAAAACATTATAATTTTTATTTTATAAAATGGATTAAAAATATGGTTTTTTAAATTATGTATTAACATAAATCTTATTTTTGTTCATTAAAATTAGTTACTACAGTTAAAAATTAATTACCCTAGTAAAAAGTATTTCACTAAGGGGAAAAGGATAAAAAATGTTAAAAAATGATATAAAATAGTTAGTTGAGGTTTGGCTCCACCAATACTCTCTATATTTTCTGATTTACCTTTTTTTGAATCCCTTAAACCTTTATTAGTGAAATAACATTACTGGAATTCTATGGGGTGTTTCCAAAACTACCCTTCTCTTAACTGATAGAAATTTAACACTTACTCTACATCAAGACTCACTTATCCTTTAAATTTCTTATTGAAAAATCTAAAAATTTTCTATTATTATATACCTATAACACTTCCATAATATTTTTATCTCCTTTATTTTTAATACCTTCATTTACAATATATTTTCCAAGAGAAAAATCAACTTCCAACGCTAGTACTACTTTATTTTATACTTTTATTTTATTATAATATATTATAATATTATCAAAAATTATTAATATAATAAAATAAGTATCATTTTAATACTTAAATATATTTATATTAATTTAACAATAATTTTTCATTTCTTTCTATCCACTATAGAAAATAAAAGCATCATTAGAGTGTTTGTGTAGACTACCACCTCTATGAAGCTATACTGTTTTTTTCATAAAATCCTTTCATGGTTGATATTAATGAAGATGTTGATGAATAAATATGATATATAAAATATAAATATGATTCTTAAACTTCAGATTATTATACAATTTGTTTCCCTGTCTGCTGTTGAGAAATAAAACTCTAATTATGCATATGTGCGGACTACTGCCTCCACGAGTAAAGAGTTTAATTTGGCATCACCACACACCATAAATGACTTTAAAAAAATATTTAATATAAATAATTATTTCCATGTCACTATTAATATTTTGGATACCATGAAATTATTTTTTAACACTTTCTACCACGGCCAGCAAACTAAGGAGTTATGAAAAAATTAGCTAAACAACTTGAATAAACCTATATAGGATTGAAAAGTATATAATAAATAAATATAATAAGGTGAAAAATGTTCCATATTAAATTAAAAAGTTATGAATAAGGTTACTATTCAGTAATTTAGTCATGTGAAAAAAATAAACCAGGATCAAGGTAAGGGTTTTATGTCTCAATTTCTCTTCATTGAGAGATGTTTTAATATTATGCACCAATTTCTTATTTTTATAGTTTATATACTGCCTAAAAATGTATTATGGAACAATACATTATTTAATTCATTATATATATGTAACCATATTATATTTAATCTTTGAATGACTTTTGATTAAAAAATTACAAAATTTTTAAGGGGTTTCATCTAAAACTCCTCTATTTGAGATATTTTTAGTATTACGAACCTAATTCAATTTAAGTTGTGTATATGCTACATATTTGAGATTTTATGTCATGAAATTCAATTTATTCATGGTAATTAAAGTTCAATTTAAATCCCTCTCTATTTTAATAGGTTTTTTTTAGTACTACTCAAATTGTAAGGGGTATTCCTAACTCAAATATTTTAATTGAGTCATAATCACTCCACTTAAATTATAATTTTTCAAGATTAAATTCTCTAACCATATGATGGTGTTATGTTGAAATTTCTACTAATTTTTGGGGTAAATAAATTTTCAAATTGAAGACTTATTCTTTGATGAATCTATTATTTCATAAAACAAGTAATTTTGTTAAGAATAATTAACATTTATTTTAATGGATCTTTCCCCCATATCTATATTTTTAACTCCTGAAAATTTGATTCATTACCTAATGAAAAATAATTTTTTTTATCTCCAATGATAATTAGATTCTTTTAAAAAAAAAACTTTTTCATTAACATTTATTGATGTTGTTTTTTATTAAATGCATTTTATAATACTAAAATGTATTTTCCTTACCATGAACTTATATTATTAATTTCCAATTCATTTTTTGAAATATTTTATATTTCTTATCAATGTATATTTATTGGATTTTTTTAAATTAATGTTTTAAGAAGTTTTATTTTTATCTTCACAAAATTGGTTTTTGGAAAGTGACTTGTAAATCACATTTTTTAAGATGATATTATGAAATTATATTTATGAAAACCCCCTTTTTGATTTCTCTTCAATTTTGAATGGATTATTCCATAATAAAGTAATGTTTATAATTTAACATATATGCTGTATTTTTCAAAACTCTATTTGGGAGATCATGTTTTTCATATTAAGTGAACATGTTTTTATGTGATTCCATTTGAAAAGGTTATGAAACTGTTTTTCCTTCCATGGGTTATTTATGGGAATATGACTGAATTTATTTAATATGATTCATATCTATGGATGATGATGGGTGGGGTCCCATATCACACTCCAAGTAATTTTTAAGGTTTTATATATCATGAGATGACTATGGGAATCAAATAAGGAATACTTGATCCACCATGGAAATTGAGTATGGAATTCTCACTCCACTATGGGAATTCGACTGAGATTCTTTCACTACTATGAGAATCGGGTAGTGATTCCTACTCTACAATGAAATTATTATATATTCTTATTCTTATGCTACTTTTTTTATAATATATGATTCATTTCCAAGATATTCCAAATGTTTATGAAATTTCATGTTCTAAAGATATTCCACTTTCATATGTTATGATTTCATGTTTTGTATTGTTTTCATTATATGATCCTATGAAATGTTTTTATGACATTTATTGGGTGTTATGTTTTTATGACATGGTCTATAATGATAAAATTGGTTTTAAAAATTCCACATACAATCACATGATATTTTTAGCTGATATTTTTTCCTTACTCATGTTTCCCCCATAGTTATGATCTAACCATTATGACTGATTAATAAGTCTCCCCTTCTGAGCATTAAAGCTAAAAAATTTCTTATATTTCTATTTCGTAATTTATTAAGATGATTATATAATATTATTTTTCCAGAAGACGGTCTACAGGATGACAATTATGGATAAATGTTTACAAGTGTTGTATAATATGATATTTATATAGATAATCTCTATGATGCTGAACCTTTTGGTCCTTCAGATGTTTGACTATCTATAAGATGCATTATATAGAACATGGAATCAATGTATTATTTATGTATGTTTATCTTGGGTTACCATGTAGACCCTTGTTATCAAGGGAATACATAATTTTAAATACCATAATTTTTTTATTGGTTAGGGGGAAAATATGGAAAGAATCCATTATCAAGGTAATAGTGTAAATAGTAATTAACCACACCAATATATACGGGTCAAATGGGGGCCCACTATAAATTTTATTTGGCCTTAAACCGTCTTCTTTATGAAGAATCATTCCTTATGAATGGTTATGTTCTATCAATGAATTTTAACATGAACTACCTTCCTCCGAAAATGACCCCCCTCATTAATGAACTTCGTAAGATAAGAACATAATGCTTTTATAAAACTCCTTATATGATTATGAAACATCTGATACTCACATAGGTTTTATACAGTACACTATTTATAATTGAATTTAAAAATTATATATATTTTTTCCCTAAATTATAAAGACTTTTACTTTTTTATAGATATGACTTTGAGACAAGTTTCATGAGCCTCTAAAATTAAGATAAATGAAATTATCGATAGTGTTGATTCTGGTCAACATCATTGTTTTTATCAAGGAAAATACTTCTCTTAAAACTCATGGGAGGAGTTCATCCAAAATTTCCTATATTAGAGAGTTTATCTCTTTTTGTGTTCAAAATACTGAGTGACCTTGTCATTACAGCACCACAATTAGGTAATCAACCAATAAATTATATTAAACACAACCATGAATTATCTAGTATCAACATCTTGGTAAAAATATGATTCATCATGGAGTAAAAACACATTAAATGTCCTGTCCCTGCATATACCCCTTTATCAGAAGGAATGGAAATTAATTATAGGGATCAATGACAATATCTACCCATTAATCCTTAATAAATATACTGCTAATAATATATTGAGATGGTCCTGATGTTGGGAACTTATCTTCAGAATATTGGGTATGACCCTACCAGGTACAAATATTTTTTAAAGATTTCAGGATGGAACTGATGGTAGTCAAACTTTATAAAGCAGTATGGGTGTCATAGTTATTCATTTAATATAAAATAAATATTATACCATACTTGATCAGCTGATGGAGTGTGAATACAGATAAATTCCATTTGATGAAAAAATAGATTTATAAAAGTCTATGGGATGTAAACATGCTCATTGGGGATATAATTTTGTGGGAGTTATAAGATGGGTTCACCCCTTTTTCTTATATATAGAATAATGAAATGAGGACTCCCCCACTTATAGAGGATCTAGTTTGAATAGAATGGTAAAAAATATGAAAATATATTTTTCATTAGATCTATTATCCCTTTAGTACCAATTATGAGTTATTTATCATAACAAAAGACTAGTATCCATGAATAAGAATACCTTATAGATTTCAAACTAGAAAAATCTACGCGCTTCCTAGTGCCTTGTGTCCAATATTTGAGGAAGGATTCTATATAAACTAAGGTTGGGAGGTCACCCCTAGGTCTATTAGTTGGTTCATTTGGTGGCCTCTTTAGCTACTTTATTCATTTTATACCTCTTCTTGATGTGCTAGTCACACACTATTTTATAGAAATGTACCTTTATAATGGAGGCCCATTAGGAAATGAGAAGGTGAATAAACTTGGTAGTATTAATGTTGTATAATTTTCACCAACCTCTCAAGAAAATATATATGGTTAATTATCTACTCAAAATCATTGTTCCATTTTAGGTATTATGGGATTAAATATAAACACATATGGGTCCATAAAAATTTATCAACAACCAACGCATTCTGGTGCTTTATTTGAACCATATATGTAGTGCTTAGGTGGAGTTAGGCCATTCCTATTGGATGAATATGACATTTGAGGCATGATAAACTATTATAACCAGTTCATATGCATCCTATATCAATACCCAAATATAATCATTGATAAATAAATAATTGATAATCACCCATATCATTCATATCTGATATATCTATGATAGGTCATTTTGGTGGCCAAAATTTATGGGAAGACCATCTATGAGGGATATTCACCATAAATTTAAGTGTTGGTTTCTCTATGTTTGGAATGTGTGACCTTCCTTGCCTGAGAGTGTATGAATCAAATGAAACCCCATAGAGGTACATCAGTTCAAGCTAATTTTTTTGTGACTTAGAAAAGAATTTGGGTTATACTTTCAATAGTTGATGTCACTTTTGGGTGTGTAGACGCCGGAAAAGTCCGTTGTTCCCAAACAAAGCTCCGGATGCGGAAAGCGAAGTGATATTTGGAGTCAGAGGCACGTTCCGGAGGGCCCGGAGGACTTGCGCGAAATTTCAGAGGTTCGCGCGCAAAGGTGAGTCGCGGCGCGCAATCCTCCCGGGATGCGCGCAATGCGCTGGGCCGGCGCGCTATTTTGCGCGCCCGCGGCCTGCGCGGCGCCCTTTGCGCGTCGGGTCCTGATTTCGCGCCCGCGAAGCGAATTGCGCGCCCGAGACCGGATTCCGCGCCCGGGGTTGCCTATAAATATAAGGCGACCCCCGACGTTTTGAAGGTTGCCAGAATCCGAAGCGTCGCTCGTTCGCGCAATCCAACCCCCTCCGCGCGCAATGCCGATCTTCAGGTAACCTCCTTTCTTTCGCTCAATAGAGCCTTGGGGTCCGCCTTCGCGCGCAATCCCCTTGGCTCATTTCCTTTGAATAAATTTCAACCCGAAGGCCTTTGCGCGCAAAAGAAGCCTCTTGCGCGCAATCCGCCCCCGGGTGCGCGCAATCCGCCCCGATTGCGCGCACCCCCCATTTTCAAAGTGGCCATTCGTTAGAGAATGAGCCGTTGCCCCCGCGCGCTATCCGAAGCCCGGCGCGCGCAATCCCAACCATCCGCGCGCGAAGCGCTGGCCCAATTGCGCGCCAGCCCGCCATTTTGCGCGCCGACCCGCGGTTTTGCGCGCAAAGCTCCTCTTTTGCGCGCAACCCACCAGGGTCGCCTCCCTTGACCCCCCGAGGGTACCCGCCTGCGTGGCGCCCGATGATCCTCATCCTGGGCGCCCGAACCGTGCGTTGTCTTCCCGTGCAGCCTTCCAGACTCGTGCGAAGTGACACGGACCCATCGGCGGCAATATTCGTCCAGCATGACGTTAAACTGCATATACGTCCAGCATGACGTTAAACTGCATATTCGTCCAGCATGACGTTAAACTGCATATTCGTCCCGCATGACGTTAAACTGCACGTATGTCCCGCATGACGTTAAACTGCACATCCGTCCAACATGACGTTAAACTGTACTACGTCCAAGCTGCACGACGCTAAACTGCCTAGCCCCCATCGTCCGCGCTGCAAGACGTTAAACTGCCAAGTGTTTCGTCCTCAACACACGACGTTAAACTGTACTTCGTCCGGCAAGACGTTAAACCGTCCGCCTCGTCCTCAACACACGACGTTAAACTGTACTTCGTCTGGCAAGACGCTAAACCGTCCGCATCATTCGATCCCGTGCCTCGCACGCAGGGTCTCCCCCGGTTTGGATGTGGCCCCCACCCGCTCGTCTCTGCAGGGATGTCGGGATTGTCCCCCTTTTGGGACGATTTAATGGGAGAGGCTTTTCCCTACGGGGGCAGGGTATTACAAACCCCTAGTTTCTCGTGGGAGGCTGCACATGTGTATCTCCATTGCGCCTCCCCACGGCCGAAGCCAGTAGAGGGTATGACTGGGATCGAGGTGTCCTCTGCTTTCGGTCCAAGTCCCTTCCAACTGAGTTTTGCCACCCGGGCTGCCCCAAGTGCGTAAGTCCTGACAGAATGAACTACGTGGACTTTGATCCCTGTCTTCTATACAGGGTACGTAGGAAGCCTCCCTGAGGTTCAAGCCCGCCACCTGGTCGTCCCGGTCGTATTTACATCGGTTCGTCCATCAGTGGACCCCTCCAGGGTTCACGCTTGCGTCGATTCACCTATGAATCCGCCCCTGTGGGAGACTGCCCGTGTGTATCTCCACGGTGCCTCCCCACAGCCCCCCTTTTTCCATTTCTCCTTTTATCGTCCAGCATGACGTGAAACTGTGATCCACCCGGCCGTTCCATCCCCCTCTGTGCGAGGTGGTTCGGTTCAATCCTCCGCCCGGCGGCCTCGACCTCTTCGTGAGTCGGCTTGCCGACGTCCAGCATGACGTTAAACTGTATACCCGAACTACGTTGACTTTGATCCATGCTAACGCGCGGTACGTAGGAAGCCCCTCTGGGGTCCAAGCTCTTCACTGCATCATCCATCCTGATCCTTACCCGGGCCGCCACATCCAGGTGGGGTCATGCCACTTCACTCCACTCCATGTTACTTGGGAAGCCGCCCATGTGCTGGCCCCAGCGTCGGAGGTTCCCCGCAAGGGGTTCTGTCATCTGATCCACTTTTCGTGTTGATCGGTCCGATGCCGTCCCCGCTGGACGTTAAACTCGCGGCATACCCCGTGTTAAACATGGGAAGCTGAGGAAAACCTCAGGTGACACAGTTCCCCGCACCCAGTGCGGGATGCCTCAGGCCATCATGCCTTCGAGAATCCCTATTAGGGATGGAAGACAGACGTGCAGAGCCGCAGTGTTACGACACGCCCCCAGCACCCAGAGCCACCCGGCCTTCTCACCGCAGGTTGCTGCCCCGACCAGACCCCTTGGAGCGTCCGGGCGGAAGCAGCATAATTAACCGGTGTCCATGAAGATATGGCGCTGGGAACGAGATTCACGAACATTCTTAAGTCTATGAGGGAGACCCGGATTAGGCGACGAGTTCCGAGGAGACGTCCAAGGAAGGAGGAGCCGACATCCCATCATCCCGGTTTCGATCAAGGAGCAGACGCCCCTGAATAAGGGACGAATGCCGCCCGCCCTTGGAAAGCGGGACTACGGGGCCACAAGCCGCGCGCCCATCCCCTCGGGTTGACGGGTGCACGCGCGAACGCGTCCTGGCGGAACAGCGTAACCCGACGCACATCCGCACCGAAACAGAAAAATGGTGAACCCGACGTGAATCTCTTCTCCTCGATACGAAGACCGATGGCTTTCAGAGGTGTTGGAAGACCGGCATGTTGCCCGGCCAAGCATTCAGTCTTACCCGCCAGGGGCTGGGGAAGTGAAATCGGGCACTCCGTCTCGCAACGTCGAGGGCCTGGGTTCCCCCCACGGAAGGCGTCGTGGCGCTAATGGTTGGTTGTCGATTCCTTTTTCCTGTCAGTGTTAATGGGTTCTTCTCCCTGCTTTCAGAAATCAGGTCGCCCGATCCAGTGCCCGATCGCCACCCGCCCACTGGCGCAAGGATAGGGGAAACACCGACGCGGCTACTCCGCGCGGCCCCGCCCGTTCCACAGTCGTCCCAGCAGCCGCAATTGCGGGACGACCACGCCCTCTCTCCCCCTCGGAGGTCATCCAGAGAAGGGTGATCAACACCCTGGTGCGGAGATACGAGGAAGAGGGAGTCATCCCCACTAGGGAAATGGCTCGCCTAGACCTTGAGGAGGCTACGCCTCGCCACCACCGCCGCCCCCGAGGGCCGCGCAGGGAGGCACCGCTACCTACCTCAACGTCCAATCGCTTCGGGAGTTTATCCCCGGAGCGCTCTGACAGTTCCCTCCCCTATGCGGATGAGGTGGAAGATGCCCGGGATCACCCTATCCGGGATTCGCTCCAGGGATCTACGGTAAGGACTCCCGCCAGGCCACGGCGACACCGCCGCCAGGCCTCTCCAGTCGAAGAGCGGGCTCTCCACCTGCCCGCGCCGCTCATCCCGACTCGTCTGTCTCGACGCCAACGTCAGGCACGAGCGGAAGAGGATGCCCACCTTGGGGCTCTAGCAACAGCGGCCGCATTGGCCCGAGCCACTGCTGGCTCCAGTTGCCAGGCCTCTGTGCATCCTGAGCGGGGGAACTCCTATGCCCGACCTGGATCGAGGCCCCGACCGCCCCAAAGGCAGGTTGGGTCGACTCTCCCGGTCGCTGGCACTGGCAGTAGCCACCGCGGACCACCTCGCGGTAGCGCTACTCACCGGCAGGGTCTACTCTGTGTGGCCGATCCAGGAGGCGTGGGTCATCCCACCTTCCAATCCCGGCCCGGAGGCCTGCCCGGAATCATCTCTCCCCGCGTCCCCTTTGATATCTGTCCCGGTGCCCCTCGCACCTTGGTTCCCAGTCCTCTTGGCCCCAGCACCAGTGCGGCCGGAGGGCGCCAGGACAGAGATCAGCCCTGCCCCGAAGAACCACCCAGGGGCAGGAAGGCAAGGCGTCGACACCGAGGGAAGAATGTTACGGAATTCCGGACAGAGATCCGATCGGTTTGCTTCTCTGACTCAGAGGCGGAGTACGATTCGGCGACAGAGCCCCTTCCCCAATACCGCCAGTCAAGGGCAGGGGTAGGAATGCGGCACGTCAGCCTCGTGCTCCCCGAGAGCGAGATCGATGTGATCCCCGCTTCTCTCCGAAGGTATATCCGGAGTAACGAGGGCCTGGTAGACCCCCAAGGATCATACTTGTGGTTGGTACCGGCCCCTCCAGAAGTGCCTTCCGTCTCGATCGGAGAAGCCGGAGACTTTTTCTGGGGACCGACGGTCGAACCACGATCTGGTGCGCCCTCGGCGAGCACCGATGCTACGGCAGGATGTTCTCTCGCCGGCCCGTCCTATCGTGATGTGGTAGCCAGGGCACCGCCACCCTTAGAGGGCGGCCCGAGATATGGAGGCCAATCGGCCTGTTCGCCGTATTCACTGCCGGCCAGCCCGTCGGCCCGGCGGCCCGCCTCGGCACCACTACCAGTTTCCCGTCCGTTCCCAGCCATTGAAGAGGACCAAGGAGATCTGGATCCCGAGTTTGAGTCATGGAGCTTCTGGACCGTCCTTGCAGAGGGCCACTTCCCTGAGAAGTTTTGGCCAGTCGCAGGACCGGGCTTTGATGCACCCGAATCGCTCACCCCGGATGAGTTCGAATGCTTCCGCCGAACTCTCCGGGAGACTCGCTCCTGTCTTCACCGCCTACAAATGCCATACCCCGGGAGTCAAGCGCACCTGGAGGATATTGGTGAGCAGTGCCGTCAAATTGACCTGGCCATGCTCCCCGCGGTTCGGCACCCCGGGTCATTTGGGCACCACGAGGCCCTCCAACAACGATGCGTTGAGTGTTTTCAAGTACTCCGCAAAGTTATCGAGGAAGCCACTCCCCACGTGTATATCCATGGATGGGGGCAGTACGCTGCCCTACGCTTCAGTGTGATCCGCCGACAGCCCGATTCGCTGGGTGGCCCTGAGGGTATATCCCCAGGGACAGGAACGGTCAATATGGCTGACCTGTCGGGAGAGGGGAACGACTTGGAACTTCTCGACGGGGGCTTCCCCCCCCGAAGACAAGCCGTCGTCAGATCCATCGGTGAGAGTTACTCGTCATCAGAGAAACCTCCTGGGGCTCCCCGCACCCACTGAAGCACTGACGTTGAGCCGAAACGTCAGCAAAGGAAAAGAGCACAGCGAGGCTATAAGGCCCGCCGACCCATCTGCCTCCATGCAGAGGGCAGAGGAGGATCCCGAGAAGGCTACGCTACGTCAGCAGCTCGCCGAACAGAAGAGGCTGGTTGACCAGCTCCTCGTCGAGCGCGCTGCAGAACGGCGGCCTGACTACGGTGATCCCAGGCCAGGACAGCAGGGACCGGAACAACCACACCTCGATGAGACTCTCCCGGGAAACCGTGATTACGCCGTGTTCGCCGACAGGAGAGAGGCCATTGCCTACGGCAAGAGGGCGCGGTATGTTTCGCCACACCCTCCCGAGCGGCGTGACTACCTGAGAGATCCCGCTCGGATTCCTCCCGCTGCCCCAAGGGCCGCTCCGCCCGCCATCCCACGAGCTGCCGAGTTCGACGACCCGGTCGACGACCCGATTGAAGGGCCATGCAATGCGCTCGTGGTTAGAGATCCTCGCCAGGACTGGAACCCATGTCCGAACGATCCGATGGCGGCCCTCATTGCCCGCTTGGAAGCCTTGGAGACTCGGCAAGTGGCGATCCCACCGGACGGCAAGCCCTACCCAGCATGGGTGGATGACATGTCGGCGCCTCCGGGATTCGGGAATCCCACTTTCGCCCCCTTCAACGGAACTGGAGATCCGCCACAGCATTTAGCCCACTTCAACTCGAGGTGCGGGCCTATGTTGGGGACTCCGGCGCAGCAGGAGGCCGCTAAGCTTCGCTGCTTTGTTCAGACACTGGAAGGGCCAGCATTTGTCTGGTACAGCCAGCTCCCCGTCGGGTCGGTAACCAGCTGGGAGGACCTCCGTAGACAGTTCCTCTACCAGTTCAGTTCCACGACCCGGAAGACAAGTATCGCAGACCTCTTCAAGTGCAATCAGAGGCCTGATGAGCGAGTCGCGGACTTCGTCGCCCGATGGAAGGGTCTCACGTATTCCCTTGACATGCCATTGACTCAGGAGTAGTTGCTGACAATGTGCGTCGGGAACGTCAAGACCGAGCTGGTCCCTTCCCTGATCACTCAGAATTACCCCGGAGGGTTCAGGGACTTCTCAGACAAAGCTCAACGTCTTGAGGAAGCCCTGCAACAGGCCAGCCAGGCACACCCGCTGCCCCCTATGATTCCTGCAAGGAGAGTCAGTAGGGCTGAGCCCGCTGCTGTTGCCCAGATAGAGGCCCCTAGGCCGTTGGAGCTGCTGCCGGTGAGGCCAGCTCCACAGCCTCACAGGAATCCGCCTCCACGGGCTCAGTTCCCGGCCCAGCAGCGGCAGCCCCAGAACCGGCCGTCCCCTCCGCGTAATGTACCGCCGCAACCCAGGCGAGATAATCAGGGTCCACCTCCTCGGCCATCCCCTCTAGCCCCTCGTCAAGACCACGCTCCCCGGGGCCCGCGACACCTGACTTACTCATTTCATGAGGATCAGGTCCCCGGTTATTTCCGGAGCGCCCTGGAGTAGAGGATTGTGCGACTACCTGAGTGTTGGAAGCCAGAGGAGGCACATCTTACGAATAACCCCCGCTACTGCCCCTACCATCGGGCCTTGGGGCACACCATCCAGCGATGCTATGTGTTTAAGGACTGGCTCCATGACCAGATTAACAACAATGTAATCAGGTTGGGCCCAGCTCCAGCACAAGTGGCGGGCGTGTTCGTGGGATCAGATGACGATAGCGGCGATGAGGACGAATGGCAGCTGGTCTCCGACCGCGGGTCCCAGAAGTATAAAAACTGGATGGCCCGCAAGGCGATCATTCGCGCCCATGGAATCATCCGTGCGCGCTTGAATCAGCCTGAGCCCCCAGAATCTGCGGGTGTTGCTTCGGCATCATCGTCCCAGCCTGCCTCTTCCAAAAGGAGCAAACGGCGGCGGCGCAAGAAGGAAGAACGCGCCCCGCCAGTTCCGCCACTATCCCGTACTCTCGGCGATTTCATGCCCCCGGAGATGGGGGTCCCTCCTCGGATCCTCCCGGTGATGGATGATTCGTCCGATGACGGTATTGGGTACGCTTCGGTTAACACCGTCGAGCTGGTAAATCCCTTTTCAGTTCCCGACGTTGAAGAACACCAGGTGGACCTCCCTAGTGTCCCCGGTCGTCGCCACCGTCGGAAGAACCGCAGCAACAGGAGTCGCCGGGGCACAGCCGTTGGTACCTCCAGCCAGGCCGTGCACGCCACTGAGACTAGGCAGCAGGCTCAAAATCGAGCTCAGCGTGCGCAGGCCCCCCATTCGGGGATGACGGATTCGCCTCCGCCACTGTTTGTGGTGTGGGACCAGGCAGAACCGCCTCAGCCGCGTCGCGACCAGCTCCGCCCTGCCACGAGTCCATCCCGGCCTCCTGACTCCAGTACGGTGACCATTTCCCGGACTGCGACCAGTGAACAGCGAGATGCGCCAAGTACCAGTCGGCCGCCGATCCAACCGGCAAGGCCCGTCATACCACCAACCGCAGAGCAACCTCCTGCAACCAGGGGCTCGCGCTTGGCCAAAAAGTATGATGTCCTGAAGCACTTGGCCGACATCCCAGCAAGGCTCTCCATCCTTGAGGCTCTACGCATGTCATCTGAGATGCGCGAGGCACTCGCTGAAGCCCTGAAAAGCCCCCTCCAGTTTGAGACAGAGGTTGCGGCTGCAGAGGCCTTTCACGCCGAAACGATCGAGGACGCCGAATGTCAGGCAGTTATCTCGTTCTCTGGTAAGGATGAGGACCCTCCTATACAGGGACACATTCGTCCGCTGTATGTCACTGGCCAGTTCAATGGCCTTGAAGTCCGGCGTTGTCTCATCGACACGGGGTCCGGGATTAACCTGATTCCAACTCGGACGCTCCGGAGATTGGGGTTGTCTGAGGATGACTTGATTCCCTCCGACCTCAGGATCCAGGGGTACGACCGCACCGAGCAAACCCCGGTCGGCAAGATACGTTTGAAGACCCAGTTCGGTGATTTGGTTGCCAACACCGAATTCATGGTAGTCTCTCAGGACACTGCGTATAACGCATTGATGGGCAGGCCATGGCTTCACCTTCACGCGGCGGTTCCCTCGTCATACCACCAATGCCTCAAATACTCCCTTAATGGTCGAGTAGGCGTGCTTCAAGGAGATGCCTCTCCTTTTGCCTCATGTGAAGCCCGCTATCTAGACGCGGACTATTACAAGAGCAAGGATAAGCAGATCCTGGCAGGTGAGGTTGAGTCTGTCGCTGTTGCGAGCGATCCCTGGGCAAGTCTGGATGACGCTTACGTCCTCCCGATTCACCGGTTGGATGTCGCCATGGTCTTGACGGTCCGCGAGTCTCCTGATGAGATGGCCGCGACCGCCCGCGCCAGCACCAGTGGCCCAGCAGGATCTGGTAGCCCCAATGCAGTTTCCAACGCAGTCTCTCCCGTGGACGATCCCTCCCCGAGCGGAGAGGATATGGAAGACGCACCCCCAGCCTTTGAGGAGGGCGTCCCCGCCACGGTCGATGAGTTAATATAGGTGAACCTTGGAACCGAGGCCGATCCAAGACCCACATTGGTTAGTGCCGCCATGCCCTCTGAGGAGCGGCAGCAGTACGTGGACTTTCTCAGGCAGCACCGTGATGTGTTCGCTTGGGGCTATGACGAGATGCCGGGGCTAGATCCTCAGGTAGCCGTCCACCGCCTTGGTCTCCCGGCGAACCATCGCGGGTTCAAGCAGCCTCCCAGGAAGATGCACCCATCCCACGGTGCCATGGTTGAGGCCGAAGTTGACAAGCTTATCAAAGCCAACTTCGTGAGGGAAGTTCAGTACCCCAAATGGCTGGCCAACATTGTGCCGGTCAGGAAGAAGAACGGGCAGATTAGAGTCTGCATCGACTTCCGCGATCTCAACCGCCACTGTCCGAAGGATGATTTTCCCCTTCCAGTGACAGAGCTGTTGATTGATGCCACGACAGGGTTCCAAGCCCTCTCCTTCATGGATGGATACTCCGGATACAACCAAATTCGGATGGCCCCTGAGGATGAGGAGTTCACTGCCTTCAGGGCCCCCCAAGGTACCTTTTGCTACCGGGTCATGCCCTTCGGCCTGAAGAATGCAGGTGCCACCTATCAACGGGAGATGCACCGCATATTCAAGCCAATCCTCGGCACGATAGTGGAATGCTACGTCGACGACTTGGTTGTCAAATCGCGCCAGCGTCGGGACCATCTCAAAGATCTTGAGAAAGTGTTCAGCTTCCTCCGGTCTCGCTGCCTGAAGATGAACCCGTTGAAGTGTGCCTTTGGGGTCACCTCCGGAAAGTTCCTTGGATTTGTGGTAAGATACCGGGGTATTGAGATCGACCCAGAGAAAATCAGGGCGATTAGCCAGATGCCTCCCCCGGGTACCGTCCGGGAACTGCAAGGGTTCCAAGGCCACTTAGCCTATATACGCCGATTCATCGCGAATCTGGCCGGCAAGTGTAAGCCCTTTTCTCGGCTTATGAAGAAAGGTGCCACCTATGTATGGGATAAAGAGTGTCAGACCGCTTTCGAGGAAATCAAGCAGTACCTGCTTCAACCTCCGGTCCTGATGCCGCCCGTATCCGGAAAGCCGCTGGTCCTTTATGTGACCGCCCTGGAACGGTCCCTGGGTGCCCTTCTCGCCCAGAAGAACAACGAGGGAACAGAGAATAGCCTCTATTACCTCAGTCGCATGCTCCTCGATGCGGAAGTTAGGTATTCCCCCATCGAGAAGAGCTGCCTGGCGCTCGTATTTGCCGTACAGAAATTACGGCACTACTTACAGCACCATGAGGTACAGTTGGTTTCTCGGGTAGACCCGTTGAAATATATCCTGAGCCGGCCTATGTTGACTGGCCGCCTAGCGCGGTGGGCTGTGATTCTCCAGCAGTTCGACATCAGGTATGTGTCTCAGAAGGCCATCAAAGGGCAAGCGTTGGCAGACTTTCTGGCCGCTCACCCGACCTCCGCGGATCAGCAGCTGGATCTAGGCTTTCCTGATGAGACCATTCTCTCGGTTGATCGAGCCGATCCATGCTGGCAGATGCACTTTGACGGTGCATCCCGGAGCCCCACCGGTAGAAGACTCGATAATCCTAAGCTCAACAGAGTGGGTTTGGGCATCGTCTTCATTACCCCGGAGCGAGCCGTGCTGCCATACTCTTTCCTATTGTCAGAGGGCTGTACCAACAATGAGGCGGAATACCATGCCCTCATCACCGGCCTCGAGTTGGCTCTCGAGATCGACGTGCCCCGTCTGTGCGTGAAAGGGGACTCCGAGCTGGTCGTTAAGCAGATCAATGGCGACTACGTTGTCAGGAAGCCGGAACTTGTGCCATTGTTGGAGTGCACCCTCCTTCTGATGGCCCGGTTCCCTTCTCGGCCGGAAATTGTCCATGTTCCCGGGTCGCAGAACGGTCGAGCAGATTCTTTGGCCAGCCTCGCTGCGTCACTTGCGGAGCCTGAACAGGACAACCTGATCGTTCGCGTGACGCGCCGCAGGCTCATCGCTCCCGTTATCCCGGAAGAAGATCGCGGCCCGTTGGTAAGTAATCTCACCACGGTTGCCCCTCTGCCCGGAGCCCCGAGTACCCCAGACATGACAGTCGGATCAGCCCCTGATTGGAGGACACCTTTGGTTGAGTACCTCCAACATGGCATTCTTCCATCGGATCGGGCCGAGCGCGAGCGAGTTCGACGCCGCGCATCGCAGTTCATCCTCCAGAGCAGTCCCGGCCTGGAGCAGATCCTCTACAAACGCGGGTTTGATGGTGTTCTCCTCCGTTGCCTTCAGGGAGTTGAGATCCCACGAGTCATGCAAGAGGTTCATGCTGGTTCGTGTGGCGCCCACCAGACTGGGCCGAAGCTGTCCCACCAGATTCGGAGGTTGGGATACTTCTGGCCCTCTATGATCCATGACTGCATCGAGTATGCCAGGAGGTGCCATGCGTGCCAGGTTCATGCGAACTTTGTGCATCGGCCGCCGGAGCCTCTCCATACCACAAGGTATTCCTGGCCCTTTGCAGTCTGGGGTCTGGACGTTGTGGGACCTTACCCGCCGGCGACAGCTCGCCAGTGTCGGTTCATTCTGACCGCCACGGACTTCTTCTCCAAATGGGCAGAAGCGATTCCGCTCAGAGAGGTCAAATCATGTTCGATCGCTGACTTCGTGACCTCCATCATCATCTATCGATTTGGAGTGCCTCACGCTATCCTCACGGATAACGGAACCAATTTCCGAGCAGCCGAGTTGAAGAAGTTGTACGCCAAGTATAACATTCGCTCGAACCATACATCTCGCTATCATGCGCATGCGAATGGACAGGTCGAGGCGTTTAACAAAACCCTCTCTAACATTCTGCAAAAGATGGTTGGTCAGAACAAGAAGAGTTGGCCGGACAAGCTCCCCAACGCCCTCTGGGCTTATCGGACGACGACTCGCAATTCCACCCAGATGACCCCTTATTCCCTGGTGTATGGAGCTGAGGCCGTCCTGCCCATCAAGATCCAGTTGCCGTCCTTGCGCACTGCGGTCTACGACCAGCAAGCGCCGGACAGAGTCGCTGAAGCCCGTCTAGTCGATTTGGAAGCACTGGATGAGAATAGACTTCGCGCTTTGCACAACTTGGAGAGGCATCAAAGCAGAATGGCTCGAGCTTTCAATAAGAAGGTTCGCCTCCGCTCCTTCCTGCAGGGTGATCTAGTGCTAGCCCTAAGAGCGCCAATGATCCCCGGCAGGATGCCGCCCAAGTTGGAGCCCAAGTGGGAGGGACCTTTTGTTGTCCACAAGGTCTATCCCAATGGCGCATACTCCCTAGCGACTATGGATGGTGAGCGTGTCACTCCTCCCACCAACGCTAGGTTCCTCAAGCAGTACTTTGTCTGAGTGTGCCTACGTCCTGCACGACGTTAAACTGCATTCGTCCAGGCTACAAGACGTTAAACTGTTCAGCATTCGTCCGCGCTGCAAGACGTTAAACTGCCAAGTGCTTCGTCCTGCATGACGCTAAACTGCACTACGTCCGAGCTACAAGACGTTAAACTGTTCAGCATTCGTCCTGCATGACGTAAAACTGCCCCTCAAGAACTACGTGCGGCTTGATTCCCATCCTTATGGGATACGTAGGACCGCCTGAACCTTCATGTTTCAGGCCCAGCCCCATCTTTTGGGAATTTCTATCCCATCTTGGGCCCTTGGCCCAGTTGCCCCAGGGTGTGTGGCGTATGGTGTGAGCGCGGGGCTATGCCCTCATTCACGTCGGTTTTCTCGTCACGCTGTACGCCCCCCCCACGTTTGGGGATGCCTTCTGCTCCCCCCTTCCTTTTTTCTCTCTCATCGTCCTGCATGACGTTAAACTGCACTTCAAGAACTATGTATGGCTTGATTCCCATCCTTATGGGATACGTAGGACCGCCTGGACATTTATGTTTCAGGCCCAGCCCCATTTCCCGGGAATCTCTATCCCGCGTCGGCCCTCTGGCCCAAGTTCCCCTTCTTTTGTGCGGGGCGTATCGCGTGAGCGGGGGATTATGTCCTCATTCGTGTTGGTCTACTGGCCGCGCCGTACGCCTCCCCCGTGTGTGGGACTACCTCACACCCCTCATCGTCCTGCATGACGTTAAACTGCCTCTCAAGAACTACGTATGGCTTGATTCCCATCCTTATGGGATACGTAGGACCGCCTGGACGCTTATGTTTCAGGTCCAGCCCCGTCTCTTGGTTGATCACGGGGATCTGCCCCCCTTCGGTTGCTCTCAGGGTAAGTCCTCCGACCCTTTCCGGAGATCTGGTAACATGTTTTGGGTACTTCGGTCTATGACTCGTAGTGTCAGATTCAATCCCGACAAGCCCTGTGTTGCTTGTCGGTTCTCGCGCTTCCTCTTGTTTGAGCCTTCACTCAAAGGGATCCTCGTTAGCGGTTTGGGTACGATGCCTCAGTGCTCTCCCACCACTCCGGGTCGATTTACCGGCGGGTCTTGGGTCGCAAATCGATATGAATCCTGCGATTGAGCGGTTGATGCTCGTTTGCTTGCCCCGTCTTAGGCTGACGCGATCGGATGTTGTGTTGCGAATGCGTCAGCAACATCCTTGATCGCCATGTCGGCTCTTTCAGGCTCTGAACATTAGATTGCGCAGTCCTCATCACACTCCGCCTTTATGCGTTGTAGTGGAATCTCGACACTCTCTTCACACTGACCTCCAGTACACCTCTACACGTCAGGCAGACCAACCAAGGTAATGATGTCGTTCGAGGCTCCCATGATCTGAGCACCAAGGATATATGCGGATATCCTCCCTAAGGGCCATGCGTAGCTGGACCCTCGTCCCCATAAGGAGGAGGGAGTCGCCCGAACAATTGCGTTCTGGGCCCAGTATATCTAGAGGCTAGCATCTCTGCCCCTCGGGTGATGGACATACGCAGACCCCTATCCCAAGACTCTTCTCCTGGAATCGTGCGTGACCGTAGGGCTGGGTATGTTCCCACCTCCGCCGTGTCCGTCGTACCGCGATAAGCGGGTTCCTCCATGGTCCGAACCACACGACCTTAAACTGTGTTGTCTGGTCCTACCACACGACCGTAAACTGTGATCGTCTTGGCCGCCCGACGAGAAACGGCACTGCATCGTGATGTCCTCCTCAGGGGACACTCATGTTGGGCGCTGGTTAATGACCACGCCATTCATCAATGCCTTCCATGGCTTGATTATTGTGGCGACGCCAGAGATTTCTCAATCACAGGTATGTCGCCGCACAAAGAAAAACCATTCATCTTTAAGGACAAACAAGAAATATCAAATGCCGCTCCTTCTGTGTGCGAGGGTTAGACCCGCACTCTTCCCCGCGCTGGTGCCCGATTGTGTTGCGCCGCGCTTCAAGAACTACGTGCGGCTTGATTCCCATCCTTATGGGATTCGTAGGAACGCCCGGATGTTTGAAGCTTCGGGTCCAGCCCCCCACCTCTTAGAGATTCCCCCTTCTCTGGGGAATCCGCCGCCTTCAGGTCACCCTCAAGGCGTGTTCCCCGACCCCTTGTCGTGGTCCACCGGTGTCAAGAGTACTCTGGTTTATTGCCAGCAGTGTCAGGTTCAGCTTGGTCAGGTTCCTTCCACTTTTCAGGCTTCGTGCTCCCTTTCATTCGGACCCATCGTCTACGCCCTGGGTGGAGCCCCCGTGAACGGTTCGGACACAATGCCTCAGTGCTCTCCCACCGACTCGGGCCGGTACCCCCAATGGCCTCGGGAAGCAAATCGATATGAATCCTGCGATTGAGCGGTCGATGCTCGTTTGCTGCCTCATTCCACCAACGGTTAGTGCGATATTGATGCTGCTTTTCCGCCACGGTCGGCAGTACTCCCATATCGTTACGCCGGTGCCCCCAGTCCTTGAATGAATGGCCGCATGATTCACATTTTCCACCTCTCATTCCGGCCAGGCGAAACCTAGACACTCTTGACACTATCCCTCAGTGCATCTTCGCATATCCAGGGGATAGGACCACGATGCGGCATACTTTGAGGTCCTTATGGTCCGAGCTCTAAGACCTTAAACTAAGATCTCTCCTTATGTCCGAGCTCTAAGACCTTAAACTAAGATCTCTCCTTATGGTCCGAGCTCTAAGACCTTAAACTAAGATCTCCCCTTATGGTCCGAGCTCTAAGACCTTAAACTAAGATCTAGCCCCATGGTCCGAGCTCTAAGACCTTAAACTAAGATCCACCCTTATGGTCCGAGCTCTAAGACCTTAAACTAAGATCTAGCCCTTATGGTCCGAGCTCTAAGACCTTAAACTAAGATCTCTCCTTATGGTCCGAGCTCTAAGACCTTAAACTAAGATCTCTCCTTATGGTCCGAGCTCTAAGACCTTAAACTAAGATCCACCCTTATGGTCCGAGCTCTAAGACCTTAAACTAAGATCTAGCCCCATGGTCCGAGCTCTAAGACCTTAAACTAAGATCCACCCTTATGGTCCGAGCTCTAAGACCTTAAACTAAGATCTACCCTTATGGTCCAAGATCTAAGACCTTAAACTAAGATCTACCCTTATGGTCTGAGCTCTACGACCCTAAACTAAGATCTCCCCAAATGGGGTCCTACGTCCTGCATGACGTTAAACTGCACTCTCAGAACTACGTGTGGCTTGATCTCCAGCCTGATGGAGTACGTAGGAACGCCCGGGCATTCCGACTCGGGTCCAGCCTCAGGGATCGTTAAGTCCCGCCCCTCCTCGTCGCCGGCCGTCTGGCCTGGCTTCTGGTAGAGTGGTGCAGTTGCGATATTCTCCCCGATTCAGCTCGGGATGCCCCATCGCAATGATGGGAAGCGACGGTTTCCTCGTCAAAGAGGTGCTTTCTGAGGATTGAGGTGATTCACGGCCAGATTAATGCATCCGCCTAATACGCTTTCTCCACGGTGGCGCAATTTTGAGAGCGTTGGATTCTATCCGAACAAACCGTCACTTCGCCCCACGCTTCACATGCCCTGTTGATCTGGATCTTCCACCCTTGTGTCTGAAGGAACCCCAAAGCGGTATTCATGATGACATGTGGTCCGCCTCCTGCAATATGAATGATGACCTTTTTCGGTCCGTCTATTGCAGTTGTTATGGTCGATCCACTGTCCGCCTACCGTCTTGGGCATTTCCTGGATGGCTGACCGTTGTGGGTGTCTGGATTCGGGACACGCGATTCACCCTTTCTCATTTCTCTATGTTCGGATAAAATCTCAACGCCCCTAGCGTTGTCCCGCTCGTGTGTTGGAACAAGTTGGGGGGATGATACATTGATTAGGCTTGAGGTCTCCTTTCCTAGGAATGACCTCCCTCTTTTCTCCAGCAATCCAGGCCCAATTATGGATGCCTGATGCTTGGTTAACACTCCCGCAAGATAACGAATGGTGGTTGAGCATGTTAAACCAAAAGATGCAGATAAATATATTGATTCATACAGATGGATCAAAGTAGCGGAAGCAAATGTTTTGGGAATGGCAAAACAAAGCCCTTAGGGATTAGCGTGCTGAATGAGTCTTTCCAATGCCGCTACCCTTTGGCTGGTGGCCTCCAGAGCTGCTTCTCGCTCTCTGCGTGCCCTTTCTTCGTCGGCGGTCGCAGCGCGCAGTTCGTCGATTCTGGCCTGTGCACGCTCCCGCTCGACCTGAATTGTGACCATCTGTTGGCCAGCCTCCGTCAGCTGTACCTGGGCGTCAACCAGCTGGGCTGCTAGTTGCTCCACAAGCTCGGTACACGTTGCGACGAAGGCCTCCTTCTCTGTCGCCTGCCCTTCGAGGCGCCGGACTTCCTGCTCCGCCACGAGGAGCGCCCGCGTGCTCTCCGACATGTCCCGACTTTGTGTGACGTCGGCATGCCGGCAGCTCTCGCGCATCTTTTCGGCCATGAAATCACGGACCGTTAGATGGAGGCGTTGAGCGTCAGCTCCCCCGGCACACAGAAAGCGCAGCCAGGTTTGAAGTGATCCCATGCGCCCCAGCCACTCCGACGGGTCTCGCTTGAGGAAGCGCTGGATGCACTTCCACCCCCTACGGCGCGTTATCCGGATCTCCTCGACCGCCTCCGTGTCCGAGTCGTCCATCTCCACGGGATCGGCAGGCCGGTAGGCAGGGAAGGCAGCCAGCAGGTCTGCTGCAGGGTCCGCCCCTGGGAGGTCCTCACGAGGGATAGGTTCCCCAACATCCGGGCAACCTTCTTCTCTCTCCCCAGCGGCGCTGACACCCTCGTCAGCCCCCAACCTCTCTCCGGTGGCAGCACCGCCGATGTCCGCAGCCCCTTGATCAGCAGTTGGTGGGGCCGGCTCGGTTTGGGAAGCCTGTTCCGGAGCAGGCGGCATGTCCACCACCGGTCCACTCGTGGATGGCCCGGGTTCGGCAACCCGATGAGCCTCCAGTGTTGAGATCACTGCGCAGGACATGCCATGGTAAGTCACGGATCGTCAACGGCAAGCACCAGCAGTAAAGTAGGGAGACTTACGGGAGTTCGGAGCGTCATCTTCCGCTATCCCGGTCGCCGCAGGAACAGTTGCAGCAGGGGACCCCTTAGCGCTTGTCAGTTCGATAATGGGTGCCTGGCCCCCGCCTTGTCCTGCTGGCGCCTCTCCTACTCCTGTTGAGGACGCCTGACCGACATCCGTGTGCTCCTGAGAAGGATGGAGAAACGGGTTAGAAGCTGCATAAGAGAATGGATGAAGCAAGTTGAGTAGGGATAGAAGCGGACCTCGAGGAGCTCAGTGACATCAACGTTGTCAGAGCCGGCCACCTCGCCGCTCTCCCGTGGGCTCCCCCGATGGGACCTTCCCTCGGAGCCTTCATCCTCCCCCGTCTCCTCCTCCTCCTCGGAGTCGTTACTGTCATCTTCTTCCGGCGGCATCTGTTCCGGAGCGGGCTCGAGACCGAGCATCACCTTCACCAGAAGGGATGGCTCCGCGCGCTGACCACGTTGGCGCGCGTACTCGTCCATGGCCGTCAGATACGCATACTGCCGGTTGAAGTCCACTCTGTCGGCAATCTGGAGGCGCCCTACCTCTGGCAGATAGATTCCTTCTCTGAGTATCTTTCGCCAGATGGCATCGGTCCCCAGTGACTGCTGCAGAGTCATCCAGGCCGACCACAGCGCCGGGAAGACCGCATCATGGGAAGGTTCGAGCAGACGTCTCACCTGCTTCCCGGGCCGCTCGTCGACCACCGCACGTGCCCCCTCTTTGGGCGCTGAGGTCGTGGCGGCAGCTCGCGATGTGCCCGCCGCTGAAGTCCCAGCCCGCGCCGGCTCCGCTGTTTGGCGCGCCTCCGTTCTCCCCCGTGTGGCGGCGCCTTTCCTCCTTCCTTGACGCCCGGTCTCCGCACGGGTAACCTCGAGCCGCCGAACTAGCTTCCGCAAAAGCCCCTCGGGGTACGCGATGGCCCAGTGTTCGGCGTACTCGGTTTCCAAGCCTGCGTCAACTCCGGTAGGAGGGAGAGTGATGACGTCGCCAGAGCCGAAAGCGGCAAACATCAGCCACATCTGGCGAAGGACGCCAGGGTTCGTCTCCTCCCGGACAGCAGTGAATACCCTCTTCGGCATCCGTTGAAGGCACCCGAACTGCCTGGCGAACCGGGTCGGCACGTAAGGCTCGCAGATCACCTTCCCGTCGATCCGAGCCACGAGCACCCCGCCCCGCATGTTCAGGAAGTATTCATGCTGCTCCAGCGGACCCTGCCCATTGTCGATCATCTGGACGACGGGAGTGGGGAACGGGCTGAAGTTGAAATTGGCACGATTGCCAATCCAGATCCACACGCCCTCCTCACTTAGGGTCATCGGAGCGACCCCCGCGATGTTCAGCAGGGAGGGTCGCAGGCCGTTGCCCGGAGGAATGATGGCGTTCGGAAACGTGTATCCACCGAGGTGAGCAGCCACCCAGCCGTGGAAGAACTGAAAGGGCCCACAGATCCTTCGTGGCGACCCCCCTCGTGAGATGCGTCCCAGGATGGCATACAGCCTCGCCAACACTGGGACCCTGAGGTTGTATCTCTTGTTGGCGGCCATAGCGCCCGCCATCGCCAGTGTCGCCGGGCGAACGCCCATTCTCGCGTCCCGCACTGGCAGGAGCCACCCACTCAGAAAGGCGGCCAGGAACGCCGCGTACCGGACATTTGGGTCCCGGGCCTCGATGACGCGGTACCCCCATGAGCGGTAGTCACCCGTCTCCAGGACCCGCCAGTACGACCCGTTCCGGCTCCTCTGAGCTGCGGTCGGGCACCGCTTCCCCCTGCCTGACATCTTGACCGCCGGGTCATGCTCCAAGAACTGGCCGAACCATTCCTTGTAGGCTATGTCCTTCTGGAAGTCTTTGATCCCGAGCCGCTGCGTAGCCAGGTCAAGCAGATGCCAGGTCAGGATGGGAGTCCGTGACCTGTCCTCCCAGGTGTTCTTCGGTGGCAGGAACTCATCGTATTGGTAGCCCTCCAGCGGGATACCTCCGATGCAGTGGATGTCCCAGAGACCGATGCCGACCTCCCCATGGTGAAGATGGAAGGTGTTGGTATCCGGAGACCATCGGGTGAACAGCTCCGGCCCGAGCTCGGACTGCTGGTAGAAGTGGAACTGCGACGTCCACACCGCCTCGAACAGGCCGATGTACCGCAGCTCCTCTGCGAAGTGATCGCAAGTGTGGCGTACCCAGAACGCCCAGGCCCACTCACTGGTGAAGTTGCCCCCAGACCGCAAGTCCCAGTCCTTCAGCCAGCCCTTGGTGTCGTCCGTGACGCTCTGGCGATATATGCTCGAGTAGAGGGCTGGAGAATTCTCCGCAGTAGGCTCACCCCCATCAATGGTTCGCGTCCTCGGGTTCAGGACATAGACATCCAAGTGTCTGGTCTCCCTGGCAGGATGCCCATTGTTGGTGATGTTATAGCGGAGAAGCTCGTCCTCCCGGGTCACCCAGGTCCGCGGCGCATCAATCTCGAACCCTGGCACCGGAACCTCATCTAGGATGCCGAAGTTCCAGAGCGGCAGGTTGTCCGACAGGGGATATGTCTTCTGGGCCGGCGTCAGTAAGTCGAACAAGGATTGATTGTTGGAAACAATCTCCTTGGCTCCGTAAACCTCCTCGTTCGTCGCCATCTCAGCCCTGCGAGTGGCGGCATCCCCCTCATTTCCTCTGTGCGCGGCCATCTCAGAAGTTTCGGGAGTCGTGCGGGTTAAGGAATGAAGCGTGCGGGATCGGACGAGGCTGGTAGAGAAGTTTGAAGGCTGGCGCGCAATCCAAGTGGACGGCGCGCAATTGGGAAGACTTTCACGCAATGTTCCGGGTTTTCGCGCAAAAACAGGCGAAATCCGGATGGTTTTGCGCGCCGATCGGGCGAATTTCACGACCGGAAGAGGCAATTTCGCGCACGAGAGCTTTGGAGCTTATCGCGCGGAAGGCCAGAGTACGGAACGCGGGACCCAGCACCCCTATTTATAGGCGAGGCCGGGGTCCGCGCTGTGCGGAAAGCGCTTTGCGCGACCGCAGCGGTGAATTTCGCGCCCGACGCCCCTCTTTGCGCGCCTAAGTCCCGCGCAGCCCAGGATTTCGGCATTCCGGCGTCTCCCTCGGAACCCGATCGTTGCGACTTCTCGCCGATCAGATTCCGAGGGGGGGCTTTTGTAGACGCCGGAAAAGTCCGTTGTTCCCAAACAAAGCTCCGGATGCGGAAAGCGAAGTGATATTTGGAGTCAGAGGCACGTTCCGGAGGGCCCGGAGGACTTGCGCGAAATTTCAGAGGTTCGCGCGCAAAGGTGAGTCGCGGCGCGCAATCCTCCCGGGATGCGCGCAATGCGCTGGGCCGGCGCGCTATTTTGCGCGCCCGCGGCCTGCGCGGCGCCCTTTGCGCGCCGGGTCCTGATTCCGCGCCCGCAAAGCGAATTGCGCGCCCGAGACCGGATTCCGCGCCCGGGGTTGCCTATAAATATAAGGCGACCCCCGACGTTTTGAAGGTTGCCAGAATCCGAAGCGTCGCTCGTTCGCGCAATCCAACCCCCTCCGCGCGCAATGCCGATCTTCAGGTAACCTCCTTTCTTTCGCGCAATAGAGCCTTGGGGTCCGCCTTCGCGCGCAATCCCCTTGGCTCATTTCCTTTGAATAAATTTCAACCCGAAGGCCTTTGCGCGCAAAAGAAGCCTCTTGCGCGCAATTGCCCCCGGGTGCGCGCAATCCGCCCCGATTGCGCGCACCCCCCATTTTCAAAGTGGCCATTCGTTAGAGAATGAGCCGTTGCCCCCGCGCGCTATCCGAAGCCCGGTGCGCGCAATCCCAACCATCCGCGCGCGAAGCGCTGGCCCAATTGCGCGCCAGCCCGCCATTTTGCGCGCCGACCCGCGGTTTTGCGTGCAAAGCTCCTCTTTTGCGCGCAACCCGCCAGGGTCGCCTCCCTTGACCCCCCGAGGGTACCCGCCTGCGTGGCGCCCGATGATCCTCATCCTGGGCGCCCGAACCGTGCGTTGTCTTCCCGTGCAGCCTTCCAGGCTCGTGCGAAGTGACACGGACCCATCGGCGGCAATATTCGTCCAGCATGACGTTAAACTGCATATACGTCCAGCATGACGTTAAACTGCATATTCGTCCAGCATGACGTTAAACTGCATATTCGTCCCGCATGACGTTAAACTGCACGTATGTCCCGCATGACGTTAAACTGCACATCCGTCCAACATGACGTTAAACTGTACTACGTCCAAGCTGCACGACGCTAAACTGCCTAGCCCCCATCGTCCGCGCTGCAAGACGTTAAACTGCCAAGTGTTTCGTCCTCAACACACGACGTTAAACTGTACTTCGTCCGACAAGACGTTAAACCGTCCGCCTCGTCCTCAACACACGACGTTAAACTGTACTTCGTCTGGCAAGACGCTAAACCGTCCGCATCATTCGATCCCGTGCCTCGCACGCAGGGTCTCCCCCGGTTTGGATGTGGCCCCCACCCGCTCGTCTCTGCAGGGATGTCGGGATTGTCCCCCTTTTGGGACGATTTAATGGGAGCGGCTTTTCCCTACAGGGGCAGGGTATTACAAACCCCTAGTTTCTCGTGGGAGGCTGCACATGTGTATATCCATTGCACCTCCCCACGGCCGAAGCCAGTAGAGGGTATGACTGGGATCGAGGTGTCCTCTGCTTTCGGTCCAAGTCCCTTCCAACTGAGTTTTGCCACCCGGGCTGCCCCAAGTGCGTAAGTCCGGACAGAATGAACTACGGGGACTTTGATCCCTGTCTTCTATACAGGGTACGTAGGAAGCCTCCCTGAGGTTCAAGCCCGCCACCTGGTCGTCCCGGTCGTATTTACATCGGTTCTTCCATCAGTGGACCCCTCCAGGGTTCACGCTTGCGTCGATTCACCTATGAATCCGCCCCTGTGGGAGACTGCCCGTGTGTATCTCCACGGTGCCTCCCCACAGCCCCCCTTTTTCCATTTCTCCTTTTATCGTCCAGCATGACGTGAAACTGTGATCCACCCGGCCGTTCCATCCCCCTCTGTGCGAGGTGGTTCGGTTCAATCCTCCGCCCGGCGGCCTCGACCTCTTCGTGAGTCGGCTTGCCGACGTCCAGCATGACGTTAAACTGTATACCCGAACTACGTTGACTTTGATCCGTGCTAACGCGCGGTACGTAGGAAGCCCCTCTGGGGTCCAAGCTCTTCACTCCATCATCCATCCTGATCCTTACCCGGGCCGCCACATCCCGGTGGGGTCATGCCACTTCACTCCACTCCATGTTACTTGGGAAGCCGCCCATGTGCTGGCCCCAGCGTCGGAGGTTCCCCGCAAGGGGTTCTGTCATCTGATCCACTTTTCGTGTTGATCGGTCCGATGCCGTCCCCGCTGGACGTTAAACTCGCGGCATACCCCGTGTTAAACATGGGAAGCTGAGGAAAACCTCAGGTGACACAGTTCCCCGCACCCACTGCGGGATGCCTCAGGCCATCATGCTTTCGAGAAGCCCTATTAGGGATGGAAGACAGACGTGCAGAGCCGCAGTGTTACGACACGCCCCCAACACCCAGAGCCACCCGGCCTTCTCACCGCAGGTTGCTGCCCCAACCAGACCCCTTGGAGCGTCCGGGCGGAAGCAGCGTAATTAACCGGTGTCCATGAAGATATGGCGCCGGGAACGAGATTCACGAACATTCTTAAGTCTATGAGGGAGACCCGGATTAGGCGACGAGTTCCGAGGAGACGTCCAAGGAAGGAGGAGCCGACATCCCATCATCCCGGTTTCGATCAAGGAGCAGACGCCCCTGAATAAGGGACGAATGCCGCCCGCCCTTGGAAAGCGGGACTGCGGGACCACAAGCCGCGCGCCCATCCCCTCGGGTTGACGGGTGCACGCGCGAACGCGTCCTGGCGGAACAGCGTAACCTGACGCACATCCGCACCGAAACAGGGTGGTTGAGTGACTATACTGAGACCTAGATCCATTCATACCCCATTATAAAATTTTCCAACTGAGTGCCTCAGTTCAAAGGTCCTCTAGCCATAAAAGGAGAATAAGAATAGGAACAATCGATAGAGGTATGAAGTCCTCATTAGAGGATTGATCCATGGAAGACTCTAGTGCATAGAATGCCTAGAAAATTTTCAATTCACCTAGAAATAAATCCCATGATGGGTAAGTTATCTATTTCAATACAAATATTTACTGTAGCTGCATTCCCATAATCATATTTGTAGGGGGAATCTTATAGTATTACCTTTTATTTTTAGGATATGTAGGATTCACTTTGAGTATCCTAAGGTAACCTTGAGGGTCCCAAGTAAACGAGGGAAACAACCAATGTGGGTGAGCTTGGTCAATGATCTTACTTGGATGAGGTAAGATATATTCTCAACTAAAATTATCATGTTTTCATTGATGTTACAATTAATATTTCTCCTTGAATTTTGTATGGGACTAGATGGGCTAAATATCCCATATTATCTCTAAAATAATATTCTAGAGGGAGATTTATTAGCCTAATAAATTATTCGGGAAGAAGGGCTATGGTGGCAAATTTTTATTCCTTGGTAAAGGAAATTCAGTTGGTGGTCTCTAATCCTCATGGAGTGTTTTCAGTTCCACCACTAATTTTTCCTCCCATGGAGCTTGATTTAGTATAAATGGAGCATGCGAGGTTTCTATTAATCCATATTCACTTGGTATAGATAGGTAAATGTTGTATATGCATATTTATCTCTTGAGATATTATTATAAATTTATATAGATCCATTTTTATACTCAGATACAGAGCTAAACCACATGATCTCAAGGGTGTTGAATGTACAATAGAATATATCACCTATGATCCTAGTCATGATAGATATAGAAGTGGAAACCAACAAAACCTAAAAGATTTTATATCCAAAAATCAATCTTGATGTATCAGCTAGTACCATTGTTAATTCAAGGATATTGAAAAACCTTTTGAACATAAAATATCAACCTGATCACCTTGAGTTAGATTTTGTTTCTTTTAGTACATCTATAAAAGAAGTTGAGTTAACTTTTATATTTTCACTTTATTTATCAATTTCACTAATCAATGTTGATTCCAAGGTGTATCCCATCATAGTTATACTCAGGAAGTTCTTGGGATAAATATATATTCTAGTCCTACAACTCCATTGAAAGACTTAATTTCCTCTAAGATGAACAAAAAAACTCCATGTCCAATGTGAGAATCATCATGAGAAGTCCTTCCTCTTGAGCCTTCGGGCATGGTGTAAGTTGATGAAGAATATGATTCCCGAATGAATAAAGGTGAGTATCTACACATCCTATTATTTGGTCTCTTCTCATATCTACCAACTAAATATTTATGGATTTTAATTTCAACAGCACTTCCCAAGTCTATGGAGATTTAAATAGACACTACTTTAGTGTCTCAACCAGAAGATGTCTTAGAGAAATAGACTATTTTGGTACTAGTTCAATTAGGAGGTGTTTAGGATAGACCCTCTTTAAGTATCATGGTTCCATATTGTGTACTGATCCCAATTATTGACACTGATTCAAACCTAAAGTATGATCCACTTCATTAGAGAAAGAGGTATAAGGCATAAAAGAGCATTCAATGGATATTCCATGAAATCCCCTTTATGAGATTAATGGAAAATTATATCACCTCCATTATATGTTCACCACTATGGGTTATATAGGGTATAATTAAAAATCAATCCGTGATAGTGTGAAGGAGGTGATCACTACTCAAGAGTGAATTAGTTCAATAAAATATAATCTCTCCACTATAAAATCCATGGCATGTTCTATGGTTATCAGAACCCAAATATATAATCAATATTCAAAAATATATTGTTGTAGTGGTGTAGAAACAACATAAAGCCTTGGAAAGGAGGTCTGACACCATTAAAAGTTAACTACTACTTAAAAATAAGTATAGGATAAGCACAAGTTAGTTGAGGAGGATAAAAAGATGGGAGTGGATGCTATTACAAGGGAATATTTTTCATGACCTAATACAGAAGTGGAGGCTCCAATGCTGATACATATGTGGCAGATCCAATGCTAGCTAATCCACACCTTGATATTAATGACTTTGAAAAAGTAATGATTCAAATTTTAGAGCCTCTTGAGCACACTATACAACATCATCCTTATTCATACTTCTTTTTTAAGAAATAGAGAGACTCAAAATTATGGATTGTACTTTCCATTTTAATCACTGAATGGAAAATCTGTTTTGTACCAAATAATTATCCATTTTTTTCTCCTTTTTTTCCTAGATTATTAATTCAGGATAATCTAAAAAACTCATAAAGAATAAATTCATGATAATTGAATACATTTGAATATCATATGGGAATGTATTATGTAAATCATAATTTTAAAATGATTAATCCAATTATGAAATATTTATCAAATTATTATCTCTTGGATATATTCATTCATATGGAAATAGGTGATATAGATAAAGTTATATATGTACCATCACTATAATACCAAGTGATTCTATGAGATAAAGGATTGTGGTATTTGGTTTCCTCTCGATCATGTACACTTAGAAGGGTATATATAGAATGAATATACTAGCATATACACCATCACCATAATCCAATGTTATCTCACTCTGATATGAGATATTATTTTGTCTGGGATGATTTATCCAAGTCATGTGTAGGTAGGATGGATATATTTTAACATGTACCATCACCATACACTATGGTTAGTCTATTCATATATTTGATAGTTGAATGACTTCGCATGATGACAATCATAAAGGTATATTTTAGAATAATGATTATGATTTTCAAAAGGGATCAATTACCCTAAAATTACACCTTTGTTCATTTTACACAAATAATCTAAAACAATATGCCATGAAAAAAATGGTGATCAATTTTTTTGGTTGATAGACCTAGTCATCATGAGTTGAATTTTTCTTGGGACATATCATGTTCCCTAAAATCTTTAGGTCTTTTCTTTTAGACCTAATTTTTCCATAATTTAGGGATAAAGGAGGCTTAGTGGGTAGGAACTCTATATTTACCCTAGTTTTCCTCAATGGATTTTCAACCTGATATGTTTTGATCCTTTTAAATATTTATTTAAAAAATTAAAATTTTTCCTTGGTTATGTGATGTTCATGCCTATTTATTGTAGAATAAAATTTTTATTAGGTTACCCATTGTGTGTTTTCAACTTGTAGAGTATTATGTCTCATTCCTTGGGTAGTTTAAGGGTGTCAAAACTAGACAAATGTCGATAGTGTTTAAGTTAAGAGAACTTTGACCAAAATATGAGGAAGTCTATCCTATAGCAAGGATGGGATAAAGCCTATGTGAATGAGTAAAAAATACCACAAATATAGATATTCATGAGTAAAGGTGTGTAAACTTTTTGGTCATGATGGTTGGAGAAATATTTTTTGGGGTTTATAGTCTAAATAACTTGGACTAAAAAGTGGATGTCTCTTACTGCCATACAACCTTGAACAAAAAGTGAGATGGTCTATATATCAAGGGAAAGACAAATAATTCATGAATATAGAGCCCAATATTGGTACATATGATTTCCTAGATGAATTAATGTTTCTAAGGTCACATTTCTTAAACTAAGAAGTGAGAGGTGATGACTGAAAGACCATATGATTCTAGAATATATTTACCGTTAATAAATTTAATGTCTTTAATATCTTGTGATTCATAAAAAACCTAAGTGAATAATTCCTTATGAAAAATATAAAATTAAATAAATTAATGGATAATTAAATGAAATTGATAAAATAAATGATTTTTTAAAAAGTGTCAATGTCACTTAAAGAAATACCATTGATTCTAGAGAAATTATTGTGATTTGTTTTGTAAATTATGAATTTTGTTAACTTTAATAATTTTAGAAATGGTAGCAATGATTTTTAATTATATAATTTAATTAATTATTAATAAAATCAATTAATTTCATCAATGAAATGGTTGATAAATGATATGTAATGTTAGTTATGAAATTATTGGCTAAACCTAAATGTTTAAATTACATTCATTATATTTTTCATGTATGTTGTAGTTAAAATATAATTTTTTTGAGTATTAAAATTTTATAAAATTATTTTTAAACATTTTTAAAAATGAGTGATCATTCATAAATTTTTTATTCATTTGATAAAGATAAAATAATTTGAAGGTAAAAAGTGATATTTTTTATAAAACCATTTTATGCGCACAATGTGTATTTATATAAATAAATTAAATATATCCCAATTTATGAATGATTGTAATTAAATTTTTATATAATATAAAAAAAATATATTAACATTCATCTAATGGGGTTTACTTGGAAATTAATGAGAAAAAATTATTTTTATCTTCAATGGAAATTTTATAAAAACTATTTTTAATGCGTTTTTCACACTTAATTTAAAATTAATTTCTACAACTTGTAGAAATTGAATATGATAAAATGGTTTAAATTTTTGGAATAATAATATTCAAAATGATTTATAAGTCCAATTTTATATTTTTTTCATAATGAATAGTTACCATGATAAAAGTTAATCATCACGATAAGGGTTAAAAGATTAATGAGGGGGTTAAACTAAGAGATACGAATTAATATAACTCCAGAACATCTATAAAATTGATTATTCAAGTGGATTTAGAAACTAAATTATCTTTTATTTCAAATTCTTCCCATTTTTTCCACCTAGCCATTAAAATTACTTTTTATAATTTTAAAACATTGAATATTTACAAGGGTACCACTCTCCTCACTTATAAAAGGGAACATCCTCTTATCAATTATTTAAACACTTTGATCTATCCATATATACCAATACCTACTAAAATATCCTAAAACATTTCTTATAAAAACAATTTAGGTTTCCATATCATCAAAAATACCATTATAATATGGTTTAAGGTGTAGGACAAAGCAAGATAGTTAGAGAAGTGGTAAGTGTCTTAACTGAGTTATTCAAAGTTTATTTCTTCTTCCACCTCATTCAAATGTATTGTATCCACTATAATATTATGAAATAATTATAATAATTATAATTAAATTTTATTATTTTTGTGAACAAACCAATATATATTTCTGATCCATATAAAGTAAAATGAAGGTGTTGCTCATTTGTACTTACAAACAATCGTGTCTATGAAGCAACACGTTTCCTTTTTCATCACTGACTCAAATAGACTATTGTATAGATGAATTTAATGAAGATATAATAAATTTGTTATATATTTATGATTATTTAATGATAAATTATTATTTATTTCCTTTATTTAGATTCATTGAAAGATTAAAGCATCACCTATGCGGACGTGAAGACTATAGCCTCTACAAAGTGGTCTGGTTAATTTTTCATCACCACCTTATGTGGATTTTTATTAAATAATATATAATGAATAAATGTTATATTTCTAAAAATATTAATATTATACAGATTTTGAAAACATGACCTAGTTTTATGAACCAAAATCACCGAATTGAAAAATGCATGAAAAGAGTAATAGTTAAAACCCATAATATTGATTTTAGCGAAGAATTTATAATTAAGGGTTGATTGGAAATTATGAATAAATAATATATGGTAAGATAATTATGAATTTGGTTCTTATATATATACATATTTATATATAATATCTAAATTTATTATATATGAGGTTTTAGCATGTATAAATTAAGTCAGGGATTGTGGTAAGGGTTTATGTTGCAATATAATTTTTATCAGGATTGCTCTTGTTTAAATATCAATTGTAGTGGTTTTATAATCCCTATAACTCTTAAACCATATTTTTTTTCTTATTTTTTTTATTTATTTTAAATTATTATTTTCATTTCCTCCCACTTTGGTACTCAAAAATACCAAAATAAAGTTTTTTGGAAAATCTAATATCATTTCTTCTTTTAAGTCAGGAACATTTTTCTTCTAACTATATTTTCTTTAAAATGACTTTGGAATGTTATTTTATATTATAACATGTTTTTAAATTAATTTTAAACATTATTTGATATTCTTTAAAAAAATTTAAAAATAAATCTTTACAATTTTTCCCATATAGGCAATATTTGACTTCTTACAAAAGTGTGAAAATATTCTTTATTTAACATTTACTGAATGAATGGATTTTAACACCATCATGATCATTTTTAAGACTACTTTATAAATTGTTATTTTTTTACAAAGAAAATCATATCAATATTTTTTAATAATCTTTCATTTTTTAAAGGTTTCAAAAAATGATTTTTTCTATTGTTTTTCATAGAATATTTCTAATGTTTTTAAAAAATTATTTTTATGCATGTCAATACCCTTTATGGAATATTATTCTTCATAAGGGATATGATATAAGGATACCATACATGTTATTTATCTCCATGGATTTTGATTATGTGTTGAGTAATCTTTATGAAAATCATTTATTTTCCACTGATTATACTATGATTAAATTATGAATGTTCTTATAATCTTATAGAACACACATACATGTTCATCATTATATAATGGGTGGGAAATGAATTTTATATACCTAAAATTCATTGGGTCAATATTTATATCTCATGATATAATATGAACTGTAGTGGGTAGTGAGACCAATCCAATATGAGACTCGATCCGCCATGAATGAAAAGGGATTGAGGAGTGAACCCAATCTATTATGATACCTTTTCAACATTATTATGATGGTATTGGGAGCGATACTTGAAAAATTAAATGATTATATAAAATTATTATTATTCCAAAAACTCCAATGAAATGTTATTATACATATGGTATGCTATCATGGATGACTGATGATTATTAATGATTCCACACTCTAATGAACCACATATTTTGTAATAACCAAGTTTTATTACAGGACCCATGATTTAGGATATACGAATTATTGGGTATGATTTTTTTAAATTATGATAATTCTCATAAAATATTTTTCTTATCATATTATCACTTATGATATTCTATTAATGTCTCCCATTTTTACCCTTACTAAGCATATGAGTTCTCCATTTCCTATGTTAACATTTTACTCAGGTTATGAGAAAAGGTATTAAAGGGTGTATTTTTAAGAAGGTTATTACATGAGAAGAAATATTTTGGATATGTTGAAGATATTTCATGAAATAATATTATTATGTTTCAAGTCTCTAAATAAACTAAAACTTTAGTTTTTTTGGTGTGAATTACTATGTAATATATTAAGTTTTCATAAAAATGATGAATAACGTATATACATTGTTCTTAGGTTTCCAAAATTGGTATCATATTAGGGTTTAGTTATTTTTGGGGATTATGATATTAGTATTTGAAGGATATAACTTAAAAAACCCATGATATAGTCATACTGATCATGGATTAATCTAAACTATCATAGATTGATGAGACGGTGTCGTAATTTATAAAATATTAATATTGGTTTTCATTATGATTGGATTTATCACTCTCATTAATAATGTCTGATGATTATGTTATCCATTTTAGTTTTATAAATGGATGAAAAATAATTAGATAAATTTTGGGTGGTGTCATGTAATTTCAATATTGAAAATATATTATTTTATTTGAGCTCTAAGCATTACTTAAAATATTTAAAAAACTAAAAAACTATTAATTTATATTCTTAATGAATAGAAATTGAGTTATAATGGAAATCTCAAAATGGTATGATGATCACATCTCAAATATATTTCTACTTAATGATTAAAGTTTTTAGAAATTCTCTTCCTATAATTTTTTTTATTCTCCCTCTAGATGGATATGATGTGATTTCGGGTATTTTAGATTAGTGGGTTTTACGAATATATTTCCATATATAAATACCTTCAATCAAATAATTAAGATGTAAAAAATTTATTAGAGAACATAATCACTGTTGGAGGATTTTGGGTAATTCCAAAGTAGTTCACGAGGGAGAATTCTCCGAAGGAGAGGAGTTCACGAGGGAGGATTCAGCAAAGGGTGAAGGATTTGATGGGAATAGTTCATGAAAGGGTTTTGTGGGGATTAGTATATAACAATGGAAAAGGACCACATAGTAGAAGCATTCCATTAGTCATCATCCATCTAAAAACTAGGGGGTCCGCAATGCACTCACGCCACGTAGTGCAAAGAAGTTCATGGTGGATTCAAGGTATTTCGAAGAAGAAGAAAGGGAGTTCAAAAGGGACCAAATAGGTTTTCAAAACCAATTTCCACAAACTAACTATACAAAAAAAATATGGAATTCAATAGAGAATCTACCTATATTTGAAGATACATTCATTATTAATAATAAAGGGACTTATAAGTTTATAAACTATGTGTGGATCCTCTCCAGAGCAGTGAGAAAAGTAAGAGGAAGAAGGAGATCCTTTCAATCACTAGTGATCCATCAAAAGGGAGTTAGGGAGTGACCCTTAGGAAAGGAGTGAGCTGACTATAAACCTTGTAAAGGGAGTGAGCCTAGGCATTGAAGTGATCTAGCCTGAACCTTGTATATTGGAAGTGTGACATAGTGGATTTGGTACATCGACACATTTCCTTTGTATGCTCCTTGTATATATCCCAGTGAGGGTAAACCCAGTAAAATTGTTCTGTCTCATGTATGATTTCATTTCTGTTCATATATTTCTATTGGAAAGAGAGATATATGTGTTTTGTTTAAAAATTAAACAAGATTTGAAGGGGAAGTTGTTTTAATCTATCATACCCTGATTCACCCCTCCTCTTAGGATATTAAAACTAATTAGGCTAACAATTAGCATCATAATTAAAGGATAATAGTTAGTGGTTCTCTCTTAGTTTAAGAAATGGAAGCGATTAATCACAAAGTGATTTCGATATTTGATGGAATTTTTTTTATCTGTGGAATAATCAACTGAAACACTTATTTGGATCATTTAATATAGATGTATTTACAACTGCAATGCATGGTATTTCTACTAGTATGGGGAGTAATGTTTATCATAAGAAGGTCATAGAGAATTTTATTTTGATACTAAAGGAATCAATGCTTTAGTGGAAGTCTAATCCAATGCAGTCTATACAAAGGTGATGTCATGTATGTCATCACATGCTATATAGGAAATGTTTCTAAATATTTATGAGGGTGAATCAAAAGTGAGAGGAGAAAAAATGAAGGTTCAACGGAACAAGTGTGTGGATCTGAGAATACAACCTAATGATTTTATTGATACATTCTTTTATCGAGTGAAAATTATTATAGAAGACATGGATTATATCAATGAAATTATTGAATATATACAGTTTTTTAGGTAAATATTGAGAAAACTACCACCCCAGTTTAATCTAAAAGTTTCTGTTTTGGAAGATAAAGTTACAAAGGAGAAGACATTGAATAAATTGTACCGTACTCTTGTTTCATACAAGATGAGAAATGATGACAATTAGTCCATAGAAAAAGGGATGTATAAAAATTTATATTTAAATCCATGAAGAAGATCACTATTTGATATGGGTAGGAAGAAGAAGATACGAATGATGTCATGTCATTCCTTTCATGAAATTTTCAAATAGGAAAAGAAAATTTGAAAGGGAAACTTCCACTCGCATTCTCTTGATGTGGGAAGATTGGAATTCTTGCATCAAAGTTTCCTAAGATGTTTTAAGAAGATAATGAATAAAATGATGAAATTTTTGGGAATAAGTATCTAGCCAATGTGAAAGGCAGGAGGAGTACCAATATAAATTTATTCAAAAATAAGAGTATACTTTCAAAATAAAATGACAGTTCAAAAGAATATGAGGTAGAAGAATTATATGAATTAAAGTATAATGAATCATATATTATGTTGGAGTTGTCATAAATTCCAAAATAAGGGAAGAAAATGACAATTAAGAAGAATGAGTCAAGGTAAGAGTTGAAATTCAAGTTGAATTAGAATCCACTCATGAGGAAATAGATGTTTAAAGAGACAAAATGAAGAAATCCACAAAGTGGTTCATGATGCCAAACATTATATGTAGCATAATAAATAAGATAAGTCTAATCAAAATGATGAAATTGAGAAACTAAAGTCATCAATGCTTAAGAGATCCGAAAATGATGTTGATTACAAGCTCAATATCAAATAATATAAAACAGAAACTGATAGCTTGACTAACTATAGAAAAGAACAAATTAAACGTGTCAAAGAACATGAAGAGGAAGTCATTGGGCTGTGATGAAGTATCAAGGATCAATTAAATCTCTAGACTCCCAGTACAACATCGATAAATCAGACAATTCCAGAAATATAAAATATGGAAGTTGAGTATATATATAGAAGAATAGAAGAAATAGTGAAATCCAAATAAAAATGATGGCATGGGGCTTCATCGAAATCAGAAAGTAGTAATTGTTGAATTTAGAAAAAAGAAAATATTCCAAGATTTAAGAATTATTTGGTTATGAATCATAACTAGAAGATTCATAGAACCCAAGGAAGAACCATTTGTTTAGTATTTCTAAACAAGAATGCACCCTACATGAGGTGTTATTGTTGTGAAAAAATGTGACACTCACAAAATGTTTGTTTCATAGACAATAGACACCAAAGGGAACAAGACCAATAGAGGACACCATAAAAAACTCAATATTCAAGGATATTATTTGATGATCAGTATTTCAGGTGTGGAGGATTTGGGCACATGAAAAGATATTTCTCATCAAAGATGTAGATAAATGTGCTGAACCAAAATAAATGTGATAGAAAGCATCAATTCAGTGTATCATCAAATGAGATGAAAATGAAAAATATGTTTACAGTATTTCATGATGAATCCGATACATCACACATCGATGAAGATCAAGACTATCAATCCATACCAAGTACGAAGTAAAAAACTTAGATAAAGAAGAAGAGAGATGAATATGTTGTGGTTGTAGATATTTATTTTAAAGCATCATATTACACTAGAATATAGATAATTGATTGTGGATGAACCTCCCATATGATAGGAAATAAGTAACTAGTGATAGGAATCAGATATAACAAGGAAGTTATTGTGATATTTGGTAATGATGAAAGCATAAAAATTATGTCTTAGGAAAATAAAGGTTTAGGTGGAAAGACATGAGATATGAAGATGTTTTTGTTGTTGATGGTCTCAGCCACAAATTACTATGTTTCAGTCAGTTAAGTGATTTAGGACTTTCCATAAGCATTTTTAAGAAATTATGTGTTGGTATGGAAAAAGATAATGAAATTTTCTTGCATGGAAAACATATTAAAGGGAATCTATTGATTTTTTTTGTGGAGAAAAAGATATGTTCTTTCTATCCAAGTAAAAAGAAAACAAGTTATGGAATAAACATCATGGTCACTTGATAGAAACATCCATGGAAGAACTAATGAAATTAGATGCTTCTTGAGACCTCCATAGGCTATCATGTGATCATAATCATATGTGTAATGCTTTTCAACAAGGGAATATCATTCAAAATACATATAAGGGAAAAAGATAAAAGGTAAAAAAAGTTCTTAAGATGATGCATATTTATTTGTGCAGACCTATTTCACCAAGATCTATTTATGGGAGGAGATTTTATGTTCTCATCATTTATGATTTTTGTATAATGGAATGGGAGTCATTCATCACCCACAAATATGATGTGTTTATTCTCATAACAACTTATCGAAGGGAAATTGAAAAGATGATGGGCCAAATAATCTGAAAGATTCGAACATTTAGTAGAATAGAGTTTACAAAGAGACAAGTGGAGGATTATTTTGAGAAACAAGGAATAAGGCATTAATTTTTAGTAGTAAAAATTATAAAACAAAATGGATTAGTTGAGAGGAGAAATATAATTATCAATGACATAGCTAGAACAATGCTAATTTAGAAAGAAATTTCAGATATGTAATGTAAAGAAGTAGTGAGGACATCACTATATAAATTAAATAGAGTATTAATATATCTGACTGAAGAGAATACTCCATATGAGCTATGATATGTAAATAAGACAACATTGAAGTACTTTTGGGTCTTTAGAAGTAAGTGTTTCACTATCAAAAAGGATAAACACAGGAAGTTTGAATCTCATAGAGATGAAGGTATATTTCTTAGATACTCAATGAGAAGAAAAGATTATTAATGATTCAATAAGTGTATGGGAAAGGTAGTTGAAAGAAATTATGTAACTATAGTAGTGAATGAGTAGAATTATCACCAAATACATGATTAGTCTCAGGAGGATAGTGATGGAGAGATAAGAAGATCCACGTATGTTACAATTATAGAGGATGATTTCGAAGAATATTTAGATAATGAAAAGGATGATCATATACAAGTGTTTACATAAAGACCGAATAGAAGATATGAAATTAATAGAAAGGACATAATTCCTGATCTGATTGTGCCAATACAGATAGGGAGGATGAAGACTCTACAACAAGTATGATTCTTATCATTGGTAGAGCCTAAATGTTTTGATTAAGTAATTAGAGATGAGAATTGTGTTTAGTATATGAATGAAGAACTTGACCAATTTGAGAAGAGTCAGGCATGGGAGACTGTTTGGAGACCAACAGATAATAATGTCATCAGGACTAAATTGGTCCTTCCAAAAAGTTGAATGAATATGGTGCTATGATTCAAAAAAAACATGACTAGTGTGAAAAGGGTAATCCCAAATACAGGGAATCAATTTTGATGAAAAATTTTCACCTGTTGTGAGGCTAGAGACCATCATATTATTCTTGGATATAGCAGTGTAATGAAGGTTCAATGTTTTCTAGATGAATGTCAATTCAAAATTTTTGAATGGGGTACCATAAGAAGAATTTTATATTGAGAAACCAAATGTTTTTCCTATTCATGAAGACAAGAATAATGTTTTTCGATTTAATAAGTCACTATATGGGTTGAATCAAGAAAAAATAGAATGGTAATCAAGACCAGATCAAATTTTAAAGAAGATTTCTTTTTAGACTGGAGAATTTTTTTACAATTTATATGTCAACAATGAAAGTAATCAAAGGATGATGGTGCTGGTGTATATCAATGACATAATATTTAATGGATAAGATGAATAAAATTAAGATAAGTTTTAAGAATTCATGAAAATTTAATTAGAAATGTCAATGATTGGTGAATTGACATTTTTTCCTTTGCTTTAAAGGTGACACAAGGAAATAATGACACTTTCATTTCTTAATCTAAATACGCCAAGGAAGTTTTGAGAAGATTTGGAATGGATAATTACAAGGAGATGAGGACTCAAGTGGCTACTAGGATGAAACTATGATGCGATGTTGAAGGTAATGTAGTAAAGGTTAAAGTATACAAGAAAATCATTAGAAGTATATTTTTCTTGACAATGACAAGACCTTCTATGTTTTTGTAACATTCAATCAATTAAGATATCAAAGTAATACCAATGAAACCCACTTGTTTATAGTGAAAAGAATACTTCTATAAATAAAGCATCTGATGGATTTCAGTTTGATGTACAATGAAAAATATCAGCAAGAGTTTTTGTGATATATAGATGTAGATTGGGCCAGTTCAGCAGATGATAGAAAATCAACATAAGGTGGCACATTATATCTTGGTGGACTGTGTATTTCATGGATAAGAAAGAAACATGCTGAATTTAATTGAGTACTATAGAAGAAAAATATATTGTGTCCACTCAATAATACATATAGTTATTATGGATGAAGAAACAACTTGATTTTTGGGAGTTGAAGTGAAATCTCGGATCAAAATCCACTGTGATAATTCACGTTCTATAAATATGAGAAAAAATACAGTCCATCACTCAAAGAAAAAGCACATTGAAATCAAATATAATTTTATCAAGGAGAAGGTGAAGTTAGGGATTGTGAAATTATAGTATGTTCCTATGGAAATATAGGTTATAGGAATTTGGATAATGACCTTAACCAAAGAAGAATTTGAACATCATCGACTTGCTCTTAGAGTTTAGTCGACTCCACACACTTGAAAAAGTGTGGACATGGGACCCCTCTCCTCATGGTGTGATGTGTTTTTCACTAATGTGATAATCTAGGTTATTTACCATGTCATATTCCACAACGTAGTGACCTTTGGGTTTGATTAAAAAGGGGGATAAATTGATAGGGGGAGTAGTTGATAATGAGAGTAGATGATAGGGGGAGAAGAGAAGTTTGGGGATTTCAAAATCTAATGATGCTAAAGGTGATCAGTCAAAGTTTATATATCATGAAAGATGGGGTTTATGATGAAATAAGTTGAGTGGTTTGAAATGAAGTGATTCATTTATTAACTTTTCATTATACTCGTGTTTCTCATGCCAAGCATAGCTCGTGTTGTCTTACACTATGTGTTTAGTAAATATTTTATCACTATTTGAATATCAAGATGTGAATGTTGGTAGAAGATGGAAGAAGCTTTAATGAGAGATCAAAATATGAAGAGTAATCAACAAACCCAAAGGGGAATATTGTTGGTCAAAAATCCCTCCAGGTGTCATCTAAGTGTTTTTTGGGTGATTATGTTTGTTGAAAAATCTAATTAACAATGTTTCAGTATGGATGGTGTTACTGAAGAATATTTTTAATATGGAGAGGTTTCCTAATGTTTTCCAAATTTTTGGGTATCAAAATTGGGAGTTTTTTTATGGTAATGAAAGGTTTTCTAAAGAAGAGTTTACGGACTATAGTTCGTGGATAATGAAGCATAGTTTTTAGAATGCAAAGGAGGAATGTAGAAAAATGAAGGAAAATATGCAAAGGAATATTTCTCCGTAGGAGTGTTATACGGACCACAAAGCATGCTATGAGACCTACATAAATAAATCAGTTCATGGGGGGATCATAGTTCATGGGAGGCTTGGAATTTTTGGAAGAGAGATACTAATTTATGGACCCTCAAAGATTTTTTGTTTTTGGAATACATCGACTACCACAAAAGATTAAGGCACTATGTGGGCCACATAACATGATTCACGGTGAAGTCTGCACTACACTGATGCTTTGGGTAATTTGGATTAGTAGGTATTGCAGATCTATTTTCTTATATAAATACCTCTAATTAGATCATTAATAAGAGAAATTTTTATTAGATAACATCTTCACTATTAAAATATTTCTGGTAAGTTTTATGTAGATCGTGATGGAGAATTTCATGAAGGAGAAGATTTCACGAGGGAGGATTCTGAGAAGGGTGAAGGAGTTTACAGGAATAGTTTATGAAAGGGTTTTATAGAGCTCAATCTCTCATAAAGGAAAAGGGATTTCATAATAGAAGTGATCTGTGAGTAATCAACCATCCATGAAGCACTCACACCATATGGCGCAAAGCAGTTTGCAGTGGACTCAAGGTAGTTCATGGAAGAAGAAAGGAAGTTCATGAAGGGGATAAAACTATTCGTGGAAGAAAGTTTCACTAAATAATAGTACATAGAAAATAGGGACATAAACAAAGAATCTACCTATAGTTGAGGATGAATTCATTATTAATAATGAAGGGAACTACATTTCCATAAACTATGTATGGATCATTTCCATAGAAGTGAGAAAAGGAATAAGAAGAAGGTGATCATTTCCACTGGTAGTGAGCTATCAAAAGAGAGTTAAGGAGTGAACCATGGTAAAGCATTGAGCTAAACCTAAACCTGTAAGGTAGTGAGCCTGGGCATAGAAGAGATATATCTCAAACCATGTATTTTATATGTGACCCTTAGTGGATTTGGTATATCTAAATATTTCAATTTTATGCTCCTTGGACATAGCCCAGTGAGGGTGAACCAAGTAAAATTGTTGTGTATTGTGCATGATTTAATTTATATTCATATATTACTATGGGAAAGAGAGAGAAGAATGTTTAGTTTAAAAAAGAAACAAGATCTGAAGGGGTGGTTGTTTTAATATGTCATACCCTAATTCACCCCCTCTCAAGATATTTAACCTAATTTGGATAACACTAGTTTTAAACCTAAATGGTGAAGTTTATTTTTCAATAGAACTCATAGTAAGTGTCATTCCCTTTTCAAATATTCCTTAGATAATGACCTTGGTAGTGATATAGGAATTGAAGAATCCACTCAAGGAGAATCTAGATAAGGGATTTATACATGACAATGAATCGCCATGGGGTGAACCCATTGTTTTTATTAAGAAGAAAGATGGTCCAATTCATCTTTTTATTGATTATTGGGAATATAACATGACCACTATTTGGAACAAGTATCTTCAACCATATATTAATGAATTGTCCGATGAACTGCACAGAGCTCAATAGATTCTTTATAGATTACCTCAATAATTTTTTTGTAGTATTTATAGATGATATTATTATTTATCCCCATAAAAAGTAAGATCATGAAGATTATTCTAAGACCTTGAAGAAGTAAAAGTTGTATGAAAAATTTAGCATGTGTGAATTATGGCTACAAAAGTATCATTGTTGAGTCATGTAACTATAAGAGATGCAATAATAGTAGATCGTTTAAAGGTAGTTTTTATTTAACAATAGACTATACCAACCATGGTGATGGATAATTATAGTTTTCTTAGATTAACTAGATACTATCAATTCTTTGTGATAAATTTCTTACAACATCATACCCACTAACCATGTTTATGTGGAAGGGATCCGTGTTTCTATCACAACCTACCCACCAAGGCCTACCTAGTTGGTGGTATGCTAAGCATGACACCCCAAACCCACCTCCAATATCCCAGGGGATGGTAACTGGCACCAAGTAGGCATTTCACACAAATAAGATGAAATATCCTATGGTACCTATACACACACACACATATCCAAATACTAATGTAATGTAGAAAGAAATGAGTAATTGATACAAAATATGAATGCATATAAATAATTACACATTATAGTATGACACATGTATAAGAAATAAAAAGGTCCAAATACGAGCCCACATGATATGAAAATGAGTCCAACAAGCTAGTACAAAGGGGATTTATATCAATATATAACTCTTGGAACTGACTGTGGTCTATCTAGTGAAACTAATCTCCATATACATCTAAACCTCTTAAGAATTAATTAAAAGGTCCATCATCTATATAAGACACAACACATGTGGGAAGGGACCATGTTGGGGTGAGTATAAACATACAGAGTATGGAACCCAAAAATCACTAAATATAAAGCATAAAATAGAGTCAAAATAAAATAAAGGATGATAACAACCCATATATTCTCGAGTATAGACACAAAATCCCTAAGTAAGGTCAAGTTCACATTACTATCCTTGGATTCCACTTGAGGATTTATGGTATGGCTCACCCACGAGAACTCACTCCTCGTGTCTTGATAACAATAATGATTCCCATCTGAGATGTCATTCCTATCAAACATTTACATGAAGTGGTAAACACAAGAACTCAGAAGATTTTGATACACATGTAGGGGATCACACCCAGGGCCTATGGGGTATACGTAACCATATATGGAATAATCCAATAGGATGGGGATAACACACCCCAAAATTCAATAATGAGATACTTGAAAAACCTATGGAAGAATAATGAAAGAATAACGCACCCTAGGCATGTAAAAATTTGATATTTTATGAAATATTTATTTCCAATAAATTTAATTTCTTTTATAGCTTGTGTAACACATAACTTTGAGTTTCAAAGGACCACAATAAACTATTAATAGTATTATATAAACATGACCACTCTAAAATAACTATTATACTTGGTGATATGAATAAGAATAACCAAATTTTTAAAACTATGTATGGACGTTTTAGATAAATAAAATATATTTACACATAATTACATAAGTTTTAGTAAAGTCTTTATATTCTTCAGAAATACATTTTTGTCGAAAAATGTTTTTTATTTATTTTTGTAAACAAATAAAAAAAATTATTATTTGAAATTTTGAGAAACATTATTCGAAAAAATTAACTTCATTTTTTTAATCAATATTTACAAATTATATTAGGGTGAATTTTTTAGATTTTTTTGAAAAGTTTACATTTTTTTAATAAATAGTGAAAATACTAGTTTTTATTAAAACATCCATTTATTTTAAAGAATTTACATGTTACATTTTTAAAATATGATTTTAAAAGTAAAATTAGTTCTATTATATTTTAATTAATCTAATTTATGTCATTAGTGTCAATTTAATATTTAATTTTATATTAAATGTTTTATATTTATGATAATTTTATCTTTGGAAAACCACAATTTCATATCGTATGCATGTTTAATTTTTAATTAAATTATACTAGTCATGTGAATTGAATTTGAAAAAAAATGTATTCCTTATTTTGAATGAGAATAATTAATATTATATAATAATCTCAACTTAATTTTTGTCATAATGAATAGTAAAAATAGTTATAATTAGTTACGGTTGTTAATCATAAAAAATAGGTTTACAGGGGGGCTAAACTAAAAAGATAACCTAAAAACTTATCCAAAAACTATTTTATAGAAATATTTCTAAATTATATAATATAATGTTATAAATTGATCTATTTTGGATCCTTTTTCAAGTTTAAAATGTTGTTATTACTTTTTCTTCTCAAAAATTCAATGTGTGTCATCTCCCCCACTATAAAAGGGAATATACTATCCTCTCCTATTAACACTTTCAAATACTTTTGGTTCATTGATGAAATGAACAAATATATTCCTTAGTTACATACATATGTCTTAGAGTCCTTATTTTTATGAGTAGATACCCCAAATATGGATTTTGATGCAAACCTAAATAGGTTTTTTAAAGAAGAGGCATCATTCTAAATCGAGCATTTTTGTTCTATTTATTATTCCACCACATTAAAATATTATTCAAATATGTTGATATAATAAAATTAGTATCTCACATATACTTATATGTTATTATGTTAATGTGATAACTTATATACATCTCCTCTTTCATCAAATTGGAAATGAAATTGTCGGTCAATTGTACTACAGACTACTACTTTGCAAACCGATGTAACTTATTTTCCATCACCTTCTATCATGGGTGGATATAATTATGGATTTAAGTTATATATATAATATTTATGACATAATTATATTTCTTTAATTATAATATCACATATAACTTCTTATCTTACAATCCGTTGGAAAACGATAACATCGCTCGTTGGTACATGTTGACTACCGCCTCCATGAAAAGATGTGATTCATTTTTCATTTTAATTTTAAATATATGCTAATAAGTATAGTTTTAATTAATATATATATGGTATATATTGCATAAAAATTAATCTATAAAGGTGATATAATATTTACCTTTCTTTCGTTCTATCTATCAATAAAATGGAAACAACATTTATGCCTACGTACAACCTACCATCTCCATGAATGATGTAACTCATTTTCTATATATAAAATTTATAAATTAGTATAAATACATATATAATGAATATATATGATATTTATATCATTTATAAAATTCTTTAAATTATTCAACCAGGATCAAAGTAAAAGGAATGAAAATACCAAACTAAAATATACATGAAAAATGAAGTAGTTTTTACCCGAAATGTGATTTTAACAATGAATATTTAATAAAATGGTAATAAAAGTCATAAGTAAATAATATCTGGTATGATATATATATATATGATTATTTTTTTAATAGTTTAATAACAAACCTAAATTTATTATATTGGAGTTTTTCACATGAAAAAATAAATTCAAGACTTGAGGTAAGTTATTTTCATCTCAATTTTATTTTTGTGGGACACATGCCATATAAAACACATATTTATTTTGTGTGGTTTATATATTCTACCATTGAATTAATTTTATGATTATTATTATAAAAATTATAGGTATTTACATATCAATATATGTTTCTTTCTTTCATTGGTCTTACGATTCAAAATTACCAAAGTGGTTAAGGTTTTATGTTACAATCAAATTATTTATCGGGATTGTTTTTTATTGTGATTCCGATGGTAAAATATTTTGATATATCTATAAATAATATCATATATTTTCTTCTATTTTATTTTTATTTAATTATAATACCCATTTCACTGTCATTTCTTTCTCTTTAATTACTCAAGATACCAAAATAATGTTTTTATAAAAAATCAAATTTATTTATCTCTTTGGTCAAAATTACTTTTTATTCCATGTCCATGTTTTCTAAAAAAGGTTTAAATAAAGATTTTTAAATTATAAAATAATTGTTTAAAGAAATTTTTATCTAGTTTTTACTTTTTAAAAAAATTGTTTAAAAAGAATATTCTTGTCATTTTCCAAACAAGGCTCTTTTTACTTTTTATTAAAAAAATTAAAGGAATTCGTATTTTAACATGTACGACATGATAAATATTTCCTAGAGTCATAAAATATTAATGATTTAAAACATAATTTACAAGTGTATAAGTTTATTTTCAATGAAAATGTTTTCTTTATTATTTGAGAAATTCTTAAATTTAAAATAAGTGTTTTCAAATTGAAAAGGTTATTTTCTTCATGAAATGTTTCAAGCAGTATTTAAAAATAATTTTCCATGTAATATGACATCCTTTGAAGTTAATTATAATTTAATAGAGATTTGATCCATTGATACCATCCTTATTATGAAGGCCATATTTTTTTATTGATTTTTGATAACCCCTCTTTCAAGGGATGAGGGGGAATCCTTACAAGGCTCGTAGGCTCAGAGATTACAAGGCCTATAGGCTTTGGAGATTACATGAACCGAAGGTCTTAGGGAATTCAACTAGACTATATATAAGGAACTTCCCCTCCCCAACATCTGCATCGTGATAGTAGCTCTCCACCTTCACATGGCTATCTGGATAGGCTTCCCATGAAAGCACATGTTGGTCCTGATAGCATAGCTCTTCCCTCTCATTCTGACAATCCATTTGGGTATACCCTCGTGAGTACACATTCTCTGAATCCTTTTCTAGGGCTGCTCTTTTTTTGTAGAGTATTTCTGGGGAAACAACATTTGGCCCGAAGACCTTGAGGTGTCCCGAAGGCCTTAAAGGTGGCACAAAAGCCCTATTGACCCGAAGGTATGGGTGGCCCGACAGACTTAAGGACTCCAAGCCCAAATTGATGGCCCAAGGTGAATAGTTCTAGCTGCTACAGTACTGAATAGTACCTACTGTAGTAACTGCTATAGTTCCTATTACAGTACCGCACAGTGTATAGTTCTACTACTGTACCACATAGTGTACAGTCTACTACAGTACTGCTACAATGCATGCTAGATTACCTGCTACAGTACCCCCAAAAATATGCATCTACCTAGATTTGAACATGGGTCTTCTAGATGCACTTAAGGATACCTCACCAACTGGGCTGAGGGTCATGTGTATACCATCCTTATTTTTTTTCTATATTATTTATTATTATGATGAAAAATATTTATTAAATTTATTTTCTTCTCATGGGTTATGCTATAATGAAATGTTTATGAAACCCATTTCCTTTTCATGGGTTATGATATGAAGAATGTTTTTTTATCATGTGAAATAAAAATTTATAGATTATATAATAGGTTGGACCTATTTATCCCTTCAATTAATTTAGTAATTATTAATGTTATATGATCTCAAAGAGTGCATGAGAGGTTATCCCAATACCAAAAAAGGGTACATGGGATGTTATCCCACACCTAAAAGATGGAACATGAGAGGTTATCCCATGACAGAAAGAGGGTAAATGGGTGGCTATCCTAGGACTGAGAAAGTTACCTGGGTCGTTAGCCCAAGCCTAACATGTTATAAATGTATTAGGGGGTAGCCTTGACAGAGTATTTTCTATTCTTATGGGTATTCCACAAATCTATGTCATATGGAAATGTTATGCTCTAATGGATCATGTTCTCTGATTCTTTTATAATATATATCTCATGAAATACTAATATTTATTCAACGAATTAAGTTTATTATATATGTAATGTAGGTTATGGTTTTCAAATGTTATTCTTATATTCTCATACCCTTATTCTCATATTTTTATTATACGATCATTGCCTTCTCTCTTGTTTACCATTAAAGAACATTCGAAATTATCCATTATTATGTTTCCTTTCCCCATGTCACAAAGAAAGGTATTATGTATGATATTTTTAAGAAGTTGTCTGGTTATGAATAACTTAGTAGAAGATTATGTGGTTCACTTATGAACCTATTTTTTTATTTATCCATGTTTCCAAATTCACTAGACCTAAATAATTATGGAATGTATCATTATATTATGTAATTAATATCTACTATTAAGATGTAATATCTATGTATAATAAGTTCAGGTCTTTACAATTGGTATCAATGAAATATTTAGTTAACCTATGAAAATATTACTAGAATTTTGGTGAAGTATAGAGTTAGTGGTTTTCAAGTAATTACATCCCTATCTAGATATTACAAGTGGGTGTGGCTCTAGAAAAGATATTCCTAGGTGTAATAAATTCAAAAATGGCACATTGGACTTTGAATCGATTGTCACCTAGTACATGACAGCTAGCATTTACACATACCTAGTTTGACACTCTCAGAGGACATGTTTTAAAACTTCACAAACTCTTTATAAACCATCATGAAGGATTTGGATAGATGATGATCTTTACTAACCAAGGTTAAACCTAAGGTTTCATATATTGAAAAAATGTTTCAAGACTTAGACATCCTATAAATAATTTTTCTTGACCGATCACTCTGATCATAGATTTTTGATGATCACGCTAACCATTTTGGTATTTTTTATGGATTTAATATTTAATGATAAATTTTAAGTGGTAATAAGAATGATCAAATATTAAATTGAACTATTTGATCTTATTATATTAATTACTTTATATATTAGGAAAAGTATCCGAAAAATATTAATTCACATCCTTAATAATTGAAAGTTGAATTAATAGTAAAAACCATTAAAGGTATGATAATCAGATCTAAATCCTATGATTATTCTCTATTTGATGATTATTTGAATGTTCTTCAGAAAAATATAATTTTTCTCCCTCTATTTGATTTTGATGTTATCTTAGGCATGGAATAGATTTTTCTAAATAAATTCCACATCAATTTATGAGGAAGGTAGGTCACGTTTGATATTCCAAACCAATGTAAGATCACATATCAGTGTGATGATAAATAGGAAATTCGAATGCAAATCAAATCAATTATATGGGTGTTGACTCCTATTCAAAAGGGGTGTTTATCTCATATGGTCAGGGAGAAAATAAACATCAATGATATGCCTATTTTAAGGTATTTTTTTGATGACATTCAAGAAGAGTCTCCTAGTTTTAAACTGAATCATGGAGTTCAGTTCCAAATAGAGCTTATACCTAGAGATACACCTATTTTAAAGACTACATATAAAATGGACCTAATTGAGTTATAATTATTAAAGAGTAAACACTAGGAGAATATTGATAAGAGATTAATTTAGCCAATGGGTGCACTAAATCTTTTTATTAATAAGAAATATGTATTAATACGAATCTACATTGATTATTTAGAACTGAACAAGATCAAAAATAATAAAAAGTATTACCTACCCTATGTTTATGACTTGTTTGATCAAATTCATGGAGATAAATACTTTTACCAGATTCAAATTCATTCTAGATATCATCAATTGGGGGTCCAGGAGGATATAACTAAGAAATCATTTAATACAAGGTATGGACACTATGAATGTACTATTATGCAATTTTATATTTCCAATTCCCAATATATATCCATAAATTTAACAAATAGAGACTTTATATATTACCTTGATTATTTTGTGGTAGTGTTTATAGATTTTATTTATATATATTTAAGGAGTAATGAAGAGGATGAAGATCACATAAGGATTTTACTGAATACCTTAAGGAGAAGCTATTGAAGTTGGTGCCCTAGAACCAAATTTTGTGCACTTTATGATAACATGTATTCATAGTTTTTAATATTAATAAACTTCTTATGACATCATGACTGATATTATGTGTAACATAGTATGTGATAATATCCAAAGAGTAACTGTCACACTAAAAGGTTATAACAGTTCTCCGCTATGATGAGAACCTAGATGTGCTATGAAACTATTCTTAAATATATGTTCTATAAATGGATGATATCATTTTAGTGATAAAAATTATTTAGGATATATTGGGTGGATACTCATAGGAATGTGAGGCACCTTTTCATGGTATATGCCCTTCGTAATATCTTGTGTAGTGTATTATATGAACAAGACCCGCCAGTAGGAAATCCACATTTATATGTGTCATTGGGTATTCCTATCTACGAACATGTGTATTTATACTTATACATTTATATTATTATCAATGAGTATCACGAGTCTTGTTTTTGGATCTATTGTTAAAAACCTTGATGGGATATGTTCATAGTGATCAAGGATATGTTAAGTGTGTCATGAGTAATATTGTATTAATGAATAATGCGAGAAAGGTTTTTACCTTCGATTATTTAATGAAATTTGATATCTCAGGCCCATTGATGGAAATTATATAGCCTAAATAAATCCATGCCCATTGTTTTCTATAGGCATGTTCAATTTCTATGAATTCAATGAAAGAGACATCAATAACATATTTTGATGGCACATACATGCAACTTGCTTGACTAGAAATATCAGGAAAAAAGGATTACACTACATAGTAAGAATTTGTATGTGGTATTATTTCATAAAAACATTAAATTCTTTCTCTATGGATTCCTTGGAATGTTTATAGACTCTTACCTTGTACATTAGGCTATTTCACTTAATGCCATTGAAAAATAGTGCTAGAGGGTCAAACACTAAGTGTTTTGAAAATATCAATTAAATAATATATTATTATTTACTAGTTAAAAAGTTGAATAAAAATTATTCCCACACATGGTTTAAAAATTATTCATGTTTTCCTGATCGTATATATTTTTTCACCATTAATTCAAGAGAATATAATGTGATCATAATATTTAATAAATATTTATTTTCAATTTAGTGAATATAATATTTCTTAATTTATTAGAAAATAATGAATTGATATTTATTTAATAAATAAAAAATCATTATTCAAGGATTGATAAATATTATCATGGAATGACAAACTAATTTTAATTGTATCGAGAAAAATTATATATATATGGAATATTATTTGATTAAATAATATTTAATTTTAATTTTCAATTTAATAACATTTAAATAAATATTAATAATATTTTTATTATAGACATGGGGTTATATAATGGATTAAATAAATAATAAGGGGTACTTGTGTAATTATTTATTTCTAAACCTAGTGACATATAAAACCAATTATATTATTTTATAAGTTGGAAAATTCATTTTTTTGGTTATACACAACAAATTTGGAGAATCCTTTCAAGTCCCTGAGATCTCCCTTCTCCAAGAATACTCCCAAGAATGGAGAGAGATCATCCCCCACCATTCTCCCTCAAGTAAAGATAGATTAAAGAAAATGATTTGGAAGAAATTATCCCAGAGTTTAAAGGTGAATGATTAAAGCAATATGATCATCCATGCTATAACCCATATATTGACATGGTGATGTTTAGATATTTTTGGAACATGTATGGATCACTACTAGAGAGAATCTTCTCTTGATTCCTACAACAAAACAATGTTCAATAAAGATCTTTTGTCAGACTCATCAATGAGGAAAGAATTCCGATAAGTTAATTATTTAATAGATTAAATTAATTATAAATATTATGTAATGATGCTCTCTTTTGTTACAGTATTTATTCATTTTCTATTTTAATTGATTCAATTTCATTGATCACGATGTCTATAACTGTGTAAATATCATATTGATCATTGATCATGATAAAAGGAAAAGTTAGGCATGAACCATCACATGTTTTTGCTTCTCCTAGAACTTTCAAGTGGTATTAGTGGGGTCACATAATTATTTATAATTATTTAAAGATCATTGATTTATTAATAAAAATTTTCATTTATTTTTAGATTTATGTTTCAACATTATTGTAATATGAAATGTGATATATTCTTCCTCCTCCTTCGTTTCTCATATATCTAATCAAAATGATTAATTTTATGAATAAAATAAAATTGAATAACTCATCCAGAGATACTGAGTATTTTGGATAGATAACACAGAAGTACACACCTTGTAACTAGAGTTACATGAGGTGTACTTATGTTTAATTCACCAGGAATTAATTTGGAATTAATTCAAACCATGTTCATTGATTACACATGGTGCATTTAATATCTTACACCATGTGTTGACTGAGCCATCCTAGCACATGGTCAGTTAGAGTACACATTCTGTAGCCCACGTACATGGAATACAGTCCTTTTTAATTCATAGACAGGACATGTATTTTCATACATTCCCTTCCTAACTGGTGACCATATAACTAAGAGACCACAGACCATGTAGTCCTTTATACATGTTGTGTACTCCATTTTTTGAGGCATGTTTTACATGAAAATTCCCTAGGCCTTTGCTTCAGATAGATGGTGAGAGGCATACACATCTTATAGCTCACCTGTACAAAATGTTTACTTATAAAAAATATAAATAATTAAAATTGATTTATTATACTATGTTAACCTTATCAACATTTACTTTCATGTTATCATTAAGTTGATGGACATGCATTGTGATGGGTTTTAATATATATATATATATATATGTATGTATAAATGTTTAATTAATATCTGCATAATTATTTGATCTACATATAATATGTGTGGGTCTTATGGAAGATATTACTCTACGTTCATTAAAGCATGAAACATTACAGAAAAATCATGTAATTCGTGTAATCATTAATTTGATAATACCCATTGAGAAAGTACATGATAAGTCGTGTATTCTATATGTCACAAGAGTAAACTGTATATGATTATAATATATATTGGGTAGATTCAAATGGGTATTCATTATGTTGCCTCCATGATACATTTATATACACAATTAATTTTAAATAAATTTATTTAATTTGTTTAAAATTATGATGGATGATAATCTCAAGGAAATTTTAATTAGAGGTAAGATAAAATAATTGATTAATTAAAGAAGATAATTAATTGATTATAGTGTGATTTATCTTAAATAAGAATTATTAATAATGGAATGATATTTTTATTAAATGAACAATTTGTTTCATGCATGTGGATGATTGTGATCATAATCCATACCTTTGTATGTGATTGGTTTTATTTAATTTATTATAAAATTAAATTGCTGGTCTGTGTGCCTTCTCTCCTGTTATCATATATGGACCCTCATTCCTAGGTTTCATTTATGTAAACCCTTTTCCCTTAACAATAGTGTGAGGAAAATAATATGTAATGGATGGATATCCCAAGATATTGGAGTTGGTTCATGTTTGGAGACAAGGCAGAACCAATCTAAGAGAGATACATAGTTGGATAGGTAGAAATCTGTAACATGAAACTTAATTGGTTCAAGGGATTTTTACCCTTGATCGATGGTTGGTTTATCATCCACTACATAAACTAACAATTATTAAAATCTCATGACCATACCAATTTGATATTTTATTTCTATCAAATTTCATGGTTATTTCATTATAAATGTTTTTTCACATTCACATGAATTAATGAAAATAATAAGCATGTAAGATAGAACTAAAATAAATGGGATTAAATATAAATATTGTCTAAGACATGGTTTATCACTTAAATAAATACACTTAATATTAACAAGAATGTGATAAATATAATAATTGTTAATTTATGCATAAAATGATAAAATCTCCCTATAATATATATTAAGTCAGTATAGCCTTCCACAACCCCAGTTAAAATCAAAGCATAGTTAAAAGTGACTGACATGACAAAGTTGGAGTGATTTCAATTATAGAGGAATTCTAACATGAAGTTTAGGTTTGAATTTACATAGTTCACATCATTGTTTGACTACCAAAGAAAGACTTGGTGTAATTGAGAGGTAAGGGTTGAAAAAATCCAATTTAAGGATTTTATGATTGGAGAGTCCACTCAAAAGATCAAGTAACTATGAGTTAATATATCTAGAATTTGGATTTCCTACTTAAATTATTCAAGTTTCTTAATCAAAAAAATATGGGGAAATTAGAATAGGAATATGAATCCTTCCCACTAGAATTTCCAAGAAACATCATATTATGAAGCCAATGGTGAGGGATAGTGGGTTTTGATAAAATAATGGGATATTAATAAATGTAGAATTTATTTATTTCTCTAAATTTTATCAAATAAAGTATTAAAATTATATTCATCTTATTTTGTTGAAACAACATTAAAATGACTTCAAACATATTACTTCGATCCATACATGATAAGGATAAAATTATCGCTAGCACAAATGTCCAAGATTGGAAAAGATGCTCACATATTATCCTTTTCCATAAAAATAAATTGTATGTTAGTGAAGAACGCATTCCTGATGCACCTAGTAATAAGAAAAGTGAGTTATTACTCTATGAGAAACATTTGTATGATTCCACAAATGTTCAATGTTTCATTATATCATCCATGACCAATGAGATTTTGAAGTAAAAGGAGGACATGGATGCATATAGAATGACATCTGACTTTTGGGATCTCTATAAATAGAAAGAAAGACAAGAGAGATATGAGATATCCAATTCTTTCATTATAATAATATTGGATAGTATGCGCTAGAAGGGCCTCATGTAGTCAAGATTATTGGATACATTGAACGATTACACATCTTAGAGAGAAAGAATAACAAAATTTACATTTTATGAATTTTGGGAAAAATGGTTTCTACCGCTCTCGCTAGGGGTTCTTCTTTCCCCGCACGAGATTTCTTTGAATGCATTTGATCAGATTTTGATAAAGGTAGGATTTGATACTGAATGTGATATTGCTTCTAAATCTGCAAAGACTGAACCAAAAGTGGATGAAGTCCCCCCCTGGTTTAATGACCAAAGGGAATATCCTTTCTTGAAGCACATAAAATAGTTGAATATTGAAACCCCACAATGACGAAGCTTCCTCTCTGTAGGAAGCTTGAAGAAGGTAGATTTTCTATCGATGCCAATCCAGATGATCTCTAGAAATGCACACAACTCTACAAGTTCTCACTCATGGGACGCATCTCATACCTCAAAGAAGACAATCAATGGTCGAATCCGGATCTGAAAATGTGGATCTCTCATATTTGGGGGATAACCTATTGGAAACTGGTGCCAATCGGAAAAGGATACTTTCATATGCTATTGAAATTCCAAGATGATCTTGAACGAGTTTGGAGGTAAGGAAATCTGCAACTTAAACCAGGTGTTCTTCGCATCTCTGACTGGGACTACGCCTTTAATCCGAATACCACAAAGAACACCATGGTTTATATATGGGTGCAACTTCATGGGCTTAATTGGTATTTCTGGCACCCAAAAATCCTCAATGACATCGCCTCTTTCATAGGTACACCACTCAAAATTGACCTTGGACTCTTAATGCTGTTCTCAGTCTCTATGCGAGGGTGATGGTCGAGGTTGACATAGCCTTTAAGCTCCCAAAAGTCATTGTCTTCTGTGCGAATGAATTCAAGACTAAGGTTTGTGTTGAGTGTGAATGAATTCCCTTTACTGTGAATACTAAAAAATAGTGGGACACTCACTACTGAAATGAAGGGTTGTCAAGATTCCGGTTTCTCCTACAGGTGAAGATCGATGGACGAATGGAAAATGGAAAACGAAAATGAAAGCCTCAACCTAAAGCAACCCAAAACCTGCATGAAAATCCCCAGAAGTCTGGGTGAAGTGCTCGAAATTCCTAGGTGAGAGCTCGGGTATTACCTAGGAAGACCAAGTGGAGGAGGAGAAAAATGCTAATATTTATCTCTGCATTTTGGTGGACATTGAGCATTTAGTTCTGGATGTCTTTAATAACCCTACCAATGGGGATCTTTAGGATGTCCTAGGCTCAATGGTTCCTAATTTCTAGCTATAGACTGCACCTCGGGATGAGAGAGATAATGGTGCTAAGCCAGAGCAGCATGATATTCATATTCCTACTCGAGTGAACCAGGAGAACCAAACAGGTTTGATCACTTAAAATGTTTCAGTTCTAATAAATAATCAACACATGATAGTGAGTGCATAAACAATTACTGATTTATGCACTGTCATTATTTTTAATCTCAATTCATATGGAATAAACTCAAAAAACTCATCCAATGAATCTATTACGACAATAGGCAAATAGGACTCACCTCTTTGGATTATTTCATCCCAGAATAGGGGCTATTTAATTGAGGTTGCGGGTGGCTCTGTGAGCACTTCTTCGGCCCATAAATCCCCTGACACTATAAAATATTGTTTATTACCAAATTCCACTAACATCTTGTTTGATCCTTCTATAAGTAATCATGACCACAGGACTCCCTAGATTTCCACTTCAAATATTAGTAGATCAAAGAGGAATAATGGCTTAAGTGGATCTAAGAAGAAAAAGGGGAACTCACGATCAAAACATAGGTCTTAATGGATTTTGTTTTCTAGAACTATAAAGGCATAGCTAATGCTGATACTCTATCTATACTGAAAAGGATTTTGATGAACCATAAAAGAAATTTGTTTTCTATTGTTGAACCTAAAACTAATTACTCTTTTAGTTATATGCATTTATATACTTTTGGATATAATTTCATTGATGCATAAAATAATGACAATACTATTGACACCCTATGGGGGTTTTCCCACCTCTCTTAGATATGTTACTATTTACAATGTTTCTGATCAAATGATTACTTGTCATTTTAATTTAAACAACTTTTATTGCTTTTGTACCATGGTCTATGCCAAGAATAGATACCAAGATCATCGACCTCCTTGGAAAGACCTCTCTAACTTAACTGGCTCTATCTATGAGACATGGTTAATTATGGGTGACTATAATACCATTATTTTCCCCCAGTGATAATCTTGGTCCCCCTCACTCTTTAATCTCTACTAGAGAGTTTAGAGCCTCTATTGAAACCTATAATTTTATTGAAATCAACCTCTCAGGGGACAAATACACCTGGTATAGGAGACACTACAATATAATGGTTGCTAGTAAACTTGATAAGGACTTTCTAAATGTGCCATATTTGGATGTCTGGGACACCATTTCTAGTATCACATTACCTAAAATGAACTCGGATCACCATCCCATCCTTGTTAGTTTCCTATCCAAAAGAGAAAGACCCAGCATTCTGTTCAAATTCAATAATGCTTGGTCTGTAAATTTGGAGTGCTCTCATCCCATAAAAAATGGTTGTAAGTCTATGAATCATCACTCAGATGCTTTTGCTTGTGTCACTAAGCTAAGGCACCTCAAACATTTACTTTAGGGATGGTGTAAGGATAAATCTAATCAAATGGATAATGAGATAATAACTCTTGATACTTAACTCAATCAAATTCAAAACAGCTCAAATTGGACAAATTTTTCCTTAGACGCTTAGATTGAACTAAACACTCTACGAAACTTAACTCTCTTATGATCCATAAAGACAACATGTCTAAAAATATTTTCAAAACTAAATGGATATCTGATGGTGATAGAACCAATAAATATTACAATTCCCTCTAGAGAGTTAGGAAAACATGTCTTCCTTTATAATTTCATAAAGATAATGACACTTTTCCTTACTCTGATGAAGCCATATCCAACCATGTGGTCTCCTACTTTCACAACACTTTCAATGGACCAAATATCAATAAAGATCTCTTTATTGGGATCATTCCAGTTCTAATCAATGAACATGATAAAATCTTTATTTTACGCACCCTCCTGGATCATGAAATAAAAGATACTATCTTCAGCCATAACTCCGATAGTGCCCTGGGGCCTGATGATTTCATTAATGGTTTTTTTAAACAAAATTGAGTGGTAGTTCACATTGATGTTTTCAAACTGGTTCGACACTTCTTTTCTAATGGATTCCTACCACATGGCCTTAATGCCCAATTCCCGACTTAAAAAGACTTTGACACAATCTATTGGAGCTTCATTTTCAACATCCTTAAGCATTTTTGGTTTAATGATACTTTTATTGGTAGGATAAAATACCTTTTCAACTCGTATTTTATTTCCATCCTTATTAACTGTTCTCCTAAGGGATACTTCAAATTCTCAAAAGGTGTGTGTCAAGGTGACCCTCTTTCTCATATTCTCTCTTCCATTTTGGAATACTACCTTAGTATGTTTCTTTCCTCCATTTTTCACTAAATCAAGCTCAAACCCATACTGGCTTCCAGAAATCCAGCTGTTCCGACCCATCTCCTTTATGCCAATGACATTATTCTGTTCCTTAATGGGGGTATAAAAAAAATACTTAACCTAAAAATGGCCCTATATCACTATGAATAGGTCTGTGGTCAATCATTTAGTTAGAATAAACCCTTTTTCATTTTTGGGAAAACCTTTCCTCTTTCTAGAAAAGGTTTTATCATTGAAAGTCTTGGCATCAAAGATAGATTCATCCCCTTTACCTATCTCGGAGTTCCCCTCTTTTGTGTTATGCCTAAATCTATGTACCTAAATGTTGTTGTGGATCATGTGACTAATCAACTGGCCTCCTGGAATGGGAAATACCTCTCTATGGCTGACAGGATCTACCTTGTGAAATCCACAATTATCCCCAAAATGGTTTACTCCCTATTTATATATAAATGGCCTAATAGTCTTATTAAAAAAAGTTAATGGCTACATGAAAAACTTTGTTTGGACTTGAAGTATTTATGAAAGAAATCTTGTCACTATTCCTTGGTTGACATGCTACAATACTATTGAAAGTGGTGGTCTTGGTATTAAAAATATATATCTTTTTAATGAGTCTCTTCAAGCAATGCTCACCTAGAGGTTGATCAAAAATAAATATGGCACCATGACCTTTCCTCATAATATATTTCTGCAAAAACTTAAAAAAGGACAATCTAGTTACCTCAATTCATCCCTTTAGCCATCCATTAGAAATACCTTTGTTGACATAATGTATAACTCAATATGGAGGGTTAGTTCAGATTCCACTATGAACTTCTGGCTTGATAACTAGACTGGCACCCCCCTCATTTCCATGTTATCTCCGGATGCTTCTTAGGATAACATCAACATCACCATAAATTATGTAATTCACTCTAGTCCATCTAATATCCTTGATCACATTATGCACGTTTTAGAAAACTACCCCTTTCTAAATGGGGATGATTTTCTTACTTGGGATCCTGCTCACAACGGTATTCTGGATTCCAAAAACTTCTATAACCATTGTTTGAAAAACTCTGACCCCATTTTTTCATGGTTGATGTTTTTTGACAGACCGTGGATTAAAACTTCAAGGATTAACCTTGTCTGGCACATTGACCATAAACATATTCATATAGAGGTTTGTCTTCAGTCTTCTGGAGTCCAACTAGGATCTAAATGTAAATTATTCCATTAGCATAGGGAGGACACCAATCATCTTTTCTTGTCTTGTGATACAACCTCTGCTCTTTGGAATTATGTTACTGACCTGTTTTACTGCATATAGTTATCCTCTGACTGTATTTTCTCTCAGCTAAATCATTGTGTGGATCTTGAATCTTCTCAGCAAATCAAGAGCCTCTTTTTTTCCACTATTTCCGAGCTCCTACATGTGATCTGGTATGATAGAAATGAAATTATTAACAAAAATTACTGATTTAATCTTAATGTAGGTCAGATGAGGATTCTTATTGCCTTCAGGGAAGCAACCCTGCTTCAGAAAGACCACTGCGACAATTCGGTCGGGGACTTTGTGATTCTTTGATGACTCAAAATCGATGGCATATACACTAAGCCGAAGCAATCTATCGAGGTATTTTGGAAATCTCCAATTTCTGGATGGATCAAGATCAATTTATATGGAGCTTCTAGAGGAAACCCGAGTCCTGCAGGATGTGGGGCCATTTTCAGAGACTCTCTCAGATGATGTCATGGATGCTTCTTTGGGTGTTGTGGCAATGCCTCTGCTCTTGAAGAAGAAATGATGGAAGTAATTTAGGCCATTATTTTTATCGAGATAAAAGGATGGAATAACATCTGGATAGAAATTGACTCCACCATCATTGTGCAAGATATTTGGAAAGGGGTGATCCACCTTGCCTGTTCTCTCACCACACACTAGATCACAACAAGAGAATCACCGTTTAGCGAAAATTTCTTTTTGCATTTAGCAGTGGTTTAAACCACCGCTACATGAATTGGTAGCAGTTTCTGTAAACCACCGCTTAATACGGCGTTGGAAATCTATTAGCGTTGGTTATTTCTATTTCGCGGCGGTTTATGGAAAGCGTCATTGCTGCCTCATTTCGCGGCGGTTTCACTGAGTTTAGCGGCAGTTTTTATGGGCCCTGGACATCAGTTTATTCGCGATGGTTATAACCGCCGCCAATAAACTCAAATACAGTGGCCGTAAAACCTCTGCTGAAGTCACGAGAACTACCATGGAATGGGCCCCTATGATGAGACTATCTAGCCGTGTTTAAAAACACCATGAAGTGTAATTTTGTTTACATTTCATGGCGGTTTTAACCATTTAGAGGTGGTTTAAACTGACGCCAATGTACATTTCGTGGAGGTTTAAAACGCCACGAAAAGATGACCAGAAAAAAAAAATTCTTCTTCTACTTCACCACTGCCCTGAAAGGCAAATCAAACAGGAAATACCATATTGTACATACCAACAGAAAACAAGAAACAATAACCTAGGAAATCGGTATAGAATAAATTAAAAAAAAGTAAACATTGACATGCTATATAAGAATGAACCATATTGTACATACCAACATAAAACAAGAAACATCAACCTAGGAAATCAGTATAGAATAAATTGAAAAACAATATATGATAGAATCAACTATAAAACATAGGTCCATTATTTGACTACTCTCCAAACATACATCTAGCCAATCCTTCTTGATCCCCCATAATATATATCACTTGAAAATGAAACATTAGATCTACATGTGTGTCGGTGTTACCATATAGAGAGTGATCATAAACCATAGTTAGATTTTCCATTTTTGGGCCTCCTACTTGGTTTAATACCCGAACTATACCATCACCACACACATCTACTATACCAAGTGTCTTAGAGAATATCATGTGTTAGTCTCACTCAACAATTTATTGTGAACTTTTATGTAACACAACTAATCTTTTATTAGCTTGTGATATTGATGTAGAAGGGATTAGAACCCCCAACTGGTGATATCTCAACTCTATAGGGAGGTCTTTCTAATCAGTTTGATCCTCAGTGACACTACATCTATAGAAGGTCTGAGCTAAAGGACCATAAACTAAAGCGATATAAGGTCTGAGCTAAAAGACCATAAACTAATGAGATATATGTTCTGATTTAAAATAATAAAAAGTAAATCAATATCAGGTTTGATCTAGAAGATACTAAACAAAAGAAATATAATTTTAAGCTGATAGACAATAAACAAAATCCATATTAGGTCCAATCTAAAAGACCCTAATCTACAACATGGTATCTATTTATTCTATAATATCTTGTGAGTACAACTATATGGCCTTAGAAAATAAACAAGAAATACTCCCCAAGCCTATTTACATCATAAAAATAAAGACCACTCTCCCTCTTGGAGATATATATTACACCCAATAAATGATTCTACAAATCAGGTGATCTCAATATATCTGGAACAAACTATTAATAAAGAATCTCATGTTGGTCAAAATTCACCAGAATCTCTCAGGGGGAATCTATTATAATTTTAGCATTCAAATCTAGGAATTTGTGTTTACATAATTTTAATTAAGGTATGAGTATCATTGAAGATCAATATAATACAGCAGTATAAAAACAGCATGCATATCATGAATGAAAGGAAGAGGGAAAATTATGTAGAATGTCTAAAAAATTTGATCATTCATAATTTAATAAAAGGGAGGAATCTCCACATTTTTAAGTATCTCTGATGTTTCATAAAAAATGGAATGAATTACAAAGTTTTAACAATGATAAAATATGATCAATCACACATGAAATGTCTGAAATGGTTTGGAAAGAAGTGTCAATCAAACACTAGAGTTCCGATCACCCCCTTATTCAGATTTCACTCTATGATGAAGAGTCTTGATCAAATCCATCAACTCCACAACCTTATTTTAGGTATTTTCCAAGAAACATGATGATATAAGAATATTTTTCCTTAGATGAGCTATGATTTCCTAACATCTCTATATCTGTATAGTCTAAGAATCCATGTGAGCCCACAATTTGAATATCCAATTATGATCTTTCTCCAATGCCTCTAAGGACTCCATTATCTTCCGAGGAAGAGTATCTTCATCTATAAGATCATGAAAAAATATTTCACTTGTCTCCAAATCATATTGAGTTAAAACAATTTGATTCATAATTTTATATAGTGGTTTTCGGTCAAAACCACTAGCACCCAAGTCAATAAATAATGTATAAATGTGTTCCCCTTGGTTGGGGAATATTTCTATGTGGTTATGAGTGATCAAGCCATGAATCTACTAATTTTTTTCCTATTTTGTGCCTCAACCTGTGTGACTAATGGAGTATGTGTGGAAATTGGAGGAACAACTAGTTGACTCAATGAGGAAGAAGGAGAATAAGCCTCATATGACCTTATCTCAATAGGCATATCATATGTAGCCTATGATGTAAGATTAATTTCATCAATAAAGTCTATTTAGCCATTAGGTTAGTCATCACTAGAATGAGTTTGCTTTCTTGATTTCTCACCCAGATCTTTGATCATCTCCATCGTCACCACTAACAATGCTACTGGTGAGGAAAAATGACTATCCACCTGATGAACCAACAACCTTATCACACTATAGAGTCAAGATGTTACCCAATCTTGGGAATAATCTTGGGAAAGGAAGGCATTAGCATCAGCAAGCAGATGTATGATTTCATCATCGATATTCTCACATGTCGGCATTATCCAAAATTGATGGATGGCAATAGGCTGTCACTCCTCCAATGGTCCGAAAAAAGAAGAGGGGTGAAACTTAGGGTGAAATCAAACTAATGATTGAATCCGTAGGTTGTATAAGGTTTTAAAATAATTATCTCATCCATCGTGGCTTCAAGTACCCCTTCCCAAAGACAGACCATGTACGACCTTTCATCAAGGGAACAACTATAGTTATCAATAATCGGCCCAATTAGTGCATGAAAAGGGATAAAATCAAAGATGAAATAGTAGATCATTTCATATTTAACCTCATTGGGGCTTGGTGACATTGTCCGAACTCCCGATATATTCAAAAAAAATTGGGAGAGATGAAACATTGTGGATCCTATTGGAATTTTAATATTTATAACAACAAAAGTGCTCCTCTTTCAAACAAAACAAAAACTAGAGAATACCCCTAGTAATGTAAAAACGTCTACCATATTGGATGTTTCCCTAGAGTAGATAAAGATGTGAAAGGATAAACACTACCAAATTATGGTATTTTCTTCCACAAGTCTCCCCACCATCACCAAAGTGCTTAAACTATTACCTAAATGCATAACCCAATCCGGGAAAATCCACCCATTAAAAACATGGATATAATGATTTTCAGCCTAAGGTCTAAGGAGATCTTCAAATTCACTCAGTAGAATCATAATTTATAATCCCTATCTTTTATGATTGTCAAATATGAACTACAACTATTTCTGACATACTGAGAAGGTAACTGATGATGGTGTATGGTAGTTGGCATGTCCCCGCTGTAATAAATAAAAATATGGATCCAATCCTTAAAAGAAATGAGAAAACACATTTTCATCTCCTTCCTAAATTTCTACTTCACAATAATAAGAATCTCTTTCACTAAAATTGTTTTTTGTTGGGGATCATCCCAAACATCCTTAGCATAGATGAATTTAGCATACATCTCTACAAGAGGGGTATTACTAATGTGAATCCATTAACATGGAATTGGATTGGTAAACTATGAACTCTTACATTTGATGAATCCACTACCCCCTCAACACTAAAAAATAGTAAAACCATCTCAACATAAGAGAATATTACTTAGTTCAAATTCAAAATAGTATAACATTTGAAATGACCCAATTTTTTCAACACATCAACAATGGGTTTAACTCCTAGTCATCTAGAATCACAACTACCAATTCAAACACAGGCCTAAATGGAATGATTTATACCACACTCGAGAAATCAAGGCATAAAAAGAAACATCAGAAATCAATAAAACACATAAAATGAAACATGAGAAATCAAGGAAATTTTAGGACATGAAATTTTTTGGTGGAAACTATGTGCCACAAATGCTACATATACAAACAACTGTGACCATATTTGTTAAACACATGAACAATACAACTAATCATGGTCCAATGACGCATCATCACTTTCACCACCTTCATCACCACTTCTTGTTGTCACCTGTAAGAACATTATTTTGAAAATTAAACATGGTTGCATATTTATATTTAAAAAAACCAATGAAAGTTAGAAAACTAAATAATTTTGATTTTTTGTGATTTACCTGCATACCACCAGTCTATGCACTACCACCGGGGTCATATCTTCTCATATGCTGACGTATTTCAATCAACTCTTTCTGCAAAGCAGATATCTGATCCCCCTGCTGGTGAATAGTGTTTCATAGAGAAACAATCTCTTTTTGAGCATCTCTGGGTATGGGCTTACTAAATCCAACAGTAGATGCATCTGCCATCCCTAGTGGCCTACTAAAAACCTCAGATGGTACAGGTCCCAAACCAATCCCGCACACTCTACCAAGATGCTCCTTCCCAAGTACATTACCAACCGGGTCATCCTGGGTGACTGAGTAGGACTGCGCAGGATTGGCATACCATAGTTCTTTAATTTTTACCTATAAATCAAATATCAATATATATTAACACAGTAAAAACTGATAATAAGTTATTATAATAAAAAATTGACTTCATACCCCAACTTCTTTAGCAAGCTCATTAAAAAACATCCATCTGCTTTCATGTGAACATCCAACCACAGTTCACTTTGGGATGCTTTGTGCCCTAAACTTTGTGACTACATTAAGAAAAGATAAATCAAAAATTCAATATATTAAACAGATAATACTATCTTATAAATATTTAAACTAATTAAAAGATTACTAATATCGTTCGGCTTATAGAAAAGATTTTTGAGCCCGCAGTGTGAGGGATGACTTGCTTAGCCCAGTTTGAAGCAATCTTTCTTGAGAGATCATGAAATAAATAAAATTAAGTTTAATAGTAATGTATTCAATGTCATTTCCTCTTCATATACATATATAAATGTAAAATGAGGATAATAAAATAATATATATTTCTATACCATCCGCTTCTCATCACGATTTCTGTCAAAAAAACATTCCATAGTTCTTTCGGTACCCCACTGGGTAGCTTCTCATACATTTTTTGCACAGTCAATGAGGTATCGTTGAAATCATACCACAATCTCCTTTTGAAATCTTTCCATTTCTTACATAGATTTTTCAACGTCCACTTCTGTGCTATCACATCAGCAACTGTGATGTGGAAGAACATCTGTATACAGATATTCATTTTAAAAATATTAGTAACATGACATTTAATTAAACCATAATGTAATAAATTTACCTTTATTTGAGAATAAAAAACATCATTTTTCTAGCTTGGAGGAATATGTCTCCAATAATCATATGAAATAGGAAGGTAAATGGGATCCACTGCCAGCTGGCCTAGAATCCGGCCAAGTAACCCTGCGGCATCATCCGTCGGGACCCCATATGAATCAAATGACATGACTATCTTTTCGCCAGTCATATTCCAAACATCTGCACTTTTTAGGTTTTCCTCCACCGTTGTATTTTTTTCATCTTCAATGGGAAAACAATTAGTATTAAAAAATGAAATAAATTTATTTAATTAAAATTTGTACCTATGATAGTGACACTCCAGTACACCCGTGATAAATTGGAATAGGCGTGTCGCTGCCCCACTGCTGAGGCTCTTGAAGGGGGAGTCCATGACTCACCCTCTAATGGGAAATCCAAAGATGGTGTGAGAGATGGCGCAGGGGGAGATAGTGCAAGAGTGTAGGCAGCTGGTGCCTCAGATGTCGCGGGGAGGGAGCCAGATGGATCGTCATCTATTGCAGAACTAGGTGAAATAGTGTAGAGACCCGAAGCTTAATGTACATAGAAATTACATTACTTTTACGGAATACATAGTACATAAAAAAATACACACACAAGGACCGTAATAGATTAGTGTCTTTGGAAACTCGGAATATAATATTCTAATCGTGGTGAAAGATCTTCAACATCTCCCATAAAGATCTTTTTTTTAAACCTAAATCCTTTCCTTATATCCTGGGGAAAAGAAAACATAAAAGGGTGATCTCAAATGCACAGTAAGGGTAAACAAAAGAAATATCAATCACATCATATTCATAAGAACATAACATTTTGGAATTCTTAACCTGCAAAAGAGATCATAATATCATAACATGAGATAAATCATAGTAGTGAAATGTAATCCCAATAATAATAACTTAAAACATGAAACATTGTGGCATACACACATAATCATAGAGAATCATTTCTTATTAGTCAAGACACATTGCCAAGACTATCTTAGTGGACAAAGTCCATTTCTGAACCGAGTTCATTTTTCGTTTCAGTCCTGCTTCACTGAACCGGTTTAATCTGCCGTTCCAGCCATGTCTATCTCATGAGATATAAAATTTTTAACCAATGCATTGGAGGGAGATATAAGTCCCACCCATCTCATAATGATACCATTCTTATGTGTGCCACAAAATCATAAATCATCCATCATTGCATAAACCATGTAATAAAAATGGGATTCTTAAACAACATGACATCAGAAAACAATTCATATAAGATAAAGGAATTCATAAAAATATTTCCATCATAACATAATCAAATCCATGTAATAATAGGGATAGAAACAGAACCCTATATTATCTTAGATTGAAAAGAATTTTGATAAAACACTTGAACTCCATTCTTGAAAAAAATATCCTTTCTACTTCAAATACACTTTTCCTTTCTTAACATGTCATACAATTCTAAAATAAAATAATTTGATTAAAAATAATCTTGAAAAATTGTAAAGAAAGCTTCTTGGAAATAATGTTTTAAAAATCCATTCATGCCGTATAAGTTAAAAAAACATTCTTCGTACTTTTGTCGGAAAAGTCAAAAAGTACCTCGTACGAAAAACGACAAAAGATTCCTTTCATATCCTTTACTAAAAACTCACCTAAGGGTAAAATTGGATTTCAAAAATTTTAGGTGGATGGAAATAATATTACATATTGAGGAAACATGGATTTGGATGATAAAATACACCCCAGTAAATACCGAAGTATAAACAATCTCGGATAAAAATGAGATTGTGATATTTTCCTTACCTTAGGTCCAATTTGCTTCGTAAGTGTCCGAACCTCCTGTATAATGATTTAAATAATGTAATTTACTTTTTAAAGAATCATACTCATTGTTATGATATCATATATGGTTCACTTATGACATTATATTACCCATTCTTTTGTAAATTCCACGTTAAAGAGCGTTTTGGGTAACATTGTTTTATTTGTCGTCCGTGTTTTGACTTGTAATTATTCATATGATTAATTAGATCATGATTACTTAATTCCAGAATATAAAACATGATTTATATATAATATATTTTCCGAATATACATATATATAATAAATCAGTAAATGGAAAGAAATACACCGTTCATGGAGACGGTAGGCCGTATGAACGCATGAACGTTGTTTTCGTTTCCTTATTGAGTTGAATGGAATTAAGTAGATGACATACATATATGTACACATAAATCCAGTATCATTATTATGTCATATATTTCATGATTACTTATTATATATACTTTATAATCATTCATGAATGGTTAAAGTGGAGAATGAATCTCATCGCGTCGTGGAGACGGTAGTCCGTACGTACGCACGAGCGATGATATCGCTCTCATGATCGTGGGACTGTATTGGAGTGTATGTATACTATTTAAGAATCAATATCACTTTAAAATAATCATATATAGTTATTATTTACACCATTATACCCATCAAAGTAAGGTGGTGGTGGAAAATAGATTTCACCACGACGTGGAGACGGTATTCTGTATGTACGCACGCGCGGTGATTTCATTTTCCGTAGGATGGATAGATGGTGAAATAGGGTTGTTTCATACTTATAATAACATATCAGTATATTTTTGATACTTATGTTATTACTTCATAATGAAACAACTAAAGAAGAAGAAGTGGAAGAAGAAATAAAGATGAAAGAATCTGTAACAGACATTACCTATTCTTTGAAGTGCTTCTTTGAGATCTCCTTTTAGGGCACTAAAATTGGCCTTTTAGGAAGAAAAAAACCTCTAGGATGTTTATAGGGAAGTGGAGAAGAGAATTAGGTAGGGGTTGGCCGAGCTTGAAGGCTCAAAGTGTTGTGAGGAAGAGAGGGAGGGGGTTCCCTTTTATAAGGGAGGAGAGGGGAACCTTTGGAATAACTAAAAATATTATTTTATTATAAAGACAAATTCGGTTTTAAATAGATACATATTGATTTATTTCGAAGCTAAGGTGGGTATGGGTCGAAATCCTCTCATCTAATAGAATTTAGACAAGTCTAGATTCCTATTTTAACCTTATCAATTATATTTAACTTTAAGGTAGATAATTTTACTGTTACTGTGTCTTCTTGTGTTCTTATACTATAGGGTTAATAAACTTACTATAAGAAGCCAAACGAACCCCAAGTTGTTTATTATTAATATATATAACCTTATCTAAGTAATTTGGCCGAACCTTAGATTTTTTGAAATAAAATAACAATTAATAATATACTATTTGTTTTAAAAACTATTTTATGTCAATTTTGACACTATTTAGTAATTGATTTTTGTGAAAATCATAACAGAATGATTAGTTCGAAAAAAGTTAATTAAATCAATAATAACATGTAATATTAACCTATTAAATTAGTTTAATTCATAAAAAGTCTTAAATTACATTTATTTGGGTACTTATAACATCAATTATGTCAATATTTCAGTAATAAGACAATTACTACATCATCTTTGTGTCATAATAAATGATAATTATTTAATCCCTAAAAATTCTAAATAAATTCCTATGATGTATATAATTGTATTATCTTTCTTGAGACTATTCATGTTCTAAGTTTCATGAAGTGTATCACTACATTAAAATTATTATGCTTATAAGATTTAAGAAAGTGACATGTTGTCACATTCTTTGGTTTTAATATTAATTAAATTATTTTCATAAACAAAATTCCATTAAATGAATCTAATCTGATCCTTAGGTGGTATGGGTCGACTTTGAGTCATCAAATAGAATTTTTACATGTGTTAGGGTAATTTTATAATATTATATTTACCCTTAATTACCCGATTTACCTTTAACTATGGTAAATAAAATTTACCGTAGTTACTATTCATAATTCCCAAAAATAAAAAGTAGCTTATTAACATAATTTGTATCCACTGATTCCAAATATGGAATCCATTTTTCCAAATTCAATACACAAAAGTTGCAGAAATTAAATTAAAATTAATCCCGTTGTCGAAAGAAAACGAGTTTTTCTTTAAAACATTGCAAAAGATTGAATTGATTTATCCTACGAATTCAAGGTAGAATCAATGGTAATGACATACATTATATTAAATGGTAAAAATATATTATATTTATACTTTAAAACCATTAAATATTATAATTTAACCATATAAAGTATTGCGATGAAAAAAGTTGTTTTTAATTAAAATATAGCGTGTTTTTACTATTCATCAAAATATGAAAGTTACCAGAATAATATGAAAAATTTATCCAAAGTAAATTTTTATTTCATTATTCCAAATAAGAATTTTATTTTGTCAAATTTAACTTATAAGAATTTCAAAAACTAGATTTAAAGTGGGTGCGCCATCAAAAGGCGGCAAAACTACATTTTTTGAAAAATACTTTTTTTACCCGAAAAATTTATTTTGTTCTTATACCATGTTTTAGAAAATGTGTAAGACGAATAATAATGTTATAAGATTCAAAATTTAGTTAATACTATTCACAAAGGCTAGTTCATAAAAATATTATAATAATATATCATTGTTTAGTAAAACCCGGTATTGCGTACAACACACACTATCGAGGAAGGTCGTGATTGCGTGTAATGCAAGCCAAGTCAGGGTTGCGTGCGGTGAAAGAATCCTTTGTTGTTTCGTATAACAGAATCCAACCATATTTCATTTATACATTGAATATATATATATATATACTAAATGTTGCGTAGAATAACTATTATCAAAATTGTCTGTAACACGATCCAAGAATAGTGTTGCGTATACTGCAAGCTAATACGGTGTTGCATATAGGACAAGGTAATCTTGGTGTAGCATAGATCACAAGAAATTAATGAAATTAAAAGAATATTTTTCATAAAATCTCAGGGTGTTACAAATATTATACCTCTTATTCCTTGGAATTCCTGTCATTTAATAAAATAAAATTAAGTTCAGAATTTATATTTTAAAAAAATTATGCAGAAAAAAAAATTATAAATGATAATAGATTCTCAGTACTAACAGAAAATATATATATAACAATGATAATGAATGACTGCAGAAATGAAACAAGTGGTTTCTGAATAAATAAATAATTGTACATACAATCATTTTCTCTTTCAGTCATGTTGGTTTCCTACTCCTTTGCTTTATCCACATCATTCATCCTTGCCAGAAAAATATTTTCAATATCATGATGGACAATTAATTCTGCTGCCTGTTGATGATTAAATTCAATTTCAGAGGTCAAATTATCCACTTCATCACCCATATCATACAAATCTCTTTGTATTACATGAGTAACTACATGCCACCCTTCATCAAAAACATCGTTCACATAATATACTATTTTTTCTTGTGATACTAAGATATATGGATCATGCAGTTCGCGATCACCAACATCCATCAAGCGAGAGAAGTTCACAAAAGTAAATTTCAAATAATCTCTTTTAACACCTCTGATAATATTGACCCATTTTCATTTGAATAAAACAACAGAAAAATGTCTGTGGTAGTTTAATTCAATAATAACATGCAGATTTCTATAGTATTCCACTTCAACAAATGTAAATATACCAGTATTCTGTGTTTTCAAACTCACTTCTCGATCGACTGTATGAAATCTAAAGCCATTCACATTATAAGATTTGAACTTTCTAACTTGTTTTAGAGGACCTCTAGCAAGAAACCTCAAATCTTCTGACACCTCTGCTCGAGTATCAGTATTAATGATCAGAGAAAAGAAATATACTTTATTATATTTACAAAATGTATGTGTCAAACTAATATTCGTACTTATTGCAATATTTATGAACTTATATGTCGTACAAACCAATATAGAATCTCTTTATTAATAGATTTCGTTATATCTTTCTCATTTTGTGTTCGGACTCTCATTATTCACTTTGTTTGTATCCTCAACTCTTCGATAAATGCATCTGTAATTTCACTATTCAGCATCACATATCTCTGTGCCTGTAATAATTCCAATTCAGTCAGTGTCACATTTGAGGTCCTCCCAACTGATCGGCCAATAACAGGAAATATTTTGGATTTCTGATGTATTTGAGATTGAGCCTATGTGTCGTCAACATGTCCAACATGAATAAATATTGTCTCAATATTATTCAAGTATTGAGAATAAAAGGTAAGACACTCCTCAGCCAAATAGCCATCAGTAATAGAGCGTTCTGGTTGAGCTTTATTTCTCACGTATGATTTCAAATGCGCAGGATATCTATGAAATAAAATAAATATAATTATTCATTTAATTAAGTACCAATTTTTTTTTACTTAACTGAAAAACATATAAATAAAGTACCTCTCAATTGGATACATCCATCAATAATGAACGGGGCCTCCTAATTTAGCTTCCTCAACAAAATGCACAGTTAAATGCATCATTACAGTAAAAAATGATGGAGGAATGATCATCTCCATTGCACAAAGGGTCAATACAAACCTCTACCAGAGGTTGTCAAGATGAAATGGATGTAGAGATTTCTAACATAGTTTTCTAAAAACTGTGCAAAATCGGAGTATAATAGTAGTAATTGTTTCAGGTAATAATGTACGCAATGTCAATGGTAGTAACTGTTGTAGAAAAATATGTGAATCGTGACTTTTCAATCCCTGTAACTTATGATTCATCAAGTCAACACAACTCTAAATGTTACATGAATACCCATCAGATACCTTAAAATTCTTTAAAATTTGATAGATGTATCTTTATCCCTATTTTTCATTGCAGAAATTTTCGGAGGATACTTTTCATTCTCATCTTGCCAGAGATCGCGTTTTATGTTCATTGCTTATAAGTCTTTACAAGAATTGAGATGATCCTTAGAAATTCCATGCTCATTATGAAATGTGAAAATAAAATTATCACAGACATTCTTCTCAATATGCATCAAATCAAGATTATCCCGCAACAAATTAAATTCTCAATATGGATGTTTGAGGAATATACTTTTTTTCTTCCATTGTTGCATTCTGATTTCGCTTGATGATGCACTTCGGACCTGTTTTCCACTATCATTCAAATGATGAACCTTCCCAAATTCTTTTCCAACATTTTCAAGCTGTATCAATATTTCAGAACTAGTTAACAACTTTAGAAGTGGTCTACGATCACTGGAACCATTAAATTTTGATCTGTTCAGCCGAAATTTGTGAGATCCATCGAGAAATCTTCGACGAAACAAGAATCCCCATTTCCAATTATGAGGTAGCCATTTGTGATCTAAATCAATGTTACAAATGGTACAAGACAAAACCATGTATGTGTTCCAACTAGATAAATTCTCAAGCCTAGGGAAGTCACTGATGGTCCACATTAAAGCAGTATGCATTTTGAACATTGTTTTAGAAGAAGCATCAAATGTCTCAACACAGTTTCTCCATAACTCCTGCAATTCATCAATCAAAGGCTACAAGTATACATCAATATCATTTCTAGGCCTTTGTTTTCTAGGAATAATCATCGAAAGAATAACAGATGTTTGTTGCATACACAACCACATAGGCATATTATAAGGGATCAAAACAACAGGCCAAATGCTATAACTAGTACATCAGCAGTTAATCCCAATCAAACATTACTAGGATAAGCTAAGAAATCTAGATATAATGAATCAAATGTCTTCCATGATTGGGAATCTCATGGATATATCATTAACCCAAAATTGTTATCATCTACAGAATGCCACTTCTTGTATTCATCGATTTTCGATGACATGAATAATCTTTGCAATCGAGGATTCAAAGGAAAGTAACGCAAAACCTTTGTAGGTGTGTTCCATTTCTTCTTCTCCATGAAATTATGTTCATTCAGACTTCTAACATCACCCTTTTCCTGCCATATAGAAGAAGAACATTTCTTGAAATTATATCTACTTGAATCCTTTCCCTAATAAAGCATACAATCATTGGGACACACATGTATTTTTTTATAATTCAGACCAATCTTGTTAACAACGTTTTTCATATCATAAAAAGATTCTGGGATTTTTGATTCAGGAAATGCATCATGAATCAATTCCAATATCATGAACATTGCCTTATTTATAATTCCACATAGAAATTTGATATAGTACAACTTCAGCAGAAATGAAAGCTTTGAATATTTCAAACACCAACTATACAACTCTTGATTTCCATCGTCAACTAAATCATGAAACACATTTTCCTTAGTGAAGTTTTCTCTTAAATTTGGCTCCACAGAATCAAGAGGAGGATCCAATGATTTGTTACAATCATGATCTTCCTATTTTATAGTCTCAAAAACATAAATTGTCACATTGCAATTTGTAGTACCCTCTTATTATTGTTATGATATGTTTTGATGCTCATAGTGGTGTCTTGTAGTGCCGAATGCCTCATTTATGAGGTTTTTCATTTCAATTTCCATTTCGACGAACTTGGGACCTCATTCTGTGGATTAACATCAGTGCTCAATATTTCCTTAATGTTCGATTCTCCATGCCAAATCCAACACAAATATTGACCAGGGAATTGGTTCAGTATTAAATGGTCATAAACTTCATCTCTCTTCAACCATGTTTTGAATTTATATTTAGGACATGGAAATTTTATTCTCCCATCAACATATCGATTAGAAATTGCAAAATCTAAAAACTCATTCAATCCCTTAACATATTGAGGTGTGTTCCTCGATAATGTGATCCAGCTTTTATCCATGTATATCACAATGTTCCTACCCAAAATATATGATAGTGTAAGATTACAGAAACATAATATAATAAAGATGAACCATTGATCATAAAGTATGCATAATATACTAAATATGATTCATTGATCACATTTACCACTTCAGAAAAACCGAAAAATTCTAGTCCAAAGGAGACAACATCAATACCACATTGAATAGCAGTAAGAATATCAGGTAACACACTTATCATAACACTGTCGATCACACATTTAGGTTGCCTCAAACAACACCCCATTGACGTGTGATCAAAACTGATCATAATGTATTTTAAACACGAGACATTATGTGATTGTTTAGTCTTGACCATATATATCCTCCAAGAGGAATGATGTTTCTAAATGGTTTCATACATAACCAACCATATCAAAGTCGTATTTCCAAGCAATAACTAAAGAGATTTAAGACGTGAGAGATCAAAATAAATTCTAGAAGAAATTTTCATTTTTCAATTGAAATCTTAGGTTGTGTAAATTCTACTGGGAAAGACACATGTTTAACAAAAATTAGAAGATTCTCCCCACCTTTGGAGTGTCCTAGTTATCAAAATTAGATATATATCAGCCACTAATAAGTTATCTATATCATATTCACATCAAACATACGTTTGATTCTCCCCACAAGAACACTCATTACGTAATAACAATCATAAAGAAGGCCAAAACCAAACCGACCATCATGCCAAAATAGCTTATTATTTTTGAAGTCCTCCAATGATTTGAGGCATAGTTGATTATTTAATTAATAGGACACTCAACTCCGTAGATGACCCGACACCTTAAAAAACAGCCCATGGTTCAATGATTTAACCGAACTCCATACATTCATTACAACATTTAGAACTCAACAGAAAAAGCATAGATGTAAGAATGTTACCATAGGTTCCATAAGAAATTGGCACATCCTGATTACTATACATAGTTTGTCCAACCTATGCATTAAATAATTAGAAGGTATATAATATAGATTTAAACCATCATCTTATTGACTGACATGACCATCAACTTGAATGAAATCATACAATGTTGTCCAACATTGAAGAAAATAAAGGGTCATGAGACCTGAAAATTAGATGACAATGCTTGAGGAAAGCCTATCCTTCTGAAACTGATCATTTCTCGATACTCAGGAAAATAAAAATGGCCAAAAACACAGTAACCACAAAAAAGGGTTTCATTAGAACTAAAGAGTCATATGAGGGGAAATAACACCTGAACAGAACCAAGCATCTGAAAACTCCTTGTAATAGAAAGGTATTAATGTTCTAAGGGAACTAACTACCAAATTACATCAACAAAAAATGATAATGTATCAAACCTAACACCATGTTACGATTAAAAAATTCACTAGTCTCAAATTCCAATCAAATAATCCATCATTAAAATGGAGGTCTATGGAGAATGCATGTGGTTATATTCCAAGACAACTCAAAAAATTCCCATGCTACCCTTACATAAGAGTCTCTACCAAGGACACCACTAAAGGTTCCATTTCCATTAAATAATAGGAAAACACAAAATGAATTTAAATAAGTTTTTTTCATAATAAATAATCCTATATTTTAACATAATAATGGGAAATCACATGTTCAACCCATACCATAAATCCTGATACACCATGCATATCACCATGCATCCACCATATGAGGTGCCAACTCCAACAAAAAACCTGAGTCTTATTAACCATATACCTTCAATCTTCATCCATCCCAAGATAAAAAAGAATCATATAAAAATAATCAATTAAAAATAAAATATATAAGTAAATAAACAATAAAAAGAGTCAATAGGGAAAATAGGCCCTATAAACAATGTATTTGAATGTCACATGAAAATAGGCTCGCTCGACCCCAAACAGTTATCTTTATCAAACAACCTGTTTTATTTATATTTTGGTTTAACTGATTCATTTATAATAGGTTAAAACTATGATAATCATATGGAATTAGCTACCAACCTATTAATTATTTAAATATTATTTCAATCAAAACCTCATGTTTCATTGAATTTTAATGATGAAAATTTCCATTAACATACCTCTTTATTATTATCATTAATATGTATTTCCAAATTCAGTTTCTTTATCCAATTCCATTAACACATGGAATAACAATTTCAATTAAACATGAATTAGGTATCAAATTAACAATTTTCTTCAAATTAACATGCTAAAACATGGAGTAACAAAGATTCTAATCAAATAATAAACATATATTGCAAAACATCTTGTAAAAAAAGATAAAAAATGTTACCACAATGGAAAAATCACTTTGGGGTTGCGGTCGTAGTGAGAAGGGTCGTCGGGAGAAGGGGGGTCATGGGTCACCAAGGTCACTGGTCACGGGCTCTGCCGTAGACACTGGTCGCGGGGTCGCCGGAGATGGAGGTCGCATTCGCCGGAGAAGTCACGGGATCTCCGGGGGGGGGGGGGGGTTGCGGGAAGAAGGGAGCATGAGGGGTCAGTAGGGTTGGGGGAAATGGGGATCGGGGTAGGGAATGGTTGGGATTTTAAAAAAAAATATGGGTTTAGCGGCGGTTCATTAAAAACTGCCGCAAAACCTTTTTCGGAAAATATTTAGCGGCAGTTTTGTTAACCGCTTCCAAAAAACCACCGCTATACCCTATTTATGTTGTAGTGGATGAACTGCCTCAATTCTCTTCTTGAAATCAGATACATTTCCACCTATACATATTGTGAATCAAACATGGTGGCAGATGGCCTTTCCATAAAAGGAGTCAACCAAGGTATGATATGGTGTGATAAATTGTCAGTTGATCTTCTCCCTCACTGTTTAATAGATTGTAAAAAGATACCATCATTCCGCTTCATGTAACTCATCTCTCTTTTTTAATAAAATTTTCTTGATCGTTTAAAAAACACATCTTATAGATTAAATTCCCAGATAAATTGCCTATTGATCTCATACATTCATCACTATCCAATACCTTCTCTAGTTTTATTATTCATTACAATATGATCTATAATAAGAAGTGTATTTTATAACTTCGTAATTTAATTATATAAGAATATAATGACATAGGGCATGGTAAACCCATGGTTCTTATAGTGAATAAGAAAATAAATTATAAGTAGAATGGACCCAAGAATCACAAAAATTCTACAGCTTCTAAGAACCATCATTCTAAAAAGAAGAAGATCCAGAGGCATGATACGCGAAATGATGCAATATGTTTTGTGTATGGAAAGACTTACCACTATAATAGGAACTACACTCAGTATCAAGGGGAAGCTAAAGGTTCATTCATTATCAAGTGTAATATTTCAATATCCGCACATTGGGTATTAGGTATGGTTTTTTATTCTCACATCTATAGAACCAAAAAGATTCTTAATGATTTCTAGAAGAGATGTGGATTTGAGAGATGTTAATAGTGTGAGTATAGTTGGTTTATCCATTGGTTACTACCACATTTCATTTCCAACAAGAATAATTTTGGTTTTAAAATATTGTTATTTTGTACCAATGGTAACCAAGAACATAAATTATATATCATACCTAGATATAGATGGGTTTATTTTCAAGTTTGGAAATAAAAGATATTTTTTTATAACGACAACTTATGTTATGGTATGGAACATTTTAATAATGATATTTTGGTGTTAAATTATGAAAACCAAGTATTGGAAATTGATAAAGAATCATATTAAAAGGACTTATATAACACCCAAATTTGGCATTATTATCTTTGTCATGTAAAGAAGAATCATTTCACAATGATCTATCAATATGGTTTATTTAGACTCGTTTGAGCTAAAACCACTTCAAATATGACATGCTTGTTTATAAGGAACAATGACCAAACTACCATTTTATAGACATGGTGAAGGGCTAGAAAAGCTTATTAGATTGGTACACACTAATGTGTGTGGACCATTTATAGTATAATCTAGAGGTGGGTATTCATACTTCATAACTTTGACTGATTACTTGAGTAGATATGGTCAAGTCTACTTGGTGAGGTTTAAGTCTATGTCCTTTGATAAATTCAAGGAATTCAATAATGAAATAGAGAATCAACTTGGAAAGAAGATAAAAAACATTAATTAGACCATGGTGGGGAATATCCTAACCAAGATTTTATGAACTTCTTATGGGAGTTTGGGATTCTAAATTAACTCACTCCACCTTACACACCACAATGTAATAGTGTTTTTTAAAGAATGAATAATACCTTTTTAGACATGGTAAGTTGAATAATGAGTCATGTAGATCATCCATTATCCTTTTGGGGATATTCATTACAAACTAGGGCATTCAAATTAAACCAAGTACCAACTAAACTGGAAAATGGAATTCCCATTGTGTTATGGTGAGGAAGGAAACCTTGTTTGTCACATACACATGTATGAGTTTATGATTAATTTTTTTAGTCCTTCTTAGGCAAAAAACAAGCACCCAGGGAACAAAATTTATCTTTATAGGGTATATTAAGGAATCAAAGAGATACTACCTATACAACCTCTCAAACAAGAAAGTGATTATCACTAGAGAAGACATATTTCGTGATAGAGAGAACATCCTATAAAAGGATGTTATGAGAATGATTTACATTGATGAAGTTGATGCTAAAGATACACAAGATTAGATATAAGATCAGGTTACACATTCCCCAATGTAAGAAGTAGTTATTAATACAAAAGCACCACATATGAGAAATTGAGAGTTAATAGAACCAAAGAGATATGGTTTTATAGTCACTGAAGATGGTGACTCATTATTGGTTGACAATAATGAAACTCTTTCCTACAAAAAGGAAGTAGAAAGATCATAAGCTACACGATGGAATGGAGCCTTGAATTCTGCAATGGATTCCATGTAGTAGAACCATGTTTGGGTTTTGGTCGATGTTCTAGTTTATGTAATGTTGTATGATGTAAATGGATATTCAAGAGGAATCTTGACATGGAAGGTAAAGTAAATACTTATAAATCAAGGATAGTGGATAAAGGGTTTATAAAACATCAAGGAACTAACTATGATGAATCTTTTTAACAATTTTATATGTTCAAATCCATAATAATTTTACTTTTTATTGCATCTTACCATGACAAAGGGATTTAGAAGATGGATTTAGAAAATGTATTCCTTAATATGAACCTTTAAGAAGATGTCTATATGACACAACCTGAAGGGTTGGTTAGTCTTGGTGATTCCAAAAGGATTTTTAAGTTTCATAGATCCATTTATGGAATACATAAACCTACTAAGTCATGTATATTCTATTTGATGAAGCTATAAAAGAATTTGGTTTCATTAAGAATGAATGTGATCTATTTTTTTTACAAGAGGATTAGTGTAAATGCAGTCATTATCCTAGTAGTATATATTGATGACATATTACTTATTAAAATATCATATAAGTCTTACAGTCTGTTAAGGACTAGTCAAACATGTGTTTCACCGTGAAGTACTTAGGTGAAATATCCTATATTCTAGGGATCAATATCATTCGTGATAAATCTAAGAGGATACTTGGACTAATCTAATGTACATATATTGACTAAATAATAAAGATATTTAATATTAAATAATCCAGGAGTGGATTGGTTCTAGTGTTAGATGGTTTACATCTTAACAACAAAATGTGTCCTCAGGCACCATGGGAGAAAGAAAGAATCAGGAAGATCCCATACGCTTCAGCAATTGGATCAATAACGTATTCCATTTTATGCACTAGACTTGGTGTTTCCTATGAATTGAGCATGGTACTTAGATATCATGATAATATATGATAACATCATTGGTCTCTAGTTAGGTCTATCCTTATGTATTTTTGAGGAAAAAAGGACAGGATCCTGGTGTATGGAAGAGATGAGGAGATGGTCATCAATGGTTATACTGATGAATGTTTTAAGAAAATACAAAAATGATCTAATTGTCATAGTTAGGATATTATTTCTATCTCTATAGAGGATTTGTGAGTTGTAAGAGTTCAAAGAAGCCAATTATCACTAATTATACAGTGGAGTATGAGTATATAGTGGGTTTTGATGTATCCAAGGAATCCATTTGGATATGAATTTTTTCTAGGAGATTTATTTGGTACTTATTAGTAAAGATCATATCACATTGTATTGTGATAACACAACAATGGTGGCTCTTGCAAAAGATTTAATGTCAAACCAACAGACAAATCATATACACTAGAAGTTTCAACTCTTGAGATTTTTTATCAAAGGTGTGAAGTTGTAGTAAGAAAAGTAATAATATAATAGAACATGGTAAAACCCTTTACAAAAGGCATATCTCAGCAGAAGAATTATTATCATGTGACAGCTATCAGAATATCGGTTGTTAGCAATTGGATCTAGTGTAAGTGGTATTATAATGATGTTGGTTCCCTAGAACAAAAATCTATGTACTTTATGATAGCCATTATTCATGGTTTTGAATATTAATAAACTTATTATCACATCATGATTGTTCTTCTATGTAACATAGTATGTGATAAATTCTCAAGACTAGCTGTCGCACTAAAAGTTCATAGCAGTTCAACACTATGATTAGTACCCAAAAGTACTATGAAACTATTATTAAATATATGTTCTATATATTGATGATATAATTTGATGGAAAAAATGATATAAGATATTATGGGTGGAGACTCATATGACTTTGATACACATTCTCATGGTGAATTCCCTTGTTAATATCCAGTGCTGTATATTATGAGAATGAGACTAGGAAATAGGAAATGTACATTTATATGTGTCATTGAATGTTCTAATATGTGTATATGTGTATTGATCCTTAGACTTTAAGATTATTATTAATGAGTATTATGAGTCATGTAATTTGATGTATTGATGAAAACTATGATGACATATGTTCATGTAGAGGTAGAATACATTAGGTTCTTCATGAGTAATGTTGAATTAATGTATAAAGTGAGAAAGGGTTTTCCCTTCTTTTCTTTAATGGAAGTTGATATCTCAAGCCCTTTGATGGAAATGATATAGTCTAAATAAATCAATGGCCATGGTTTTCTATAGGTAATTTTAATTTCTAGGAAATCAAAAAAAGAGACGTCGAGCACATAGGTTGATGGCACCTATATACAACCTACTTGATTATATGTTTCATGATAGTGGGATTATATTACATAGTTAGTATCCATATGAGGTATTATATCATTTTGGAATTAAATTATTTCTCTATGGGTGCATTGGAATTTTTCTAGATGCTAACATTGGACATTAGGCTATTTCCCCTAATGCCATTGAGAAAGAGGCCTAGAGGGTCACACATTAAGTGTATCTAAAATATCAGTTAAATAATATATTATTATTTATTATTTAAAAATTTGAATAAATATTATTTCTGCAAGTGGTTTAATAATTATTCATGTTTTCTTGATCACATGTATTCTGTCGCCAGTTATTCGAGAGAATATAATATAAGAGTAATATTTAATAAATATTTACTTTCTATTTAGTGAATATAATATCTATTTTTTATTGGTGAATAATGTAGTGATATTTATTTAAAAATAAATAGTCATTATTCAAGGATCAATAAATATTATGGAGGAATAAGAGACCGATTTTAATGGTCTGGAGAGAAATAATATATATTGAAAATTATTTGAATAAATAATATTTAATTTTAATGGGAATATAACAAGAATTTCGGGAAATACTAATAATATTGTAATTATAGATATAGGGTTCTTTAATGGAATAAATAAATTATAAGGGGAATTTTTGAAATTACTTACATCTTACCCTAGTGATATATAATTCCAATTATATTATTTTCTAAGTGGGTCAATTCATATGTTTGGTTGTTCACAAAACATTTGGAGAATCCTCTAAAGACCTAGAGAGTTCCCTTTTCAAAAAATGCTCCCAAGAATAGGGAGTGATCATCCTCCACCATTCCTCATTATGTAAAAAGTGATCAAATAGAATGCTTTGAAAGGGATTATCGTAGAGATCAAAGGCAAAGAATGTAAGTGATATGATCTACCATTCTAGCACAAGAAGATTCTTATGGTGATGTTCAGAGATTTTTAAAACACTTGTAGATCATCATTATATGGAATCTAATATTTATTCATATAATGTAATGATGGTACAATTCATGCATATTACTAGACTCATCAACGAGGAAGGAATTCCGAAAAGTTAATTCTTTTAATGATTAAATTAATTATAAACCATATGTGATGATCCTATCTTTGGATCTGGAATTTTATCTATTGTCTATTTTATTTAATTCAATTATGTTGATCATGAAATTTATCTTTTTGTAAATATCAGATTAATCATCGATGATAATAAAAATAAAATTTGGGCATGACCCATGACAAGTTTCCCCTATGACTGAATCCATCATAAGCTATATGAAAACTTTACCAAGCATGATTTTTGGATAAAGATAGTTTAATTATTGGGTTATATAATTTCTAGGGGGAGTATATCCATGAATCCATCAAAGATGGTGGCTATCAAAAATTGGCCCAAACCAACCATGGTGACTAAGATCCATAGTTTTCTTGGTTTGGTGGGATATTATAGATGCTATATAGAAACTTTCTCTCTACTTTCTTATCCACATACCACATTAACAAGAAAGGTATCCAAGTTACTTTATATAAATGAATGTGAGAAAAATATAAAGGAACTAAGGAGAAGGTTAGTCAATGAAGTTTTGATTATATTAACATGTAGTGTAGAAGGGTTTTAATATATAGTGATGTATCAAAGAATGAATTGGGATGCATACTCATGCAGAATGATATGGTGATCTCTTATTCCTCACAAAAATTGAAGGTTATTAATAAAGATTACCCAACTCATTATTTGGAATTAGTTGTGGTAATATTTTCATTAAAGATATGGAGAAGTTATATTTATGGATAAAAGTTATATATATATATATTGATCATGAATTTATAAAGTACATACTCACATAGAAAGAGATGAACATGCTTTAGAGAATATGGTTGGAATTGATAAAAGACTATGAATGCTCAATACATCACAACCCTCTAAAAGAAAACTAATAGGAATATTTTTTGATTCAAAAGGATAATTATATCTTATATATAATGAGGATCACAAAAGATTTGATATTTATGGATTTTGAAAATATAGAATTGGAAATATTGAATGAAGGGAAACAATATTATCTTTATCAAATGAGGTTTCAACCATATATCCATGTGAATATTAAAGAGGCACATAAGGATAATTTAGAGTTTTAAAAGATGGTTATAAATATTCTTGAGATTAACCTTGATTATGATGGAATGACAAGGTTTAAGAAATATGTACGTGTTCCATCTAAACTACATTTTAATGAGTCATTGGTGGAGGCTCATAGATATCCATTTTATATTCTTCCTATATTACCAATATGTATAAATATTTGAAATATTGTTTAGGATTGTATTTCATGAAGAGATATATTTCATATTTCGTATCATAGTGCTTGGTATGTCAGAAAGTTAAGATTGAGTGACAAAAGTATAAGGGGATGTTACAACCATTTCTAATATCAGAATGGAAATGGGAAAACATCACCATGTATTTTCTTAGGACTCCTAAAACATATAAAAGAAACAATTATATATGGATTTTAGTTGATGTTTAATAAATAACATATGGATGGAAATAATACACCTCACCCGCTGCCACTTCTTCAAAAAATTATGAACATTACTCCTATAACCGCCATTATTCCTTAATAGGTGCTAGTTTCTCTGATGTATTTCAACCCTGGTACTCCACTAGAATTATATTTCTCTTCTCCGTGACCTAAAGCCTCCAAGACCCTTCCTTAGGTCCACACCTGGACATATCCTTCAAGGATGATATGTTCCATCCCCCTCGGGGCCTCTCATCCTTGTGTTTCCCAGAGATACATTTTGAGCTGTTGGATGTGGCGAGGGATAGTCCCTGTCCAGTATTGAACATCATAGCCCTGGATCGGACTGAAGATTCCAAGTATCTTAAATAGACCTTTGTGGTGAGGTTTGGCATAGATAGACTTTTGGTTCCTATTTTTTTTAGTTTTTTGGAATCTTGGGTCCTGGAGGTTTCAGCTCAGATATCATCAGTACATTGAAAATATTTTTGTGTGGTCTTTGATTTAGAGGTAAATTATTTTCGAGGAATGGTGTAAATCCATTAGATATGTGGGTCAGTGGCGATTTAACTTGAATTAGTGGATTATGGTGATTCATCACGATAGAGAATATTCACAGGCTGTGGTGTGGATAAAACGCTTTGCCCTCCCGCTCCCATTCTAGAATGGTGATTTCATTAGAGATATTAGAGACTAATTATGAGGATTTCCATTTGAGGAAAAGCATTCAATTAATCTTAATGAAGTGTCATTAGCTCATATTTTTATGGATATAGAAAATTTTATCCCGATCTTGGGCCAGGTTTCCCTTCGTGTTCGCGATTTGTTTATATGGAAACAGAAGATCTTATTTCCCTTGTTTCCTAGGTTTTGTTATTTTTTTCATCTACACAGATATTCTATTATAGTGTGTAGAAAGATCTTTCTAGGAAATATAGGTGAGAGAATGCAGAAGGCTTCGAGGGGAGGTTGAAATTTTCCTCTATCATGGCTCAGTATACCAACCCCTGGTTATGAGTTAGACTTGATAGATGAATTTCCCAAATGCGAGATTTAACATCCTCAAGATAGTTTGTTTTGACCTGAGTATGAGAATATTCCCCCAGTTCCTTCTATCTGGTACAGAACCCTCTTACCTAACCTTAATGACTTTAATGTAATTGTCCACATTCCCTTATACTGATGAGAATTCATGAAACTGTGGTCATCTTATATAGTCATTCTATGGAATGTACATTTTTGAAAACCCATCAGGGTGGTACCCCTTCATTGATATCCATTCCCTTCTATTCATAATTTCATCATACTAAGAATCTTCTATAGTGAATTATCACATGATTAGGAGTGTTTAGGTGTAGAGGAAAGCCTCCTAACCCATGCATGTAAGAGGATTAATCCCAAAAAAAAGATTCTGGGTTCCTTCAGGTAGCAAATGTTTTCTCTAATATAGATACAGAATGTGTAGGTTAAGCCCTGTCTCTATAATCCGATAGGGTGATAGGGGTAAATTCACATTCATAGTCTTCTTTGACTCCTCCAGTGATGATTTATTTCCTTCAGTATACTAGATTCTATATGATATCTCAATCAAAACAACATTATAAGCAGTATTAATCTCATTTAAAAGTGGATAAACTTTCTAGGGAAAAAATAGGCATCTACAAGTGAAATGATTCTAATACTATGTGGAATTCCTGAGGAATGGGTTTCTAGGTAAAAGTAGATTTTATATCTATATAAATTATGTCTATAAAGTCTTCTACAGTTTTTTCTCAAAACCATGAAAAATATTTCCAAAATTGGAATGTATGTGTGTGGAATACGAATGCATGTGTTTAATAATGAAAACCCCAACAACCTGCACATTTGGATATTCTAAAAAATTAATATCTTAGTGGAATTGATACAAGAGGAAGACCATTTTATTACTAAAAAGGTCATTGTAGTCTCAAATAGTTTATTTGTTTCCTTCATCTATCAAGTTTGGGATGGAAAAAAATAGAAGACTTATGGAATGGTATTGGAGTTTTCAATCTAAGGGAATCCTCGTGTATTATTGGAGGAAATTTCACCATTATTGAAGATCTAAATGAGAAAAAAAGGAAGATGATCCTTCCCATGAAAGGCCAATTTGGACTAGTGAATTTCATGGAAAATAAGGAGCTTATATATATGGTCTACAATGATGAATGGTTTACGTGGTGGAATAATCAAATAGGGGGATAACGAACTTGGTGTCGCCATGATAGGTTCCCTGTGAACGTCCCCACCATATATTCCTATCCAAATGAAATGGAATCTCACCTGGTATATGGTATATCTAATAACTCACCTTTGTTGTTCTCTTTGTCTTCCAAGAAAGGTGATCCATGAACATTTTACCTTTTCTCATATGTAGAAACACAACCATGGTTACCATAAAGTTGTAAGTGACTTCTGGAATATTCCCATACTGGGAGATTCATGGATTGGGCTTCACAACAAGTTAATATGGCACAAAACCAGCCTCCAGTTGTGGATAAGTGAAAAACCCCTCCCCCCTGCTCACTCGATATAGAAATAGTCAAGATGAAGATTGACCAACTGGAATCCATCCTAGAGGAGGGTTAGAATGACATATTTTTTTTATGAACATAGTAACAAGATAAAAACTCTGGTGGAAATGATGTTGATACAAGAACATGTGGCATGTGAGGAATCAATAAAAAAAGGGTCTCTAAGAAGGTGATAGAAATACATATTATTTCCATGCATTCATTTGGGATAAATGATGCCTCATCAGGTCAAATATACTATTAGATGATGGTACCCACTTGGGAGATAGAAATGTGTTTGCATGGATGAATGAATCCCATTTCAAATATCTTCTTACAAGGATTAATCTTTGTATGCTTGATGGGTATCCATTGGTGGTGGATGATGAGTTTCTAGATGCGGTATCGATTGTTTTTTCCATTCAAGACAACACAATTTTTGAAGAAATTATTGAAGATAAATAAATCTATGAGATGATTTTGGGCCTTAATCTCATGATTTCCCTAGGTACAGATTGCTTCTTGGGATTCTTCTACAGGGAATCCTAGAATGTGGTTAGGTGTGATATGGTTATAACTATTCAATAATTCTTCTGAGGAGGTTGCCTTCCACAGGCTAGCTACTCCACTACACTAGCTCTCATCCCCAAAATCAAGGGCCTTTCTTCCATCTAACACTATAAACTAGTGAGCATGTGTAATATTCCATATAAAGTATTGCCGAGTATAATCAACAAAAGGATTCCCATATATCTTTCACAGTGGATCTCCAAAGAACATTTGGTTTTTTAAAGGGGCGTACTGTTCAAGGGGAATAACATTAGATCAAGAGGTGGTAAGGGATATCAATATAAAATTTAATAGTTAAATTAGTGGAATCAAACTGGACATTGATAAAGCCTATGATAGAATTAAATGGAGGTTTATAAACAATGTGTTGGATTTTATGGGATTTTCCACTTGGGATGATGATTTAATTTTCAGGTATTATAGCTCCTCATGGATGGATGTTTCATTTATGGTAAGGACTTATGGCTTCTTCAAGGTTACATTAAGGTTGAGATAGGGAGACCTTATGTCCTTGAGTATCTCCATTATCACCCAGGATTTTATTATTCACATTATTAATAGGATCATATTAAAGAAAGATATCCTGCCTTACTATAGTAGGATGGGACCTCATTTAATCTCCCACCTCATGTTTGCTGATGACAAATTTAGCTTTATGAGTTCTTGTAAGAGATCTATCCATGGCATCAATATGGTTCTCGAGGTGTATTATTGTTGGAGAAAGAAATTAATCAACCAGAGAAAGAGTAGTCAATATATCTCAAATAAATACACAATTAGATGTGTTACCTCATTGTGTAATTGTGTGGACATGAAGTGAGGGAGCTTTCCAATGGAGTACCTGGGTTCCCTAGTGTCATCAGGTAGGTTTCAAATTAACTATTTTGATCACATTGTTAGCAGGATCATGGGTTTTGTTTTAATGGATATTTTCATTTTTATGCCCTTTTATAGGGAAGAAGCATTAGGTTTATTAGGCCAGGATTCAAGACCAATCCAAGAGGGGGTATTAATGTGAGGAATATATTTGACACTCTCCATAGCATCCCCATGAAGATGGCGTGAGATGTATTATAGGAGTGAACCCTCTAGGGTAAGAAAATAGATACTAAATACTGAGGAGAGATAGAGGTGGGGGTCCGGGACTCTTCTCCATTATGGTCTAGGATTCATCCCCTCATTTTGGTTTTGGAACCTTGTAACTGATGTATATTGGGGAAAGGTGATATTATATTCTAGCATAAAAATTTGTAAGGTTCTAAAATTGTTTTTATAGGATGTACAACTACAAGAATATCCTTTAGGGAGGCTAGTATGTAGCCAATGTTTATCAAGGATATCCTATAAATAAATTAGTAGGAATCCATTGACCTCATAAAAATGAGAACAGAACTAGATAGGTGCATATTCATGGCCACTAATTCAGGTGAATTTTATATGATGCGCTTATAAAAGGGAATAATCACCTAAGATAAAAATGGTAAATGGAATGATATTATTTGGTAAAACATTATCCCTAAAAAGTATAATATCTTTATCTAGAGTATAATAAAAAATGAGTCACCTAATGATGGAAATATCAGTAGAATTGGTGTCCTTCTAGCTTCTAGGTGCTCTTGATATTAAAAATATTGGGAGGAGAGTTTGTACTATATGTTTTTTAAAGGTGAATGGGTATGAAAAATATCATATTTTTTTGGGAATTCACTAGTTTTATCATGCATCAGTATACCATAGATTCATTTTGAGAGAGGTGGTTTCACGGTGTAGGTGTTATGGGTCTTGAAAAGAAATAACATTCCATCATGACGAGCACTGGATGTTGGTGCATCTGGAAATTGAGAAACATGGCCCACCACGAGGAGGCCAACTTCTTGAGGAATTAGATTTAAGAGTCTACTACTCGACTTGGTTAACCTATTTAAGAACTGGAAAGAACCTCCTATACTGAGACCGATTTATGTGAGAAACCCTTATAATCAATCTATATGAAATAATTCCCATGGTCACTAGGTTTAATGGTTTCCACCATCCTTAGGAATCCAAAAAAACATGTATGGATCATTTTACATGGGTGTCATGCATTGAGGGGGTGTCATTCATAATCATAGGGGCTTGGTTACTCTGGTATTCAAAGCAGACTTTGGATGTGGTCATTCTCTCTAGGACAAAGCGGTGATATTTATCACCAGTTTTCATATATATCGACAAAGCAACATATAGGTCACAACTGTAGAACCAAAATCTATTATTCTACATAAATATAGGCAGGTAATTTTCATGGTCTGATGGTTGATTTATTATATAGTTAGAAGGTGCAAGATTCTCCTGAACAACCATATACATGTTCTTCATAACTGGAGCGAGGGAATCAAGGTTGCAGAACATCTTGAATCTATGTAGGACTAGGATCTAGTGTTATGTGGTTCCCAATATTGAGTTACGTAAGGCATGAGGGGTAGCATTTCTTAAGGGGGATTCTCTTGGTCTCCTCTATTTCAGGCCACCATAGTACCTTTCTTAGCCATTGCATTATTATTTGTTTTTCTTTCTCTTTTTTTATTCTGTTTGCACAATCTTTTTGGATTAAATAAATAATGAGATACTAATATATGTTTTGTAGTTCATCTCCATAAAAATTCATCAAACTTCATTTTTATCAAAGAATATCTCTCTCTAGACCATCTTGTCATGATATACATTAATAATGTTGTATGTATTCATAGGGTACCATATTTCATTATATCTGATTGAGATTTTAGGTTTTCCTCAAAGTTACAGAGAATCATTTAGTAAGATATTGATACAAAAGTGAGTTTCAAAACTATTTATCATTCTCATACATATGTTCAATATGAGAGAACAATTCAAACAATAGATTATTTTCTGATATATTATTCCATGCATTTAAAAGGTGGTTGGGAACAACACCTTTCTCTAGTTTAATTTTCTTACAACAATAACTTTCAATTGAGTACTCAGATATATCCTTATAAATAGCTATATAAAAACAAGTGTATAAATCCAACATGATGGGATGAATTTTGAGAAATAAAGATATTAGGGACATATTTGGACCGAGAAATGGTAGAGAATGAGGTATATTCATTTAGAAATGCCTAATGGAATCATAAAGTTAACATAAAATTTATATTGATAATTTTCAATGTGATATAGAATTTGAATTTGATGATATGATGTTTCTATGAAGTTCCCCAGGGAATAAGGCTATGAGATTCATGAAGAAAATTTAATTATATCCCTAAGTACATTACCCCATTAATATTCTTTATCTATTATGGATAGTTTCTTATTACTTGGTGCTTTCACTGCATCTCTATCAAATCCATGATGTGTTCCCACTATCTATCATGAGGAAGTAAAAACCTAATCCGTCACATGTTATTAAATCAGAATTCATACCACTAGATCATGATATTTCCTGTGAAGAGCAAACTATTGAGATTAATTATCAAAAAGAGATAGTTCTATGAAATATGGCCACTCACATAGTCAAATTTTAGTGGATAAACCACCAATTTGAATAATCTATATGTTAACCTAAGGATATGATGAGGGAAAATTATCAAATTATTTTGTATCATAGTGATGAACTATGAGAGGGAAGATAATTTAAAGGGGGGTAGAATTTAACAACTTGAGATTTAAAGAAATATTTGTTTCTAATAAATTTAATTTCTTTTATAACTTGAGTTATAAACAATGTTTAATTTTAATGAACCACAATATACTATTAATACTATTATTTAAAATTATTCATTATAACTTATCCTTTAAACTTTATGGTATGAATAAAAATATTTTTTTTTTGAAAAATAAGTATAATTGTTTTATATAAATAAAATATATTTATAAAAAATAACTTAATTTTTATTAAAGTCCTTATATTGTTTTAAAATATATTCTTCTCAAAATAAAAATGTTTTTATTGAATTTTAAATATAATAACAAAATATATTTTTGAAACATTTTGAAAACTTATTTGAAAAAAATTGATTCATTTTTTAATCATCAAGATGAAGTTATCTTAGGGAAAATTTCTTGGATTTTTTCCTTTTTTTATTTTTTAAATTAACGGTGAAAAATACTAATTTTTATAAAAAAATTTATTTTCATTTAAAAAATATATAATTTCCATTTTTCAATATGGTTATTAAATTAAAATTATTTCAATTATAATATAATTAATATAATTTATTTCATTAGAATCAAGTTAATATTTAATTTTAATATTAAATCCTTTTATACTTATGAAAAGTTTCTCTTTGAAAACCAATTTTTTTCATTGTATCTATTAGGTTAATTTTAAATTAAATTCTTTCAATTTTGTGAATTGAATTCTGGAAAATGGATTCCATGTTTTACATAATTATTATTAATATAATATAATAACCTAAACTTAATTTTTGGTCAAAATTAATAGTAAAACCAGAAAAAATTAATTACTGTGGTTAAGGTTAAAACTGGTTTACTAGGTGTTTATAGTAAAATGATAAGGGTTAAAATGGACTAGAAACTTATAAATATCATATTTAATGTCCATATTATGACCTTATAACAAATAAGGTTCTATAATGGTCTATTTGTTATCCTTTTTAATGTGAAAAACGTTGGTATAACTTTTTCTTTTCAAAAATTTAAAGTGTGTTCTCTTCCCCACTTATAAAAGGGAACCCCTTATACCATTCTCTTCACACTTAAAAAGCCTTTTAGGTTGGAAAATAACTAAAAAAATATGTTTCTTAATTCCCTAACCACCTTTTATAGGCCTTATATTTATTATGAATCCCTCCCAAGAAAGCCTTTTGTGCCAACCTAAGGAGGTTGTCTGAAGAAGAGATATCCTTATTAGTCAATTTTTTTTGTTTTATTTCTTTTCCTCCTCATTAAAATATTTTAAACTATAATTATGTAATAAAATATTTATCTATAATATATTTATATTTTATTAATTTTTTAACCTATATCCACCTCCTCTTCTATCAAATGGGAAATTAAACAATCAATCATGTGTATGGAGGACTACCCCATCACGAACCGATGCAATTTGTTTTCCATATACACCTCTCATGTAAGGATATAATGAGGGATTTAACATATTTTTACAATATTAATGACATAAATATACTTATTTAATTATATTACTATATCTACCTTCTTAATTTCTATTCTATTTGAATATGATAATGTTACTTGTGCGTACGTGTGGACTGTCGCCTCCACGGAGTGATGTGACTAATTTTTCGTTTTATTTTGACATGGATAGTGCTAAGGAAAGATTAAAAAAATATATATTATATAAATTATATAAAAATTATTCTTTAATGTTTATATTATATTTATCTATCTTTTTATCCATCTGTAAAGAAAATGGTAACAATGTTCATGTATACGTATGACCTACTATCTCCATGAACAATGTAATTCATTTTCAATATTTAATTTTTTTATTAATATAAAAACATATATAATTTATATATATTATATTTATATAATATTTATAATTTTTGAGAAGATTTAATCATGATCAAAGTGAAAGGACCAAAAATAAAAAACCAAAACATATATGAAAAACGAAGCAGTTGTTACTCGAAATGTGACTTTAATAACAAATTGTTAATAGATTGGTAATAAATGGTGATAATTAAATTTTATATGGTATGATATATATGAGTATGTTTGTTTAATATTTTTATAATAAACATATATATATTTCAAATTCTGTTATAACATGTATGAATAAATTTAGGAATCGAGGTAAGATATTTTTGTCTCACTTTTGTTTCCGTGGGACATAAGCCTTGTACACCACTTTTTTATTTTGTGTGGGGTATATATTATACACATAAATTTATTTTAAAATTATTATTATGAAAATTATTGAGACTTAAATATCCATATGAGGTTATTTATTTCATGGGTATTAGGATTCAAACATTACAAAAGTGGTAAAACTTTTAAATTAAAATCGCATTATTTGTTAGGATTGTTTAGGATTATGATTTAGATGATGAAATATTATTATATATCTCAAAATAAACTAATATATTTTATTCTAATATGGTTATTTTTGTACAATACATGTTTCCCTTTAATTTTCTTATCTTTAAGTACTCACTATACTGAAATAATGTTTTTAAGAAAACAGACTTTATTTCTCTATTTGGTTGAAAATATTGTTATTCCATGTTCATGTTTTCTAAAAATGTGTCAAAGAAATTTATTAAAACTATATAATGATTTTTTAAATAATTTTATAAACATATTTTAAATTTTACAAAATGGTTTTAAAGGAATCACCTTGTTGTTTTATGAACAAGGCTCTTTTGAATTTTTACAAAAAATGTGAAATGAATCTTAATTTAACATGTATGAAATGAATGGCTTTTTCCAAAATAATTACCACTGAATAATTTAAAATTACTTTATAATTTTTTAAAATTATTTAAAATGAAAATGTTTTCCTTAATATTTTGGAAATTTTAATATTTTAAATAAGTGTTTTCAAAGTTGAAAGATTAATTTCCACAAGAAATGTTCCATGTGATAATTCAAAATAATTTTCCATATAAGATGAAATACATTGATGTTACATAAGATTTACTAGGGATATGATTTGATGATATCATCCTTATTATTTATCTAGATGATTTGTTATTATGCTGAATTTTTTTTGAGAAACCCTTTTGTTTCCCACAAGCTATTATATGATAAAATGTTTAGGAAAATTGTTTCCTTTCCACGATTTATGATATGATGAATGTTTTAAGATCTTATGAAACACAAATGTATATATTATATTATGCTTGAGACATTTTACTCCCTCTAATTCATTTATGAATGATTAATTTTCTATGATCTCAAATGGTATATTAGACATTATCCCAAACCCAAAAGAGGGTATAGAGGAGGTTATCCCAAGAATAAAAGAGGGTACATGGGAGGTTATCCATTGCCTTATAGAGGTTATATGGGAGGTTATTCCATGCCTAAATCTAGTAAATAGACAGTATCCCCAATTCAAATATGTTATGAATGTCCTGGTGCGTAGCCTTGATATAATATTTTCTATTCTTATGGGAATTACAAAATCTATGTCTTATTCCAATGTTTTCTCTCAATAATTACCATATTTTATTCCTTTATGATTCATGTCTTATGAACTAAAAAGATTTATACCATGAATCAAGTTTATGATATATGATATGGAGATTATGGTTTTAAAATGTAATTATCATGTTCTCATACCCTTATGATCAAATTTTTCTTATAGGATAATTAATATATCCCTTGTTTATAATTACTGATCATTTACTCTCATCCATTCTTTATATTAATTTACCTAGGTTACGAAGAAATTTATTATGTAGGATACGTCTAATAAGTGTTATAGTTATGAAAAACTTACTAGGAGATGATGGATTTCAATTATGTACCGATTGTCTATGTATCCAAGTTTCCAAAGGAAGTTAACCTAAATGATTCTGGTGTAAATCATTATTTAATGTAAAGAATATTTATCTATTGAGATGTAATATCTTTTTTTTGAGAAGTTCGGGTTTTTTCATGGCTACATGGGAGAATAATTGGTTCTATCTAGTATTAACCCCTAGTGGGGATCATGCATCCTATGCTCCAGATTGGATTCCCCACTATACCCTCACATGGATAGACCAAGGGGGTGTACCATAATGATACTTTTATAGAATGATGAGACCATGTGCTCTAAGATACCTTATAATGGGTATATGAATCTTATAAGGAATAAAAATCATGTCCCTCTAAGCCTAGAGCTTCCAAAGTCTATTCTCCTGCTCGTTTCCTTATCCTCATGCTCAGGTAATTTGGTCATGCCAGTATACACTAGTCGTGTCTTAGTACTATGGCCATTACCATAAAAGATGTCCATGTCTGTGGCCATGTAATCATAGGTTACATGTTGGGTTATAAATCAAGGGTTGCGTGAGATGTGAAAAAGTCACACGATAATTAATATTTATCTCTTCGTGAAACCCTATCCATCCAATAGGGGTCCACATGATGTGTGTTTCTCCAAACTACACGTCGTGTATATTGGGTTTTCATAGAAAGTCCATTCTATTTTTGGAATCTCACCCGCATAGCCTCCACCATCAATTCTATCCAGATAATCAACCAAAATCACGAATTTGGGTTGAACAAAACCAGAATAATTTTAGTTGTTTGATTCAATCCACCCTTTCCTTAGAAAACACCTCCACACTAGTACTCCAAAGTACCACATGTCAAAACCAATGTAATTTAAAAATGTTGATTTTTCTTGGGATTTAATTATCAACATCAACAATAATCTATTTCCAAAATTCAAGTTTTTAATTCCATAAAAATAATATATTAATCCTAAGAATAACCTATCAAATCAGGTTCTTGGAAAAGTCAAATCACTAGTCAAACAAAAATACTAATGATAAATGAATAATGGAGGGAGGAAACCATAAAACCATAATGTGAGAATTATAATTAGTCATTTTTCATTTGAACATGATTAAAGGAGACTATAGAATAGTGGATAAAAATAAAATGTCTAATTTATCAATTATATATCATATTCCTTATTCCATGAAGAGGAATAATCAACATTAATTCAATAATTTGGATCAAAAAATTAATATTCTATAGGAATTAATTCATGTCAAATATGAGAGAATAAAAAATGGGGATTAATAAAACAAAACAAAAGTTATAACTAAAAATTATATCAATCACTATCAAGGAACAAGTTAAACTCCTTTGACATTAGATATATGTAAAAACATGATTATTAAAGACAAACTCCATGGAAAAATAACTAGTAATCCACAATATCATTATCGTCTACCAAATCTATCCTCCATGGTGCTATCAAATATATAGGGTTATATAAATAATCCTAGGTTTTGGTTATAGCCATCTTAAATAATATAGGATTATGTTAATAACAAATAATAAAAAAATATTATTTAATTAATTTATCGGTTTATTATTTTACCTATGATAGCTCTTAAAAAAACACCCAACGTGTACAAATAATATGTTGTGCCTAGATTAAAACACGATTTTATAATTTAAGGGAAGTATAAATTTCAAATATGAAACACCATTCAGTAGGTATCTCATTATTTTATTAAAATTTTTCTTGCACGATATAATATATTTAATATTTTTATTATATCAATATCGAGGCACCAAATTCCTAGGAATATCATATATAATTTTCACATAAATCTGAAAATATTCAATAAAATATCAATATATTGTTACAAGGAAAAAATAGAGTCATTACATTCTCCCCACATTTTGGATTTTTTCTACAAAATATGTGTGCACTAAGCTTATATTTGGTTTTCCCGCACCCATGTGCTCTCCTAAATATTATCATGCTGCCATTGAAATTGTGCCAAGGGAATTTCTCACCTGTGAAGAATATTATCTTGTTGATCCTCAACCTCTACCCTATACTCTATGAAGGTAAATCCATCCTCAATTTACAGCCCAACCATTTATATAATGTGTGATGGGTCATACACATACATCATTTGCTTCGACATGTGAAAGAAACCGTGAGCCCAATCTAACTACAAGGGTAAGGATAAGTGGTACACCACATCTCCAACCTTAAAAAGTATATGAAAAGGGCCAACAATTCTTAGGGATAAATTACTACCCTATAAAAACCACTAAAATTATCACGAAGGTGAGATGTTAGGGATTAGATGGCTTTGGGAAGTACTCAACTGCTCCTCGATGATATGCACCTTCTCTGTTTCCACTCCCTATAAATTTGGGTCCATGAATGCTAAATCCCCTAGATTAGTCCTATATAGGGGTGACCTATAAGTTATCCCATCCAAGTCCCCTAATGGTAACATATTGATAATTCAGTGGTAGTTGTTGTTATACATAAACTCCACTAAAGGCAGATGGCCCTACCAGCTATGACCAATGTCCAACATGCAATCTTGAAACATGTCCTCCAAAAACTAAATTATCATATTTGTCTAGACTTCTTTATAGAGGTTAAATGGAATTCTCATCCAAAAATGGGTCCCAAATCCTATTTTAATCCTTAACCTAATCATAATGTGAAATGAGTATCACAGTATGAGATGATCATCTTGGGTAATCTATAAAGCCATACTATCTCCTGCATATAAAGGAATCCCAATATATCTACTGAATTATTATATTGAATTCCAAGTAAGTATCCAGACTTGGTGAGTTGGTCTATGATCACCCATATAGTGTTATAACCTTTAGTGAATCATTTAAGTACCAAAATAAAATCCATGGTGATACCAACATAATTTCACTCTATTACCTCAAGGGGTTTAGAAAAACACACTAGGACCCGATGCTTGGATTTCACATGATATAATGTAAGGTATCTAGAAATAAACTAAGCTATACACCTCTTCATCCATGGACAATAGAACTAATGTTGATGGTCCTGGTATAATTCTTTCACTCTTGGATGTACTGTTAAGGGGGTTGTATGAAACTCCCTTAGTACCTCCTCTTTTTTGTCAAGGGTATCATCATACCTCCTTAGAAAAGTATAATGTGCTACCCAAATTCATAAAATCCTTTAAGATAACATATTGTAGATATCTATCCTTGTAATGCCTCATAATTGATATCTTAAAGTCAAGTTTCCTTAGAATGTTAATGTAGTGGAGGGGTAAAAACCATTGATTGGAGGTAATTTACACTATCTCTATAAACTAAGGAAAACTTTAACAAGGACAAATACTCTAATGCCTCAGTCAACAATTAAGAAATGGATCACCTAGAGATCATCTACCACCACATTCTCAGTTCTAGTGTTATAGATTATCTCAATGTCATAATATTGTAAAAAATATAACCGTCACATCCACATAAAGTTAAGATATTTCTATGAAAAGAAATACTAGAGACCCTTATGGTAAGAATAGACGATAAATCACTCTCCCATGATGTAGCTTCACCACACATTCAGGTTATAGAACACTATTTATTTCTACAAATCAAGATTCATATAGGTTTTTCTCAGGAATTATTAGCTTTCATAACCTATAAGAAATCACATCTCGACACTAAAACTGAATGCATCAAATTTTAGTCCTGTAGGAATTGAAAAACACCACACAATCAATACCCTCCTATGGAAGTCTCAAGATGTGGGTAACTCATCAATCTCTTCTATAAATCCTAAAAATAATATTAGAATCACTTTGCCCATTTGAAAGTATACCCATTTCAGGTTAAGATAATCAAGGGTTCTGAAATATTAGATAAATTATGCATGAATTTATAATAGTATCCAGCCAACCCAAGTTATTTCTACACCTAAATCACAATGTTGGGTGGCTCCCAAGATATCACTACTTAGACCTTTTTTGGGCCCATTTCTACAACCACTTCTTAGATAACACATTTCAGTAATTAGACCTCTTGAATCCATAACCGACACTTTGAGATATTTCCTTAAATATGGTGCTATTATATTATATCTAGGACCACCCACAAATGTATTGCATGATCGTCATATAATGTAGAGTACAAATGAATTTCATCGATGAAGACTACCATGAACTGTTCCAAGAAGGTACATATATTCAAATCATGTGTCCCATGAATACTGTTAGGAAATTTTTAATACTAAAGGGAATTACTAATTAATTGTAGTGATTATAGTGGAATCAAAAGGCTCTCTTATTTATATCTTTCTCTCAAATTTAGAGTTTGTGATTTCCCAACACAAGGTCAATCTTCTTGAACAACCTCACCACTTTTAATTGGTTGAAGTGTTAACTAATTTTGTAATTTGATAATTATTCTTAATAGTCTCATTATTTAGTTAGTATTAATCCTCACATAAATAAAATATCACATATGCCTTCTTGAAAACAACATTGGGGTTTCCTAAGGGGATACAATGGGTCTGAAAAACCTCTTCCTCTAAAAATTATCCATCTTCACTTTTATCTCTCAATGCTCTTTTGGAGAAATTTGATATTCTAGCTTAGATATTAGGGTAGTCCCTAGGTGAAGGTATATGGAGAAATCAATTCATTAATGGGGAGTTAAAACCAACACATACTCGGTGAATACGTATTCATACACTCTCACTACTGCTGGAAGCTGAAATATCATAACATGTAATTCTCCAAGGGTAATACTAGCCAACTGATGAGTAATAGATTGCATCCATCTATGCATGATTCCACACCGCTCTTCTTGGACTTCGTTATCACCAATGAAGGAATATATAATCCCATCAACTTGGGCACACCATATCCTCTGTCTAAAATTGTTAATTAATTAACAATCAATGGAGAGTCAATCCATATGTATAATGACATCATAATGAATCATTATGGATATGAAAAGATCCCACAAGGACCTATATCTTATAAGAGTTAGGTAACACTATTAACAAAAGTGTGTTATCATTGAATTTACTGTAATAGGAGTCTCCAAACAAAATGGTCTAGCCAAAGGCTCCCTTAGAATATTTAGATCTCAAATGAGGGATGTGAAAAGAAAAGAGTGGTTTGTGAATATGTCTATATATACTACAACTAAAGTAGATAATGCATATATTTTACCTCAAATCATTACTAGATAATCTGGGTCATAATAATCCACCACCTACAATTTCACATGTCCATGGTCACCCGCTACCTGATCTTGGTGTAGACCACCTAGAGGTGGTGGTTGTAATAGATCAAAACCTTAGACACCTCCCATTTTTCTCAGATTTCATCTTCCAAATAATCCACCCCTACAAACATACCCACTCTAGTCACTTCCTATGTCTTGGAATCCCATCAATCATCTCCTTGTATTCTAAATGATGTGTTGGGTAATCCCACATGATATATCCTCATCCATCACAGGAATAACATCGCATCTCTCTTTGCTGAGTGGAACTATCCAGATATCCTTGGATGAAAAACACTATTTCTTGAGATTATATCTAGAAATTCGTTATTCTCTAGAATCCATGAGCCAATTATTGACTACCAACTACAAATGTCTCCGCTCAAGGGTAAACAGTACTAAAAATAACTATCAATGACTACTCAGAGATAAATATCCACACAACCAATTAATACTCTAGAACCCTATAATATGTAGAAATTAAAATAGATAACACACCATCCCGGATATCCTGGTGAAGGAAACAATTAAATATTTTCACTTGAAAGGATGCATTACGAAACATGTTAATGGAGTACCATAAGGGCTTATTAAACCTTAATGAATACACTATATATAAAATTATTATAATGAACTAGTGTTATTTCACATAGAAATTGCATTACTTTGACAGAATACTTAAAACATAACAAAAACAAATTCCCAAAGAACATTTAAGTTTATTGCCTTAGTAAACACGGAAGCATAAACATTGGTACATAAGTGAGCTTCATTATCTCCCACAAGGTTCTTCATGACTGTCCCCTTCATAGATAGAAATAAAAAAGGGGTGATCTTAGATGCTCATTAAGGGTAAACAAGGGAAACATGTAAGCATAAACACGAGCTTAGGGGTATGAGAACATGATAAAAACATTAGAATATCATACCCTGTATATGAATGTTCATAAACATGAATCATGGTATACACCATGGTAGTTTATAAGACATGAATCATATAAAAATAAAGAAAATAACCCATAAAATCATATCATATGAATAAGACATGAAATCTTGGTATACAGTAACATGTGATATCATTCCATATACTACAAGACTCATTGCTAGAAGTAATCAAGGAACATCATGGTAACCACACCTACTAAGTGGACACACCACCATCCTTGGTCGCATTATTTTCATTATAAGGGACTGAGTTTCCCCATTGTCCCAAAGTGAATCGGGCTTACCTATCTTCCAACATCATGGAGAATACACCTTCTAAGAAAGACACACCACTATCCCTAGTCAGATTCCTTTCCTTGCAAGGGATTTTTATTTTCCCCACACTCCCATAGTGTATTGGGTTTACCTGTCTTCCAGTATCTGGATGACTACACCTTATGGGAAGAACACACCACCATCCCCAATCATGTTCCTTTCCTTGTAAGGGATCACGTTTCTATATATTCCCATAGTGGATCAATCCCATTGACTTAATTCACATCATTATCTCATGATATATAAATCATTACACAAATATTTGGTGGGAGATATAAGTCCCACCCATCTCATAATAAAATCATTCATACGTGTTCCACAAGATAATAACACTTTCATTATATTATAAACAATAAAAATAGATGGGTTCTATAAGAATCAAATGATAACCCATGTAATGAAATGTGTTTCATTAACATTTCATCACATCATAACCTATATTAAAGATATAGGTATCATAGTAATTTTATACAATCATGACCTATTAAAAGAACTAGGTTTCAAAATCATATAACATGTTGAAGAGAAAATGGTGTCATAAGAATCATTCCATCAAAACATAATCCATTCAATAATGAATACGAATGGAATCTTTGGATAATATCTTGGAAGGGAATGATTAACATTATTATATTTTATCTTAGATAGAAAATAACTTGGTAGGATATTTTGAAAACATTTCTTAAGGAAAATTTTCTTTCTTCTTTGAAAAGGGTTCCTTAAAACATAACACCCTTGGAAAACTATTTTCTTGAAAATAAACTTGAAAAAATACAATGAAATGTACGAAAACATTTTTTAAACCATTTTCTTTTAAAAAATATAAACAGATCTTGAAAATGTTTTGAAAACCATTTTCCTTGGAAAATAATAAAATAATATAGAAATTTTTATGATCATAATTTCATTGAAAATAATTTGAAAACCTATAAATAAATCTTGAAACCATTTTCAAAAACATTTTAATAGAAAAATACTCAATGAATATTGGGAATTTTTTGAAAACCATTTTCCATAAAAACTTATGAAAGAATCTTGAAAACTATATGAAAACCATTTCATTAAAAATACTTTCAAATATTATAAATATATAATGAAAACATTTTTACAACCTTTTTTAATGTTTTTGAAAACCATTTTACTTTAATATTATAAGAGAATCATGAAAATGTTTTGAAAACCATTTTCCTCTTGAAATAAAAAAATAATATTGAAAAAAAATTTAAAACCTTTTCCTATTGAAAAGTTATAAAATAATATTGCAAACATTTTAAAAACCATTTTATTGAAATACATTTAAAAAATAATAATTATCGTAATATTTGGAATTTTTTTTTAAAAATAAAATAAAATCATAATCTTGTAAACAAAGCTTCAATGTAATGATGGTCATGAGGGCGAGTAAATATATACATGTCGAACATTCCTTTTTCATCATAAGATGTTTAGAAAAGTACTTGGACCCGAAAATGAAAAGAAGATTATTTTTAAAAAACCTATTTTCAAAAGGTAAAATACTAATAAAAATTTCTTTTAATGATCATAGGATAATAGTATAATGTTTTTGTAACCCTTTTAGAAAACATGGTTTTGAAAGAACATACATTTCTGACTGATGAGAGGGAAAAGTTGGGGTTTATTTAAAACACTTTATTAACTATGTTATGTAACAAAGAGTAAAAAAATGGTACCAATACATGAATATATCATGAATAATAATATTAAAAAAAACTCATGAGTGTTCTTGAGATATGTATCATAATATTTCTTCAAAGGAAGCATAATCATAAACAATCTTGAAAGGTGATGAGATTATTTCAACAACTCTTACCACTTGGTGACTTTGAACCATAATACCCAATTAATAAAATTAAATTAATGAAGAATTAAATATAATGAAATTGATGAGATTCATTACAAACCATTTAAATGATAGTATATACACCTCACAGAAAAATATAGGTGCATAACATTTAATGTGTCTCAAAGATGGAAAATTGAGACAAAATACTTTATCAATTTGGTAGCTTTGGGAACATAAACCCCATGAAATAAAGAAAACCAAATGGATATTTAAATACCCATAAATATAATAATAATAATAATATAATTAATACATGTTTAGTATAAAAATGACAAAATATTAATGAGTTGTGAATAAAGCATGTATCTCATACAAATAAAAAGTGAGATGAAATTCCCTTACCATGTTTATTGACTCTCTCCATACTCGTAAGAGCCCTCTGTATAATAAATATATGTTTACTATACATATTTTTATAGAAACTTATTTTTATATATAATTCTATATTTTATTTGTTATGAATTTATATTACTCGCTTATTAACAATTCTAGGTTAAAGTTACAATTCGGTTAATATACGCTTTTTTTTCACATGTATCTTAATTTGTTATATCATTGGTTCTCATACTTATATCATGATTTAAAGAATTTAAACCATGATATTAATATCATTAATATTAGATATATTTTTATTATAATAATATATATAATATATAATTTTGAATTGGAATACACTGTTCACAGAGATGGTAGGCTGTACATACTCATGAACGCTGCTTCCATTTTTTTTGATGTATTGAAAGAAAGAAAGTAAATAAAAAAATATATATATATAATATAATTATAAAGTAAATATTATTTCATATATATAAGATAGGTTCAATAAAAACTTCCATAATACATTCCATGTAGTGTGTGAATGAATCACATCTCTCTAAGGGGGTGGTAGTCCACACTTCCTCAAATAACATTATCGTATTCACACATGATTGAAAACATAAGGGTATGATATTTATAAAAATTAAAGAAGAAAAAATAAATTATAAATATTATATATATCATATATATAGTTTCTATAATAATGTTTTATATGAGAGGTGGTAAAGGAAAAATGAACAATCATCATTTTGTGAGGTGTAGTTCATTGAACACATAAACAGTATATTCATCTCCTGTTAGATGGAAGTGTGTGTAATTTTATGTCCAAACCTTAGTATAACAATATAATAGTATATTTAGAATACTTATATTTTTATAAAATAATGTAATAATAATAATTTACATTGTAGAGAATGGAAATAAACGAAAGGGGCTTGAGGGAGGGTGTTACCTCTTAATTGGGTAACTCCTTTTGGTTAGAACCAAAGGGATTAATAAGAAGTATTTATGCCAAAATTGATGATTAAAGGAGGAAGGGAGGGGTTTTGGGAATTTAACTGGGTATATATTGGTTTAAGATATGTTTTTAGTGGTTTGAGGGAGTGGGAGAGGTGGTGGCCTTTTATAGGGAATGCAAAAGACTCAATTGATATTTTAGAAAACATGTTTGGTGTACCCATGTTTTTACATAAAAAAAGTGAAACCAAACAAAAATATATATAAGTTTTATGGATTAAATATGGGAATAAAATGTGTTTTGGAAAATTGGATATGTCATTTTGGCCTTTAAGATTAAGGGTTATTACCTTGATAAGCTTAATTTTTCATTAATCACTATAATTAATTTTAACTGCATTTGATAATATTTTTGGAAAAAAATAGTTAAATTTATTAGATATTATAAATTATGATGATTAAATATACATAACACATTTTTATAAATTCCAATCACATTAGTGGAATAAATTAATTTAAAATTAATCCCACTGATGGGTCAACACTACGAGTTTTTAAAGTAAAAATGATCAAAATATTGCTAAGTTTTTATATCCAAATTCAATGTGCAATTGGTTCCAATGACCTAAATTGGATTAATTGATAAAAATTTAATCTAACTGAACATTATAACCAATTTAAAATATAATTTATCCTTATAAATAAATTAGATGAAAAATTAGTTTTGAACTAAAATTCAGTATTTTTAACTATTCATTAAAAATAAAACCTAACAAAAGAATAAAAAAATTTACCCTAATTTTTTTTTATATTTCAATTAAAAATATGCAGTTTTTCTTAACATATATAATCCATAATAGTCCCAAAAATTTTATTTAGAGTAGGTTATTTATTAAATGGAAGTAAAAATCAATTTATAAGAAATATAGTATTTTATGCATAAAATTGGGTATGTTTTTATCTTAAGCCTATAAAATCTATTAGATAAATATCAAAAATATTTGATTGAATATATAATATACATATATATACATCAATATGACTCAATAATTGTAATTAATTTAATTTATTAGGGTAAAACAACATTGTGGGTGTAATAATATTTTCCTTAATAATCAATCAGTTTTCATATTCAATTATAACTAATTATTACCAATGAATTAATTATATATCTAGTAAACCATATATTTTCATAAGTTAGTTAACCATTTTAATAAATAATAATTTAATATCTAGGTTATATTAAATAATATATCATTATTTATTAAAACTTAGTCTTGTGTGTTACACAAGCCATCAATGAAATTCATTGTTTCGTGTAACGCAAGATAAACTCGGTTTTTCATGTAGAGAAAGCTAAAATTTATGTTTCATGTAGTTCATGATTAAATTGGTTTTTCACAATATAGAAATAGTGATTTAATATAAATTATACTATTTTTAGTGCCGAATGAATTTCAAAATATAAAAAATATTAAATTAATTAAATAAAATATTTTACAAACTTTCAGGGTGTTACATTATAACCCCCTTAAAATGAATTTCAACCTCAAAATTATTCTGGATTATCAATGGTTTTATAATTGAATGTTTCTTTCATAAAAACCCACATTAAAAAAATTAATACTAAATCATCCCCTAAAAAAGGAAAGTTAGAACCATAACGATTTCCAAAAAGTAAAATATAACTAGGTTTTCTTATAAGAGTACATAGGTTGAAAGTGAAAAAATAGAATTAGAATTTATATCTAACTATCATTATCTTGAGGAGAGTGATAGAGAACATGGTCAGGAGAAAGTTAATAATTAGAAATCCAAAAATACGTGATTATATAAGGGACCATTTGATTCATTCGAAAAAGGTACCATGATAACCTTTTTAGTTTCAAAATCCTTTACCTAAGGTTGAAGTTTTTTGATGAGAAGTTATACTTACTTTATTTCATTCCCTCTCATAAGTAAAATCTGACCCTTTGGTCATGTCTTTACCAATTTACACTTTACCCCTTTATCTAAAAAGGAAGGTGAATTTTTCATTCCTAAAGCACTAACTGATCATGAGATACATGATAAGTCATCCCATATCTCTTTAGTTACCATAGAAACAAAATTTTTAGAGAAGGTTATCCAATATGCACATATCCCCATGTGGTGAGATAATAATTTAATCTCACAAACTTCTTCTAAAGTTTAACATCAACATACCATAAATGGTTACCCTTATAACCCCTAGGAATGATGAAAATCTAAAATTTTATAAATAATGGAACTAAATAATTTTAACATTGATACCCATATATCACAAAGTATCCCTTGGTGGTTAAATTACAAAAATTTGAATATCCTCATCATATATTCTCTCTAAACATGGTAATGGAATGAATTACCATAAATACTTATTGAAAACATGAATTATTTCTTATTCCAAATGTTACTAGATATATTCCCCAAGTCCATGAAGTTTTAAAAGTCATCCATTATGATATAGACAACTTTTTTAATAAATGATCAATCAGATCCAGGTTAATCAGTGCTATCCAATTTACTTTGTCCAAATTAATTATCTATTTATCCATTCTAAACAAAACTTTGTCAACATCATGATCACATTAAGGGTAACCTTGCCGTAATAAAAAGATCACTTTTCTATGTCTTCATCACAATTCAACATATCCCTTTCAATCCTTAATGAAAACTTATATTGAAAATAATTATATATTTCATGATTTATAAAACATAATCTTTGAATTCCAAAACATAAATACTTTATTCATCCATCTTTATTGTTAAACCATTAATCAATCTTCATAAAATAATTCCTCAATACCTCATTCCTAGAATATGAAATATTAATCATGTCTTAAGTATACTTATCCTAAATCTATTCATTCTTATTATGTTTAATGTAAACCATATTGAAAGAACATAGCATACCTTTTACATTTCATTTACAGTCTCTTTATTTTCAAAATTATAACCAATACTCTTTCCACCTTCCTGATTCTATTTAGGTGATTTACAATTGGAAAATAGTTTCTCATAATTCCTATACTATACACATCTGAAACATATATTGTTAACTATGTTCCTTCTAGTTCTCTCCATTGACTAAAACCAAAAATCATAGGGTGAGAAACACATATCATAGAAGAAAACAACACAATAATGAAAAATTACTTATTGGATGTCTAAATCATGACACCTTACTTAATCTATTACACCCTAGGTTATTCATTGGAAACTTAAATTTAAATCCCTAATTATAGTTCATGAAGTGTTTATGAATTTTCAAAGCATACTCCCCAAGAGTGTCAAACCAGGTGTGAAGCAAGGCATGTTGTTGTGTACCAGATTACCCTAAGTCAGGAATGAGATATATTTTCAGAGTTGTTACCCCTAGGTACATTTGTTCTAGAGCCACATCCACTTGTAATATCTAGAAATGGATGTATTGGTAGGAAAACAATTACTATATATTTTACCAAAATTCAAGGACATTTTTCTAAATAATAACTCCTCCTTATACTTATCCATAGATACATCCCTAAACATATCCTTAGAAATATACCCAGTTATGTCACTAAAGTTTTCTCATTATAGTTTCTAAAGGTTAACTAAACCTTAAATCTGATACTGACTATAATGAACTAGTCTTAATGTTTTTAGAAATTACATCACTTTTGAAGAATACTTAAAACCTTACAAAAATACATGTCCAAATACCATATTAGTTTAGGGCCTTTGGAATCATGGAAACATAAACACTGGTACATAAGTGAGCTACATTATCTACTAAAAGATTCTTTATAACTATCACCCTTATTAGACACAACATACTTAATACCTATCTTCTTAACTTGAGGAAGGAAACATAAAAAAGAGAAGAGACCAGATGCTCAATAAGGGTAAAAAAGAGAGACATGTAAGCATAAACATAAGCTTAGGGGTATGAGAATGTGATAAAAATATTATAATATCATATCCTACATATCAAAGATCATAAAAATGAATCATGTAATTAAGATTGATTTTTTCACAAGAAATGAATCATAAATAAAAAATAACATAATACATGAAATAATATCATAGGAATACGACATAGAATCATAGCATACATAGACATGTGATATAATTCCTTATAATTCAAGAATCTTTTATAGAACTTACCAAGGAACTTCATGGGAATCAAACCTACTGGGTGGGACACTCACCCATCTATAGTCACAATACTTTCCTTGTAAGGGATTGGGTTTACCCATCTTCCTATAGTGGATTGGGTATACCATTCTTAGAACATCATGGTGACTACACCTTTTAGGTGAGACACACCAACATCCCCAGTCTATGTCCTTTATTTATAATGGATCAGGTTTCCCCATCTTTGCAAAGTGGATTGGGTTTCCCCATCTTACAGTATCATGGTGACTACACATTCTGGGTGGGACACACCACCATACCCAGTAGCAGTCCTTTCCCTATAATGGATTGGGTTTCCCCATATTCCCATAGTAGATCAAGATCATCGATTTGATTCACATCATTATATCAGGAGATATAAACCTTTACCAAATTTATTATAGGGAGATATAAGCCCTACCTATATCATAATAAAATCATTCATACATGTTTCAAATGATAATGAAAATTCCATAATATCATGACCAATAAAAATATATGGGTTCTATAAGAATTAAATCATAACCCATGAAATTAAATGGGTATCATTAACATTTCATCAGATTATAAACTATGGAAACGATATTAGTTTCTTAATTATATCATTATAGAAGAACCCATTAAAACAAGTGGCTTTCAAAATCATATAACCCATGGAAGAGAAATATGTGTTATAATAATCATTCAATCATAACATAAACCATTCAAGAAATAATATTAATGGAACCTTTGGATAATTTTTTTTAGACCATTCCCCCCAAAAATTTATTAAAATCAAAAAGTTATAATAGAAACACAAGGTGTAATGTACTTACAACAGTAGGGAATTAATGTAGGGTACACGAGAATACTCAAACAACACCCTACCAATACATGAAACCAAACAACATGCGATCACCCTTCCTTCAGTGCAAGAACATTAGATCAAAATTTGGCCCAAACTGAGATAAGAGTAGCAGGTAAGAACGACGCCAGCCAAAAAAGAAGCTGGAAAGAGAAATACCTCAAAGATCCAGCCAAAAATCCACAGTCCAAAACGGATTCAGTCTCAAAGGGAAGTAAAAATAAATAGTAGAACAACATGATAAAAGAATCCAATTGATCCCTTGGCCACCCAAGCAGTGTAGGTTGCATCAATATCCATGATATCCATAGAATAATTGACAAGAAACCAAAGCTTGTTGAAGATTTTGAAGTCAAATCCTTTTGAAATTCAAAATGAGAACCCAGTCCTGATCCGCCTCATCTATAAGGGATAAAAGCCTGTTCTGGCCAGCAATGCAGAACCAGAAGGTTTTCCAAACCATCCATAAAACATATCAGAATGTAGCTCAAAATAAAAGACAAACATAAAATGAGAAATCTAGAATCTAGGTTACAGTAAGATGCATCATATCAGAATCCAGACAAAGAGCAGCACACAATTAGAATCATAGACAAAATCCATCAAGATGCTAGAGCATTCAAAGACAGATTGTAAATCAAGGGGTAAACACAGATAAAGAGAGATTAAGGAGATCTTTTAAACCGCTTCTTTATTTTTTCTGTGAAGATGTTTTTATTAATGGAAAGGTAAGTGTCCTTTGAAATTTCCCCTTTTCTAAAAGTTTGATAGAGGATAGTGTCCCAAAGCTTCTCCGAAGAGTCCGGTTCCAGACAGCCAGATACATCCTGTTTTACAATCTCTTCATTCTGTTGTTGGGCCTTCACCTGTTAGGATATGTCAATCTCTTTATGTGACATGTCAACAAGGAGTTCAGCTTGATTAGTTTCTGCATTTTCCGGAAGATAAAAACGTGTAACAATGATTCTCTCTATTTGTGAGTAGTCTCTATGTTTTCTAGTTTTCCTGGGGTTTGGAGTGATGAAAACATCATCATCCACTAGAGTATTTTTACCTTTCCGTGCCATGGTTCTCAAATAATCTTCCTCAATTTGTCTATGTTGATCCTCCACTTCAATTGAAGTGTCACTGGAAATTGAATTCTCCTAATCATTTGCTTTGGTCTCCGTGGGATCCAGACATTTATTCTGCTCCTCATTGAGCATGGTTGGATGGGTGCACTTAGACCTTTCTTCTTGGGTATGTTCTTTCCGTTTGGTAAATCCATGAGTGGAATTATCAGTGACAGCAAGAACCTCATTGACAAAGTCTGATAATTTATTTCCAGGCTCTTGAATATTCAATCACCCTTTAACCACATCATTCTTTTCTTTGATCAAACAATCCGAGGGTCCAGCCACAGCCTTGGGTTTTTATTTACCATTTTCTATCCACTTTGAAGTCAAATTTTTAGAGCAATTATTAGACTTTACACAACTGGTATAATTGTGCCCAAGTCTGAAACACAAATGACAATAATCCGGGACTCTTTCATAAACCACTTCTTGTAAAAACCCAAAGTCTCCACTTTGTATCCATATAGCCGATGGAAGTTGCTGGGAGACATCTATTTCAATACATAATCTAGCTACAGAGGGCCTTGAGAGTGCCTTTGTGGCATAATCTAGCCTCATCGGGGAACCAATAAGCGAAGCAATGAAAAACAATGCATTTTTTGAATAAAATATCCTTTCTTCTTTAGAAAAGGTTCATTAAAACATAAAATCCTTTGAAAACCATTTTCATGAAATAAAATTGAAAATTATAAATAAATCATGGAAAAAATTATGGGAACCTTTGTATATGAAAACATATAATGTGATATTGAAAATGTTTTTAAAACTATTTTTTTTGAAAACATATAAAAGAAGCATGAACAAATTATAAAAACTATTTCATTTAAAGTACTTGAAAACATATAAAGAAAGCATGAATTTTTTTTTGAAAAAAATTGTACTTGAAATATTATTAAATAAGATTGATTTTTATGAAAACCATTTTCCTTGAAAAATTATGAAAGAATCTTGGAAATGAATTGAAAACCATTTCTTTAAAAATACTTTGAATTTTTTTAAATAAATCTTGAAAACGTTTTGAAAACATTTTTACTTTAAAATTTATGATAGATATGTTTTGAAAACCATTTTACATGAATTATTATGAAATAATCTTAAAAACATTTGGAAAAACCTTTTTCCCTTAAAATCATAAAATAAGATTGAAAAGATTTTGATAATAGTTTTCCCTTCAAAACTTATAAAATAAGCTTAAAAACATTTTGAAAACCTTTTTCCAGAAATACACTTTAAAATAATGTATTTACAGAATATTTGGATGTAATTTTATTTAAAATAAAATAACATTGTAATCTTGTAAAGTAATTTTCAATGGAATGATTAGCATGACAGTGGGTAAATCTGCACTTGCCAAACATTCATTTTCACCATAAAGAGTTTATAAAAGTTCCTCGAATAGAAAATGAAAAGAATATTCATTTTTAAAAAAATTTAAATGTTAAAAAAAGGGTAAAAATATATTTTAAATATTTTTGGATAATAGTATAATATTTTTTGAAACCTTTAATAAAACATGTTTTTGAAAGAATATAGATTTCATACCAATGAGAGAGTAAAGAATGGATTTCTTGAAATCAATTTCTTAATTATATTATTTACCAAAAAGTGAAAAAATGGTACCAATATATGAATATATCATTAATAACCATAGGAGAATAAAAGTTATGAGTGTTATTGAGATATGGATGAAAATATTTCATTAAATGAAGCATATTCATAAACAATCTTGAAAACCGATGAGATTATTTCAATAACTATTAGTAGTTGGAAATTTGAAACTTACTACCAATTTAAGAAAATGAAGTTACATGAATCTTAAAATATCATGAAAATAAATATATACATGAAACATCATTTCAAATTCAACATATACATCTTATGGAAAAATATAGGTTCATAACATGGAATGTTTCTCAAAGAAGAAAAATTATGAAAAAATTACTTTACCAATTTAGTTCATTTTAAAAAATAATTCCCTAGAAATAAAGACCAAAAAATGGGTATATAAATACCTATAAATATATGTGTAAGAATCCTATAATTCATCCATTGTAAGTATACACACCACACAGTAGGAATTTGTGGTGAATAAAGCAAGTATCTCACAGAAACAAAAGTTGAGATGAAATTCCTTTACCTTGTGTCTTGACTTTCTTAGTAGTCGTAAGAACCTCATGTATAATAAATATAAATTTTTATAAATATATTACATAACCATATTATTATATATAATTCCATATATGTATTTATTATTCCTTTATATTATATTCTTGTTAACAATTCTATGTTAAGGTTACACTTTGTGTAATACACTCTTTGTTTTTCACATATGTCTTGTTTTGTTATATCATTGGTCCTTATACTTATATTATTATTTATAGAATTTAAACCATGATATAAATATAATTAATATTAAATATATTTGTATTATAATATTCTACTTAATATAGAAGTATGAAATCAAATACATCTTTTATAGAGATTGTAGGTCGTGCGTACACATTAATGCTGCTTTTGTTTTATTAACGTATTGAAAGAAAGAAATAAATGAAATATATTTTTATATATTTATATAATATAATTATATTATAATTATTATGTCATATATATCGTATAGTTTCACTAAATATATCCTTAATACATTCCATGTAGTGTGTGAATGAATCACATCGCTTTGAGGGGGCGGAAGTCCACACATCCTCAAATGAAATTATCATATTTACACAAGATATAAATCATAAGGGTATGTTATAAATAAAATTTAAATAATAATAAATAAATTATAAATATAATAAATATCATATAAAAATAGATTGTTCATCATAATTTTCACCATGAGTGGTGGTAAAGAAAAAATGAACAATCATCATTTCAGGAGAAGGTAGTTCTCCGTACAAGTATATTTAAGCTAATAGTTTTTTTATTCAATCAATTAATAAGAAGAGTTTAGAGAGTGAATAATGGAAATAAAATAACGGAGCTTGAGGGAGGGTGGAACCTCTTGATCAGGTAACTCCTTTTGGTTTGAAACAAAGGTATTCCTTGAAAAGTTTGTTCACAAAGGGAGGATGCACCAAGGAATTTAGGGTTATTTGTAAGTGTATTGGTCATATCATGGCTGAAAATAAGTTGTTTGATGGGTGTTAGGAAGTGGGATAGGTGGTGGGATTTTATAGGGAAGGGAAAACACTCACTTTATATTTTTGAAAACAAGTTTGGTGTACCCAAATGTTTAACTAAAAAAGTCATATAAAACCAACACAAATAAATAATAGAAGGTTTATTTACTTAATATGGATAGATAATAGGTTTTTTCCAAGTATATAGGTCATTTGGGCCCTTAAGATTATGGTTTATTCCCTTGTTAAGCTTAATTTGACCTTAATCACTATAATTAATTTAAACTAGAATTCTCTAATTTTTTTGGGAAAAAAGCTAAGTTTAAATTATTATATATTATAAATTAATATTATTTCAAATATTTTATCCATTTTTCAAAATTTAAATAACAAATTGGAATTAATTAATTTAAAATCAATTCCACTAATGGGACAACACTATGGGTTTCTAAAGTAAAAATGATCAAACATTTGCTAAGTTTTTATATCCAACATCAAAGTGAAATTGTTTACAATTATCTATATTGGATCAATTGATAAAAATTTAATATATTTATGCTTTAAAACCAATTTGAAATTTAATTTATCCTTATTAATATATTATAGGGAAAAGTACTTTTGAACTAATATTTAGTATTTTTTAACTATTCATTAAAAATGAAACCTTACCAAAAATACCAAAACATCACCATAGACTAATTTTTTTGTTTAAATTTCAATGATGAATTTTATTTTTTTATATATAAACCATAAAAGTTCCAAAAATTGGATTTAAAATAGGTTATCCATTAAAAGGAGGTAAAAATTCCTTAGTAATAAATATAATATTTTTTATTTTTAAAATTGGGTTTGTTTTTATAATAAACCTATGAAAATTATTGTATCAATATAAAAAATATTTGTTTGAATATATAATTTATATATCACATTAATATCACTCACCAATTTTAATTAATTTAATTTATTATGGTAAAATGAATTTGTGGGTATAATAATATTTCCCTTTATATTCCATCGAGTTTAATATTCATTTATATTTAATTATAAAAAATGAATTAATTTTATATTTTGGTGACCCATATATTTTCATAATTTAGTTATCATTTTTCATTAATACAAATTTTATTTCTCAGTTTTATTATATAATATATCATTATTTTGTAAAACTCGGTATTACTTATTACACAAAACATCGATGAAAATCATTGTTGCATGTAACACAAGATAACATTGGTGTGTCATGCAGAGCAAGATAAAATTTATACTGTGTATAGTACACAATTCAATTGGTTTTTCCCGATTCAAAAATAACACTTTTATATAAAATAAACTATTTTTAGTGTTTTCTAAAATGTAAAATATCAAGAAGATTAAATTAATTCAAAAACAAATATTTCATAAAATATTAGGGTGTTGCAATACTTACCTTCTAGAGCTCTAGAAGATCCTAGATATGTACTTGAAATAATGTAATTGGGTAAAAATATGATATGAAATGGTGCTCAAACTCTTTCCAAGTGACAGTTTCTTTAACATGCATATACATCACCAATATCCACAATCACCACATAGATCCATGGTGTAACCTCACTACTAGGACCATTATCTGATCAGTAGAATTCCTAACAAGGGAAAAAACTTATCCAAATACCTTAATATAGTCCTCTACTACCTATGGGTATGCAAAAACTATTGGATCCTCTTCTATTTTAACTCATGATGTGTTATCATCCTTCATAATTTATCCTCCGGTAATGCTAGAAAATGCCGATATTCTTCGGGGGGAGGTAAGGCCAAAAAACCACCCAGAGGTGCCACCTCCAGCAGAAACCCCTAAATTGATGCCTCACCACTAATGGGATCATCATCATGATACCAATATCAAATTCTATATGGCTTTCACCATGAATTCATCCTACAAAAGTCAAGTTGCACCTTTGTCAATAGCATATCTCGAGAGAAGAATCAAGTGAATAAAAACTACAATCCATTTCTATGCATGTAATGATGTTTTAACTATAACCATTTCCTACATGTACTAAGTCAATCAGAAGGTTATTAGATTATTGGTGAAGGATATATTGGTTGGTGTACTATCATAGGGTTCCATGGCTTAAAAGACATATCAAGACACTTCAAAACTCTATCTTTAGTTCCCAAACCAATAGTCATAACAAGAATATATCCAAACTCAGGTACTAATATGACCCAATTTGATACCACTTTGTCATGGCCCAACTCACTAGGGCCTACCTAGCTAGTGTAAATCTATGTGTGACACCCTGTACCCACTTATAATAAGATATGGGCTGGAGACTAGGACTTAGTTGTCATGTCACACAAATGGGATTCCTTAACCTAAGGTACTAGTACACACACATCTCCAAAAACAATATAATGAGGAAAGAAATGAACAATTGATACCAAATATAAATGTATACAACTAATACAACATCATTGTATGGTACATGTACTAGAATGAAAAAGGGCCAACTACAAGCCCACCAAATCTGAAAAAGGGTCCAATATACTAGTAAAAAGGGAACTATTGTCAATATTCAACTAATGGAATTGACTATGGTCTATCTAGAACCACTAAGCTCCACCTTCTCTTGGTATTCATATAGCTCTATGAAAAGGCCTATTATCGGCATAAGACATGTCATGTGTGTTTAGAGCCTATGTATAACCGATTTTAAACATACCTAGTTGGACACCTCAAAATCATAAAAACAAAAAGCATAAAAGAGAGTCATCTAAAAATAAAGGATGATAACAACCTAGATATACTCAACAATAGACAATAAGTTTAAAGTAAGGTTATATTCAAACTAGAAGCCATTTATTACACACAAAGATTCAAGGGAATGCTCATATGAGAAAAATTACTCCTTGGATTTTTCTAACATTGATCATGCTCATCTGAGAGGTTGTGCATGTCAGGACCATCCATGCAAATGTACACACTGAATCTCATATGTTTTCAATACATAGGTTGGGGATCATACTCCAGTCCTATGGGGGATTCCTAAACCTATATGAAATAACCCATTAGTATGGGGATCACATGACTTAAAATTTAATATTGGGATATATGAATCAACCTAGGGAATAATGATAGAGGATCACACCCTGGGATACATGGAGGGATACCAGACATTATCTGAAACTAACCTCTAGAGGGGATCACTCATCCAATGATCAGGATAGGATGCCTCACTGTAACCTTGTAGGGATTTAATAAGGGGATGCACACTACTAATATTTGGCTTGACTAAATAGAAGAAGGGATCTAACATTCTCTATAAGGGGTACATAACATGTATAAGGAATAAATATAATTTCCTAATAATCTTGGAACTACCCTGGTCCATGACCATGCTTGTGTGCTCTAGTTCTTGTCCATGTACTCTATCCATACCCTTGTACACTGATCGTATCTTTGAAATCTATTCAGGACTATGCATATTTTCTATGTTCGTACCCATGCACATTGTCCATGTTCGTGCTCAGGTATCCCTAGGATACATTCTAGGTTGACAAACAAGGGTCACATGGTGTGTGAAAAAGTCACATGGCATGTGATATTTATATTTGAACATAACCCTATCCACCACATAAGGGGGTAAACATGAGGGGTGTTCTTCTAAAACACAAACTATGTATATTGAGTTTTTATAGAAAGTCTATTCTAATTTACACTTATCTCCCACACCACCACTACCTTTGATTCCACCAATATCATCCTTTGAAATCACAGAGCTAGGTTAAATGAACCTACATATATGATATTTGATGGATTTTGACTACCATTTTCTTTGTAAATTCATCCTCACTTGTCCACTAAAGGCCCGAATGTCAAAATCTATAAAATGTTGATCTATATTTGGCTTTTATCATCATCATAAAAAACATCCATTACCGAACAACATGTTGTTTATTTCAAAATAATGATCCATAAATCATGAGAATCACACAAAAAATTAGGTTCCCAAACAAAGTAAAATAACCTTTCAAATGAAAATACCATTGATGAATGAATAATGTTTAGAGGAAAGCACAAAACAAAAAAAGTAAGAAGGATAATTAGTCATTGTCCATTTGAAAATCATCTATGGAAACTATAAGACATGGGAGTATTATCAAATATCCAATTTAGGAATTAAATATCACATTAATTATTATTCGAAGAAGAACATTCAATAGAAATTCAATAATTTCAAACCATGAATTAATTTTCTAATGGAATTATTTTATGTCCTATATGATATATTCAAAAACAGTGGTTTATTTAAAAAAAATATCTACCTTGAAATTTAATTGATCACTATTGAAGAGTTTTTTTAATTTTGTTGACATTGGTGAGATCCAAGAACTCCATTATCATAGTCAAGCTCATTAGAAAACCAACCATTGATCCACAATCATGTTTCCTTCAGCTAAAGATCTCATCCACAATCCACTAAAATATCCAGGGTTATGTGGGTAACCATATGATTTTTAAATATCCATGTTTAAATACTATAGGACTAGGTCATGTTCAATTAATAAAAAATAAATTATTTAATTAATTTATCTGTTTTTTATTTATCCCATGAATTCTCTTAAACAAAACACCTGAAATGTACAAAGATTATATTTTGCCTAGTGTAAAACCTATATTTTATATTTAATGGAAGTATAATATTTCTTATATGAAATACCATTCTTTTAAAAAAACATTGCACACATGATATAATATATTGAATATTTTTATTATATCAACACCAAGTCTCCACAGGCCCCAAAATCACACGCCGACTCCATAAATAACTCTAGAATCATTATTTAGAATATCAAAAAGTGTTATAAGGAAAAATAGTAATTAACACTCCTTTAGACAAATTAATGTCAAGAAAATTTCAAAGATCTAAAGAGAAGGTCGGTTAGAGCACATATTTTCACACTACCCTATAGTGGTGGAGGGTATTTTTAATTATAGTGTTGGATTAAATAATGGAATGGTATTTTTTCTCATGTAAAATGATATGGTTGTAGCATATGACTCAAAAAAACTGAAGGTTGATGAAAAAAATTACTGAAATCATGATTTGAAGTTGGTAGTTGTAATTTTTTTATTTAAAATGTGGGGGAACTATATTTATAGTGAAATATGTGATATATATACAAATAATAGATATTGAATTATATATTCTCATAGAAAGATTTGAATATGCACTAAAGGAGATGGTTGGAGAGAATTAAAGATTATGATTGATCAATACCTTACTTCCCTAGGAAGGATAACTAGGTGGTAGCTACTTTGAGTCAAATTGAACATATTTGATTATCTATGATGATGATTGAAAATTATCCAAGACTTATGAATTTATAGAATTTGGACATAGAAATCATAAGAAAACCAGAAAAATCATATATTTATCAAAAAAATGTTTAACTATCCATACCTATGAATATTAAACAGGCACAAAAGGGTTATTTTGAGCTACAAAATAAGGTAAGGATTTTTTATGTTTAACTATGATAGTGATTGAATGATAAATTTCAAGAACTCAGTATGTGTAACTTTCATACCAAAACATAAGAGATAACTATGTGATAAATAACATATGTAATCATTCTATATTTATCTATGGAGTAAAAAATGTATATATATCTCAAATTTAATTTCTATAAGGGAAATATAAAGAGGGTTATTGTTAAGAATGTATCTTGATTAATGATTTGTTATAAATTTAAGGATGAAAATTAAAAGTCTAAGGGAATGATGAAACCATTACCAATACCAATATGTAAATGGGAATAAATCATCATAGAATTTATCACCATACTTCCCAAGAGATCTAAAGGCTGTAAATACATTTGGTATTAAGTAAATAACCTTATTAATTTAGAAATTTTTTTTATATGAGTGAATATTTACCACTTGAACTAATTTTTAGGATATACATTAAAAAAGTGGTAAGTTTGAATGGATTACCACTTAAAATCATGTCTGGTCAAGATTAAAGGTTGTCCTAGAACTTATAGAGACGTATTTCGAAATAATTGAATATATATTTGACCTAAGTCTATGTTTATCATTATTAAATTGATATATAGTCTAAGATAACTATTAATACCTCATAAGACATGATAAGAGTTTACTTTTACGATGTCAAATGAGGTTGGGATAAATAACTTCCTCTAGTTAAATTTTCTTACATTAATAGCTTTCACTTGATTATTTAGATTGATCCTTATGAATCACTCTTTGATAGGAGGTGTATACCGCTAACATGTTAGTTTGAAGTTGGAGAATGAAATATTGTGGGACATAATATTATTAAGGAAACAATAGAGAACTTTAAATCTATTTAATAACACATTAAGGCTGACCAGAGCCAATAAAAGAGTTATACTGATAACTATCAATGGGATAATATTTTAATATTGGAGAGAAATAATTATTATTGATATATCCTTGGATGAATCTTATGATATTTTAAAGAAATTGAAAGCAAAGCCCAAGATGCATTGGTCCCTTTGATATTTTTCTTGAAGTTAGGATTATAGATTATCACTTGAAATTTACCATGAACCTATTCAAAGTTCATGATGTGTTCCATAAAGAACATTTTATGAAGTACATACTTGATCCTTCACATGTATATAAATAATAGTTTGTACCCCCATAGAATGATCTTTCTTATGAGGAGAATCTAATAGAAATATTTGACCGTAGAGATAAAGTGCTATGGAAAAGATCCCCTACAGAGTTAAAGTTTAATAGAGGAATAATAAATTAAAAGAAGCTACATGGGTACTGAAGGATTTATGAGAAATAGGTATACTTATCTAATTTTTAAGGAGTATATAATCTCAAGGGGGAAATTCTTATAAGGGGGTATAATTTCACACCCTGAGATTTTAAAATATAGTTTTCATTAAAAAGTTAGATGAGTTTGATAGATTGTGACACAAAGAACACCAAACATTGGTGAATAATGACTTATTAAAAATATAAATTGAAATAAATTAATGGATATTAAATTAAATTTATATATATAAATTACCTTTTAAAAAATTTTCAAAGTAAATTAAGTAAATATAATTTATCCTAGAGAAACTATAATGAACTATTTCGTTCAATTATGTGTTTTATTAAATTTAATAATTTTTTGGAAAGGTATTAATCAATTTTATTGTTAAAATTTATTTAATGATTAATAAAATAAATTAATAACATCCATGAAGTGGTTTATAAATGATAAGGAATATTAGTCGAGTAATTCTTAGCTCAATAGAAATAGTTTTTATTAAAAACATTATTGTTATCATATATGTTTTATTTAAAAGATAATTTATTTTGTTTCAAGTATTAAATTTTTTGAAAATTATTTTTTACACATGAATAAAAATGATTGATCATTCTTAGTTTTTTATATCAATTTTTTTAAAAATAAAAATAACTTAATTTTTAAGGTAAAAAAAGGATATTTTTAAGAAAAATATTTTTATGTAAGTAATGTGTTTTTATATTAATAAATAAAATTATTACTATTGATGATTTTTTTAATGAAATGTTTATATAAAATATTAAATTTAATATTTTAACATTAATCTACTTGGTTTTATGAATAAAATAATGATAATTAATTTATTTTTATTCTTAAAAAGTCAATTTTTAAAAAACATTTTCGCTGTATTTTGTGTGTTTATTTAAAAATTAATTATTACTACATATAGAAATTTATTTTGATATAATAATTATATATTTGGAATCATGGTATTCAAATTTGGTTGTAAGTCTAATTTTATTTTTTATCATAGTGAATAGTTACCATGGTAAAAGTTAATCCCCACGATAAGTGTTAAATGGGTTATCAATGGGGTTGAACTAAGAGTCAAGTATTCAAATATTCATAAAACATATAATTTTTTATGCGTTTATTTAAATCCTAAAATATCTTATCTTAAAAAATTTTCCTATTTGGCTAAATTTTACCATGAAAATGTATTTATATTATTTTAAATATTTTAATATTTACAAAGGTTCCACTCTCGTCTTCTCTCTTTTTCACACACTTTGAGCACTCTATCTTAGCAACTACCTACAAAAATATCTTCTAAAAATTGATCTAAATATCCTATAGTTTGTTTTATCACAGAAATACCATCCTAATAAGTTTTATATTATAAGACAAGGGGATATACTCACAGAATAAATAATTTTCATGGGAAAGTTTTTTCACATTTTTCGCTTATTCCGCCTCTTTCGAATCTATTATTATTTGGAATATATTGTGTTAAAAATACTCTGATTTTTTATGATTTTTATGCTCACAAATACCATTGTTTGTTTTACTAATGAAATTAATTTAATGGTTTTTATGACTATATTTATTGTTATGTTTATCTTATTTATAAATTAATTTTTTTATATAAAGTTTTCGAGATATGTTTTTAAGTAGTTTGGAAACACTTTCCATACCCTACATTTATAAGTGAAACATATTGTTTTCAAACCCTATGTTTAGAGTAAAGTTATAGATCAAATCTCCCACACTATTAAAAATGTATGGATTCGAATCGTACATTTGATAAGAAACCATAAATTTGTTAAACTAATTTTTTTAAAAAAAAACCCAAAATGTTAAAGATAATTTTATGTTGTCAACCATAATTTTGAAGTTAACTATACATTTGAATTTTCAAATAATGTGTTTAAACATAAGATATTTTCTGAGATTTATACAATGGTTTTTAAGGGACTATTTAATCTATTTTAAATCCACTAAAAGACTACTTTAATAGCTTGTGTTCAATATATTAAATAATTCTTATGTATAAGGTAAGTTAAAACATTATTTTGACATTTTAAATTCAAATATTTTTGATTTTTAGGTGATATTTTTTGATTGATTTAACTGAAAGAACATAGTGTTTCTATTGTTAAATACCAAGAGTTATATCATTTAAAAACTATACCATTTGATAAGAAAAAAAATGCCTCTGTTATTTTGAAAAGCTACACTTTGGAGACATATATGTTCTGATCTTGTGCTATTAAACTATTGTTCTATTGTTATTGTTGCTACTGTTATGTCATTTTATTTCATGAAGATAATTTTAAATTAGGACCTCTTATAGGGTGTTATTTATTGTAGACTCTTATCTATAAGTAAGAAGGTCCATTATCCATTAGTTTTTAGTAAGACATTGAGATAAATATTTTTATTAATCAAATTAATCAATCTTAATTTCTTAGAGTGTTGGATACTCATACCACACCATTTTTTGAGTGTCATTTTCTTATTCTAGTCTTTTGATATTTTAGGTCTTGATAAAAGAACCAGAAGTAACTATAATAGATTTATTGTAAAGGTGTCAACTACCCACACTTAGTTTTGTAGTTATTATTATAAGTTTTATATTTAAAAAAATCAAAAAACTTGATGAGAGAGAATTGGTGGAGTGGACAATGGGATATTTGTACACTAAAACACTATAATAATTATTGTGTTCTTTAAATTTTTTTCTGCATAACATAGTTAAATAAGAGATCACATAATATCTTCACAAAATACAAAGAGTGATAAAAATTAAATTTGTCCAGATTTGTAAATGGACACAATTCACCCCCTCCTGTGGATATTCATATTATTCTGAACTAAAAATTTGTTTGAGAGGAGTGATTTATGAAAAATTATGATAATCTCTATCAATATTGAATAAAAGATTTATAATAAGATAGATGTTGATGCATGACTTCAATAAAGGAATGTCCATAATCCATGCTTATTATTTTAATTTTTATAATTATGAATTGTCAAAATCATGCATGATTATTTATTTGAATAATCTTGTTTTCAATGTTTACATTATGATTATAAAATCTTACAAAATCCCTGAAGAACGAATATAAGATATGATTCTAAAGAAGCTAAGTATTATGTTAATTTGAGAGCCACAAATGCTATTATATGTGGACTTGGTCTAGATGAATTTAACCAGGTATGTCAATTTACTAATGACTATGAGACATGTAAAACTATTTTGGTTGATTATGAGGGAATTGTAAATATTAGGAAATTAAGATACATCACTACAAATCTAAACTTCAACAATTTTAAAATTCATAATGGTGAATTAATCAATCAGACGAATAAAATATTGAATGAAATATTCAATGGTGTTGCTGAGTTCGAAGATCCAATTAATCATTAGAATAAAGATTTAAATGTTTTAAGAGTATTACCCTCTAAATGGAATGAGGTATCTATTGTAATCATAAAATCCACCCAGGTCTCAAAATTGGAAATGGAAGAGTTGATTGGAACTATAATAATGTACGAAGTAGAAATGATATATGAAGTTGAAGATCATAGGATAATAAATAGTTAAAATACCATCTTAAAACTTAGTACTAAAACATATGAAAAAAATAAAAATAATACAATGTATTCTCAAATGGTTCGGAATAATTATATTCTTGAATGGAACTAGATCATATGCCTTGAAGATTAAATAAATTTTATAATGAGAAGAAAGGATTAAAATATTCCTTCAACAATATCAGAAAATATGGTTGAGGGAATAAAAAAGTAATATTATATGAATATATGAAAATAGGACATATCAAACTAGATTTACTAAAACTAAAATAAGATCAAGTAATTATGTAAAAGGAAGGAAGTATTAGATGAGAAATGATTAGGATTATAAAGATAAAAATTCTATGAAAGATACTTGGAGTGTTTTTGAAGACTCCAAACAATACATCTAAAACCGATTAAAAAATAAAGGAAACTAATTTAAACGAAAATATGTTCTTTATGGATGAGGAATAGGAATATGTATAATCTTACTATTCATTTTCTTTTGATTCTGAAAGTTGTTTCAATATTAAATTGGATGCTTACTATTCAATGCTTGAACGAAAGTTTGAATCTTTTGTAAAAACTGAGAAATCATTTAAAAATATACATAATAATGTTTTAAATGAAAAATATGATATGATTAAACAACACTTGGTCTTAAAATAAAAATTTAGCAAATCTACCTCAAAAATCATTGTATATGAAAATAGAATTTAAGAGTTACAAGATTAAGTCAAGTCATTCAAATGATTTTATCCTATATTTAATAAGAGATATGAATCACTAAATGAGATTCTTGTAAAAAATGTTCAAAAAATGAGAAATATGGAGTAGGGAAAAATGGAAAAAATTATATAGAAATTATTTTATACATAGTTCTATGAATAACTACATATCAAGAGTCAACTATTTTTTGTGGAATTAAAGGTAATTATTTTGAAATTTTTTTTCTAAGAAATCCCCAAATTATAGGAATATAAAATTATTTTATGTATAGAAATATGTCTAATTATAATACGATAAATTTTGACAAAATTAGGAAAATATGGTTACCTAGATCTTTTCTTGCGGACATAGCTAGACCCAAGAGAAATAGAGTACCCAAAAACACCTTTATTTAAATGTTTTTTAGGAAATACGTTATAGGAAAAAATGTATTATGGTATATGGATAGTGGTTACTAATGACACATGAGTGGAGAATATTAAAAATTCAATACATAAGAAAAATTAGATGGAGGATGGGTTTCCTTCAGTGATAACGCAAAAGGAAAAATAGTTCTAGTAAGATCAGTTGGAGATCCAAAATCAATTATGATCAACAATGTAATATATGTTCAAGGGTTTAATCACAATCTGATAAGTTTCTCTAAAATACGTGATGATGTTTTCTATGCTGATTTTTATCAAATAATTCATTATCTATTTTTAAAGAGAAACTACTTAATTTTAAAGTACCTAGAACTGAAAATGTTTATTCTTTGGATCATAATTTCTTGTGTAAAAAAATGACTTGGTTAACCTCTGAGACAAATGAATCCAGGATATAAAATAAGAGACTTTAAAACTATAATATATTTAATTTTTGTAAATTATCTAAGAAACATTTTTTTTTCTAATTTTCCGAGTCTTAAATTTGATAAATACAGAATTCATGATGCATGTAAAATAATAATGAAATTCAAGTCATCATTAAAATATATTAACAAGATTGCTATATCCAAACCATAAGAAATTTTCAACAAGGATTTTTGTAGACCATCAAGAGTAGCAAACTTATATGGTATATCATATATTTATTAGTTGATGATTTATACATATTTACATGGTTTTATTTCATGAAATATAAAAGTGAGGTTTTTCCAATGTTTGTATGATTTTGTAAAATTTCTCAAAATGAAGAAGAATTTAAAATAATTTCATTAACAAGTGATCATGGTAAAAAATTTGAGGATCATGGATTTAATTCCTTTTTTTCTCAGAACTGGGTATTAAACAAACCTTCTCTACTTTAAGAACACATTAATAAAATTGAATTGAAGAAAAAATAATAGGATTATTAATGAAATAGAATGAAATATATTGAATGAATATTGTCTTCCAACCAATTTTTTGGGATGAAGATTTTATAAAATCTTTCCATATAATCAATATAGTTTTAATAAGTCCCTTTATTAAAAAGACACCCTATGAATTATGAAATAATAGAAAACCTAAGGTCAGACAATTTAATATGTTTGGATTCAATTTTCATATATATATTATTAAGGAAAATCTTGGTAAATTTGATTCATAGGTTGATGAAGGAATCTTTATAGTATATTTTACTACTTATAAAGCTTAAATAGTGTATAATAGAAATTAGAAAAAATTTGATGAATCTGTTCATGTGAAGTTTTAAGAAAGTGATCCTTTTGATCATAGAAAAAATAAAATATATGATGTTAATATTATTTAGAAAATGCGAGACTTGAATATCCTAATGATAATTTTGAAAATAAACTAGAATATGATGAAATTTAATTTGGTCTATAAGAATATGAAACTGGTAAACCTGAAAGTTTATTACCTTGAAAATCTAGAACCTTAAAGGATCCTCATTTGAAAAAAATAATAGGAAATCGAGATAGAGGTGTTAGGAAAATAAGGAGTGTAGGAAATCTATCTGAATTATCTACCTTTATATCTCAAATAGAACCTAAAACTATAAAGTAATCATTATAAGATGAAATTTCAATGATAGTTATGAAATATGATCTTAACTAGTTTAGAAGATTTTTTTGGGAATTCATTGATAGGCCATCTAGTCATCTAGTAATTTGAACCAGATGATTTTTTATAAATAAGAAATATGTATAAGGGAAAATTACTAAAAATAAATATAGATTAATAGCTAAAGTATATAATAAATAATAATGAATAGATTATGATGAAACATTTTAAACTTTAGGAAGGTTAGAATCTAGTAGAATTGTTTTAGATTATACATCATATATGAATTTTAATTCATACCAGATGGATATAAAATCATCTTTTCTAAATGGATATTTAAAATATAAATTATAAATTGAACAACTGCTGGGTTTTGAAAATCCTCATCAACCAAATTCTATTTTAAAAATTACTAATGTTTTTTATATCCTAAAAAAACTATCAGAATTTTGGTATGAAATACTATGTAATTTTTACTAGAAAATGGCTCTTATATAGGATTGGAAGATCCTACTCTCATTATGAAAATTGTTTGTTTTGATATTTAATTAATAAAATTATATATATATATATATATGATTTATTTTTTGTTTTAACTAACAAAAATATTTGTAATGATTTTTTAAAACATACATCAAAGGAATTTGAAATGAGAATGATAGGAGAACTAAATTTCATTCTTGGTCTTCAAATATATCAAAAATATTCTGATAATTTATTAAAGAAATAAAATATACTATTGATTTGGTGAAAACATTTGGACTAGAAAATAGTGAAACTTATATAAATCCCATGTGTACCAATATAAAACATGATTTGGATGAAGCTGGAAAAACAGTTGACAATAATTTATATTGAGGTATGATTGGAATTTTTCTATACCTTACTACTAGTAGGATATAAATTGTGTTCTATGTCTATATTTATTCTATATTTCAATAAAAAATAATAATAATCCCATATTAATTTTGTTAAAACATTATTTAGATATTTAAAAGGAACTATTTTTCAATATTTAATTTACCCGAAATCTCTTTATTTTAATTTAATCACATATTCAGATGCTCATTTTATAGGTCATAGGTTATATTGAAAGAGTAGCTCAAGAACCTATCACTTTTTAGGGAATTATTTAGTTTCATGGTCAAGTAAGAAATAACATTCAGTTACTTCATCACCAACTAAGGTAGAATATATCTCTGATTATAGTTGTTGTACACATGTGTTGTGGATAAAACACACACTACTAATCAATAGACTCAATTTTAATAATACTTAATTTTTATGTGATAAAATAAGTGTAATTAATATTTTGAAAAATCATGTATGTCACCAAAGAAATAATAATATTGATATAAGGAAAAAAGAATAAGAGATAATGTTCTAAAAAAGTATATATATTTAGAATTTATTGATACTAAATATCAACTTGTTGATATTTTTACTAAACCACTTCTCATTGCTAGTTTTAATTTTGTAAGGGGGGAAGGGCAGGTATATTTATTTTTAAATAAAATTAGGAATACTTTTTAATGTAATTTAATTTTATTTATTGATTATAATTTCTGTTCAATTGTGTTTTTATTTTATTTTTAATAAATTATGTATTTATTACTCTTTTAAAAAACATGTCATTTTAGAATTAAAGTCTATAGTGATAACTATGTTTATTTTATCCTAATAAACAAAACCGACATAAAAAACCATATGAAACTGTAAATTATCCACAATATCATACCCTTTTTACATTTATAACTATCAAATGATATTTGAAACCCAAAAATATGAACCTAAAACCTTAATATATTATATAATAGGAAAGAAAAATAGGATATAAGAAGGTATACTGAGTGAATCTAAGTTCCATTGTACTTCAGGAGACAAACTACAAGTCTTTTAAGGGAAGGTTATTGACTTTAAGTGGTTATCTAAGAATAACCTAATATTTATAATTAATTTTCCTTGGTGAAAATACAGAGTATGTTATTGATAATGAAAAAATAGTTTTATGAGCAATATCATTATAGTTTTGGAGACATATAAGAAGTATTGTCCTCAATGGTAAATAATATAGAGTTTTCTGTCTCTTTGTTTGAAATAGAAAAGATTTTTAGTGTGCCTGTGATGGGGGTTTTAACGTTAATCTAAAGTCTACTAGAGATGTGAATCATAAATATGACGATATTATGTATTTTATTTTCGGATCCAAACTTATAAGAAATATGATTTTTAATGATCTTGAATCCAACTAGAAGGTAATGGTCAAATTTATTCAATATTTATTAGTGATAAGGATTTTTGAGTTATAGAAAATTATATTTCTTGATATGTATACCAAGTTTTTGATATTAAATGGTATTAATTTGACTTTTATCAGATATATGATGAGGTATATGCATCATTATTTTCAAAAGGAGGATAAAATTTCCTTTTATCTGTATGAAAGGATTATTTATCTGATTTTTTATAAAAAGAATATGATCCATGAGATCTAGATAGTCATTAGATGTTATCAAAAAAATATTATTTCTACTATAAACTTATAAAATTTGGGTTTTTTAGATAACCTATAAATGAAAGCTAATGCCTATTGGTGCTAATGATCTACATGTATTTAGTACTCATACTCAGGGGATAAAGGTACTTAGAAGTATGATGGATTAATATGACTTTGTGGTGAACAAGTTGACCAGTCAAGGATATAGGGTGTTGTTTAAGAAATAATCAAGAGACTCATGGTTGATGTTAGTGAAACAAATAATTCAACATAAGTCTACAATTCTTCTGAATAACTCTTAAAATAATAAAATAGTGAGTATCTTATGTTAATCCATAAAAAAAGTGGAATCTTTTTATTTTTTTGGTTCATTTTCATCATCATCTAGTGATATTGATGAATGTCAGTCCCCAATTATAGTTGAAGTAGGATAATGATATCTAATTAAAGAAGAGGAATATTCTAATTCTCTTCATGGTAGAATTAAATATTTGGTTTTCACATATAATTAGATAAATGACAAGAATTAAAAATTTCAAAGTGAGCTAGAATTTATTAGAAAATATAAAGAAGATTTAAAAATTTTTACTATTCTACAAGAATAGTTGGAATCGGTTAAATATATGATGCACAATATTAAAGAAAATTATATTTCAAGAAGATATTTTGATGCATTTCAGAGATAAATGTTTGACCGTCTTGGGCAGCTCAAGGAAAAATCAGTTTCAAAGACATATTTAGAGATTTTAAAAAAATACTCAGGAATTCAATTTGAATCAATATGAAGTAGTTGAAGTCAATAAAAGACTTCTAATTATAGTCATTCCACATCTTAAGAATTGATAAGAATGTTTGAATCAATTACAATGTTTAAATCTGTAATAAATGATCAGATTAAAATTATTCGGTGTGATAGTATTAAACTTCACATTTTTTAGGAAAATAAAAAAGATCTTGTTGAGAAGATAACATATGATTTTCCAGACAATAGAAGCATTCTTAATCAATTAAGTGATTTTCAAAAATGTTTGTATAAAATGTGGATCCTACCCATGAGTTTTTAGAGGCAAATTTAGTTTAAAATATGAAAATTTGTCAGGAGAAAATGATTTTTATGAGATGTTTTATCAAAGTTTTAAAGGAATGATGGCAAAGCTTAAGGATATTCATTAGGATATTGAAGATACATTCCCATTCATAACCTCATATGAACAACAACCTTCAACCCCAACCAATCCTGATTCTTAATTTTTTGAGCCATATATTTCTTGTAATCATAAACAACTTTTTAATGAAAATATTTTCTTTATTATAATTATTTTCTTGTTATTTTTCTAACTCTATTAATTGTACAAGTACCAATTTTTTCTTATCCAAACAAAACACTAACTACCAGTTTTTTGCTAAATTAGCCATGTTATATTCCATTTTTCAATACTTTCTTTTTTTTATTTCAAGAAAATGTGAGAAGATGGGAAGAAACAACATTGTTTTTATTATAATATATTAAAAAAGAGAATAAAATAAAATTAGTAAATTAATACTTAAAATAAATATCTATAGTTTTTTTAACATAATTTTTTATAGTATTATTTATTATCCACAATTTATAAAACATTAAATGAGAATTATAATTTCTATTATATCTCTTTAAGAATCTATTTTAATTTTGATGATATTTCTGATATTTTCTATATGTTTTTGATATGTGTGTTTTGTGATGATCAAAATGGGGGAGATTTTGGGACATGTATTATCTGAAAAATAATTTATGAATCTTGTTTATTTTGATGCTTACAAATACCCTTTTTTAATAATGAAATTACATTATTAATTTTTAAGGAGTATACTTGATAAATTAATTTCTTTTATATTTTTTTTATAATGTGTTCTGATTATTTTTATAAGTAGTTTACAAACACTATCATACCATATATTTGTAATTAGAAGCTATGTTTTTCAAACCCTATATTTGGAGTAGATGTATGGATCATATACCCTAAACTGGTGTAAGAGAATGGATCAACAACAATATTTTTTTAGAAGTAACCCTATTTTTTGAAACTAATATATGGTTCAATAACCCAATGTTTTGAAGCTAACTATACATTTTTAAATGTACCTTTTAAGTTACCCTTATGTTTTACATGGTCAACTACGGAGTTTAAACTCAAAATATTTTATGAGAGTTCTGAAATGGTATTGATGGGATAATTTTTTCTATTATAAATATTCTTAATGACTAACTCAAAGGCTCATGTTCAAAATATGAACATTTCCTATTTCTTAGAGAATTTAAAACCTTATTTAAATATTTTAAATTAAAATACCCATGAGTTGTTAGGTGATACTTTTGGATCTGTTTAACAAATAGAAAATCATGTTTTCTTGTTAAATAACAAGAGATATATCATTTAAAAATGTTTTTCTTTTTTATAATAAAAAATGTCTCTATTATTATGAAGACCTATACTTTGGAGACATACATGGTGAGATATTATGGTATTTTACTACTGTTATATTGTTGATGCTTCTATTGTTATGTGACTATATTTATTACAGATAATTTTAAACTTGGATCTCTTTAAATATGTTATTTATTAAATAATATTTTATATGAAAAATAGTATCCATTATCTTTCTATTGATACAACAATTGTGAGCTAAATATGATTTGTAATAAAATAAATTAATCTTGATTTATTAGAGTATCAACTTCTCATACTCATTTATTAGTGGAGTTTTGGTTTCTTGTTCAAATCTATAAATATTCTGATTCCCTTTAAAATAACAAGAAGGCCCTACAAAATCCTTTTTTTAATGGTTCCAACTACCCACACTCAGTTGTGAAGGTCTTATGATAATAGGACCTATTTAGTGGAAATCACCAAGCTCTCTGAGAGAGTATTGGTGGAGTAGACTAGCAGATCTCTATAATTTCAACCACAATAAAAATTTAGTGTTTTTATTCTATATTTTATCACTAAATAACTTTCTTAATGAATAGAACACTTCATATCATCATAACATATAAAGAGGGAATTTTTATGAATTTATCAAGATTTGTAAAAGGACATAATTCACCTCCTTATGTGTATCTTTGTATTTTTTTGACCTAAAAATTAATAAAATTAAATTATTGTAATGAATATAATACAAATTTATTATCCTGATGGAACAAAAATTATCTATTTCTTATCAATATAATGTAAAATGTACTTGTCGCTCATGCATACATATAGAATATTGTCTTCATGAAGTGTTGTGTTTCATTTTTCATAACTGAACCAAATGGATATTTTTATTGATAGATTTAATTAATTTATATGATATATATGATATAATTACAATTATATAAATATAAATTAGTATTTACATTCTTCTATTTCTATTCGTATAAATATTAAATCATTAATCATGAGTATATGTGGACTACCACATCCATGGGTGATGTAATTCATTTTTTATAACTTATTTATAATGATTTTTTATAAATTTTTATAATATTTATAAATATTATATTTAATAAACCGTTAAAAAAATATTTTTGATTAATGACTGACCAATGTCTAAGGATCTAAATCCCTAAATATAAATATGCATGAAAAACAAAATAGTTAAAACCCAAAATATTGATTGTAGTGGGAAATTATTAAAAAATGGGATACTAGAAATTATAAACGAAACATATCGGGGAAGATAAGTGTTAATAAAGTTCTAATATAGACCTATAATAAATCAAAATTTATTATACATGATTTTATAACATGTATGAATCAATTCAGGACTTGATGTAATAGTTTATGTTGCAATCTCATTTTTAATCAAGATTATTTAGGTTTAAATATTCATTGGAGAAATTGAATGATCTCTCTCTCTATATATTTAATCCTATATATTTTATTCGCCAATTATTCTTTATTGGGTATTCAAGTATTCTTTCCATTTCCCCCCTCTTTGTTACACATAAATATCAAAAGAATTTTTTTAATCAAATCCAAACTTATTTCTTCTTTTAGATTGAGAATCTTTTTATTCCATTTTCATATTCATTAAAATGTTTTAATAATTTTCTTTTACATTCTAAAATTACCATGTTATTTTATTTTTAAACAATAATTTGGTTTCTTTTTAATATTTGAAAAAGGAATCATTATAATTTTTTCTATATATGTTATATTTGACCATTTACAGAAGAATGAAAATATTTTTTTTAGATTTTAGAAATGGAATGGATTTTCCTATTGTTATATTTTTTATATATTTTTAATATCACTTTTCTTATTTCTATTGTTTTTCAAGAAAAAATAATATGCCTAATTTTCTATTCTTATTTAATTAAGTTTCTAAATTAGTATATTTTTTTATTATTTTTAATGAATTTTTTTATTTATTTTATAAAATAATTTTTTATATATATCAATATCCTTTAAGGAATGTTATACGTAAATGGGGATATTCTCTAATGAGAGCGTCCATGTTATTTTTCTAGATGGTGTATCTTTTCCCAAGGTTATTCTATGATGAAATTATAAATGATTTTATGATCTTGTAACACACATATGTATGGTTATCAGTAAGTAATGGGTGAGACCAAAATTATATAGACCTAAAATGAATTGAGTCAATATTTATATCTCATGAGTTAATATTAAAGGGAATAGGGTGTGAAAATAATACAATATGTGACTATATCTATCATAAATGAAAAGGAAATGAGGAGTAAACCCAATTTATCATGATACTTTATAAACTATGTTATGATGGTCTTTATAGTGATTATTGACTAATGAAATTATTTTCTATGTTTATGATTAGTCCCTATAGTCCTATGACATATTATTATTCTTATGACATTCTCTTACAGATCGTGATTAATTATTGATGATTTTACACTCTTATGTATCACATATTTTTTATGAAATATTTTTATGCCATGACCTATAATTTATGATCTATGAGAGGTTGGGTATGAATTTTATAAGTTATAGTCATACTCTAAAATACTTTTCATTATCTTATGCTCAATTATGATATTATAATGATGTCACCAATGTTTATGATTACCAATAATTTGAGCTCACCCATTATTAAGATAAAATTTTCCTAAGGATAAGAAGAAAAATATTAAGTAGGATATGTCTAAAAAGGGTAATATTTGAGAAGAAAAATAAATGATATATTGAAGATCATTTAGAAAATAGGATGATTATGTATGTTGTTTCCAACAACACTAAAACTTTACGGTTCTAGGGTGTGAATTATTTTGTAACATATTAATTTATTATCTAATGTTTAAAAATATTTATATATATTATGCTAGGGTAGCCTTAGTTGGTATTAGAGAAGGGTTGAGTTATTTTTTGTATATTAACTTATAAATATTGAGAGGATAAAAAATAAGAAAACCTATAATGAACATAAAGTGATAAAAGGTGAACCTAAGGCATCACAGTTTGAAATGGTGTCAAAATTTTGGATATCGTATTATTGAATTTACTTATGATATGATTGATCACTCTAATTATTACTTTCTGATGTTGATGCTAACTTTTTTTGTTTTATAAAGGGATAGAATATATCAATATGAAGTTGGGGTGCTGGAAAGTACACTGAAATTAAAAATATCTTATTTGAGCCTAGTTATAAGAATTCTATCATTTATTTAATGATATATAAGACTATTAATTTTTATCCTCAATGATTAAATGGTAAAATATTGATGAAAAATACTAATGGTATGATGATAAATTATTGATTTTATAGAACCTCTATAATATATGTTTATGGTAATGTGTTTCGTAAAAATATTTTTATTCTCCATCTAGTTAAAATTTGTGTGATTTTGGCATGGATTGGTTCTCCCTAAATAGAGACTCTGTTAATTGTTAAGAAAAAAAGTTATATTTGATCTTTCGAATAAACCTATGACTATCTATCAGTGAAAGGATGAATTTTAATATGTAAAGTATATTAAATAAATTATATCGGTCTTACTACCTCTTCATGAGGGGTATTTGTCTCAAATAGTTGAGGATAAAATCTATATAGAAGTTATTATAATTTTCTGGGAATATACTATTGTATTTCCCAATGAGTTTCCTTATATTTATCTGTAACATAAAAATCTACAAATTACATTATTTATAATAAAGTTTTCACTTTATTACATTTAAAGTGTCTTTTTGGTATAGAATTTCAGAAAATTAAGAAAAAACATTACATAAATAAGTGGAAATTTCTACTAAATATCTATTTCTTAGAAAAATATGATTATTAAGTTCATATTATTGTTTAATTCATGCCACAAATTCTTTGTTTAGGGAAAATTTATTTTATGTGATGACATAAATTATAATAGTTCAAACTCATCCTTAGCATCTGTTAAAAACATTTAAAAATTTCGATAAGCACAAAAATCTCAGAAAGGGATATAAAAAGAAAGGAAACTTCTTAACGCATTTAAAAATCATGAAAAACCATAAGTATTTTTACTTTTTTTACATAATAAACTTTTATTCTCAAAATAATAATCTAATCACTCATGGAATAAACATTAAATCGCAAATTTTTAATAAAATATTTTGTATACAATAATAAAGGAATAATCATAATTCCTGAATTATTTACCACAGAAAAGAACCTTTCACCTTTATAAGATCATACACATTCCATTAAAACATAAACACATTGTTTATATTATGAAATAAATCTATTTCTATGAAAACCCATTTGAAAGAATAGAAAAATATATTAGAAACATAGAGAATCATAATTTCACCCTAAAATAACATAATAAGATAATTAATATATTATATTAGGAGTAACTTATATCAATTAATTTCATCACTTTATATGTGTAATTAAATCTTTCCTCATTATGTTAGAAGTATGTTTCTTCATTTAAATTTATCGCTTTACCCAATATCTTTGAGGGATTTAAATAACCCACCAGTTATATAATGGATATATTCCCATAGAGGTTTGCGTTTACTCCCAATTACCACTTTTTGTCAATAATTCCTAACCATCAAGTTTTAAAAATAAAACAATTAATAACTTTCACTTTTCATTATATCTTAAAACCAAAATCATTTTATAACTTGAACGTTTCATCATATCTTGAAAAAACATTTGATAACTTTTTCTTTTATTCATAAAAACCATAACATTTCCATTTTATCCCATAATCAACAAAAATTTATGTTATCTAATAAAAATGAGAATAAATATCATTTTATTTAAAAAACATTTAAAAACTAAAAATTCCCAAAACAACATGAAAATTATCTTAGAAATCTCTTGAGGAATATTAATAATGAATAAAGGACATGATGGTGGGAAATTACATTCATGGTGTATATATTAGAAAAAATTCTTTTTCACTTTGGTAAAAAGTTATAAAGGTGATCCATTTTGAAAAAATTTAAAAAATTAATTTTTAAAACCTTTTTAAATATTCAATTATAGTTAAAAATTTCCTTTAAAAATCATTTAAGAACATTCTTGAAATATTTTAAAGAAAAAATATGACATCCCATATTTTCAATAAACTTTATTTTGATACATAAATACACACATGACACAATAAAAAATGATTGATAGTACAAGCGTCTTTGGATAATTACATATATATGAAAATGGACTAAAATGTAGATACGACAATATTATTTAAAACTCAATTATATGACCTTTAAATTAATTGATCTTATAATACTGAACGAGATAATATGAAAATTTACATAAGAAATTGGAGAGATATAAATCCATGTTAGGGAATAATCAAATTATGGCATAAATTAAAGTGGTACATGTGCATCAAGATTCATAACATGACTACATATAAGGTTAAGAGTCATAATCATGATCATCAAATCATAAAAAATATATAACGACATTAAGATATTATAAGAATGTAGCCACAACATAATACATGGAATCATAAGTACTAGATAAGGATAACCACCAAGATATTATAAAATATTGTTATTAGGTTATCCACCCATGAACTACACATGGTATCTCATGGGATGAAAACGTTACATGATTCATTTTAGGGCTATATAACTCCAATCACACTCATCAGATTCATATTATGAATATGCATTTGTGTGCCACATATATGATACAACATAAGATCATATTTATTCTATTTTAATCCAATGGTTAAGGAGTGTGGGTTAAATTCATGGAATTCCCCTATAAATGAATGATAGTTACATTTAGGTGAATACCCTTAAGGGGAAATGGGGATGGGAATTCACAACATAGAAGTTTGACATGGAAAATCATGGGATAATTTTCACAACATAACAGGTGTGAATAAAGGTTCAAGGAAGTGTTTAATGGGAGTAAAATGTAGAATTTCATTACATGGGAGTCATAATTATAGGAAATGGATGTGTAAAAATTGTGAACTTGAAAAAATGGAAATCAAAATACTTAATGCAAAGAAATAACTTGAATAAAGAGGAAGAAGATAATCCATAACCTTGAGAATGTCCTTTTAAAATCTTGAGAGGATCTACTTAAGAGTGTGGGAACACCTTGGAAAAAATTTATAGAGGGATAGGGAGAGTATATTTATCCTCAATTGGTTTTGAGTAAAGAGTATTGGGAGTTAGAGGGGATATTTATACAAAAATCGAGATGAATTAATTATTAATTTCTATACTTAGGTTTTGGAATCTAAGTGACAAAATAATAAAAACCACAAACCTTACCTTGATTTTTGGCCACAATTTCAGACAAATAGGTGTGAAATTTAATATTTTATTATCTTAATAACTCAAATACTGAACATAACACCATTTATTATGCACAATGAGTTATGTTCATAAATATTTTCAAAACCTTATAATATAATACATGTTTTAGTAGATGCATTATCAAATATTGAAATTAATCAAATAAATTCAAAAACACATTATTTTGATGTTTATGAATTTTTTTAAACTTTTATTCCCTTTTCAGTATCTGTTATATAACTTTTTACTATTATAATTTCATAATACATACTTTATATTTATAACATATTTTATTTTTACCCAAAAAATAAATTGAATCTGAAAATTATGGTAATTTACCCATTGTCTAATTTCAATGTACTAATTTCAAAAATAATATTTATTTTATCAACATAATTTTCTAATTTCAAGAATTTTAACTTTTATTTAAATATCCCTATTTACTATAAAATACTAATTTTTATGACATTAATATCTTTCTGAACCTTTTAAAAATTAAATTGGACTTTATTAAATTATATTATGATTTATATTTAAATAAATATTATTTAATAAAAATGTTTCATAAAAAATTACTTATTTCAATATTCTTTAATTTATTAGAAGGTGTGTTTTAATTGACACTATATACTTCCAAAAAATATAGGTTTGTTTTCTTCATACCAAAGTCTAGTTTTTATTAAACTCACTATATAATCATGTTTATAAATTAATAAGGATAAAAGGATAAATATAATAATTAGTTAAAAAAATTATATAAATTCATACGAAGAGAGTCTAGATACATAACCTTTATTACACCAGCATACGCCCTAAGGGTAATGTGTCTGATAGTGGTACTTTCTTGGGGTGGTTTGACATACATGGTTTGAGTTGTGATTTAGATGAGTAGAAAATTCACCCATAAATGGAATCACTCATGTTTTAGTTGTTGAATATTGGCTTAGGCTTGGTTGAGGTCAAATACAAATGATTCTATATTCCTTAGAATCTATAATAAAAGGGATTCATAAGGTAAAATCATACCGTTTGAGGCTATCACATCAGCCTTCTATGTTATTTAGATAACATTATAACCCTTAATATATACTATGATTAATGGTTAATGTAGAACTACCATATCATCAATGATTATTATTCATAATTTTGTTTTAAGTTTAACATGCTATATTTTGTAATGTTATAAAATAAATAATGTTGTGCATGTGATTTATATAAATACTTTTATTAATAAAATATTTATTTATTTTAAAATTTAATTTCATTTATAAATGTTAGGGTTGTTACATTATTACCCATTCAAAAATTTATTCCCCAAAATTTCATTTTTAACAATAAAAATATTGATAATACGTCTATTTCATCACCTATTCTAGTCTCCATGTTGTTTCCCTAAACTTTTGGTTCTTCCATAGTACTTCAACCAGGTGAGTTTTCATGTTTCATAGAACATTAACTCTATGCTATATGATTTCAACATGACTCACCTCCTAGGAAATATTTTTTTCTAAAGGTACCAACTTTTGATTCACTAAATGTGAGGGGTCTAATATGTACTTCCTCAAGAGGGATACATGGAACATATCATGTACTTGAGATTGGTTAACTGAGAGTGATAATTGATAGACCAAAACTCTGATGTTATCAAGGAAATCAATGGGGATGATGTATCTTGGACTAAGCAGTTCCTTCTTCCAAAACCTCATGAATTTCTTCTATGATGATATAAACTGAAATAAATTATCTTTTAACTCAAACTCTAGGTCTCATTGATGATTGTATACATATATTTTCTACATACTTTTTGTGGTTTTATATGATGGTTAATTGTCTGAACCTTATTTTTCATCTCTTAGATTAAATCAGGTCCCCCAAACATATGCTCCCTAACTACATCCAGGTATTTTTGAATCCAACAACGCTTTCCATATAGAACTTCTTAAGGTGTCATTTGACTGATATAATAGAAACTTTTGTTTTATGAGAACTAAACTAGGGGAATTTGTTGATCCCAACATCCATGGAAATCTATTTAAGAAGATATAAATAAATCCTATAGAGTTTGAATGGTTCTATCAGACTATCCATATGTATAAGGGAGATATGAAACATTTAAATTATACTATGTATCTAACACTTGATAAAGGTTTCTCCAGAACCCTAAGGTAAAAAATCATACATTGACCATAATAGAGAGTGTTACTCCATAAAGTGTTACCCATTTTCTTATGTATATCTTGACGATTTGATCAAGAGAGAAATAGCCCTTGATAGAAATGAATTGTGATAAATTGTTAAGGTGATCAACTACCACCGGAATAATGTGATTTCCTTGAGATTCCCTACGGTGTCCTATGACAAAATCCATGGTTATATTTTTCCCATTTTCATATTGGTATGGGAAATAGTTTCATCATACCCTTAGATTTATATTTTTCAGCCTTAACATATTGGTATACCAACCATAATGATAAAAATTATACAATCTCCCTCTTCATGTTATTCAACTAGAATTTTTTCTTCAAATCTCTATGCATCTTAGTGATTCCTTGATGAATATAAAAGGATTAAAATATATCTCATACAAAAGTTTCTATTTAATTCTTGGTTTTTATGGGACAATTATATGAGGTTAAAACCTTATGAATTTATATTCAGAAAAGTTGAAATCTAGAATATTCACTACCTTTTTTTAATACCTTAACATCATTTTGGGTCTCCCTGATCCTCTTAATAATTTGTTGTTAAAAAATTATCTGATAAAGTTAGGATAAATTTATTTTATGATTACCATTTCCATCCTTTTAATGTCAAATATTTTTGGGTCCCTTTAAATCCTCATCATGGATTGGTAAATGAGATCCTTCATACTCAGATCATTTCTACTTTTTTCATATTAATAGGATGGAAATGGATTAAAAAATCACAATCCATGATCATATCGAACCACATCCATTAGAACATATTGATATCCTTTAGTATAAACATAAAGTTAAGTATTTTATGATCTCTATATATGTCTCACTTCTCCCCATAGAGATAGTGTTACCAAATCTTTAATATGAAGATTACCACAACCAATTCAATATGATGTGTTGGGTACCTCAACTCATGGATTTTTTATTGGAGTGAGGCATAAGATATCAATTTTTTATTTTCCACAAGCACACAACCAAATCCACTTTTATATTCATCACTATAGATCACAAACCATTCTCTACTAGTAGGTAATTTGAGCACAAGTGTAGTTATTATCCTCTTATTTAACTCTTTAAATATCTCCTCCATTCATAATTCTTGAAAATATTTACCCCCCTTCATGTTACCTTGGTTAGTGGGCATGACAATTGTGAGAAATTTCTCATAAATTGATGATAGTACCCAAATAATCCAAGGAAAACAAGGATATCCATCTTAGATGTTGGTATGTACCATCCTTCAATTGTATCTATCTTAAAAGGACCAACATATATCCTTGTTTGTGGTAAAAATCTATAGAATGTTACTTATTTATTCAAAACAATCATTCACTATACTTTGCATATAACTTTTCCTTTCTCAAAGCATTTACTACAGTATTCAAATTCTTCTCATGTTCCTCACTGATTTTCAAGTAGACAAGAATATCATCTATAAAGACTAACATAAATTTGTTAAGGTAATCTATAAAGACTATTCATCAATTCCATGTAGATAGATGAGGAATTAGTGAGTCTATATATCATCAATATGAACTTGTAGTGTCCATCTTTACTTTCAAGCTCAATGAAAAAGGAAAAGGCACATCAAGTAAGTCTTGAGAAGCTTTCATGATACACCCACCGGATTATTCCTCATTTTTATTGAGGCAAAGAAACTCCATATTTATATTAATTTGGGTAGTGTGAAAAAAAATATTTATCAAAAAATATTTTCCGAAATTATTTCCACTCCATCACTTCAATTTGTTCCCCAGGTAGTGTAATCTTGATCAACATCAACCATTGATCATCTTCTGCCTCCTTGCGATAAATACCTATAATGAACTTATTTTCCTCAGAGTATTGACATATAGAGAAGATCATTTCAATGGATTTGATACATTATTCCATAACCAAGGGATAGAATGATTCACTGAAATTCAAAGGGCATCATTGTATAAAGGCTTCAATTAAAACTTTCTCTTTATTAGGGGGATGTGAGTTTTCCCACTGATACAATTTTATCTTCAAAACATGTGTTGATTGAGTAAGTATTCTAATTAAGATCTTGGATCCTTCTCCCATTAGTTTGGTAATCTCATTTTGGAAGTCATCATATTTACCATCACATTTTTTGACTCACTTCCTTATATTTTCAACCACTTACTAAAATAAAGGGTAAATTAGGGATGTTAATATTTTAGCTATTAAAAAATAAAAGGGAAACTATGAATATTGTAGGGATAAATAATAAATGAAATAAATCCCTTACCCTATGAATTTATAGGATTCTATCTAAATTACTGAAATCATATTTCATGTCATTAACTTTCATAGGCATTTTGTTACCTTCATAGTGGGTTTTAAAGAGATTTTGAATTTTTCAAATCATATCCCCTGAGAGTTTAAAACCAGGTGTGAAACAAGTAATATTTGTCATGAAATTGGTGATGTCCTAGGGAATACCAAATCCTCCCTTTTAGGGTTATTACTCCTAGATACAACTATTCTAGATCCAAATCTAATTATTATTTTTGGGTTGGGATTTCATTGCTTAGAAAGCACTCAGTAAACACTTTACTAAAATTTGGGGATGTTTTATTACGTTTATTTTTATCCCTATGATTTTTCCTAAGGTTCTCTAATCCTAATCCCAAAAAATAACTCAACCTTTCTTCTATACTAACTATGACAACCCATATTTTATATACAATTTAATTTATTACGTAAAGATACACATAATGCAATTCCAAAAGTTCAAGAGGTCTAAAATCTTTGGATAATTTGATACACATCTCAATTACTAGAAATAAGGATACAAATACATTAGTTAAAACTCTATAAAATAATCTTAAAACCCATTGATCTTCAAATACTACTTCAGATAACCTGGGAACATACATAAGAAATGGGTCAACTATAAAGCCCAATAAGGTAATAATAAAATCATGATAGAAATTAAATTATTACATGTGATTTAAAAGGTATAACATGATGAAATAGGTGGGTCATAATCCTAATAATGATCATCGTAGTATAACAAAAGTTGATAACATTAATACGTTATAAGAATTTGGAAACAATATAAAACATGATATCATAAGCATATGTCAAGGATAACCATTTATACATTATAATATAGTGTGATTATGCTAACCACCAATGCATCATACATAGTATCTCTTGTGATAAAAAATATTACCTAATGCATTGGAGGGATATATACTTCTTGGCCCAACCGTCACATTCATATTATGTACATGAATTTTTTTCCATATAGATCATACAATATAAGAACATCTTTAGTCACTTTTAATACCATGATTACAGACTTTAGGTTACATACATAGAATTGCACAATAAATTAACGATATGTGCATCTAGGTAAATACCCTTGAGTGGAAATGGGGATGGGTATTCACAACACAAAATATTGGAATGAAAAATCATGAGAGAATTTCGGTAGCATAATAGGTGTACACAAATTTTCATGGAAGGTTTTAATGAAAGTGAAAGGTGATATTTAATTACATTGGAATTACAAGGATATTAAATGTATTTGTAGAAAAAAAATCAAAATGATCAACTAGAAATCAAAAGTCTTAATAAAAATAAAGTGCTTAAATAAAGAGGAGGACGAGATTCCCTTTCCTTGAGATGGTGATTCTAAAAGATAGGGATGATATTATTAAGTGATTAAGGAAAAATTGGAAGGACTTCAGTGTAGGATAAGGATTAAAAATTCGTGATCAATGGGTTTGACTGAATATGAATTTTATGTTAGGTTGGTTTTTATAAAAAAATAGAGGGGAATTATTTATTAATTTCTAAAAAAAGGTTTTAGAATCTGAGTGATAAAATAATAAAAAAAACCTTAACATAGTTTCTAACCATGGTTTCTACCAAATATGAGTGATTTTTAATATTTTATTATGATTAGAATATAAATCATTAAAATAATACCATTCACGATGTGGATGTGAGTAATGTTCATAAAAACTACTAGAAATTTTGGCTTTAACCATTATTCTAAACCACGTCTATAAGCCAAAAAACCGTGGACATAGGTTAATCCACTGTTTAATGAACCGTGGATGGTATTGGCATGGCTATAGGTTGGAGCCTATAGCCACGGTTGTAAACAATGGATATAGGGTTGGTCTTATAACCAAATCAATAAAGGGCATAGTTCATAAAAAACGTGGTTATAGGCCTTTCCACTGCATTAAAAAACCAGCACAGTTCACCGTGATGGCTATTCAGAGGACACTACCAACTCCCCCTTCCCCACACCCACAACTCCCCAACCTGCACCAGCACCCCCAATCCCCACTCCTGCACACCTCCCATGCCCCACCCCCTGCACTTTGTACCCCTGCCCCACCCCCCTGCACCCTTCCCCTACACCTTGCACCCCCCACCCCCCTCACTACACACCCCTCCCCCAACCCACAACTCCCCACCCTGCACCAGCACCCCCACCCCTACTTCTACAAACCTCCCCTGCCCCACCTTCATACACCTTGCACCCCCTATCCCACCCCCACCCCTGCACCTTGCACTCCCCCCCCCCCCGCCCACCCCCATGCGCCCTTCCCCCTGCACCTTACTCCCCCTTCCACCCTCCTCACTGCACTACCCCTCCCCCCACCCACAACTCCTCACCCTGCACCAGCACCCCCACCCCTACTCCTGCACACCTCCCCTCTACCCCCACCCCCCTGCACCTTGAACCACCACATGCTCCACCCCCCTGCACCCTTCCCCCTCACCTTGCACCCCCCCTGCCCCCCTCCTCACTACACTCCCCCTCCCCCACCCACAGCTCCCGCCATTGCACTAGCACCCCCACCCCCAGCTCCTACACACCTCCCCTACCCCACCCCCCTGCACCCTTCCCCCAAAAACGAGAACACCTTCCCCCTTCTCACTACACTCCCCCTACCCCACCCACAGCTCCCCACCTTACACCCTGCACCCTCACCCCCACCCCCTTCTCCTATACACCTCCCCTACCCCAACTCCCTGCACCTTGCACCCTGCACCTTGAACCCTTGCCCCCTCCTCATTGCACACACCCTCCCCTAGGACATCCCCCTCCCTCCCTCTAGAAATCCCCACTATTCCACCTGGAGCCCCCTCCTCCCCCTTAGACAGCCCCTACCCCCCCACCGGCAGCCCCCCTTCTTCCCCATGGACACCCCCACTCCTCCTACAAACACCCACCCTTTCCCTGGATAGCCCCCTACAGCCCCTCCCTGTCCCTGTACACCCCCCACCACTCCACTAGCAGCCTCCCCCTCCCTCCCCCAGGACACCCCCACCCCCACTCCCCCTACATCCCCCTCCCTGGACATCCTACACCCCCTACAGTCCCCCTCTCCCTGGACAATCCCCCCACCACTCCCCCTACCACCCCTCCCCTGGACAATCCCCCACCACTCCCCCTGCAGCGCCCTCCCTTTCCCTGGATAGTCCCCTCCCCCTAGATCCCACACCACTCCCCCTACAGCCCCCCTTCCTCCCTTCTTTGACAGAACCCCTTGGATAGACCCCCACCCACCACCGCCCAACCTGCCCAACACACCAGTCAATTGAATTGCGAAAACCAAAAACATGTGAGTATGGATATTATACAAACATTTGTAGTAAAATTAAGTACACTAATAAAAAACATGCTAATATGATTATAACTAAATAAAACATCATCAAGACTAATTGAGTATAGTGGAACCAAACCAAATGGTTTTGTAAAAGATAAAACTAAACCAAACTAAAAATAATTTAACCAAACTGAATTAAACCAATCAAAACTGACTTCAATAAAGCATAATTGATAAGAAAAAAAATGAAACTAATGAGACATACCTGGTTTAATCTAAAAATAATTTAATTGAAATGAATATCCCCAAATTGAACAAAATGAACCTGTTAAAATTGAAATAAACCAAAAAAATAAACCCAATAAAAAATAACCTAGCCAACCTAGCCTAACCCAAACTGAATCAAGGAGCTGGGCCTTGTGATGAAATTTTATAAGGCCTCATTCCCACAGGTTGAGGGGATATCCCAGTCATGTGGTGCTTCACTATCCTCAATGAGATCCAAAACACACTACAAAAAGATAGGGAAACAAAAACCACAAAAACCATAAATAAAATTGAGTTAAAGAATAAAAATGGAAGAAACCTTACCTGGATCCGAGGTTGAACTCACTTCCTTCGATGGTGGTGGGTAGAATAGAACACATCATAAGTAACAACCTATAAGTAAATAATGGGAAAAGAAGTGAGATATAATGACTTATTATATATATATATGATCAGTGTGTCAACTCTACATGATAAATGATACATAACTCCATAACCAAAAAATGAACAAAGAATATTCAGATTGATAAGTAAATCCAAATACTTAATAACATGATTGTTAATAAAGGATCTTTGTTTAAATTAAATACAATTTCATTCAATACATACACCACAGAAGCATTGGAGTAATATAAATCTATATCTGGTGAGTATTCCATAATGGAGTAGGTTGCCCCACTATTGATGGGAAACATGAAAGATATGAGGGGATAGTGAAACTGTTTAACACCCCTTGGATTTTGTTTCATTTTTTGGCAAAATGTGTGGGACATTTCCCATGTTGATTTTTTGAAATGATTGGGAGATTGATGGAAACCCTTAAAGTGAGTTTGAGTTAGACTTGTTAACAAGGTGGTTGAGGAGGAAACTTCAGATCCCATCAATAGGCAAATAATTCCTCTATGTTTCCCACTCCCTCTAAGAAAGGGTATATATGAAATCTATGGAGATGAAAAACTAGGAAGATAGAGATATAGGTTGTATCGTGGGGATGTAACCACTATTTTAATGGGTCATTCACCTAATCAGCTGCATTTCAGAAATGAGAGGATTCCTTGGTAAAATCCCATTTACCGGCATTATTACATCATTTTCTGAATCTTTATCCCCCGGTAGCCCCCATCCCACCCCCCTGCACCCTCCCCCCACTGGCCCCCTTTCACCCCACCTGCACCTTCCCCACTGCCCAGCACACCCCCTTGCCCCTCCCCCTGCCCCCTGCACCCCACCTACACCCTCCCTACTACCCTGTAAAACCCCACCCCCCAATACCCCCTTCCCACCCCATTTTCACCCTCCCCACTACCCTCCATACCCCATGCCCCCTCCCCACCGACCACCTCCTCAATGAAATCCAAAATGCACTGCACAAATATAAGGAATAAAAAGTATACAAATGTCCTAATTAAAATTGGACCAAAGAATAAAAAAAGAATAAACCTTACCCAAATAAAATGTTGAACTCACTGTGATCAATGGTGGTGGATAGAACCAGCCTCATCATAAGGAACCATCTATAATAAAATAGTGGAAAAAATGAGATATAATGGCTTATTATGTATATATATATATGTGTGTGATCACTATGTTAACTGTGCATGATAAATGATACATGAATCTATAACCAACAATGAATAAATTATATTGATATTGATATGTACATCCCAATAATAAATAACATGATCATTAATAAAACTCTATTTTTCAAAAAACACCTTCAATTTCCTATTCAAAAATCAAAAATTACCAAAATGTGGGAATAAAGTAAACTTCCATTAGCACTTAAATGAAATAGTAAGGGATTAGACATTATTCTTAACCCAAAAAAATACATTCCTTGAATGTATAAAATACCTAAAACTCTTCACGCCTATATCCTTCTTGATTTTCTAGATGGAAACCTTATTTTTTTAGCATGTTCTTCTTTTGGATTTCACCTGTATTCTTAGTTTATATAGGTTTATCAATTTAATAAAGTATAGAATTTTCCTTCTTTTATTCTTACTTAATCTCCTAACCCCCCATCACCACCACCCCCATATCCCCCTATACTATCCTCCCCCCAAACCAGTCCCCTCCCCCACAACCATCCACTACCCCCTGCACCACCCCCACCCCTTCCCCAAGCCTACACCAGCCCCGCCAACCACCCTAACCCACCCACCCCATCCCCTACACCACCCCACCCTTCCCCTATACTAGCCTCGCCCCCAAACTAGTCCACTACCCCCAAAACCAATCCCCCCCAAACCAGTCCCCTCTCCCAAAACCCAGTCCCCCCCTCCCTAACCCCCACCTCCATACTACATCACCTCTAGCCCCTAGCCTACACCAGCCCCCAACCCATAGCCTGCACCAGCCCCCACACCCCCACACCCCAAAAACACCCCCAAACCCCCCTTGCACCACCCCTACCCCTCCCCTGTACTAGCCTCCCCCTCAAACCAGTCCCCTCCCCCCAAAACTAGTCCCCTCCCCCCTCCCTAACCCCCTCTCACCTACACCAGCCCCCATCCCCCTTAGCATGAACCAACCCCACCCCTGAATTACCTCTACTTATATTATGATATAAATATAAATGTGAGCTAAATTTTTCTTCTTCTTATTGGTATATGTTGTAATGTATTTGGGGATTACCTACTCAGTTTCATGTCTATGTAGTATCTTTTATTTTAATCCATCTGCTAATTTGATATTACGTCTAGTTTTGATTGTATTGTACTTTATTAAATGCATCATATAGAATTGGTTGTCTTTGTTTTGTATTAATTAGGTTATTCTCATCCCTAGTAATAAAATATAGAAGTGCATCCATACCCGCCAGATCAAGTGGTATGTTCATGAAGACCTCTATAGCTGGAAACAAACATGATTGAACTAACAAGTCATCCACCACTGCTTCTTTATGGGATATGAATAATAGTGAAAGATCATTTTAATAAAACTAACACTCACCCACAACTTCATAAGTGGATACATACTCTTCCATGTGAGATTTTCAGGGACCTACTCATTTTTGAAAAATTAGAATGTGTTGCCAGAATAATCCAATGAATGAATGGAGTGAAATTCCACAAAAAATAGAGGATTCTAGGGTAGATTACATTGAAAATATAGTTTTCTTCTAATCCTATTACCGTCTAGGGAATGCTCACCCGAAGGCACTAAATCTGAAATGGTTCTTCCCAAAGTGGAATAGTTGCCCTCATATGGGATAATAGACCTAGGAATTCATTATTATTGGTCTCCCAATTGCCACGAAAAACTTCTCCCATAGTTGTATCATTGAGATAATATTTAGGGGATGTAAGTAGGGTTTGTTCAGCAGTATCATCCTTCTATATGAACAAAAACATAAAGGAAATCAATACAGTTTCAATGGAATCATGCCCCTTTAAACATAACAGGGAGATTAGTCTTCCCACTACCGACATGGGATAGCCAAAATTGATCACGAACATTTGATGTGAGCGGAGAACCACCACTCAGTGAACCAAATTTGAATATAGAAACTGAGCATTAAATATATATGATGAATGTATGCATATAATGTATCATTTGTTATAAACAAAATATAAAGGTACAAGATTCAAAAGTGCATACCTGGGGATCAACTATCCAACCATGATACAGACCAATGACCAGAAGATCGAATATTTCACACTCAACAGTAAACTAGAAATCATCAATTCTACAAGCATGGTGCATGCTAAGTAAATTTTTTGAAAAACACAACAAATGGTTACTAATGTATTGCAAAAAATGGTATAAAATAATCATTACCTACTGAATTTTATATTCATGTCAATCTCGGTTGTAAGTCATGGGAAAAAATCAATTGTATTAACTATGTTTTCTTGTTGGTTCTCTACATAGAATGCATCACTATCCTACATACTAGTACAAGTCATCAAACTCACAATATGATCAGTGAAACTAATTGAGTGGATGCCTGAAGAAAAAATGGAAAATTGGACTACATACCATCGGAGGTGTGCCAGAGGAGATAGAGGGGCCACCCCAGAGTAGCGTCATCAAGGTGGTATGGGGGTCACGTCAGAGGAGGATACAATTCAATGTAATAATAATAAAACTTAACTACTAAATAAACAAACATATCTCATAATATAATAAATCAATACATGTAGAAATAGTCAGAAACACCGCAATACAATTCATTTTTACAATAATAAAACCTCATTGCATAAAAAATTACACATATTAATATTCCAAAAATACAATTCACATCAATAGTGAGTCTCAATATTAGTATCATCAGATTCATGATAACCCTCATCCGCGCCTCCTATAGAAACACCATCAACACCTCTCACATCACCAACATCATCATTGACATCCGCATCTGTACCAACACCGACACTAGGACCAGCTCTGGATACAGCTCCGGCTCCAGCTCCAGCTCTGGCTACAACTCCGGCTCTAGATACAGCTCCAGCTCCACCATTGGAACTCATCGACATCAAACATGTGTCAACCGTTGTAGCTTCTTCTGGTGAAAGTGTAGAAGAAATGACAGACATAACTTTCTTCATATTTTCAAATACCAACTTTTTTGCTGTTTGAGTTTCTTATTTGATTATGAAATTTATTTATTCCACTATGACCAAACCAGAACTGGTACTCAAAGAAACATTGTTAGTAAACCAGTATCGTGATGGTATAATATTCTCCCCAGGTCCACAACACACTCTGCCCTGATGCTCATCTCCTAATACCTGATATAGAGGATTGTTCAGACCCAATTTTTCAGGTTCTTTCTCTGCCAATGTCTCCAAAGAATTATGTTGATTGATATATAAAATAAATTAAAATGATAAAATAATATAAGTAATTAAATTCAGTCAAAATAATAGAAATTGAAATATACTTACAATCTCTATCTCGGTGTCAGTAATTGGCATAGTACCATCTTTCTTTTTTCAGCTTATAAAAAACAAAGTAGAGCAAGGAATGCGACCCTCGATATTCACTTTTTTTTTATAAAAAACAAATAAATAAATCAAAATTTTATGTCAAAAAAATTACACTAAAAGAAGCTAAATATTTTAAATATTAAATTACTTGTGTTTGCTCAAGATCTGGGAGTGAAGTGTGTCCACGAGTATAAACATGATCCATTCCACTCTTATTTATTTTATTTATATCTAATTTCTCCTATAAAAAGAATTATATAATTTCATTAACATAAATAAAACTAGTTTTCAAATAAATAAATGAATATATATATATATATATATATTTAACAAATACCTTAAACTCTTGACTCTTTCAATAGCCAATAATCTCTTTGTATTGTGATATTGGGAAATCATGAATCATCGGTACTTGTTCAAGCTCTATGACAACTCTCTTTTTCCAGTGAAGATATAAGTCATACTTGTATGCTCTCCACATTTCACCTAAATCCATTAACCTCGCAGCCTTGGCATTTTTTCCATCAAGAAAATTATATCAGAGCTACAATGGAAAAAATATTTTTTAAGAAAATATTATAAATTAATATATATAAAAGGTGATTAACATTACTTATCCAGATCTCTACCCATGAATTATCCTTTATTTGTTCTCCAACTTCCCTCTAATTTATTGGTTAAACTGGAATGATAATGTTGTGTCTAGTAAGTGTTCCCATAAAGCTTTTACATTCTGTACCATTTTTAAATTATAGCTCTGTCCTCATTGTATTCATCCATGATTTGCGTGTGTCGATTCCAAACCTCTTGAATTTTTGTGCGGCCTTGTCGTCTGGTAGAAACTAGAGATAATCCTGAAAAAAGTAAAAAATTATAATAATATATATGAATTTATCATTAATCACTAACTGTAATGTTTAAACACATACCAATAGATGGGGGATCTGATGACCCTTGAAGTGCAATGTCTAGAGGGGGAGTAGCCTTTGTGGTAGGTGGGATATCTACAGTAGGAGTACTCTGTATAGTATATGGATAAACCTATACAGATGAGGGTGGATATAGATATGGATATGGCATTTGGATATATAGGGACGCAGTGCCCTGTATAGTGGATGGTGGGAATAGAAAATAAAGAGGGATGGGAGTCTGAGAACTACCATCCGATTTGGGTGCGGGTAGAAAGGGATATAGAAAATGTGGGTATGGATAATATGGAGGTTGCATAATGGGAGGATGAACATCTGGTGACTCAAGCAGTATAGTAGTAGGCTGGACTATAGAATCAATACCACCACCATACTATCAGCCTCACTAGTATAATTCAACAGTCTCCTGGATGAAGTAGTATTAAATAACATAGATGATAAAATTAAACGAACGATAACAAGATAAATAATATGAAAGACCACAATATTTTAAAATATAGTGTACTTACAATGTTGGAAAAATGAGACATATGTTGTTCATTTTTTCATATTCTTCTATTTCTTATAATATCATCATATTCATAAATTTTTACCGGGAAATTTAAAATAATATTATAAAATAAATAGAAATAATGAAAAATGTTAAATAATACAATTGTATCACAAATCAATGAGTTACATTTTCAATTTTATTTTTATATTGATAAAATATCAAGACTTTTCTATGTTTAAGAATTACTATAGATGTTCTTAAACAAAAATTGATCAGACTATAAATAGTTTTATATTCGAAAATGGTATAAAATATACTAGTTAATTTGATATCATTTATGGAAGTTAAAAAAATGCATACAATATTACGATACTGTTAGGTAAATACTTACAAATGTATCAATGTTCTGGGTGGTCTATGACAATTTCTAGTTCACAATACATTCTAGAAATTGAGTCATCTATGTCATCAAATGAAACATTCGAATAAATACCAACATGTTCATCCACAACATCATTTTCATCCATGTCTTTTTCAAAAATATGTCTAGGAATGGCATCAACAATAACACCAATTTTTTGTTGTAATGGGTCTGTTATATAAAACACCTATCTATCCCGTGACACAAGAATATAAGGTTCATCGGTGTGAAGCTGAAAAATCCTACCAATCACTCTAAACCGACAATTATTAATATGCATTCCTTGTCATGTCATTGAATCAAACCGCTTACATTTCATCATTGTGACATGACCATGTGCATAGTAATCTAATAAAATGATTCTTTCCACAACACCTAATAAGAAATATTTTCTGACCGAGGTTTTCTATCTGATGCACTCACATAACAATCTATTGTGGTTCTTATCATGACACCGTCATGCTATTTTGCCATTTTTTTCACAACTATTTATAAAGAAATTAAATCTATTTAAATCCATTGCTTCACAATCACGTACCACATCGTTTGGACTAAAGGATAATGCTATTACTTCATTTGATACTTCATTCACTGGTAGAGTTAAAACCTAAAAGATACCAAAATTGAATATTAAATAGACATGTGATTATGTTATGAGCAGAAAAAAAATCAACTACCTTTGACTTTAACCAAGAATAAAATTCTTTGCTGTGCAATAGTTCCTTCCTCTTAATATATAGAGAGCGATGTCTCTTTTTTATAATTTATAAATTCTCTAAAAAAATATAAAAGAATAAAAATGTCAAAAGATATGAAGAAATAACACAATAAAAAAATGAATATTTATTAGTTTACTTACTTGATATAATCATCAAACACACCACAGTTGAATTATACTGTAAGATTAGCCATTTCCCACTCATCCTAACTTAAATTACACGAGTATGGTCTAGATATCCCCACTGTTTGGGGTATTGAAGGAAATACAGGCTCAATGGGATCATATTGTTCATCTTCAGTTTTCATAAGTCGATTAGAAATTGTGGTGACGTTAGCCAAGGACAATGAACAGAAATCCATGCATTATTGTGCTAAATAACATTTCACAATAGAGACTTTAGGGTGATATTTATTTCTCACATAAGATTTCAATGTAAACATCATTCTTTCTATAGGATACATCCATTGACTCAAAAAAGGACAACAAAAAAAACCTCTGTGGGAGATACAAGGTTAGATGTAACATAGATGTGAAAAATGATGGTGGGAAAATTTTCACTAAGTCACAATTAATAATCAGTACATATCTCTACAATTTTTGAACAACACTTCTGCTCAGTCTTTTGGAACAAAGGTCTTTATATAATTGACATAACCTAATCACAAAAACTCTAACATTATGTGAAAGTAAATGTTGAATGAAAATAGGAATCAACTCATGTAACAAGACATGGTAATCATGGGTTTTAAGAGATTTTAGTTTCACATCTTGCGTATTCACCCTTTTTTAAATATTACTTGAATAACCATATGTAACCTTCAAACATTCCAAGACCTAAAGAAATTATTTATTCTCCAAATTTGTCATCGAATAATAGATAATAGGGACTTTCCACTTATTTTGACCAATTAACTCAGGATGATGTTTTGCTCTTATACCCCAATCCATCAAATCACAGCGAGGATGAAAATCATCTTCTTTTTCCTTTGACATTTAAAATAGTAGAAAGTAACATCTCACAAATTTATTTCTTGATATTCATTACATCTAAACAATGAAGCAATAAATTCGATGAACAATATGGAAACTCAAAGAATATGATTTTCCTTCTGCAATTGTTATTGGAATTCTAATTAACATGTTTTCACTTTCTGATATTTGAATGAATTTTTCCAGGAACATAATTTAAATCATCAATTTTTTTAACAAATATCATTCCCTGACATTCGTCGAGGTGTCTCATCTATATCAATGGCATTATCAAATTGTCTTTGATTTATCCTATATTGATGATCCATCGGTAGAAATCAACGATAACCTATGAAGATGGAAGTTCAAAAAAACATTAATCTTCGTAAACATGTATTTTTCATACAAATAGGGAAGGATAGTTTCCCTTTAGTACTCTAACCAAACATCATTCTGTAGGTAGGGAAATCATTTATCGTCTATAATAAATTTGCACAAAACATAAAGTACTCCTTCCTGAATGCATCGTACACCTATGCACTAACAATCCAAAGCTCCTTTAACTCTTCTATTAATGGATAGAATTATATATCAATATCATTTCCAGGATCATTGGGTCCAGATATCAAGATACTCATGATGGTAAATGGCTTCTTCATACACATCCATGAAGGAAAGTTATAAATGTGAATAAAAACATGCCAAGTATTGTGTGCAGTATGCATTTAGTGAAATGGGTTGAAGCTGTCATAGGATAATCCAAATCTAACATTTTGTGGGTCAGATACAAAAGCAGGATGTAACCTATCAAATTTTTTCCAAACCAACCCATCTACAGGATGCACTATTTCATCATTATCTTTATTTATTTCATCTTCATGCCATCTCATATTCTTTGCCATTTGTTCTGACATAAAAACTCTTTGAAGCCTGAGAATTAAAGGGAAGTGCCGCATCACTTTCTCAGGTATGCGAGATTTTGTTCCATCTTTATTAGTCTTCCACCTTGATGTGAGACACTATTTGCACTAAATTAATTATACATTTTCTTTCTAGAACAGACAACAATATTTGGGGAAAGAATGAATCTTAATAGATGAAAATCTAAATTTTTCAACAAACTTTGATGCCATGTAATTATTTTCTGGAATACATGCATCATCAGACAGTAAATCCTTAATAAAATTAAAGATATAGTCGACCTCAATATTACTAAATCCTTACATTAATTTTCCATGATATAATCATATTAAAAACTCATTTTTTCTCATTTTTCCACATGCCTGATATACTGGGGTATTTGCATCTTCCACCATCTTTCTAACACTCTCAACATCATTAAACTAATTAATGGAAAAAAAATATGTTCCGGTATTCATTTCCTCTTGTACTAGTCTACATGAGGATATGTCTTAAGAAATAAACGGAAACCGATTAGAAATCATAATTTTCATTCCAATCCTTTCCACTAAATTGATGTCATTCAACACTTGCGCTTGTTTTCATTTGTGATACCACACATGATAATTTTTTGGAAAACTCATTTAGTGTTATGATAACTCACTTCCTTGCAAGTTAACCATCGTCTTAAAACACAATCAAAACACGGACATCAAATCAATATGCCATATGAATCATTTGTGATGGAAAAGTCCACGAAATATCGTAACTCATTCTGAAATTCATCAGTGATCCGATTAATGTTGTACATCTAGTATCGATCCATTCTGAGGTATATAAACATACATTAAATAAATAATCAAGAAAATGACTTAACATTATATGTAGTGTTTCATAAGATAATAAGTAACCATCAATAACATGTGAATAAAAAAATCATAACAAATATTATGGGTAAGAGAATTCATAAATGTTTCAAATTATAAAAAATCACGGATAGTCACACCTCTCTATGACCACATAAAATTATTTTGGAGTACCTCCAACCCCCAAATTAAAACGTAGATTTTTGAACAATGAATTGTTATGTTTTTTTGTAGAATTCTCATATGGTCACCCCCCCTCCTGGACACCCCTCCCCCCCTCTTGGATGCCCCCTGGACACCCCCTCCATCATGGATAGCCTCCCCGACCCCCTGGATAGCCCCTCCCCCTACATCCTCACACACCTTCCCCCCTCCCTACCTCCTACACACTACTCCCCCAGACCCCTTCACCCCCTCCTAGATAGACCCCCATCCCCTTGCACCCCCTGCCCCCGGAACCCCCCTCCTGGACACGTCTCCCCCCCAAACCCCCACACCCCCTGCACCCCCTGCTCCTAGCCCCCACCTCCCACCCCCCTCTTGGATAGCCCCCCCTACAACCCCTCCCTGCCACCCTGCACACTACTCCCCCATACCCCTTCACCCCCTTCTGGACAACCCCTCCCATCTCCTTGAACCCCCTGCCCCCTCCCTACACACTGCCCTCAGAAACCCCCTGAACACCCCTCCCCTCCTGGACCCACACACCCCCATCAACCCCTTCTCCCTACCCCCCACCTCCCACCCCCATCATGTACATTACCCTCCCCCCTTCACCCCTTGCCCCCTCCCTGCACACTGCACCCCTAAACACCCCCCCCCCCCCCCCGCACCACCTGACCCCACCCCCACTGTCTCCCCCTGCACCCCCTGCCCCCTCACCCTGCACCCCTACCCCTCCCTGCACACTACCCCACCCGGCCCCACCTCCATGCACACTACCCCCTCCTGGAGAGCCCCCCTTTTAATACATGATCACATGTGTTTTTTTAAATTGGGACGAACACAAAAACTTGGATGAATAGTGTATCAAAACACTTGAACATCCAGGGAACATCATCCCAATCAGTGTGATATGTCATATGTCGTATTTCCAATATCAACCAAGTGAATCTAACTTAGAGATGGTTAGTTATCAATGCATAACAGATTAAGAATCAAACTTATATCACTAAACACATATGGTATATTGTAACCTTTATCCAATAAGATGGGTTCCGCTTGTAATGACAAACACTTTCCCAAGATTCCCTATAGAAAAACTTGCATGTTTATCCAACATAATTCACTCGAAAAATGGAACTGAAAATTATAGTGTTTTATTACCTCACAAATATTCTATAATATTAATTCATATTGACTCATCCATTAGAAAATAATGGAAGTTCGTACGACATACCATGTTGAAATAATTCCCAAGGAATATCTATCCCACATAAATTGTGAATTAAATGATGATCATGCCTGTAACATAAATCAAATAATTGCACAAACAACCATCTAAACAGGGTGTCATTTTAAAATCTAAGATTCCTACATGGGATAAAATTCACCCAAATGGAACTACACATCAGAAAATTGTTCAGATGCATTTTAAATTTTTTAATATTCCGAGGGAGGAACTCCCTTAGGTTGGCCCCTTACAAAAGAAGAAAACATCAACAAAAAATCTAGGTTATGATTAAGAGGTCACCAGGCTCAAAAAAATTTCATTTGTGTTCAATTGATAGATAAATAAGCCCATGGGAAACACTCATACACCCTATCTAAGGAAACTATCAATTGAACATTAAATATTCTAGTAGATGAGGTTGAAAACTAAAAACAGAAAATTTTGGTTTCTTTTAAGGAATTAAATTTCTTCAATTTATTTCTTAGAATATTCCAAGGCTTAGTTTTATTGAACATCCATTATCATTCATGGAAAATAAATAATTATATTCCTTTATTTAGATAGTTCCCCAATGAAACAATGTAAAGCTATCTCAAAATTATCTTCGAGCATTAATTATTTATCTACCCTACAATCAAAATATTAAGAAATTTATCTTATAAATTTCATTTTTCATTTTACATATACATAAATATTTTCATATTTGGATAAGTTAAATAGGATTTAAATTTCAGGTTCTAGAGGAAAGAACCCTATATGTTTCAATTATCATTTCAAATAACATAATCCTAAAAAAGAATATGTATCAAAATAGCTAAAAGGTATTCCATTAATTATAAGAAATGTGTTCTGTAATATGACAGCACTAATCTATATATAACATCATATAAGAGGAAAAAAAACTTTAAAAACCATCACTCCATGGAATAATCATACCCCAATTGGGTTATGTAATATAGAATATCTAAATAAATGTGACCTAGGTGGGTCCCATCTTCTCCATCCTGGGTTTATATAAATTCCACCAAACAAAAGTTAATTTATTTATTAATGTTTCAAAATACCATTAATGGGTTATATAATTATAATCTTGCCCCAAATGACCTAAATGTGTATAGATGTGTATTTATAAATTTATTAACATGGGTTGTCATGATGAAATTCTGTAGGTACTATAATTCCTAACGGAAAACATTATTTATATGAATTACCTTTTAGTATATACCATGGTTTAGTAAGACGAATTACCATTGCTAAATAAAAAAGATACTTTTATTTATATGTAATTATTAGAATTCATGTACTTACAACTTGGTCTTCATCTTTGACTGTAGAGTAAAAAAAGTCCATTTATAATGGTTTGATTATATGGGTTACCGTTCCAAATTTATAATGTCCAGACAACATCCTAATTTTTTTTTGAAACCCATTTAACCATTACCACAAATTATTTATCATATGTAACTTATGGTTCATCATTTATACTTATCAATATTGGTTAGTTAAGGTAGCACCATCACACTATATAGGAAAAAACCATTTAGGTTGATGCTAACACATTAATAAGAAATAGTATATCCCAATTATCATAAGTAATGATATCACATGTTAGAAAATAATAGATTTATAAATAAGAAACCACAAAATCAAGGTATATAGACAGATAATGATAAATAATAATGAATAGATTAATAAAATCACCTAATAAAAATATCACATATAATATAAAATCATGGTATGAAACCCATATATCATGGCATATTCAAGGAATTTGAATCTCTATGTTCCTAGACTCATGAATGAAACAACATGTTCATTCCATGAAACCATGGGATAAAATACCTTAATATCATAAATATATATATAGAATAATTTAAATTAATCACTCAACGTGAAATCGTAATCAATTTTAATAACTATCAATATGACCACAGTCTCATCCCAAAACACTTAGTTTTTTCCCCTTATATGGGTTGAACACCCCCAGACATGATTATTTACCCTGAACTGACACATTCCTAGAATCATATCTAATATAAAAAAATTTCATGATAATATAAAAATAAACCTCATATACCACTTTATAAATTCCCAATCCAAGAGACACAAAATATATCCTCGAGATAGTCGGTTACATGGCTACAAGAGTGCCACCACATATGTCAGAGGCAGTCGACTAATAGTGAGTGTACAATTTTGGTACAATAGATAGTCTATAACCTTATTAAAATAGTATCATATCATAATAAAATAATTAAATCAAAAATAAGAATAAGTATATATGAATTACATAGAATCAAATGATAACAATAACTGATAAAATAGAAAATTACAACCATACAACAATGGATTCAGGTCCATATGAGGCTATAAAATCTAAATCAGTAAACATACTAAAGTGGTTACTATAAAATATAGTACATGTATATTAAAAGTTAAAAAAAATATATCTTCATGACTATCCTAATTTCCATAACATCGTTGTTCTCCTAACTCCCATATTCAAAAAGAATTTCATGAATGAAAAATACAGAACCTAATCCTGTAACCATGCGATCCTTTCAGGTACAATAGCGAAAAGCCATCCCAAACAGGGTGAGGTATATAATTAGTAGGACAACACCAATGGTTTCTAGATCTAGTTTTTCAATGATTATAAAATGTAAATGTGTGAAATTATATAAATAATTTTATAATAAATAAATAAATGTTATCAATTTAGTCTCATTTCCCTCCAGGACACATGATCAACCATATTTTCATTGGCATAAGATTATATATATCTTTACACTTTTCATCATGTATATATATGGATTTCGAAGATAATATATTTCGAAGATATAGATTAACTGGTGTTGGTTTTAGGTTTAGATGGAAGGAATCCATAAATATGATCACATATCATATACAGGTGCTATGTACAATGTTCAAGACCCCTGTATCACAATATAAGGAACATAATTCCTAGGGTATCATAATTTGTAAGGGAATATACCACTGAGGGATACCATACCTGAGTGTCACAATATATAAGGGAACCCATTCCTAATAATCACAACATATATTTGAAACCATTCCCATATGTCACAAAATTTACGGGGCACCATTCATGAGGGACTCTATGTCTGAGTATCAAAATTAATAAGGGATTCCATGCTAGAGTATCCAATATATAAAGGATATCATGCCTTATGGACACCATTACAATGTATTAAAATTTATATAAGGGAAATAATTCCTAAATTATTCTATAAAAATGCTTTAAAAAATATATGGGACTCCATGCTTGAGTATCATAAGGTAATAAAATAATGTCTAGTTGAACTATTTATAGGCAGTTTTCACCATAAATTCATAGGTATATCATAGTCCATTAAAGTATCTAGGGAGAAATGATTCTCCATGATCATTATTTTTAGTCAATTTAATGTACTAATAAAAAGTAAGGTCATGTGGGAAAACATTACCTACTACATTTCAATTCAGTACACATGAAATGTCTATGCCTATAAGATTTCTATAAATAAATTAAATAATTTAAATAGGGAAGTTTCTTTTATTATAAAAACAATATTCCCATTGGATAGTCCTTGAATCTCGTCATTCAAATATTATTATTTAGATACACCTTTTTATTTAATAAGACATCACACCTTTATTGTGGTTAATTATAAAATGGTCTAGGTTGGATATCATTCTCATTTTTCTTAATTCAATTTGGCCATCCCTTGCATGGGGGATTAATCACCACACCTCCAATAAGAATCAAAATTGTGAAAGCATTATAATTATAGTCAGTTAAAGTATCAACCAAAATGGTTTATTAAAAATTTAGATGAATCAAAGATCACAACCACAAAGGAAACACACCCATTTAGTGGTTTGGGTTTAGGATAGAAACCAATAGTTCTATTAAGAGTACATTTTTTATTTAATCTAAGTCATTAGTATCTACATTACTAAACTCACATTTTAAGGGATATAGATAGAGATTTCCATTTAAAACACAAATATATTGTTCCAAAAAATACATACAGTATGGTAAAATACATGGACCACCAACCATATACTAAGGACTCTTCAATTGTCCAAAATCAAGATTCGATTATATCCAGTTTGAGGGAAATCAATGAAAAAGATAGAAGAATTAAAAATAGTATGAATTAGCTTAGATGAAGATAGTGTAGGAGATGGAATGATAATTGATGAAGGAAAGGAATACGTATCACAAGATAACCATGGTATATCCATCATAACCAATGAAATGGAAGAAAATAATAAATATTTGGGATGGGAAAAACAATATTTTATAAACCATTAATGATTCGTAGGATTTGTATACATGGTGTGGCTAACTGAATGCTAACTATGCATTGCTAATTCTAAATTTGAACTAACTATGTAGGTAAAGGATGCAGTCTTCCAAAATCTGCATATCCAATGGATGACCTATAATGTTTTCTAATGATATCTTCATACAACCATTCACATCATTTAGAATGGTTACCCATATTTGAATTACCGCTAACAAATGAAACCACAAATCAAAGTTCATAAGATTGATGAAATTAGATGGTATAAAATACCTTCATTGATTGGAAGCTTCTGGGAGGAGGGTGCCATGGTGATAGATGAGAAGAGTGCGCTGTGATGGGAGATGTCACTAGGGAGGAGGGTGCCACTATGAGAGAGTTCGTCGGAGAGGAGGGTGTCGTGGTGAGAGAGTTCTTCAGAGAGGAGGGCGCTACGGTGAAGGGATGTTGGGTAGGATAGTTCGGTTAGGACAGCTCGGGAAGGATAAGTCATTAGGGAGGAGGCCACCGTGGTGAGGAGAGGTTGGGGAGGAGAATTCGCCGGGGAGGAGAAGTTGTTGGGGAGCAGGGCATCGTGGTGAGGAGAATTTGTCGGGAGGAGGGCACTGTAGTGAGGAGAATTTTTCAGGAGGGTTCCGCTGTGCGAGGTGAGTAGCGAATCAGGGAGGAAGATCCTGATACCAAATAATTTACAGATGTGGTATAACCAAAGTTGATTAATTAAACCATGGAAATTAGAAATGTACAACCATAGACCAATAAAACTGTGGATATAGGGTTAATTTCTAGTAGTGAAATAATTATTTCTAAAAACTTAAAAATATAATATAGGTTTTGATTGATTCATTATAGGTCTGAAAAATTAATCAAATAACTTAAAACAAATTATTTTAAAGGGGAAATATATATTTTTTGTATTCCTTTTATTGTATTTGTTACACCACTTTTGGGCAATTATTATGTCATAATACATGTTGTATATTTATAACATATTTAATTTTTACCCAAACATTTGAATGTCTCAAAGAATTAAAAAAAATCACTATTGAATAATTTTTGTGTACTTTTTTCAAAAAAATTATTCTGTTTACCAAAATAATTTCGTAAATATAATAATATAAAATTTTAAATAAAAATACTTATTTACTATAAAATACTAATTTTTAAGATACTAAAAACTTTATGAACCACAATAAAAATTAAATTGGACTTCATTAAATTATATTTTTTTATTTTTTAAAAAATATTATTTAATAATAATATTTCAATGAAATAAAATTAATCTCAAAATTTTTGAATTTTAATAACGTTCATTTTTATTAAAACTATATATTTCCTAAAAAATAAAATTTTGGTTTCTTTGTAAAAAATACAGGTTTTATGAAACTAATTATATGATTATGTGTATAAGTAATAATGAAAAAGATAAATATAATCATTAGTTTATAAAAAAATATATATATAAAATTCATACTACTTGGGTCAAGAGACATAATACTAGTTACACCAGTGTGCATCCTAAGGGTAAGGTGTGAAATGATGGTACTTTATTAGGGTGTTTTTTTGAACATGGAAATGGTGGTGATCTAAATAAGATTGAAATTATATAGGAAATGGGTTCACTCATGTTCTAGTTATTGAATCACATATTGGGATTTGTTAAGAGAAAATACCATTGATTCTATCTCCGTCAGAAGCTCTGGTAAGTGGGATTCATAGTGTATGATCCTACTAGTTGATTCCATCAATTCACCCTTCTATGTTAATTATATATTATTATAATCCTTAATATATACTAACCTTAATGGTCACTTTTTAATATCCATATTATCAATAGTTATTTTGTTTTGTATCCTTTTAAGTTTGATAATCTATACTTTATAGTGGTTTGAAATAATCAATTTTGTGTTAGTTTTTTCTATAAATACATTTATTTATAAATAATTTATTCATTTAAAAAGGGAATTTTATTTATTAAATTTTGGTTCATTTCAAAAATTACATTAAAGATAAATATTTTGATATGATAATTTTAAAACAAGGTTTTAAATAAAATATTTTACCACATTGGAAAATTTTGAATCAAAAATAAAATTTAATAAAGGAATTTTAAAAAGACTTATAAACCACTTGAATATTATTAGAAGAATAATAAATTAAATATTTATTGTAGTATATACATCACATAATATAAAACATGTGTTGAAAATTGATAAGTCTCAAAGAAATGATATTGTGATGAGAAACCCCTAACGTGAAATCCAAGTCAACACGTATATTCTAACTCTTGTATAATAAACATGTATTAATTATTTGATTTCTTAAGAATTTTTTTTCATATTTATTCCCTTATTATTATAAATTTTATTTAATTTATTACCATGTCTTATATTATTAATAAATTCATTTTGTTCATGTCCTAATTTTTTAAGATGTTCCGTTCATAACCCCAAAACAAATTTAGTAGGCCGGGTATGGTGAAAGGGGTCATTATTAATTAATATAAAATATATGAATCATGAAATAATTATCATATTTATACTTTAAATATACTTTAAAAATAATCCATGTAATGTGCTTAAGAAAAATGAATTACATTATTTCATGGGGATGACAGTCCATATGCACGCATGAATGTTGTTTTCATTTTTCTACTAGGTGTAAAAAAATAATGTAGGTAATATTTTTATTTTATGGAATCATAAATATGTTATAAATTATTATTTATTCATTATTTATATCCTTATTACCATCCATGTGAGATTATAATGAAAAAATAATCCTGTCACTTCACGGAGGTGGTATTCCACACATATGCACAAGTGACATTAACATTTTCCAACAGATAAAAAGGGTAAAAATGAAATTATTTTTTTATATTTATAGAATAATAAAAATTTCATAAATATATTATATACTCATTAATTAATTCTATATAAGTAGTAGTGTGAGTAGGTGATGGAAAATAAAACACATCACTTCATGGAGGCGGTAGTCCACACATACACAAAAGCGATGTTTCCATTATCCATAAGATAAAAAGGAGATAGAAAAGGGTTATTACATAATCATAATAACATTTTAGGAAATAGAAGATAATTAAATTATTATTTTATTATGGTTAAACAGTTTTTTAAGTATGTATAATAATAAATAAACATGAAACACTCAGTTAAGGATTATACCTCTTCTTTGGAAAACCTCATTGTATTATATCTTAAGCCTTCATAGGTTTGTATTTTGGTGAGTGAGAACCTCTAATACATGATGATTAAGGTTGAGAAGATATTTTCGGTAGGTATTTGTTGATATAATTAGTTTAATAGTTTTTATTAACATATGATAGTATATACCCCTTTATAAGTGATGTGGGTGGAAAAATTGTAAATACTTGAAATATTAATATATAATATGTGTCTAACTCATGAAAAATAAATTCAAATTTCATAATATTAAAATATAATTATTATAAGGTCTAAATATAATATTTTTTGTTTTGATATTTTTAGGTGTCATTTTAAACCTTATCTTCTATTTTAACCCCTTGTTAACCCTATTTAACCATATCTATTGTAATATATTTTTCACTCTTTAAGTGTAAATAAAGCGACTTTAAAAGTTCATAGTATCATATAAATTAACCATGCATGATAGGATAAACAATTTCCCCTCAACATGAATCATTATATTATTTTCATAATTTTTTAATGATTAAGAAAATTTAAAACATTAAATACCATTTAAGGTCATTTTAAGAACTATTTATATATCAATACTTTAATAGAACCAAGATAACATTTTGATTCAAATATATAATATTAAAAAATAAAATAAAAATTATAATTATCCAATAAGTTCTTATGAACCCAATATTCATCCAAAATATATTACCTTTAATGCTTTTGAAATCATTTAATTAAAATTTCTACTACCTTCACAAGAGTTTCATCAGTGTTTCTTAAGCATTCAAGGAAAATATTCTAACTATAAAAAATAAAAATAAATTTATATAATAAAAAATTATTAATATTAATTTTTTATAATATTTAATTTATTCATTTTATACCTTTAAAAACATATTAGATATATTAAAATAGATAGAGGGAGAGTAACATTTTCTACTTTTTTATAACATAAAATAATATAATGTTTATACTCAAAGTTAATTGAAAAAATGAAATATTTTAAAATTTATGATGTTTATGTTAAAATTAAACCCATTAAATGAAATAAAGGAATGTTTTGTGATGATTTTCAGACCTTATCCCATATTTTTGACATTAATTAATCCATTTTACACATTATTCTCATGATAAACTTTTAACATATTTACTATTAATTATAAATAAAAATGAAATTTGACTATTTGAAAAATTTGAAACTAATTATTTAAAATATTAAATATATTTTCAAATATTAAATTTTAATAAGCATAAGAAATTAATTTTAATATAAGTACACAAAACATAATGAAAAATATTTTTCATAATTTTTTATTTAGATTATATTGACAAAATTTAGATTATTTTAGTTTTAATATAAATCCAAAATACAATAGTCTTTTTAAATTATTAATTTTAAAAAAAAAAGGACAATTTTTTTAAAAAATCATTATTTTTTACTATTCAATCAAAAATAAATCTTTTTAGAAAAATAAAGAATATTAATCCAAAGCCTATAATGGAAAGACAATTTCAAAAATTATTATCATTTTTGCAAATAAAATTTGAAAAATTGATTCAAATTAATTATAATATCAGTGGAAAATTTGAAATAAAAACCATTTTTTAAGAAAACATATTTTTAAAGCGTAAAATGAGTTTATTCCCATTCATATCATAATAACCACAATTAAATGAATGTTAATTAATTAAAATAAATATATAATCTACATATTTAATTTTAATAAATTTTCAATAATTAATAATTTAATATTCTAAGATAAAAATACATTCCACATATATAATTTATAAAAAAAACTACTATATTACCATAAAAATATTTTATCTTCATTTCAAAAAAGTTGATAATGAATATAATATTTATTATTAATTTTGTTATGGGGAAAAATTCTTTATATATTTAATAACATGATAATTTTATTCGTACCCACCAAAATAATGACTAGGCCATAATGATTATATTTAATTAAGTAATATTTCCATTATATATCTTGGTTTGTTTAAGAACAACATTGTGTATTCCACTTTCTATAAAATTTTTTTTAAAATAAAATAAATTCTAAAATATGAGTGTTCTACATTAAACCACATTAAATTAATTATTTCCTCTCAATTTTATCTTGTGTATCATGAAATAAGTTTATAACATTTGGAATAAAATTTCATGGAGTGGAAGATAAAACATATGATCATAAAAGAAAAAACCTTTTTAATAGTTGAAAAAATACCTTTTTTTAAAAACCACATTGTAAAAAGGGATAATGAAATATTCTTTTGAAAATATGAGAATGGAAATATGAACATCACTTAGAATAATGCATAATCAGGTCCCACATAAGGAGTGTATTGGTAGGAATTGAAAATTTAGACATGGAGGAGAAAAATAAAATCTATGGAAAAATAGAGTGATAGATAAAAGATGTTTAGAAATTTAATGACCAAAAAACAATAAATCATTAAGGGATAAATAAGACCATAAATTCATCAGAAATGAAGTTAAAATGATAAAAAAAAATTATTTCAAGATCCTTTTACTATAATTGATAGATTCTTTTACTATTAATATATAGGATAGATGAAAATAAACTTACTTGATTTATTTTTATTTCATATGAACAATTGTATCCTTTGGTTGTTCTTTGATTAATTTCCACTTCTATCACCTATCTCACTCTAATAAATTAATATTTAAGATGATTTTTTCATTCTTAAAGCACTAAAATTAACTTTTAATGAATTAAAAGACTAAAAAAATAGTAAAATTTTATTCCTCCTATATTTAAAAAATAACCCAAACCAAAAATATTTAGCATAAGATAAGATAATATCCTATAATAATAAATCTTTATATGAAGAAATACAATATTAATCACCAAATTTTTTAAAAAAACACCCAAATTTAAACTTAAACCATTTAATAAATAACTAACCTTAAAATTATTTAAAATATGATTGGCCAACTTCGAAACCCAAAAATTATAAATATTAGACAACTTTTTCTTAAAAGAAAAATTTACCATTTTTCTTCAAAATAATATCAATCACTATTGAAGTCACATACAAAAAATGTATAATACATAATCATATAATCTAAAAAATATGGTAATATTTTCAATAAATATCCTAACTCACCATAAACACACAATGAAATAATATATGCTTAAAAATGACAAATCACTCTTTATTTATCAAATAAACTCATATATTGTCCAACAAATATTTACATTTACATTAATCATAAAATATTCCCAGAATAGATAACTTCTTCAGAAATTACATTAATCACTTATTCACAAGATATCTTTTCAATACCATGGTTATGTATATGATAAAATATATATTACAAAAAATTTAATAACCCTTTTATTATAATAAACCATAATTACCTTAAGACCAATGTTCATATTAACCCTAAAATTTATCAAAAACATTAAAATTATTTCCATAAAATGTAAAACCATTATTTTTATAAAAACATTTTCATTATAACCCAACTTAAATATAAGGGCTACATATACCTCAAAAGTCTATTAAAACTAAATAAATATCACCCAAAATTATCCCCTAATAAATTCCTCCAATGAGTATCTATGTGTTTAAACTTATGATCAACATTGAACTTATTAACCCCTAATGGTATCTAAAACTTTGAAATTATCCTTATCTAAATCATCATAATCTCTAAAGTTATCTAAACCTATCTAATAATACCAACTATAAAACCCCACAAAATAGACAACCCATAATTGCATGATTTATAACAATGGTTTCACTTTATTAATTTTAGGGATACTTTTGGTTTATAGTTTTTTGAGAATTAGAAAAACCTCTTACATAGAAGACTAGAAACTTCCACTAAATATCCATTTTACCACCAAGACAACATTATTATGTTTATAATAGTTTTTAATTATTATCACACATTCTTTGTTCACGAAAATTTTTATTAATTTGGAGAAATAGTTTGTAATAGTTCTTAATCATGTTTAATCACAATGAAAAACATTTGATACACTTGTGAAGATCATAAATATATAATTAATAGATATGAAAAAATATAACCTGTTAATCCATTTGAAATTCCTTAAAACCCATAAAAAAGTTTATTTTTATATAATAATAATTTTATCTAAAAATAATAATTTAATTACTCATGTAATAAAATTAAATGCCCAAATTTTTTATGAATTTTTTTAACAAAGCATAAATGAAAAATAAAAATTCATGAAAACATTACCATGAAAAAAAATCATTCAACTTTATAAGATTATAACTATTATTTCAAATAAAAAACTTATTTTTTAGTGTTACAAATCAAAATATTTCCATGAAAAATTATTTTTATGAAAATAGAAAACATGTATAAAAACACGAGTTATCAAACTTTCATCATGTAATCGCCTACTAGGATAATTGTAATATTACCTTAGGAGTAACTTATATCAATTAACAATGTCACTTCATAGGATTAACCAACTCTATACAAATTCTCTTAGGAGTAACATACATTTGTTAACTTCATCTATTTAACCAATTAATTAGAGTTATTAAATAGAACCAACCATTACATAATGTATGTAGTACTGCATTAGTCGTGGGTTCACACCCCATTCCCATTTTCACTAATATTTAATAAGTTTTATCTTTTAAAATTAAAAAATTTAATAAATTGAACTTTTCAAAATATCTTAAAATAAAAACATTTGATAAATTAAAATCTTCAATATATCATGAAATAAAAATTTTATAACTTTCACATTTCATTACAAAAACCACAAAATTGTAATTTAATCCAATAATAAAAACAACTTTTATTTTTCATAAACAAATGATAAAAAATATCATTTTCTTTTCAAAACATCTAAAAACGAAAAATTCACAAATTTGATGGAAAATTAACTTCTATAAAAAACCACTGAATGATTTATAGGAATACTTACAATGAATAAAAGACATGATTTTGGGAAAATATATTCATGTTCTATATGATAAAAACATTCTTTTTCACTGATTTAAAAGTGTCAAAAAATGACCCATTCTGAAAATATTATAAAAAATAATATTAAAAAAACTTTTGAAGAGTAAATTATAATTAAAAATATAATTTTAAAATATTTAATTATAAATATTGAAATTTTTTAAATATAAATTACTTGGAACATAAATTTTTTGAAAAGAGAATTTTAAAACAAATTTTAAAAGAAAATCTATAACCACTTGGTAATTTTTGAATCAAAAGGAGATTGAAGAAGGTAATTTTAAAAGGATTTTTTATGTACTTGAATTTAAGTAAATTAATGTTAAAATATATATATAAATCATTATATGTATTATTAAAAATAAAAAATGTGTTGAAAATGGAATAAGTCTCAAAGAAATGAACTCGAGAGAAGAAATCCCTTACCTTGAGCCTCACTCACCACATATACTCTTTAACTTCTATATAATAAATGTATATTAATTATTTACTTTATTTAGAAAATATTTAAGTTTTATAACCTTATTGTAAAACCCAATATTCAATTTATTACCATGTCTTATATTGATACTAAATCGATTAGTCTGATTTCATATATTTTGAGGATGTTCAGTTTATAATCCCAATAAAAGTTCACATGGTTGAATAAGATGAAAATGATAATTGTGCCATAATATAAATAAAAATAATCATGAAGTAATTATATTTTTTATAAAATAATGAAAATTTTATAATAATCCCTATAGTATGGTTTTAAAAATTTACTAACATTTTTTTCCTGAAGATGGTCCTTCTTATGTAGGAATAAACAACATTTTCATTTTCCTACTAGGTGGAAGAAATAAAGTAGAAAATATTTGTATTTTATAGAATCATAAATATGTTTTAAATTTAATATTTATTCTTTAGTTTTAACCTTATAACCATCCATGTGAGAAGGTAATGAAAAATTAAACACATCGCTTTGTGAATATTATATTCCTCACGTACGCACGAGTTACATTATTATTTTATAATGGATGGAAAGAGAGAGAAGGTAAGTAATATTTTATCATTATAGAATCATAATAATTTCATATAAATCATATATATTCATTAATTAAATATTTATAACCATCCATGTGAGGTGGTGATGGAAAACAAAACACATCACCTTAGGGTGGTGGTAGCCCACACATTTGTATGGGTGATGTTTTCATTATCCATAGGATAGAAAAAGAGATGAAAAATGGTTGTAACATAGTAAATAATAAAATTTAATTATATTTAATATAATTTAATAATTATTTAATCATGTTTAAATAATTTTTTTATTTGGTATATGAATAAATAAACATGAAACACTCAATTAAGAATTATTCATATTCTCTATAAAACCTCCCTTGGCTTACAGATTAAACCATATAATGTTATACTCATGGTGAGACTGGAACACCTAGAACATGGGAAGGGAGGTTTTTAAGAATTTTGGGTTAGTATTGTTCAATATAAATGTATTAATAGGTGTGAGGAAGAGATGATAAAAGATTCCCTTTTTTAAGTGACGTGTGTGGTAAACTTTTAAATAAATTAAATATTGATATATAATATGTGTATAACTATTTAAAAATAGATTAAAAATACATTAAAATAATATATAATGATCCTAAGGTATAAATATAATTATAAAATAAATTTCCGATGGTATTAGGGTTTATTTTAAACTGTATCATTTTTTAACCCCCCCATTAACCCAATTTAACCTTAACTACTGTATCACATATTTCACTCTTTAAGGGTAAAAAAGAAATTTTAAAAATTCCAAGTGGCACATAAATGAACTATGAATTATAATTTTGATAATTTAATATAAAATATATTCAATATAATATATTTACAATCTTAAAATTATTTAAAAATAATTTTTGATAATTAAATACCGTTTAATGCCATTTTTGAGACTATTCATATATATATTTAGTATAAAGACATCAAGATAAAAATGTAATTTGAATATAAAATAATAAAAAAATCACCTATAAATTAAAATTATCCATAAAATTAATAGTAAACCACAATTCATCCAAAATATATTACATTTAATGTTTTTAACATCATTTATTTAATTTTTCTACTTCTTACACAAACACAGTGTCGACGCTTCATTAGCGTTCCAGGAAATTATAATATCTCTAAAAATTAAATATAAATTACTATCACAAAAAATAATCATATTTAAAAAATATTCATAACTATCCATGCCTTATTTTTCATCCTTTTGAAAACATATTAGATATATTAAAAGGGAAAAAGTGAAATTTGTATAATTTTCTCAACTTAAAAAATGTAAAGTCTAGTATCGAAGACACATATAATAAAAATTACATATATTTTTTAATGTTTTATGTTGATAATTCAAACTATAAAATTAATTAAATTAAATTGTTTTGTTTATTTTGAGAACTTATCCCATTGTTTTAACCTAAATTAATTTATTTTACAAATTACCATGGTGAATTTTCTTTACCATTATTACTAATTAGTATGACTAAAATAGGCCAACTATAGTAACTTAAAGATGGTGTTTATTTTACTAAATTGGAACAATATACAATATACTACATTCTTAAGGATAAAATATTTTCTAAGTCTTAGAAAACTATATACATGATTTAATCTCAATTCAAATTTAAAAACATAAGATTTAGCAAAGTATTTTCTTTGTGAACATTGTTAATAAATTTTGATTATCCTTTAATATCAATCATAGAACAATTATTTTCATCATGAAGAAAGGAAATGAAATAAATTTGTGATATTAGACACTCAATAGGGGAATGTGTACATTAAAAACTATCGTAGAATAATAAAGCATGGATAATAGGGAAGGAATAAATGATGACCAAATAATGCGATATAAATAATCTTATGATCTTAAAACTTATCCCTTGGAATTACAATAATTATAATAATCACATGTACAATAATAAATAATTTCATAATTATGGATTAAATAATTTTAGGCATCTTAAACATAATGTCGAGGCCTTATACTAGGAAATAATATATAAATGGGTAAGATATGTGCCAAATACCCAACTTATTTTGACTAATGAGACCTAAATATGAATAAATGGGATATATATAACTAGGAACACCCACGAATTAATAGTTATAATGAATTCATAAAATGAATAAATAAGAAAACTTATTCAATATGCCTAATTAATTAATTACTACCAATATTGGGAGAACTAGCATATGGATTGTCAATTATTTCCCTATTCAAAATGATAATAATCCATCCAGATAAATATAGTGGATGGTATCATTTGTTTATAACCCTATTAAAGCATAATAACTATCAAAGTATGTTTACATAAGTTAAAATAAATTCAATAGATCAGTGGAACATTTATTGATGGAAATACTCTTTTAATTTTAAATTTAGTTATTTAAAATCTAATTTATTTTGAGAATATTAAAAAAAATTATTTCAAAATAATCATGGAAAATTGTGAATTAATATTTAATTAAAATAGTTTTCATGGCAATGGGGAATTTTGTTGATGCATAAAGTGTAAAAACAAATATTTCATTCATATATTCAGTAAAAATCGCCTCATTCAGAAAATGATAAGAAGATTAATTATAAACATTTTTACATATATTAAAACATGGTTAAAAATTAATTTAATAAATAATTTTAGAATAATTAAAACTTTATTGAAATTATTTTAAATAAAACATGGGCACAGAAGAAAAATATTCTGGATATAATATAGAAACAAAGTCAATTTTCTATAAAAACATTATTTTGGAATTTTGAGTACATAGAGAGATAAAAATAAAAAGAAAACATGTAATTTAAAAAAATGGCCATAAGAAAAGAAAATAGATAGGGTTTAAGATTGAAATATTATATAATGTCCCTAGTTGAAACATAAAAATAAACTATCTTGAATAATAAAGATATTGTGAAATAAACCCATGACACTTTGGTAACTTTTGAATCACAAACCATTAAAAGAAATAACATAAAATTAAAATTTGAATATATATAATATAAATCGATTAATTACGTAAATTATTATAAAATTATTATAACTATCTCAAAAACTAAATAATTGGTGAATATTATATATGTTTTAAAAAAACAAAAGTGAGGCGAGAAACCTTACAATGTTTATAACATTGACCTAAGAATTAATCAATGCAGTGATTATGTGAAACAAATGTAAATCCACATAAAAAAGTTAAAATTCAACCAAAATTAATAGTAGGTAATAATAGACATAATCTTGGAAAAACATAGATAATTAATAATTAATATAACCAAATGCTAATAAATTGAGTTAATAAATCCTTTACCACGAGTTCGACTCTGCACATACTTACTTTATATCGTATATAATAAAATAATATAAATTTTATACCTGATTAAAAATATTTTTAAGGTTCATTAACTAATTATAATCCAATTTATTTTATTTATTAGAATGTCTTATATATTTATTATATCATTTAAGTTCATGTTAGATGTTTTGAGGATGTTCGGTTCATAATCGTAGAACAACTTTGGTAGGTTGACCATAGTCAAAGCGATCAGTGTTCCAAAATCTCAAAAATTTTAATCATGAAATAATTATCATTTTTATAAACTAAATAAAGTTTATAATAATCCATGAAATGTGCTCATTAAAAACAAATAAAATCACCTTTTGATGGTAGTAGTCTACACGTATGCATGAGCGACATTGTCATTTTTTAATGGATGGAAGGGTAAGAAGTTATGTAATATATTATATTTATAAAATTATAATTTTTTAATTAATAGTATATTTATATTAATTAAATACATCATAACAAGTGACCATGATAGATGGTTCTGGAAAATGAATTAAATCATTACATGGAGGTGATAGTCCACACGCACGCACAAGTGATACTTTCATTTCCCAATTGATTAAAAGGAGGTAGAAAATGGTTGTTTCATAATCATAATAAAATAAAAATATTTTTATGATACTAGATTAATTTTTTTAGGATAAATAATATATATTTATAGTAATTAAAATAATAAATAAACCTTTAATGGGTTGGGTAATACGATTACCTCTTCTTTAATAGACCTCCATTTGCTTACACATTAATCATTATTAGGATGGTCTTAGGAGAATAAAAGAAGGTATAAAAAGTGTATAATAAAGTTATAAAGGTATTAACTTAGGGATTTTATGAGCTAGAGTGCTCAATGTTTGTGATAAAAGGATAAGAAGTGGTGTCCTTATAAGTGAGGGAAAGGAAGCATTTGGATTTACTTAGAGAAATTTTATATAACATATATCATTATCATGTCAAGTGGGACCAAATGAACATAATTTAAAATTTATTTCATTATATAGTTTAAATAACTTCAAAAAATAGAATTTATAAATTAATAAGTTACATTTTGAACATTGAATTTCGGTTTAACCCCATCATAAACCATTTTTATCCTTATCTATAGTAACACATGTTTTAGCCTTTAAAGGTCATTAATTTACTTAAAAGTTGGAAGGTGTATAAAAAATTCTCCTTTGATGAAATTTTAGATAATTTATTATGTATATCTTCCTATTTCAATATTTTTTTAATAATTTAATGAAATATTTTTTTAATAAAATATCATTAAAGTCATTTTTAGGATTATTCATTTAATTTGACTTCAAAGACACCAATACACTAATGGAATTTCAATATGAAATAAATATAAATTAAATATAATTTATAAATACCTATGATGTTCATAGAATACAAAACTTCTCCCGAAACATATTATTTTTATTGTTCTTAAAATCATTTACCTAGATATTTCTTTTACATGACAAACATTTTATCAACGTTGCATAATTATTTATGGTAATTATATCATCTCTAAAAATTAAAATAAATTTTATATTATGAAAACAATGTATAAATATTAAAAATATCTTTTTATAACCAATAATATATTTTTATCTCAATGAAAATAAATTATAGATATTAAAATAAAGAGAGTTCCATTTTGTAATTTTCTTAACATAAAATAATATAAATGACACCATCAAAGAAAAATGGCATGAAAATGAAATATATTCGAATTTAGGATGGAAATGGTCAAATTTATCTCATAAAATTAATTACATTAAAGTGTTGAATACATTTTGAACCCAGATCACATTATTTATAACCTTAATTACTTGATTTACCCTTTAATAAGTTTAAAAATATTATATATGGTTACTATTCATAATAATAAAAAATATAAGGGACATATTTACCAAATTTGAAAAAAGTGATTCCAAATATGGAATCAATTTTCCAGGAAAAAATTCTATAAGTGGAAGAAATCAATTTTAATATAAATCCCTAAAACACAATGAATATAAGTTTTTAGGAAATATTTTTAAGTATAACATGTACTAATTCCATAATAAAATATGACATTGATTATTATTTTATTATTTATATTATGTATAATAAAATTTATTTTATTTTACTTAAAAAAATCCAAAATATAAATCAAATTTTAAATTAGTTTTTTTAAATAAAATAAATGATAGTTAAAAAACTATTTTTTTTAGGACTCAATGAGAAATAATATTTTTTAAAAAAATCCTATAAATTCAACCAAAGATAATATTTAAATTATCATTTAGAAATTAATATTCATACCCTAAAATTAAATTTATAATAATGGTATACGTTTTTATAATTTATGCATAAAAAGTAAAATAAAAATTCCAATTTTGAATAAATTATATTTTTGAAGCATAAAATGATTTTACTCTAAATTGATTACATATTTATTATGAATTAATAAATACATTTTCATAATAAAAAAATCATTATACATGTTTTTTATAATTTTTTTATTCCTATTCATACTGCCAATTTAACAGTTATTTTATATTGGTCACATTTAGATTATAATATTTTTATAGTATATCATAATTCTCTTAGATATAATTGTTTTGTGTGAATAAATACATCAAGTTTATTTTTTTAGAATAGATTTTTAGCGTGTTACACTCTACCCTCATTAAACAAATTTCATTATCATAATTTTATCTCTTATTAGATAAAAAAGTGTTTAAAGCATTTTTGTTAAATCAATTTTAGGGGGGGAAGATAAAAAACACAATCATAAAAATAAAAGGTTCTATAATATTTAAAAATACATTTTTAAAAAACCCACTTCATAAAAAGAGATAATAAAACATACTTTTTAAAAGTGGAGTTTCTAGATATGAATTTCTCCTAGAATAACACATTATATAATTGCCAAACTATGAGATCATGGGTGGGATTTGAAAAAATGGGCATGAAGGAAAAAAATAACATCCAAGGAATAATAGAGTCTAATAGAGATCATGGTCATGAAAAATTTAATTACCACAAAATCATAAATCAGTAAGGGATAAGGAATACCCTAAAATCTTTAGAAATGAATATAAATTTAAATAATTTTTATTTCAAGATAATTAAAAAATATTTGATGGTTATTTTACTATCATGACATAGAACAAGATAAAATATACTTTATTTATTTCCATTTCATAATTAGAATTTCTTTAATTGGTTGTGATTTGATCAATTTCCACTTCTATTTCATCTATTATTATAGAAAATGAATATTCATGAATAATTTTTCATTCATAAAACACATAAATTATCTTTTAATGGATTATAAGATCCAAAAATGGATGAAACATTATTCCACATGTTTTTATACATTAACCAAAAGAAAAAGCAGGGAGCATAAGACAATATATTATCTAATAATAAGAATCCTTCATATGTAAAAATACTAAATTAATCTCTAAATCATCAATACAAACACCCATATTGGAATTTAAATAATACCATACTTATCTAACATTAAAACTCTTTAAAATATGTCAAAAAAATTGAAAACTGAGGATTTGAATGATTTGGTCCCATATTATTAGAAAATTGACTTATAATTTATATTAGAACAATATTAGTCACAAATTAATGTATATATCCTAACATCATGTTCTCTAAAATATGTTAATATTTTCAATAAGTAACCAAAATTACCATAAAACTACTATAAAAAAGTTATATGATTTTATAATTTAACTTAATATGTGTTCCTATAATGAAATCCCATCCGTGAAAATAAAATTATTTTTACCTTAATAATATAATGTTTTTTAATAATGTATTAAACTTCTTCTAAAATAACATTGATCACATAGTCACCAAATCAATTTTCAATCCCAAAGTTATCTATATGATAAAACATATGATCCCAACATGTAATAACCCCTTTATCCCAAATAACTATATTAAAATAAAAAATAATATTAAACATAAAGTTTATGATTAATTTTCAAATTATGTCTACAAAATAAAAAATCATTCATTATAAAACAATAATTTTGCTAAAAAATACTAATCCAAGGGGTTGTATTCCAAAACTGTATCTAAAACTACCCTTAATAATCTTAAACTACTATGCCATAAAACCCAAAATCAGGTATTTATTCCATTAAAATCATGATAAAACTTTGAAGTATCAACCCATGAAACATTATGTTTATCCAACATCATTATGGAATATCACAAGTTTCCATAGGCTTTACCTTCTCATTCATCATAATAGTTCATTAATAAAATCTGAATTAACCCAACCAAACCCTCTAAGAGTGTCCATCCAAGTGTTCAGTCTTAAGGCCACTCATTGTAAAATGGAGAACATAACTATTCCATTAGATATAGAATATTAATAATGAAATAAATATAATTTTTATATATTAAATAAAATTTTATAATTATCCATTAAAGGTAGTCATGAATAATTAATCATACGGCCTCAAATATTTGGAAGTTCACATGTACTCTTGTTAAATATTATTAATTTCAATGGGAAGAAGGCTAAGATGGTAAGTAATATATTAGATTTATAGAATAATAATTACATATTTAATATAATATATATTCATTAGATCCATATAATAACCAAAAAATACAAATGATGATGGAAAATGAATCATATCACTATGTGGAGGCGATAGTCCACAGGTACGCATGAGTGATACATTCATTTTCCATTTGATAGAAAGGAGGTGGAAAATGATTTCCCCATAACCATCATAAACTCATAGTATATTGAATATACTATATTAATTATGTTAGTATTGATAAAATAGATTTAGATGAATTATAATATGAAATAAACAGTGAAAGAGTTGGGTAAGAAGATTACCTATCCTTTGAGAGGCCTCCTTTGGCTTAAACTGTAAGACTTCACATGATGGTCTTAGGGTAAGAGAAAAAACCATAATAAGTGGATAATAAATATAGAAAGGAATTAGGGTTGGTTTTTTCTAAGATATAGTTCTCAAAATTCATGAACAATGGATAATATGAGGTTCCCTTTTATAAGTGAGGGAAATGACACATTTGTAATTACATAAAAAATTAAAATATAAAATACATCATAATCATGTCAACTGGAAAAAAATGGACATAATTTAGAATTTATGACATGATAAGGTTTAAATAACTTTAAAAAATTAAATTTATACTTGTATAAGTTACATTTTAAACTACATATTTGGGTTTAACCCCTTGTTAACCCTTTTTAACCATAACTATAGTTACATACATTTTATCCATTAAAGGTCAAAAATTTACTTCAAAGGTATAAAGTGGGTCACAAATGGTGTATTGATGAAATTTTTGATAATGTATCACACCAATTATTATATTTCAATGCTTCTTTAGTTTTAAAGAATCTAATTAAATGTTTTTACCATAAAATATCAATAAAGTCATTTTTTGGGACTATTCAAATAATCTGACTTCATAGACATCAAGATAGAAATGAAATAAAAATAAATAAAATGTAAAGGATGAGTTATAATTATTTATTACCAATTAAATACATGGAATAGACAAATTATTCCATAACATAATAATTTTTTTATTTTTATAATCATTCACCCGAATTTTTATGCTACATGTACAAGCATTTTATTGATGTTTCATAAACATTTAAGGTAATTATATCATCACTAAAATTAAAAAAAATAAATTAATATCATTAAAAGTTTTAATATTAAATATTAAATATTTATAATATATCTTAAATTATATTTAACAAAAATGAAAATATATTAGAGATATTAAAACAAAGTGAGTGGTATTTTGTAATTTTATTAACATAAAATAATAAAATAATGTTATTAATAATGGAAATGGTAAAAAAATAAAATATATTAGAATTAAAGATATATAGGGTCTAATTAAATCACCCAATTAAATAAATTCATGTTTCGGTTGATTTTAAAATCCATATGATATTATTATTAACCTTAATTACTCGATTTACCCATTACCATGGTGAAAAAATATGTACCATGGAAACTATTCATAATGCCCAAAAATAAATGGTAAATATTTATCAAATTCAATCCTACCATTTCAAAATATGGAATTAATTTTTAAATAATCAATTTTTAGAAGTGGTAGAAATTAATTTCAATATACATGCGTAAAACCCAAAAAAATAGTTTTTAGAAAAATGTGTTTTAAGCATAAAAATGAACTTATACGAAATCAAATATAATGTTGACTACAATGTCAATATTTAGATTATGTTTAATAAATTAAATAATATATTACTCCAAATATAAATAAAAAATATAACGAGACTTTTAAATTTCATTATGAAAAGAAATTAAATAGCAGTTAAAAAAAACAGTTATTTTTACTATTCACTAAAAATTAAATCTTTTTAGAGAAAAATATAAACAATTCTGCCAAATATAATATTGAAATATTTATTTAAAAAATTATATTAATTAACTTAAATAAAATTTCTAAAAATGGTATAAATATTCTGAATTTTCCACACATAAAATGCAATAAAAACCATTTTTAAAGAGAACATATTTTTGAAGCATAAAATGATAATAAAGAAAATTGAGTACATATTTATTATCGATCAATAAATAAATATTCATTATATAAATACTTTATAAAAATTTATCATAATTTGGTTATTATTATTCAAACCTCAAATTTAATGGCAATGTTATAATTTTTAAATTTAAAAAAGAATAGTTTTATAGTATATCACAATTTTCTTAAAGATCAGTGTTGTGTTTTAAGAAATATATCGAGTTTATTATTATTTGGAAATATATTTTTGTAGTGTTACAATAAATAAAAATGATATATATATTTATATTAAAGAATTTAGACTCTTTATTCCAAACATGGAATCCATTTTTCATTATTCAATATATATATGTGGAATAAGTTACTTTTAATATAAGTTTATAAAACACATTGAAAAATGGACATGATAAAATTACATTTTTAAGTATACAAAATAATCTTATAAAAAAGTAAAATAAAATATTAAATTATGTGGAACTATTTAGATTATTTTTATTATAATGGATGTAATTTAATTTCAATAAAAAATATAAAATATGATGTTACTTTTTAAATTATATGATTGAAAGAAATGAAATGAAAGCTTTGTGAAAATTAGTATTCTCACTTTTTCACATAAAAATAAATATTTTCCAAAAAATCTAAAAAATTACTTCTAATATTTTTGTGAAATTTTAATTTAAAAAATGATAAAAAAATTTTACAATAAAATTTCTCAAAGTGTCAATAATTAATTATAATATATGTGCAAAAAATTTAATAAAACCAATTTTTGAAGAAAATGTATTTTAGAAGCATAAAATAAATTTATTCTCTTCAATTTCATAATAACCACGATTAAATGAATAATAATTCTTTAAATTTATTATACAATTTACTTATTTAATTATAATAATTTATTCTTAGTGTTTAGTCTAATATATTAATATGAAAATAAATTGTTCACATTAAAATAGTTCTAGGAAAAATATCTTTGTTACCTTCAAAATATTTTATCTTCATTTATAACCAACTAACAATCAATATAAGATTTATTATTTGTTTTATTAAGGAAAACATTTCGATTTATATTTTATAATATAGTTATTCCTAGTCACAACTTCCAAAATAGTGTCAATGTTGTAACTTCAATCTTTAAATAATAATATTTTTGTAGTATATCATTGTTCATTTAATCTGAGTATTGTATATACCACATCCTATAAAATATAATTATTTTTAAATAAAATAAATTATAAAATATTGGGGGTTCAATATTCAAATCCCTCCTCTAAATCAAAATGATTTGTTTTTTATATTGTTCATACCTAGTGCCACACATATTTTAAAAAATCTTTATACAATGGACCTAATTGAGTTATAAGAATTGAATAAGGAATTCTAAGAGAATATAGAAAATGGATTCATATAACCTAGTGCATCACCATGGGGTAGAACTATTATTTTTGTTACAAATAATATGGTTTAATTAATATTTCTATTTTTTATTAGAAACATAAAAAATTCACAATTAAGAACAAGTATTATCTACCCAGTATCAATGACTTGTATGATCAACTGTGTAGAGTTCATTACATTTAATTTTTTTTCTTCAACCTAGATATCATTAATTAATAGTGAAAGGGAGGATAAACCTAATAATACCTTACATATTAGGTATGTACCCTATGAATCTATAGTCATTCTATTTAGGATTATCAATTCCCCCACTATCTCTAAGGATCTAATGAATATAGTTTTTAGAGATTACCGTGTTCAGTTTGTGGTAGTATTTATAGAAAATATTCTTATATATTCTAATAAAAAGGAGGAACATTTGGATTGTTTTAGTATTATGTTGAAGTCCTTAAGTAAGGATAATCTATATTCTAATTTTAGAAAGTGTAAATCTTAGATATAGAAAGTATATTTTTTTGGGAATGTAACTATAAGGGAAATAATATCATTGGTTCCTTAAAAGATAGAAGCTATTAAACATTGGACCATACCTAACAAGATGAATTAGATCCACAGTTTTCTCGGATTAGTTTGATAATATCAATTTTTTTTTGAAAAATTTATCACTATTATCTAATATAATAAATATATAGATATGGAAGAGAACCTAGTTCCTTTAGACATTTGAATGTGAATAAATTTTCATGGAGCTAAATAGAAGGTGGGTAAGTAAACCTATGATCACACTACCCTATAATGGGGAAGGATTTTTGATCTATAGTGATACATAAATGAAGGGATTAAGATTTTTTCTCATGAATAATTAAATTTTGGTGTAATATTTCTAATTCTAATTTAAGGTTCATGAGAAAACAACAGGAATCATAATTTAGTATTTTCAGCGGTAAATTTTTCATTGAAAAGTTAGAGAAATTATTTTTATACTGAAATATGTGATATATATCTATACATATATTAAAATATGGATGTATATATTCACACAGAAAGAGTTTAAAATATGTAAAACGATATGGTTTGATTTTATTAAAGATTATTACTACTCGATACATTACCACCATGAGAAGGAAATTAAGTTTGATAATGCATTGAGTTGAAAGAACCAAGTTATATTATCAATAAAAACGATTTAAAAGATCTAATAGTTATGTATATACAGAATTTGTACATTTAAATCACAGGGAAAGTGGAGAAATATTATTTTTCTCTAATTAATATTCAACCATAAATCTAGGTAATGATTAAAGAGGAACAAATAGAATATTTGGAGCTATAAAAGATTTTAAATAATTTCATTGTACTAAAATATGATAATATTGGAATGAAAAGGCTTAGGAAATGAGTATGTCTTTGTCTAAAAGTTATGTATGAATGTCATAAATCTAAGGGGATGATGTAAATATTACCCATGTCTACAAGGAAATGGGAAAAAGTCACCATGGATTTCAAAATAGGACTCCTTAAAAAATAAGTTATAATTCAATTTTGTCTATAGTCAATCTCCATATTAATTTAGGAAAATTTATCTCTATTAGAGAATATTTATTTGCTTAAACAAATTTTCAAGATACATATTAAGGAAGTGGTTTGGTTTTATAGATTACCACTCTCAATCATATCTAATTGATATCAGAGGTTAACCTTAATGTTATATATAATTTTTCAGTAAGAAATTAATATAGAGTTGAACTTTTTTCGTGCACATCATCCTTATAAAAATCTCCATTTGAGACAACTATTTAAACCCTAGAAGATATGTTAAGGTAGTTCGCTTTTGATTTAAAATGAGGTTGTGATAAACACCATCCTCTAGATTAATTATCTTACAATAAGAAATTTATCTCAAATATTTATATGGATCCTTATAAATAAATCTAAGGAAATAAGTGCAAAACTATAACATCTTGGTATGAAGTTGTAGAATTAAGGGTATTGGGAACTAAGCTAAATGAAGAAATGGAAAATAAATTTAGATCTATTAAAACTCATATCAAGGTTAATTAGAGTAAAAAAAGTTATGATAATAACCATCAATGAGTTTTGGTGTTTGAAATTAGATAAAAGGAATTACTATAGATATTTCCTTGGAAATAAGTTAGGATATTTGAAAGGAATGAAAATCTGATCCTGAGAAACATTGGTCCATTCAAGTTTCTTCATTATTAAGGGATGGTATCTTATCACATGGTGTTTCCACCGAACCTCTCACATGTTAATGAGTTGCTTCATGTGTCAATTTTTAGGAAGTATGCACCTAATCCTTCACATGTACATAACTCAGTGTTTGTACCATTAGAGTATGATGTTTTCTTGGAGTAATAACTGATAGGAATCTTGTTTTCTAGAGATAAAGCACAATGGAACAAATCCAATCACTTAGATAAGGTCATATTGAGGAATCATGAAATTAAAAAATTAATATGGGATCCTAGGGATATAGAAATGCAAATGTATCCTAATTTTTTTGAGGTATTAATGGAATTTTAAAGGATAAGTTCTTATGAGGGGTAGAATGTAATACCACTTGATTTTATAATATATTTCCATTTAATATTTTGACATGTTCAATAGCTTAGGATGAATGAAAAAAAATTCCTTATAAAAAATATAAACATAAATACATTATTGGATAGCTATATTAAACTAATAAAATAAATTATTTTTCAAAAAGGTTCAAATTCACTTAAAGAAATATCATTGATCCAAGAGAAATTTTTGAGAATTGTTTTGTTAAATTATAATTTTTTTCAAATTTAATGGTTTTTAAAAATATTATCAATAATATTTATTAATTTAATTGAAGTAATTATTAATAAAATTTATTAAGGAAATCTATGAAATGATTGATAAATAAAAAGGAATGTTTTAGAGTAATTTTGGGATGAATGGAAATGTTTTTCTTGCAAATATTATTCTTATCATATACATTTTATTTAATAGATAATTTATTTTATTTTGAGTATTAATATTTTGGAAAAGTATTATTTATATATTCTTAAAAACAATTTATCATTTATATATTTATCATTAATTGGATTGAAATAATGATAAAATAATTTGAAACTAAAAAGAGATATTTTTGAAAAAGACTATATGTATGCTCATAGTGTTTTCTATCTTAAAAAATTAGATTTACACTATTTATGAATTATTTAAATGATTTTTTAGATAATAAATTCAATACAATATTTTAACCTGAAACTAATTGAACTAAATAGGCATATAAAGTGAATAAATTTATTTTTATATTTAAAAACGAAATTTTCAAAAAAAATTGTTTTCATTGCATTTTTCATGCTTATTTTAAAATTAGCTTTTACAACCAATAAAAATAGAATTTGATAATTTTTTTTTATTTTTAATTAGAATATTAATTTTTGGTTATAAGACTAATTTTATTTTTGTCCATAATGGGTTGTAACCCTGGTAAACTTTTATCAACAATATAATGGTTAAAAGGGTTAATGAGAGTGTCATACTAAGTTATGAGACTTAAATTATATGTTAAATTTTTTAAAAATTGATTGAATGAGTTGATTTAGAACACCCCTTATATTATATTTGATTTTTTTTCCATTTTTTCACTTTCAAAAAAATGACTTTATATTATTTTTAAACATTGAATATTTACAAGGGTGTCACTCCCCTCACTTAGAGATGGATGCATCCTCTAATCAAATATTCACAAAATTTTATCACTCTATATCAGCCAATAATTTCTCAAAAATTGGTCCCAAATACAATCCCCACATTCTTGAGGTTCTATTACCACAAAAAACTATCCTATGAAGGCTTACAAAATAAGCTATAAAAAGATACTCAAAGTAGTAGTAATTATCTTAACCAAGTTATTTTTAAACCATTTCTTCTTGTTTAACCTTAAAATATATTTTATCTATCATAATAAAATAAAATAAATATAATCAATACACAAAAATTTTATTATGATAAAGGAACAACCATTATATATTTCTCATCTATCGAATAGAAAATAAAAGCATCGCTCACGTGCACGTACAGACTACCATCTCTATGAAGGGATATGTTTCATTTTTCATCACCACCTTACATGGATGGTTATATTGATAAATTTAATGAATATATATGATAATTTTAATATAATTATGATTATTTTAAGATTAATTATTATTTAACTCCCTTTCATTCTGTTCATTGGAAGATGAAACTTCTGCTTGTGTATATGTGGAGACCACGTCCTCTACAAAGTGATGTAATTCATTTTTTATAATCTACTAACATGGATTTTTATAATAGTTAATAAAATGAAAAAATATTATACTATTAAATGATAAATATTATGTATATGATGAACCAATGAAAAATGTGTAAGGTTCATAATCTTCATACTGAAACATTACTGAAAAACAAAATAGGTAACACCTGAGTTAATGATTTTAGTGGGGAATTGTTAGCAAATGGACAATTAGATATTATGAATGAATAATATATGGTAATATATGTATTATTATGGTTATTATATATATTTAAAATAAATATAAATTTTTTATATAATATTCTATACAATGTATGAATAAATTTGGGACTTGAGTGATGGTTTATGTTACAATTTCATCTTTAATTAGGATTATTCATGTGTAAACATATATTGAGGAAATTATATAATATATATTTCCTAAACCCCATATATTTTCTTATACTATAGTTATATCTTGTATTTTATAGTATTATTTCCTTTTTTTTCTTATTTTGTACTCAAAATGACCAAAATAATATTTTTAAGTAAAATAAGACTTATTTCTTCTTTTAGGTCGGGGATATTTTTTCCTCATATCAAAATTCATTAAAATATTTTATAAATGTTCTTTTATAATCTCCAATGATATTTAAGTCATTTTAATATATATTTTACCTTCTTTTAAAAGTCTTAAAAATAATTTTTACAATGTTTTCTATATGATTTGTATTTGACGTGTTACAAAAGTGTAAAAAGATTATTTTTTACCATTTTATGAATGAAAAACATTTCCCATTATCATGATTTTTATCTTAATTTATATGTTTTAATGGTTTTAAAAATAAAATCATATCCACATTTTTCTAAGATTTTTTATTTTTTTAAAGTTTCCTATAAATGATATTTGTTTTTTAAAAAATATATCAAATAAATTTATAAAATTATTTTTCATATATGTTAACTTACTTTATGGAATATTATTATTCATTGGGGATATTACCTAATATAGATTTTATTTATTGGGAAGGTTTATGATTACATGATGAAGAAAACTTTGTGAAACCCATTTCATTTCCATGGGTTATTCTTGTAAGAAATCATGAATGTTCTTATGAACTTTTGGAATATATTTTTATGGTTTTAATTATGTGATGAGGGGTTATATGATTATATATCCCTCCAATGCATTGGGTAATGATTGTTAGGCGGAGAAAGAAAGGAGTGATGGCAAGAGGGGGGGGGGGTGAATTGCCTTTTAAAAAATTATTAACAAATTAAAATCAAAGTGAAAAGTGAAGCGGAAATAAAGAGGCAAGACACAAGAAATGATAACGGAGTTCGGCCAAAAACCCGGCCTACGTCTCCGCTCCCAACTCAACCGGTGAGAGATTCTACCGCTTGCTTTTCAATGGTTTTAGCAAGAAACCCACTAGACTTTAAGGTTAGTCTAGAACGTATTACAGCTTGCTTTTGTTGGTTATGCAAGAACCCACTTGCATTTAATGGTTTAGCAAGAACCCACTAGCCTTCTTACAGGTGAAGGCTAGCTCACCTATGTCACAAGCCTTTTAAAGGAAAGGCTTGTCCAACCTCTTCACACCTTGAAGGTGGTGTGAGAACCCAAAGAAAGGGAGATGAAAGAAGTGGGGGTTTGTAGGCACAAACCCAAAATGAAGCTCAAAATAAATAAAACAATAAAAACCGTATTTGGAGAAGCCTTGGGTGCCAATGGATGATTGGAGTTGAAGACGTGCACTCCCAAGCTTCTTTGGTGATGCTCCTTGGATGTGGAATTGAGTTGGAGCGATTGGGGTTCCTTGGAGGAAGTCCGCCGGAGGTTCGCCAAATGATGTAAAAATGTCCCGTGGGCTGCAAAATGCTTTATTATGGTCCGACACTTGTTCTGGGGCTTCAAGGTCCTTTATTTATAGAGGGGGAACCCTCAAATGGCCTTAGGGAGTCTTCGGAGCCGTTGGAGAGGTCTTCGGAGCCGTTGGAGGCCAAGTGGATAGGCTGGTCAAAAGCCCAATGGCTAGTTTGACTGCCTCCACCGGCTGACCGGTACAGGGCCACCGGTTGGCCGGTGCCTTGGAGATGGGTGGATGCTTCTGTCCAGGCGCCACCGGCTGACCGGTGAGGAGGCCACCGGTGGGCCGGTGGTAAGACAGTAGCTACCACTATTCATCTGGGTGCCACCGGCTGGCCGGTGCTGAGGCCACCGGTTGGCCGGTGCTGAGGCAGTGGCTCAGCCCTCTGTTCAAGGTCCATCGGTCGGCCGGTGGTGAAGCCACCGGTTGGCCAGTGGACTGAATTTCAGTCCAGTTTTGCTTCTTGCTTTCTTGGCCTAATTCCTTAGCCACCTGAAATGATTCCTATCATCCAAAAACACTTGAAAGAGGATTAGATAAATAAGAGGGTGATTGTGATCATGAAAATCAAACCTTGAGGGGTACGAGAGGTACAACAATCTCCCCCTATTTTGATGATCACAATCACCAAGACAAACAATGTAAAAATGAAATGAAGATTGAAAACAAGCAATGCATTGGAGAAAGATTTCTCCCCCAATCAATCAAGAATTTCTCCCCCTTTGTGATTATCAAAATAGCACGGGGCATAAAACTTGATTGAGGGAATCGAGAGGTTTTAAACCAATTGAAATTTTTGAAATTTGAATTGAATGTTTTGAATCAAAAATTTAAAATGAATGTTTTGAATGAAAAATTTGAATAACACTTTGAATTGAAAGTTTTGAATGAAAATATGAATAAAAATTTTGAATTGAAAAAATTGATACCAAGAGTTGAAAAAGAAGGTTTGAATTGAAAGGAAAAAAGAAAAAAAGGGATTTTTCAATCCATACCAATTGTTGTAATTGAAAGTTTGAATAGAAAGTTTTAGAATTGAAATCAGAAGGGCTTAAACAATCCTAACTCCCCCTAAATAAAAACAACAAAAACACCGGGGAGAGGATTATCAAACCGAGACAAATTTTGGCCCGGAGAGACTCGCTAGAAGGGATTTTTCAATCCATACTTTCCTAGTGGCGGGTCTTCTCCTATAATATTCATTATTTAAGACAATAGACTTGGGGCGGCCATACTGGGAATTTTTACAATTGCACTCATAAATTAAGTGCCCGGGTTTTTTGCAATAATTACAAAATTTGAATTGGGAGCTCCCCCTTACAAAAATAGTTGGAGCATGGGAGGAGGAAGCTTGCTTGGAATAGCCAAGCCCTTGGGTGGTTCTAGATATACGTTGGGAACCTAGCAAATTGTTCAGATTTTGTTCCCCTTGGGTGAACTTGGCTAGAGACTCCCTTAGATCTTTGATGGTTGATTCCATGGAATCAACATCGGGAAGGTTTTGGATTTTGAGGGTCAACTCTTCCTTCTCTTTGAGAATTTGTTCTTTTTCGGAAGAGAGTTTTTTGAAATTCTTTTTTAAAGCAACAAATTTGGAAGAAAGTTCGTGAAAACCTTCCTCCAATTGATCTCGCGCATGTTGGAGATCCTCATAAGATAAATGATTTAAAGAATTTGAATTTGAAGAACAAGAGGAAGATGAGTCGGAAGATAATACCTCATGAAATGCCATTAGGCATTTGTTACCATTTTCACTTGAGGAGGAGGATGATGTGGAGCTATCACTCCATGTGGCTTTGAATGCCTTTTTCTTCTCCTTTTGCTTGGCCTTTTTCTTGTTGAGTGGGCAATAGGGCTTGTAATGACCTTTCTCGCCACACCCGTAACATTTTACCTTGGGCTCGGATTTTTCGTTGTGTTGAGCCTTGCGGGATTTCTTCTTTTTGTGCTTCTTCATGAACTTTTGAATCTTGCGGGCAAGATTCTCCATTTCGGAATCGCCGCTTGAAGAGGAAGAAGATGAGGAGGAGGAGCTTTCTTCTTGTTGAACTTTGAAGGCGGTGTTCTTTGGAACTTTGATCGGTTTGCCTTCTTTTTCAGCTTGCATCCTCATGGTGATCTCATAGGTCATGAGGGATCCGATGAGCTCTTCGACCGGCATGATCTTGATGTACTTTGCTTCTTGAATTGCCGTCACCTTTGGAGCCCATGAGCTTGGTAGGATCCATAGGATCTTCTTGACCATTGTTTCTGCAGAAATATTATCTCCAAGAGATTTTCTACCATTGCAAACATCAGTAAAACGAGTAAACATTTCAGAAATAGATTCGGATGGATGCATAGAAAAAGACTCAAAATCTTGACGAAACATGTCCAATCGAGTGTCCTTCACTTTGTTGGTCCCCTCATGGGTAACCTCCAAAAGTTTCCAGATTTTGTGTGAGGAGGTTCATGTGGAAACTTGATTGAATTCATTTCGGTCAAGGCCGCAATGAAGAGCGTTCATGGCTTTTCCATCAAGCTCGAAATTTTTAATATCGGCTTGGGTCCATTTGGATTCATCGGGGGAAGAGAGAGTGTAACCTTGCATGACAATTTTATAAATGGGATAACCTATGCTTCTAAGAAATGCGATCATGCGGGTTTTCTAATAGTTATAGTCGGTTCCATCAAAAAATGGAGCACGACCCAAGGAATAGCCTTCGGGGGAGAAAGAGGTTGAGGCCATCACAAAGGATCTTAAATTTGAAACCGGTGAAGGTATTACTCAAATTACCCCTCTGATACCAATTGTTAGGCGGAGAAAGAAAGGAGTGATGGCAAGAGGGGGGGGGTGAATTTCCTTTTAAAAAATAATTAACAAATTAAAATCAAAGTGAAAAGTGCAGCGGAAATAAAGAGGCAAGACACAAGAAATGATAACGGAGTTCGGCCAAAAACCCGGCCTACGTCTCCGCTCCCAACTCAACCGTTGAGAGATTCTACCGCTTGATTTTCAATGGTTTTAGCAAGAAACCCACTAGACTTTAAGGTTAGTCTAGAACCTATTACAGCTTGCTTTTGTTGGTTATGCAAGAACCCACTTGCATTTAATGGTTTAGCAAGAACCCACTAGCCTTCTTACAGGTGAAGGCTAGCTCACCTATGTCACAAGCCTTTTAAAGGAAAGGCTTGTCCAACCTCTTCACACCTTGAAGGTGGTGTGAGAACCCAAAGAAAGGGAGATGAAAGAAGTGGGGGTTTGTAGGCACAAACCCAAAATGAAGCTCAAAATAAATAAAACAATAAAAACCGTATTTGGAGAGGCCTTGGGTGCCAATGGATGATTGGAGTTGAAGACGTGCACTCCCAAGCTTCTTTGGTGATGCTCCTTGGATGTGGAATTGAGTTGGAGCGATTGGGGTTCCTTGGAGGAAGTCCGCCGGAGGTTCGCCAAATGATGTAAAAATGTCCCGTGGGCTGCAAAATTCTTAATTATGGTCCGACACTTGTTCCGGGGCTTCAAGGTCCTTTATTTATAGAGGGGGAACCCTCAAATGGCCTTAGGGAGGCTTCGGAGCCGTTGGAGAGGTCTTCGGAGCCATTGGAGGCCAAGTGGACAGGCTGGTCAAAAGCCCAACGGCTAGTTTGACTGCCTCCACCGGCTGACCGGTACAGGGCCACCGGTTGGCCGGTGCCTTGGAGATGGGAGGATGCTTCTGTCCAGGCGCCACCGGCTGACCAGTGAGGAGGCCACCGGTTGGCCGGTGGACTGAATTTCAGTCCAGTTTTGCTTCTTGCTTTCTTGGCCTAATTCCTTAGCCACCTGAAATGATTCCTATCATCCAAAAACACTTGAAAGAGGATTAGATAAATAAGAGGGTGATTGTGATCATGAAAATCAAACCGTGAGGGGTATGAGAGGTACAACAATGATTGATATATAATGAGATAAAATAAAAGGTAATGGAGAGTAAACCCAACCCAACATTAGAATATATCAACCATGAATGAAATGAGAATGGGAGAGTGAACCCAATTTACAATAGGAGTATTTCAACTATGTCACGATGGTATTTGAAGTAAAACATTACTATAGAAATGATTTTATATTCTTATGATTGTGCCACACATTTCTATGATGTGTTCTTATAGTTATTGTATTCTCTCATGTATCATGATTGATATTTAGATTCATGTGGGTAGGACCACACTGAAATGTTTAAATTCATGTGGTATGAACTATAAATCTTATAAGTTTAATTCATATTTAAATGATCATCTTCAATGTGGTTTACAGTAATGCTTCTAGGATACTGCCATGTAGTTTTGGATCATACGAGAAAGATGAATATATCATGAAATTATACAAAGCATTACTTAAGAAACCCTTCATTAGTAGTTTGAATAAAAAATATCAATCCATTTTAATAAATGAATAGGATATGTTTCAATATAATTTATGTTTAGTGTAAGGTCCTTCCCATTTTTGGTTTTATTTTTGGAGGTTTATTCCTAGGATACATGGTGGTTCTCACAATAAACACTAATTATACTTGGATTAATGTGTGGATGAGAACATTTTTATTTAATGATCATGAAACACATATTTATGGATATTCTTTTTTTGCAATATGTGTAATTTTTCACATTAAGTTACTTTAATTAATCCCAAAAATATGATATTGATCATATTTGGAAAGTTGATTGCATATGGTCATGAAAGGTGATGGAAATTAGTCCTCAATAAGAAATAATACCTATGTATTGTATACTTGAATATACGAGGTTTACTCTATGGTAATACAGGTCATAGTGTGATAAGCCCATAAATCCCATAAGATCATTTATATTCTATACATCTTGAATATATCCATAATAGTCTTATTGATATTAGATATTTTTTTTGAAGGCCACTAATTATCCATTAACTACGTCATGGCACTATGATGAGTTATTAGACTTGATATTATACTCTTGACAAAGCCTCTTTAACTATGAAGCATAAATTTTTTTCCCAATTTCTACTAATATCATTTTAGGAATTCCAAATATAATAATGATGTAGACATCATGAAATTGTATATATATTTTGTTCCAATTTTTTTTGAGGTATATATCCTCGTCCAACTTAGACATGAATTGTTTTGGTAGTAAGAATATACTTGAAATAAATGATTCTAGATGGGGGATATAGCCCCACGAAATCTATTCCCCTTTCATAAAATGACCAATAATATTTAGAGGAATTTAATAAATCTTGGTGTATATGGACAAAGTTATCATGTATATGAAAATCATGAAACTTCTTAGTGAACTCCCAATAGTCTTTCATCAATGATGGAAAAAATATCCAATTATATAGATTTCATTTAAGAGCTCAGTTCATAAATGGTGGTTTATATATGCACTATCATGTACTTCCTTTGTAATAGTGTTGGTATCTCATACATTAATTCATCTAAGGATATCTCTATTGAATCCTTTACGTGGATGGATTTTCAATAATTTAGGATTCTTTAAAAAATGACATTTTCTACCTGATAATGGATATGTTTAATTTTGTAGCTATCTAGTAGGATAATCCTATTTTATAGGTACTCTGCAATAGTATACATCTACCCAATTACTGAATAAATTAGTAAGGCTATAGGTACACCACGATTATGGGTGATATTAACCTCATTTTTCTCTTACATAACATTATTGTTGAATAGATGGTCCACCATATGACGTGTGATGGAAATGACCATATCATACTTATACAGATCATTTAATGACATATCTAGATTAGCTAATAAATTTGTTTTGGAATTATATGAACATGAGATGTGGGATGGTACTGAATTTGAGGGGAATGTTTCTATATTCATTTGTATATTGTCTAGTAAGGGAGTCAAATATACTTTTATGTTATATTAAACAATAATTTTTTGAATAAATAAATAAATAATGACTATTGATATTCAATATTATAACTTCAATTTTTAGAACTAACACTAATAATAAAACAAGGGCCTATTTTTAGCCTAATTATCACTAAATCCCTCTAATAGTTGGAAAGATTAAGGAAGATTTTTTTTATTAGAGTGATAAATATAATCTCTAAGAAATCCCTATTGAGCTTCATGTATTTCATCCTTATACTTATTGGGATCCTAAAATCACCAAAAATGTAATCTCTCATGTTGTATATGTTTCAATGATGGAAAATACTTCTTCATGAGGGAGTTATATGATCAAAAGTTTCTATTCTAGGATAGGGTGTGCTATAAGAAAATCTAATAAATACTCCCTTCGATCAAAATCTGAGACATGAACTAGATATAAAATTTCTATTGAATGACAACCCACTATGTTTGACTCATATTTTACATCAGGATACCAAGGATAAATTTGAGAGAGTCAACATGATAAATAAGGTGAACCACATTATGCTATAAATAATTTCTATTATTTTTCAATGTGAAAATAAATTGAAGGAAATTATTTTCATTCCCCGAGTATCAAGTATTCATATTCACCATTGCTTGGATAGGATAATATAATTTTTTTCTTTTCCTACATTATTGGTTTGAGTAAGGAGGGCATAGGGTGATCACTCCACAGTTTCTAAATAGATGATGAGAGGATTCCCTTATATAGGTTTCATTAGGATCAAAAGATATATATGGTGATCATTATGATCTTAGAAAGGAATTTTGAAAACCTATATCTCACTAATAGGTAACCCATATCTTCATTAAAATTCCGATGGAGAAATAGTTACCTACATGGTTGGATATAAAGAACCTAATAAAAGAAATACATACTTAGATTCCTCTTATCTTTTAGAGGCTTTAAAGTGGTGGTATATTGAGTTTAATCTTCATCTATTCAGGGGTGAAATCATTGTTGTACTGACATGACATTAATATGAAGAATTTTGTCAATGTTATCACAAAAGTGGATTTTAGGGGATTCATATTCAACATTTATTTCTATGGTTTATTCAAAACCATTTCAATATTATAAAATTGATTACATAATTATTTGTATTTTACAACCAGCTAATCTAAATAACACACCATGGTCTTCCATATAATGGGCATTAATATATTGTGCATAACACATCGGTATGTGGTCGCATCAATCTGAAGCTAAAGGGGATTACATGACAGTAGTATACCCCTTGGGGATCCCTAAATTTAGTGGAATACTTGCCATTGATGGATATTGATTTATTGTTGTAGCTTGAATATCCATCCATGAACGAGCATGCTTAAAAGTAGGTTATTACATAAATTAGTATCTTTATGTTTGAGAAAGAGAAATTAAACATTTGGAAAATATTGTTTGAGATCTCTATAATCAATACTGAATCAGATTTTCCTATTCGTATTCTTGACAAGGTTAATGTTGGATATGTATTTTTGGTATTAAAATTACGGAATAAGGTCAGATTTTATGATTTTATCAAGTTTGACATCAAATTAGGGATAATGGGTTAGATTCATTCTTCTTTTCACCTTCTTATTACTACAGTGGTAATTTGGAAATACCAAATAATTTTTAGCCAAATAGTGATCTAATAAGAGCATATTAGTGTAGTTCCACAAAAATAAATCTTGATGTTGTTTTAGAAAGGAGATTTTGTTATCCATTTCTTATGGATCCAAGGTGTTATTGATCATCATAAGTTATGGATCTTAATTCATACCTAGATTACATTTTCTAAGATCATAAAGGGTGATAGAAACACCTTCCTCAAATATTTTAGGATAATAACTAATATATTGATCTACTAATTCACTATTATAGTAACCAGAATACAAATCTGAATCCTAAGATTTTATATATTATATATAGACATTGTTTTCCCATTAGAATAATATACTTATCTAAACATTTGTGCTAATAATATGCAATAAACTCCATGAGAATGGATGTGAATGTGATTAAATCCCATGCTCTTCTTATTCTTTTTTCTGGATTCATATACAATTTCTCATAGAGTCTCAACTGTATTAACTAAGGATTAGTCAGAACTGTAAGATAGTAAAGATGCCTGAGGGTCACGTTGATATGGATGGATAGATCAAGGATATTTTTCTTCCTTAGTGGTGGTAACTCAGTGTAAATATCTGAATAACTTCTATATGAAAGGATTTTAATTGTAATCCTTGTTTAATTATCTAATCGAACCTTTGATATAGTTGGACAAGATTTTCATATATAAATATTACATATTTTTATATGAATATTCAATTTATATAATTTTAATCCACACAATAATTGTACATGTTTTAAGTATTTGGATAATAGATATACAATATTATTATTTCCTGAAATATCTTCAACACCTCCTATAAATATCTTCCTAGGTAGTACACTTCATTTAAATACCTACATAAAATATTCTTCATAACTTGGGTAAAGGAAACATAATAAAATGTGCGCTTAGATAATCAATATGGGTAAGACTGGGTGATATAAATCGAAGATCATATGAAATAATAAGGTAATTAAAAGGGTATAATATCCTGACCATAACATAAAAAGTTCATAATCAATCTAAAAAATATCATAAACATGAGCTAGGACACAAATATTTTGTATTTAAAAATACATGAATCATAAGAATGATAAATCAATATAACTCTATCATGAACCATAATTTCAATTCATAAATGTGTGTAGGAGTATAATAAGTGTAGAAAACATTTAATATGTAATGTTTTACTAGAAATTCTATTATAACATGAATCAACACCATTTTCCCACAGGGGATCATGCACAATGGCATTTTCCCATAACAGATCAAGCACTTTGACATGTTTCCCATTAGGGATCTAGAACTCAAACTTGTTTCCCATAACTATTTAATGAGTATAATAAGGAAACTAATTCATTAGAAGTAGATAGAGGTTCCACTAATAACATAATGAAAACTATACATATGAGTTCCATAAGATCATTAAATATCCACCATGTCATTATATCATAACTCATAGAAAGAAAATGGGTTCTATATTTCCTAAAATCATAGCATAACCCATAAAAATGTGTTTCATAAATATATTATCATTATAAAAATAAATTATACAGAGAAATAATAGTAATGGTATCGTTGGATGAAATTCGCTACAAAACATAATAAAACCCAAAGGTTGTTGTCGTTGATGAATATAAATTTATTAAAATATCATTAAAAACAGTCCTGAAGAAAATACAATTTTCATTTGAAAATCACTTTTAAAAAATAAAAGTTAAAAAATATTATAGAAAATATTTTTTTTGAGAATAGACTTGGAAACTTATTATGTAAGGTCCATTTCACTGAGTTATCTTAATGAAAAGAAATTATGTTCATGCTATATAAGTTAAACGAAAACATTCCTTTCTTATTTTGGTCAAAAACGTTATCCTTAGGAAAACAAAAAAAATATTTCTCTTAATTTTTTTTGAAAAAATCTAACCAATGGTAATTTTTTTTAAAAAAAAACCATAGTCCAATATTAAAATAATTCATGAAAACATTTTTAGATAATATGTATATGGATGAATAAATATTTGTGATAGAAGAGTAAAATAAAGTTGATTTACCTTAAAAGAACTCTTGATCACTTAAATAATAAAACTGAAGAAAATGAAAGGAAAAATATATTCTTAAATGATAACTAGAGGAGAATAAAATTAAAGGTATTCATTATATATGAATCATATAATTTCCTCAATGGAAATTTAAGTATAAATAATCTCGACTAAATTTGGATTAAAACATAAATCCTTCACTACTTTGGTAATATTTGAATCGTAATCTACATGAAATAAATAAAATTATTTTGATATGTAAATAAAAATAATTTTCATGAGAACTATCATACAATAAAATCATTTTTAGTATATATACACCACACACAAGAAATAAGTGGGGATTATGGCATGCGCCACAAAAAAATAAAAGTGAGACAAAATTCCATTACCTAAAATATTGTTTTTTGATAATTCACATTAAAACCTCTTTTATAAAAAAATATGGATTTATCATACATTTAGTTTGTAAAAAAAATAATATCAATCTTACTATGTATGATTTATTTATGACATATTTTGACCTATTTATTAATAATTTTTTATTTAAATAGCTATTCTGGGTGACAACTGCTTTGTTTTCCAAGCATGTTTTAGTTAGACAGTCTTGATCCTTATATTTTGATCATGGATCCATAATATATTTAATTTTAATCATGGTATAGACATAATATATATTATTTATATAATTATTCAAAATCATTCATAAATTTTAGATATTGGAATATAAATTACATTATTCATGGAGACGATAGAATATATTCATGCATGAGTGCTTTTTTCATTTTTCAATGGATGGTATTAAATAATTATTTATTACCATACAATTATAATGGGAATGAAAAACTAATCACATAGCATTTTGGAGGTGGTATTCCTCTCATACACAAGAGCGATGTTATCAATTTGATACAGTTTTAAATAGAAGAGTATAAATGTGTTATTATGCTTAATGAAGTATAATTAGGTCATAAATATCATATATACACATTAAAACCATAATAATATCCATCAATGAAATATGGTGATGGAAAATGAATTGCATCGCTATGTGGAGACGATAAGCCATACATACGCACAAGTGATACTTTCACATACCATTTGATGGGAAATAGGGTGGATAATAGTGAATTTATAATGATAACAAAATTTAAGTATATGTAGTTCATTTAAGTTATTTTTATGATAAATACATTGTATTTCTAAGAGGTAAGTAATAATTAAAAAAAGTTGATTGGTTACGGTGATTACCTTTTCTTTGAAAAAACTCCTTCAGATCTCCTCTTATGAATCCTCGGGATGGAATTTTGGTATGAATAGAACCATTATAATGTTTCTAATTATGTGTATAAGGTATTTTGGTAGAGTATGGTTTATATATAATACTCAATGTGGTGTAAATAACTGAAGGATTAGGTTCACTTTCATAATTGAGGTTAGGGGAACTTTTGGAATTTTATAAAAGATTAAATTATAATAAAGTCATTCTCTAAGCTAAATGCCTCCAATAGGATAGGTATTAGAATATAAGATAGTATAGGTTTTTAATACCACCATAAAATAAAATTTGAATAATTATTTTTGTCATTGTAAACCTTATCCTTTTTATTAACTACTTGGTCAACCAATTTTAAACTTAACCATAGTAACATCTTTTTCTAACTTAAAGTGTTATAATTTTACATATAACGTAAAAATCAGCACTTAAATGGACCAGATAAAATAATTTAAACCATATATTATAATAATTTACCTATTTAATTTTTTAATGATATTTAAATATTTTAATAATATATTATTTTGATAAATTATTAATAATTTCCAATTTGAAACTATTCATTTAATTTTACTTTAAGGCCAAAAAGAAAACGTTTTAATTTAAATATAATCATTAAAAACAATAGTAATAAGTTATATTATTATATAAAATTCGTGGAACACATTAACTTTGTCAAATTAAATCACTTTTATTAATTTTAATATACTTTATTTTATTTTTACATTAATTGAATAAATATTGTTTTGGTGTGGTGTAACCATTTAAGGTAATTATTTAAGGCCTAAAAATTATAAATAAAATAATATAATGAAAATAAATTTATTACTCACAAAATATAAATTTTTATTTGTTCATAACTTACTTTTTTTAGGTGAAATCCTAATGGATATTTAAAACTTAGGGAGTGAAATTTTGTAACATTCTTTTTTAAATAATATATTGGTCCCTCTCATCAGAAAGTTTATATAAAACAAATAAAATTAGATGATAATGTTATAAAATTCTAATTAAATTCATCCAATAAGAATTAGGTTGAAAAATTATGTTCTAATCACATAATTTCAACCAAAATTAACATGATTTACACTTTAACGAGGTGAAAAATTTTACCATGACTAATGTTCACATTAACGAAGAATAAAAGAGGCCTACTTAAAGACATTGAACCTCATAATTCAAAATATGGAATTAAATTTTTAACATTAAAAAATAAATATGTTTTAGAATTAAATTTAAAATTTAATCCACAAAATGTGAATAAAAATAGTTTTTTTTAGAAAAATGCTTATTTTAAGTATAAAATGTTTTTATACTACAATCGAGTCTAAAATTAATTTTAAAAACCATAATTGGATTATTTTAAATAATAAAGAACTAATTATATTTAAAAAATAATACATAATTTAATTTTTCTTTTTAATTTCTTTAAATTAAAATATTTTTTTCAATAAAAGTTAATTTTTAATTATTCAATAAAAAATCCATTTTTTTAGAAATATTAAATTTTGACCATAATTTTTTTTTGATTTGATGATTTCAAAAATGAATTTAATTTTATAAAATATATATTCAAAATTTCTAGAATTTAATATAACATTTTATCATAAAAATCAATAAAATACATTTTTGAGGAAAACATATTTTTAGAGGATAAAATGACTTTTCTATAAATCAATTACATATTTATGAATCATAAATATTTTTTTATTTATTTACTATGTCATTTATATAAAAATTTCATAATTTATTTAATCTTTTTCATACCCACTATTCTAACACATATGCAAAAACTGTCACCTTAAGGAATAATATTATAATAGCATATCATGGTTCTTTTAAACTTGATGTTGTGTGTAGGGAAAAATTTAAAAGAAATTTATTTTTTTAAATAGAAATATATTATAATATAATAGTGTGTTAGATTACCCCTCCCTAAATAAATTTTACCCTTTCAAATTTTCTTGGTAATCAGAGGTTTAATATTTGAAAATTATTTTTTCAAAACCCAAATTATGAAAAAGAATAATATAAATTCATTTAAAAAGTGAATGTTTGAATCATAAAGGTTCCCTAAAATAATAAAAAATAAGGTTCCCAAATAAGGAGAACATTGGTGGGATGTTAAAATATAGACATATAAGATAAAATTATATCTCAAGGACTAACATGATCATGAGAAATTTATCCATAAGAAAATAAAATATTTGATTGGTTAGTAGACCATTGATTTCTCATAAAGTAAATTAAATGAATAACATTTTTATTTCAAGGTCCTTTTAGTATGTTTGATGGATTATTTTACAATCAAGATAAATCACTTTAGAAAATAATCTTACTTTATTTCTTTCTATATCATAAGAATAATTTGATCCTTTATTTATGCTTCTGTAAAATTTCACTTCATATCTTATGCCTGAAAATATATATTCACGATGACTTTTTCATGAATGAAGCACTTTTAATCGATCATAAGATCCATAAGGAATTCATTCGGTCTTTAATATTTACCAAAACTAAAAGGTCAACACAGGTTATCCAACATGGAAAAAATAATTCTTTATTCAATAAAAACTCTTCCAAAGTTCTGCTTAAACCAATATAGAAATAATTAATATTAAAATACTTACAAAATATGTATGATCAGAATTGAATCCCAAATATTGGAATGATTTGACCTTATATCCTTCCATTATCAACTTAAATATTATATTGAAATTTTTTTATCACTCATAAAGATTCATTCCAAAATTCATATACTCTTATAATTTCTTAAAATGATGTCACAATAAAATCAAATATGGATCCAAAATATAATTAATGTTTTATTCCCTAAAAAATACTATATATTTATCAAAAATTTTTATTAGAATTAATGGTTCATCCATGAATCAATATATGATCTAATGTTCATTTAAAATGTAAAATGTTTTTTCTTTATTCTAGAATATATATATATATAGAGGAAATCAATTTTTAGAATCACATAAAATTTCACTAGGAAATTACCTATTATCTCGACAACCTCCACGATGGTCTATCCCTTCCAATGATGACAACAAACTCTGTGCCGGCTCCTCCTCCCTCGGTGGGGGGAATAATCTTCTCAAGGGATGCCTAGGTCATTTTTCCCTTCTTAAACCCATAGTTTCTTCCCCAGTTTCTGAAATTCTCTTTAATCCATAAAGTCTTGGATTTAATTGATGGTTTCTCGAATCTCCATCTTTTCTATTATGAGTTTTCAGAAGCCTCAGACTTGTTTAATCTCACCCTGGTGGCTCGGTTCAAGCACAAGAATCCTTCTATTGAAAATTTTGACTGGTTTGTCTTCAGAGCTTGGGATATGCAAGATAGAGCAGTGGTTGGCTTACTGGACCTCAAACAAATCATGATTAGGTTTGATTCAGAGGAATACCTCATCCGAGCTTATTCAAGGTCTCCTCACAGCTTCAACGGATCTCTTTTTCTCCTTTTGCATTGGCCTTTTGATCTTTAGATGAACCGTGATGCACCTTCCATTGTGGTATGGGTAAGATTCCCTTGCCTTCATTTACTATTCCAAAATCCTTTGATTATCTGCATGTTGGGCAATATGATTGGTAGATACCTTTGCTCGGATAGCCGTACCGAGGCAGTTTTCCATCCAGTGAACCCCCGGGTGTGTGTGGAAATGGATGTGTCCCGCATCCCCTTTGATTCTATTTGGATCACTATCGGCAATGAATATCGATGGAAACAGAAAGTTGTTTATGAGAATTGGACCTATTTTTGTGGATCTTCCAAGAGATTGGGTCATTCATTTGAGTTTTTCCAAAGCGAACATCAGTCATGGTTGATGTAGGCTCATTGTAATGGGCATTCTACTCCTATGAGCACTAAGGATGGTGCCTGTAATGGAGTTAAGGTGGGTCTGGTTTTGAGAGCTGTGGAACAAGTTAACAAAGGAAGGGGTCCCCGTTGTTTTGGTGCTGATGGGGCTGTCAATCCCTCGAGACCTTGTAGGGTGTATTTTGTGGAAGACCCGACCCCTGAAGCTTCCGGTGTTGAGGCAATATAGGATAACCTGTTAGTTTCTAAGGTTTTACCAAGGTTAAGGAGGGACTTGGGAGTTCCTGCTGCTTCCATGGATGGTTTGGGTTCAGAGTAGAGTGAGGAAGGAAGAGAGGTCAGTGCTACGGAGTATTTCACCATGAGTGATAAGGCTTCTATAATCCTTGATCCTCTGGCCAAACCTTTTATATCTTTGAGTAACAGGTTTGAAGGGATCTCTGAAGGCTTTCTGAATGTGGGTTTAGAGGAGGTTGTTATGGTTGGAGGTGATGCTGGTCCAGAGACCTTGGATGACCAGGAGGCTGAACGTAGGGTTCTTGATCCAGCTTCGGTTGGTGAAGTGGCCAGGAAGGATCAACTGACCAAATGATTGGGGCAGGAAGCATGTGTCATGAATGTGGATATCATTCATTATGGGTCTAGGTGCGGCCCTTTGGTAGAGAGCACGGAAAAGAGGCTAGGGGATAATGTCAACCCACTTGTGGAAAATGCTACTACCGAGGATTTGTGCCACCCTTTGATGGAGTGTAATACTCTAGTCCAGAATCAGGTCAACAACTCAGAGTTTGCTACTGCTGCTCTAAGGGAGCGAGCTGGTATCGGAAGGGAGGATTTGAGGGGAGGGAAATAGAATGTAAGTGGTCCAGTTGGTCACTAATTTAGTGATATTGTTAAAAGTGGGAATCAGATAATGGCTATAGCTGACAGACCTTTGTCTGGTACACCGAAATGAATACCAAGGAAGGACTGCTCATTTCTACCAAGGCCGATGCAGACTAGATCTTCATCAAATAGGAATAACTAGGTGACTTTGGCTTTTAAAAAGGGTAGCATGACCAAGAAGGCATACCCATATCAATCTGTTCTTGAAAAAATTAGGAGTCGGGTTCAATGTGGATGTTTTTGGAGGCATCTGGAATGGGAATCAGCTAACAGTGAAGAGGACTCCCGCTTGGGTTGCGGAGATGATTCTGGTTATTTTGATATGTAAGTCTATGTTGTTTTATACTATTTTACTTGTCTGTGGTTGTATTTTTGGGTCCCCAGAACCCAAAAATCGACTTCTAGACATTGGGAAACAAATTAATTGTAGGTGACATAAAATTTCACTAAAGGATGAACACTAAGATTTTCATAAGGATCATTCACACAAACCCCAACATTAAATCCCCAACCCCAGAGTGGAGGATAATTTTTCCCCAATTATCATGATTCACTTTAATGTTTGTGATCATATAATAATTCTCTTTTCTCATTGGGCTTAAGAGCTCATTAATGAATATAATAAAAAAACAACGAATTCATAAATTGGTTGCATAATTCCCATATTCCTTTCATTAGAATCATTAGAGTGTGACTGGTGTATTATTTGGAATATTTTTTTTCATACATTTAGTTATCTTTATTATTAAACCCCTTTTGACATTCAATGGATTTATGACCCACCCCACCACATTATAATAACCACTTAGTTCCATTAAAGAAATTCCCTTGATTTTATTTCCCAAATTTCTTTCATGTATATGGCTGAAATTTCATTCCACCTTCTGATTTAATTATGTCTTCCTGAGACTCAATATTAATTTTCTTATGAAACCCTTGGGAATGATGGTAATATCCAATTTCCATTTCTATATTATGTGCACATAGAATGATTTATTCATAAATAATAAAGTCTATTATGATAACTCTTTTAAGAGACATGTTTTTAAGTCATAAAAATTTGATAAATTTTACTCTTAGGGCTAATAATTAAACTATAGGCATACCTTGAAAGTATTGTAAAAATTTCCATCATAGTTACCAATGGATTCATCATCCATTTCCTTCATCATAAATAATCACATCTTCATATTTATGTAAATAATACAAGGAATTTAGCTGTTGAAAAACAATATCTTATTGTCATTGAACTCCATAGTGTCAATATCCACAAATTACCTCATATTATCAATTATTTCCTACCATTGATATGAAACTCATTCTAAACCATAGATAACCAAAATGAATTTTTCATGCTCTGAACACTTGAGAATGGAAAATAACTTTTTAGTGGTACAAATACATTTCATTAAGAATAATGGATTAGTGGAACCACTAAAAGAATTTGGATGTTACCTCATGAAAGAATCAATAGTATGTTGTTCCCCCTGATTATTTAGAAACATGGAATGATATATAGGATAAAAAAGTTATATGAGCATAATAGTAAGATAATTTATTGTATCTCCCATAATATTATTTTATCAGGTGGTATGTAATTTCATTTCCCATGACGTCCATCATTAAAATGATTACTTCAGGTTCAAACCATTTAGTAAAACCAAAAATCATAGTGCGAGAAACAATAGTCATATAGGAAAACAACAAAATCATAAAAAATTATTTATAGAATATCTAAATAATTATTACTTTTTTCTATGAAACCTTTGGGTTATCCTAGTTCGTTCATGATCATTACCAAAACATTAGTATTTTATCATATAGTTAGACCTATTCATAGGGGTTTCATAAAGTATTTCTAAACCTAATCTCCAAATTTTGACTAAACCCTATTATATTAGATACTATAGTGGACCGCGCTTTTCATACATAAAAATAATTTTGTAGATGAATATTAAATTCATAAAATTTATATCCATACAATAATTTTAATGGTTTATAGTCTTTTTAGACTATATATAAAATATTCTTATTTTATTAATGATCTTTAACATCTCCCATAAATATATTCCGATATAATACTTGTAAGAACCCAAACTATTATAAATAAAATTCCCCTTGTGATTTAATTAAATGTCTTATTATATTAATATGGATATAGAAAACACATGAACCTATTTAGCTTAATTATATACTATCAGATTTATATGATTAGTAAGAATACTTTCTATTGATAATATATATTTTTAACAGTGATCATATGAATAGTGTAAATATATGGTTTTAACAAATCCAATTGAAACAACCAAAGGAAGTGATAAACTCATCCAATGGGACCATACCCTATGAAGCGCATTTATCAGAGCTTCCTTGAGATATAACATCACTGTGTTTTTTCCATGACCAATCCCCAGCTGAGAACCAATAAATTAAGCATGAGTGAAACCTTTCACGAGAGAAGTTCAAGCTTATTGAGATCACTAACCAAACCATGTACATCGAACCACCCAATGAAAGTTTCACCATAGTGTAACATAACCTTAAGGGATTTTATAGTGTATTTAATGGATATATATAAAGGCCCTGATAATATAAATATGTATATTTCATAGAATAATAAATATATTTTAATTTTATTATCTTTACATAATAAATTTTTATTATTTGAATACAATTATACAATAATTATATTTTAGGTAATATTCTAATTAAATTAAGGCATTTATTAATTAATTATTATTTTTTTAAATAAATAATATTTTAATAAAATATTATTATTAAATAATATTTATTAATTATAAAATATTATATATTTTTTATGAAGTCAAAAGTAATGAACCAAAATGGTTTAATAAATTATATAAATGGTATAAAAGGACAAATATATATTTACCCTTTAAAATGATATTATTTTATGTTTATTTTATGAATTCTATTAATCCATTATGAATCCTCCAAAACCTATATTATATTTTAAAATTTTAAAATCATTTCTTTAAGGACATTACTTACTTTCACATCAGAAAGGCTAATATTTTAAGAATTTTGGTCTATTAGGTAATAATATAATGAAAAAAACTCTCCTTTAGTAGAAACCATGAGAAAAAACCATTTTAAGGCTTTTGGTTTTGATTAATTTATTATATAGTGTCAATAAACTATGTTTGAGAGATAATAAATAATTACGCACTATTTTCTAATATAAACCCACCATATTTGCCATTTTCCTTCAATCAAAAACCTTGGATAACATCCTTAATTTGACATACCCTCTCTAGATAACTCCAAAGTATCCGCCAATCTCTCATAGAGAACCTACTAAGCATTTGGAATCACCCTCTAAAGGTAAGGGATCATCTCCTTCTCCTCTTTATTCAAGTATCTTCTTTTATCTTATATATTTTATCCTCATTTCATAATGTATGGATATGTTCTTATATATCCCCATAATTTCCATTTTATGTTTGAATGATGAGAAACCCATTTCACTCTCATAAATCCTTCTCATGAACATTTATACTCCCCCATTATACTGCCAAAGTTTTACCACAATATTCCATGAAAAAATTGTGTAGTGAATACTCATACCCATTTCCTATCAAGAGTTTTCACCTTAATGTGATTATACTTATTTATTTAGGATATACATGTATTTATTACACTATTTTTGATCAGGAAATAAAATATAATGATGAATGAATCTATGTTTTATGATCTATGTGGCACAATCAAGCATGAGAATAAAATGAAAATGACAGGTGTACCTAGAATTATATAGAGCTATAATAAATTAGATAATGTTTTAGTCTTATGATGTAACACCCGAACCCAAAATCCTGGAGTGAGTGCATTGTTTAAATATACTGGAATTGTTATAAGGAATAAAATTCTAAAGGACCGATCAGTTTAATAGTCTTGGAGAATATATTACATACATGAACCTTACATTAAAATTCAAAACATAAAATTCAACATAAATAATCATTTTAGATTTCCATTATTCTCCTAGGTTAACCCCGCATACCAGTCATAATACACTTCTTGGAATCCATGGAAAATAATACATAATAAAGGGTTGAGATCAAATGCTTGGTAAGGGTAAGAGTACAACAACATATAATATAAGTAAATTATCATAAAACAGAAGGAAAGATGTGTAATTGAAACAAATGACCTTTAAACATAATCTTGAGTATAATATGGAAAAAATAAAATACATCATATAAAACAATCATAACCATGGATATTCGACTAGTTGAATAATTATATGAATTATCAATAATTGACATAATAATGAGGGAATACATAAAGTTCGACATCTACACTATCAGTATTTATCCTCAAGAAAGATACTATCAAGATATATCCTCATAAAAATTTAGTTTTGTGGGTCGAAAATCTTCTGATTTGTGTCAACATCTTGGAAACAAACATGAAGGGTTTTTCACCAACCAATTTAATATAATGATACCTACCGATGCATCGAGAGGATATAGCAGTCCCCAACCGCAACTTACTAAGTCAAATACATTCCTATTATGAAAGGGATAAAATGTAACCAAAATAATTTTTTTTATTAAAACAAGCATATGAAATGTTAACACTTTATCCATAAACCATGAATGGTATTTAAATATCACATCCATAGTCAAGCATATCATAAAACATTCAATAAAACATGGAAAAGTATATCATAATAAATCATCCTTAATTAAGCATAAAATACATAAAAGGATGTAAACATGGATGAAAATAATCTAATAAAATTATTAATACCTTTTGAGGGAAATATCACTTTTTTATATTAAATGATTTTAAAGTTGTGTATTTATAAAAGCAAACAATGATTTTAAAAATAACGATGTAATCCTGTAAGGGAAACATCAAAATGTTAAGCTATCATGATGATAAAAATATCCGCTTACACCATATAAGTTAAAAAAATTTATTTCCTTAATTTTTCAAAAAGTTCATAAAATATCTTGTTTGAAAAAAGATATATATATTAATTTCAAAACATTTTATAAAATGTGAAACATCATTAAAAAATAATTTAAATATTTTTTCATAATATTTTCAAATACTATTTTAATAAAATGGACATGGATAATAAATATTCCACAATAAATTCGTACATAAAAGAAATCACAGATAATAAATAGATTGTGAAATTAACCCATACTATAGGTCCAATTCCTTCTGTATGTATCCAAAACTTCTTTGAGTATCTCCCTTTTATTTGCAAAAAAGGACTCCTTAGCTTTGATTTATACCCAAAGTATGGCCTCTACAATGAAGTGAGAGAAGTTTGGAGGAAAAATAGACAAGTATTTTCTAAACCAAAGGTCTTTATAGGTGTGAATAAAAGAGACAAAGAGGTTCCCATTTAAAATAGAGGGGAGGGGAACTTTAGGAAACATCAAAACTATTTATTTAATATAAATGAATTTTTGATTTCTAATAGCTCCAAAGTGATTTATTTAGAGGATAATATGAGTAAGGGTATAAATCCAATCAAATAATTCTTTTAGACAAGTTTAGTTCAAAAAACTGACTTTATCTTTTAGATTTAACTCTTAGTTGAACATTTTAACTATTACTGAATATAGTTTTCTTTTTTACACTATAGAGTTACTATAATGACTATAAAATGACAAAAGAATCCAAATTAGATGATTTATGACATAATTAACATTATCCTAGTCAGTTTAAAGAAATATATTTTTTTATAAATTTTATATCATTTAATAAAATATTATTTATTTTAAAATCTCATTTATGTCAATTTTGGCAGTATTTATTATTTGACTTTTTATAAAATCATAAAAACTTTATTCCTTAGAAAAACTACATTAAATCATCCCTGATATTTCAATTTCATCCAAAAACAATTGTTAATGAAATTAAATGTTTCAAATTTTATTTATTTTAATGTTATTAATATCATTTAATTAATTATTCTTTTAATAAAAAAATTACATCATCATCATTGTGTCACCATTTAATTTAATTATTTAATTATTTCATTACGAAAAATTATTAATAAATTATAATTATGTATGTAAAAATTTAATATTTATAAATATTATTTATAGTGGAATTTATCTTATATATAATCATATATTAAAAAAAATTAGTTATTAAAATTTGAATATGACATTTTTTTACTTTTATTTAAATAAAATATAATAAATTTCCCAATCATACACCATTGGATTAAAAATGATCATATTTTCAACCTGAGGTTTATTTTTTTCAAAAAAAGTTATCCAATGAAATTAGGACAGTGTGTTAGGGTGATTTTATAATAATATTGTATTATTTGTTTTACCTTTAATTACCAAATTTACCCTTAACAGTGGTAAATAAATAAAATTTTACTAAAGTTACTATTCAGAAAAAGATAAAGTTGATCCTATTAGAAGAAAAATTTCATTATATTCATAACCATATATGTTGGTTCTTCAGAATTCCATTCATATAAGCAGTAAAATTAGGTTTCATACAGATCCTGCAAATGTTACTAGAAGGAAGGTTAAAAAGATGCTCAACAGTTCAATAATTTATTAAATTGAATTTTATTATAAGAATGATTCCAATGACATAAATTGGATTAATATATGTATTATTTGTCTCCTTTAAATTTGAAATCAATTTAAATTAAAGAGAATATTGAAATTAAAAATTTAGTTTTTAGCAACAATGCAGTAATTTTCACTATTCTAAAAAAATTAAAACTTTTCAAAAAAATACCAAAATTCATCCAATGATAGTTTTGATATTAAAAATTCAAAAATTAAGTCTATTTTAAAACTAAAGTTTATAAATTTCACAATGTGTTTAATACTATTCAAAACAACTTTTTAAACATCTAGTTTGATTTATCATAGTTCACTCAAACTCAGTGTTGCGTACAACATAAGCTATAAAAATTCCCTATAAAGATAAATTACCATGAAATCTTAGGGTGTTAAATTCTCTCATCCTTCAATAAATTGGGTCCTCATTTTTGAAATTGCACTTCTAAAATAAAAGGTTGATATTAGAAAATATATTTCTTGAAAACCCACATTGAAAATAGGTGTATTAACACATACTCTTAATAAGAGGGTAGAAGAAATGTGAAGGTCAGTACAAAATTATGTTTTTGAATAGGAGAACATTAGTTTAAAGTAGAGATGTACATGAAGGGAAAATATAAATATGTTTAGGGATTTGTTGAGGTCATCAATCACAAACAAGTGAATGATAAATGTACAATTGAGTGTCTCAAATATATAAATCTATGATGATTTAAAATACTATCAGTTCAAAAAATAATTAATGTGTTATGATAAAATATTTTTTAGATACTTTTTCGTAGATTTGATGGATTATTGTACTATCTAGATAATAAAATTAGAAAACATTCTTGATTTCATTCCATGTATCAATGTTATCCTTCGATTGTGGTTAGATATATGTTTAATTCACTTCATATACCTGATGATGGCTATTCAAGATGAATTTTTATGTATGAAGATATTTTAACATTTCATAAAGTTCGCTCGTAATTCCTTAATCCTTTTATTGAAATTAAAAATGATTGCACAATGTATCCAACAACTCAAAAATTAACCTCAAAAAATAATATCTAATGTTTAATTAACTCCATTAAAACCATAAGACTTTTCCAAATCACTTAAATGTAAATTAACAGTCCAAAAAGGTCTCTAAATTTCAAAAATAAATATTAACATCAGACTACCCAAAAAACATAATGTAAATATTATTATCATATACCAAATATTTTATCACAATTAAATCCTTATTGAAAACTCTTATGCTTCTAAATCCTTAAATGAGAAGCACTACAACACAATCCTTATATATATCTCATGATTCTTATAAGTAGAGCATCATTGATGAAATAATTGATGAAAGAAAATAGAAATTAACTTTAATAATTCTGCTTCTTCTCAAATCATTAACTACACTTCATCATCTGTAGTATAACCATTACTTTTATAACATTGCCAATTCTAAACGTTGGTCAGAACTCAAAGAACAAATTGTGACACACTAATCATAGTTATATAGTCATAAAGAAAAATTTATAAATGATGACATCTTATTCTCAATTTATAATTCCATAGGATTAACTTAGGTTATTCATTAACAAATAAAAAATTATTATATCCTATACTTAGACATATATTCAATGTAATTAATAGGCTTATGTTTTATAATCAACATTTTCTAAATATAATTTCTTAGGTTATTGCTAAAATTCCTTTGATTCAAACTCTGGCACCCCAACCCTAGAAGCCTGAATTTGATGCATTGTTTTAATACATTGGCTTGATTACAAGGAATAAAATCTAGAACAACCAATTAGTTTAATAGTCTTGGAATATAGATTACATACCTGGACCATACATTAAAATTGAAAACATAAAATACAATGTGAATAATCCTTTGAGAAATCCATTGTCTATAAGCTTAAACCTACATATCAGTTATAATACATTTCTTGGAATAATCAAAAAATAAAACATAAGGAATGTGTGATCTTAGATGATCGGCAAGGGTAAGAATATAATAGAAGATAATGTAAATAAATATTCATAAACCTTATGAAAAAATGTATAACTAAAATACAATCCCTTTGTAACCCAATATTGAGTATAATATAGAAATAATAAACAATACCATATAAAATAAACATAACCATGGATATTATGCATTTATAATAATCACATTGAATAATAACAACTAAAATAATATTTAGGAAATTAATAATTTTTAACATATGACCTATCATGATCTATCATAAATATAGATACTATCAAGAACTATCCTCATGACAGTTGAATGTGGGTAGAAACCCTTCTGATTTGTGTCAAGATCTATCCTCCAGAAAATTTAAAACTTCTTGGAAGAAAATAAAAAGGATTTTTTTTCCAAATAATTTCATCTCATGATACATACTGATGCATCAAAGGGATATATAGAGGCCTGCCAATCACATACTAAGTCCAATACTTTCATCTTATGAAAGGTGTAAAATATAATCAAAATATTTTTTTTTATTAAAACTAGATTATGAAACGTTAATTATTTAACCATAAACCATGAATGGTATCTCAAAAGCATATCCACATTCAATCATATTATAAAACATTCATTAAAACATAGAATATTGTATCATAAAAAATAAAACCCAATTAAGCATAAAATTCAATAAAGGATGTTGACATAGATGAAAATAATCTAATAAAATAATTAATACCCATTGAAGGAAATGTCCATTTTTTACTTTAAAATCATTCAAAAGTCATGCATTTATAAAATAAATCATTTATTTTAAAAATAACCTTGTAATAATATAAGGGAAGCTTAATAATGTTATGGAATTATGACAGTGTAAATAGACTCTCATGCTGTATAAGTTAAAAAAAATTCATTCACTAATTTGTTGAAAAGTTCATAAAGTAACTTATTAGGAAAATGACGGAAAGATTCAGTTAAAAACATTTTATAAAAATTAATAAATGGAGAAAAATATCTTAAAAATTGTTAATAATATTTTAAAATACATTTTTATGAAACATGTACATGGATCATAAATATTTCCTAGTAAATTCTTACGTACAATCAATCCCGAATAATAAAGACATTGAGAAATTAACTCTTACTGTATGTCTGATTCCCATGTACATTTCTGAAAAACATATATAGTGATTTTAAAATATCATTAACTTATAAAAGAATCATAATAATGTTTATGATATCATATATGGTTAATTTATGATTCATATTACCCATTTATTAACAATTCCATGCTAAATCAACATTTTGGGTAATAACCCAATTTGTTAATCGTACATGGTTTGACTTGTTATTCTTGATAATATTTTTTAGATCATGATTTACTTAAATTCAGAATGTAAAACATGATTTATAAATCATATATATTCTGTATATAAATATATATATGTATGAAATATATGTAATTAAATACACCATTCATGGAGACAGTAGACCATACGAACACATAATCGTTGTTTCCGTTTTCTAATCGCATTGAATGGATAAAATTAAAGGATATATATATATTATTGCAGTATAATTATTATATAATATATTTAATATTTAATATGTTTATACCATTTTATAATCATTCTTAAATGGTTGTAATTGAGGATGAATCTGATCGTGTCGTGGTGATGGTAAGCTGTACATACTCACACATGGTGATATTGATATTATTAGAATGGGTAAAAGGGGGAATATGGTTTCCCCATAATAATAATAAAATATAAGCATATAAATGATAAATTATTTATTACTTTATTATGCAAACCACAATGGAAGATGAATTCGAAGAAGTAAATAGATTGAATTGAATTGGTATAACAATTACATCTTCTTTGAGTATCTCCTTTTGATTTTCACAAAATGATGCATTAGGTTGGCTTTATGCACCAATTATCGCCTCCAAGATGAATTTATAGATGTTTGGAGGATAAATGGTTTGGTATTGGAATAAAAAAAGGGATTTAGAGGTGTGAATAAAAGAGAAGGATAAATTCCCTTTTATAAGAGAGGGGATGGTCACTATTGGAAACTCCAAAACAATTAATTTAAAATAAATGGATTTTTAATTTATAATAGATCAAAAGTGATTTAATTTGAGGCTAAGATGTTTATGGGTAAACATCATCTCAAATAATATTTTTAGACAAGTTTATATCACAAATTAAACCTTATATTTTGGATTTAACTCATTTATAAATAGTTTAACTCTTATTGTGTCCACCAATCTTTTTACACTATATGGTTACTATAGTAACTATAAAATGACTAAGGAAACCCAATTAGATAATTTGTTAAAAATTTAATATTATAATATTTATTTTACCTAAATATATATTTTTATTAATTTTGTATCATTTAATAAAAATTATTTATTTTAGAATCTTTTTTATGCCAATTTTGACACTATTTAATATTTTACATTTTATAAAATCATAATAACATTATTACTTTGAGAAAACTACATTAAATCATCTCAAATATGTAAATTTAATCCAAAAAATTCGTATATGAAAATACATGTTTCAAATTTTTTTTATTTTAATATTATTAATATCATTTAGTTGATTTTACCTTTAAAAAATCAATTACTTCACCATCATTGTGTCAGCATTTATTTTAATTATTTATTTTCAAAAAAATATAAATAAATTATAATGATGTATACAATCATTTTATATTTCTAAATACTATTTATACTAAAATTTGTCTTATCTATAAACCTATATTAAAAATAATTTAGTTATTAAAATTTGAATATGACATTTTCAACTTTTATTTAAATAAAATATAATAAATGTCCAAATATAAAAAAAGTGGATTTAAATGGAATATATTTTCTACCTAACGCTTATTTTGGTCGAAAAAAACATATTCCATTAAATTAGTACAAGTATTAGGGTAATTATATAATAATATACTATTATTTTTTTATATCTTTAATTACCCAATTTACCCTTAACTACGACAAATAAATAAAAATTTACTAAAGTTAATATTAACAAAATATTAAGTTGATCCTATTAGATGAAAAATTTCAAACTAATTACAACCATGTATGCCCGGTTTTCCAAAATTCCATTCATAGAAGTGGTAAAATTATGTTTCATGCTAATCTCGCAAATGTGGTTAGAAGGCAGGTATAAGAGATGTTCAAAAGTTCAATAATTTTTATATCTAATTACATTATAAGGGTGATTTAAATGAAATAAATTGTATTAATATATTTATTATTTACATATTTAGACTTTAAAATCAAATTCAATTAAAATTATTTTTTAAATGAAAAATTCATCGTTTAGAAACAATGCAGTATTTATCACTATTCATCAATAATAAAAACTTTTCAGAAAAAAATAAACCTAAGATTGTTTTGATATTAAAAATTTAAAAATTAAGTATATATATATTTTTTTTATAAATTTCATAATATGGTAAATACTATTCATAATATCTTTTTAAATGACTAATTTGATAGATCATGGTGTGCTCAAACTTGGTGTTGCGTGAAACAGAAGCTCTAAAATTTCATTAAAAAGATAATTTACCATAAAATCTTGGGGTGTTACACATGTGAAATAATGAAAGGGTTTAAAATTGAAACTAATTCATAAAGTTAATTTTTACATCTTAATTTCTTGGAAGTTAACCTTCACCTATGTTTGTGATTTATTGTTTCAAGTTGTTTCCACAATTCCCATGTTGTATTTATGATTATCTTTCTATATCATGCCTCACTGTTCATTTTCATGAATATCACTCCTTTTATTCACCATTTAAATTCCTATTTTCTAACATGCATTAATTTATTTAGGTTATTCCATGTTTATTCACTTATTGAGCTTTATATTTTACCCATATCTTATGTATGTCTTCAAATTATCCCATGCAGTTTTAAGTATCACAAAATTATATGAGAATGTTAAGGAAGTTTTAAATAAAGATAATATATTAAAAGTTTTAAGTTGTTATGTATAATTCCCAAAGACACTATACTTCCCTATCTTGTAGGTTGTATTATGTATACGCTTATATAATAAATCATGAATTCACGTGTACTAATGATCATAGTTTTGTTAGTCAGAGTAGGACACTCAAGAGGGGGTGAATTGAGTTCCTATAAAAATATCTATCTAAAATAATTACTTAAAACCCCCAATTTAAAATCAAATACGACACAGTCAACCAATGTAGAAAATTTATAAAATATATTATTGTTTCATAGATTTTTCAAGGATTTATTAGTTCTTAGTTAAAACATTATGGATTACTATTTTATCTTTTGAAAACAGTCTAATAAATAAAATTCTATTATAAACACTATATATGATTAACTATCAAAGTAAATTTATGTTTTTTTAAATAATTATAAGAATATAGAAAACAAAACATGGAAGTATGTAGTGAAAATAATCAAGAGGTTCAGTCTCAAGTCGAAATCAAATCCTCTCAACTTTGTGATCACATAAAACCAAGAAATTTATATAAATAAACTTGATCCACACCCTGAATCAGGGTACATAATAACATAAAAACTCTCCAGTTCAATATACCACTTCCACAATATTCATGAGAGAACAAAACAAATAGACATACCACACAAGGACCTCTTCCACTGTTATTCGTGTGAGTATAAGGTGTAAAAAGGTAGGTTAGTGAAGATATCTATTTATCTTCTAGTTTATCACATTACTCGGTGTGTGTTTATATAACAGAGACACATAATGATTTAAATACAAGTATTATACATAGGAAGATAAATATAATGAGAACAGGGTTTAGAAATTCTTATTTTAAGTGATGTGAAGCTTATGGACTCTTTAAAGATGGTTGAAGTGAAGCTGGAGTCAACATCCATAAATAGAATGAAAAATATATTATCATTTTTTCTTTTGTCTTTTGTTTTTAGGATGGGAGATTCTTCCTCAAAGTGTTCTTCTATTCTATGATTGTAGATACAAATGTTAATGGTGTTTTGGAACTTAGTAATGTCTTTTTGTATTCATATTAGGAAGCTATTGTATTTTTTATTTAAGGTATATGAGCTCTCTCTTTCACTTCTCACATATATACATATATATATATATATATATGATTTTCTGTAGAGATTATTGATCAAATATGAACTTATCCATGTCAGCTGATAAGTATAATGTTCTCAATCATGTGCTGGTACCTCATACCTTGTATTGTTCTATAACAATGTCATTACTTTTTTCTGTAAAAATTATAAAATTTTTTTTAGCATTAATTAACAAAAATATGAACATTAGTAAATTTTTTTAATTAAATAGATAGATCATTGGAGTTTTGTTCCACCAGCATATCATAATGTTGATATCTCAGACTATTGGTGTCCCAGACTATCGGTGACTCATGCTATTGGTGACTCATTCTACCGGTAAGTAATTCTGTCAGTAGATCATTCTATTTGTAGATGAAAATTTCATCAATAACTCTAGATCAGTTAGTCTAACTATCATTAGGTGATGCATTGGTAACTCTACTATCAGTAGCTTGTACTTAGAAAAATTTCGAGTATCGGTCAGTAACTCTATATATAGGTTAGGTTTGGGTATGTCAGGCATCAATAGGTTGCAATTAGAAAAAATTTGAGTCATTTTGTTGGTCAGTCAATATATTAGTAGCTCATGTTGTCAGTAGATTAGACTTTTGGATTTTTATTATGTATCGGTGAGTCATATTTTAACAACTTAATTATTGGTAGTTCAAGTACAATGACATATAATTATCCAATTTTTATCAACTTTTCTTATCTAGTAACACAATAAAAAAATAGATAAAGGTTATACGTAATCATAATTAAACCTAATTTAACTTAATGAATTATTACGAAACCAGATAAACATGATTAAACTCAATGTAACTTGAATCATAAATAAGCATGATTTATGAGAATGATTTGTGAGAATTATTTGTGAGCATGATTTGTGAGAATTATAACTAGATGATGCCAACAATATTCCCCAATTTCATGATCCCAAAACATGTATTTGAATACCACAATAGGTGAATTAATATGATAAAATTAAGGCCTTCTTTTCATATTATAAATTTCAAGATAAACAAAAATATTAAATAGATTACTTATTAATATTCCTAACTCATTAAGACTTTATTTTAAGCTAATGTTCTCTTTTAATTGTATGTTCCTTTTCAGCCCCCCCCAAAGATGGATTCCATACACAATGTCCCCATTTTGTGATTATCAAAAAGGAAAAAATAATGAAAAGAAAGAACACAGAAAGAGAGGAAAAAAGATCCAATATATTTCATTAGTTAAAGTGTAAATGATATTACAAAAGAACAAAATAGATCCCTATCAAAGAAAGATCCAACAACTTATTGGGTAACATTAGATTACATCAAATATTTTCTCCTATCATAGGAAAAAGTGGTAGGAGAAGGAGGTGCATAAGTAGTAGTGGTGTAAGGCACATTGAGGGTATTGAAAGATTGAAGACAAACTCATTGAAAAATAGAAGGGGTAAAGCTCAGGTTAGAAGTGGAAGGAGGACCTATAAGTTCCTAATGGATGATAGGTCCAATTTGGTTAAGATCCTGATCAAAGGTCACGTTCAAAGGAGAAGATAAAGAAGTAGAAAGGTGCATGACATGTTTAATAGGAACAACTACTGGAGGAACAATGGTAGTACTATCATGATACAAGTATGGCTTTAACAGACTGATGAAGTCCTTGATTATCTCACTGCCATATTCCATAGCCTTTTCAAAATATTCTTTTTTCAACAAAAAAATTTCAAGGGTAGGAGTGAATTACTTAAGCTTCTTAACCTTTTCATTGAAATCTTGAATGATTGGAGGTAGCATAAAATTTTACACTAAATACTTGAAGTGATTGGTCAGCTAATTGTTGGTGTAAATTCTGTGAAAAAAGAAGTCTATCTTCATGGTTATTTCTTCTTGAGTAGTTGTTTCTTCAATTGAGTAGAATATCACCATGTCATGAACATGGACACTATTCTTGGTGATCTTACTAAGGATATCATGATCAGTTGCACCCATCACAGTCTGAAGTTACTCTCAAATAACAAATCTAATCATATCAAAATCTGAATAATGAAAAACAGGGGCAGTTGAAGAGAAGGCAGCTTGCACAATATCACAGATATCGAATCTCAATTGGTTCACATATAGAGTACGAGGTTGAGGATGTGTAGTAACACTACTATAAGTTTTATCCTCAAAATTTTTCACCACTTTATCTAGGGATTAACTATAAACAATAGTGAGACTATTAATAGCCAAAACCATAGCTATCATATCATTCCCCATTTTCTGATTTTCTGAGACAATCACTTCCAATACTGAGATCAACTGAGGATTAACCAAAGATACAACTATTTATGTGATCAAATATATATATCTTTCACTAATTCCTGAAAATGAAGTAGGTGGATGTGAAGAGGTATAACTAATTGTAGCTAACAATTATTCCTTGAAAGAATCAAGATCAGATTTAGGGAAATATTCAAAAGATTCTGAAGTAGCCACAAGAATGGAAGTAGGAGGAGGAGAAACTATCACATCCTTTGAATCTGGATACTCCAAAACAAAATTAACATATCATGGATGTCTCCTCTATACATGCATATAAATTTCATCTTAAGTATCATGTACATCAACGTTTTCTCTATTATCTGATCTCTCCCCCTTGGATAATGATCTCTTATCAACAAAAGTTTTATTCCTGACATAATCTAGTGCCTTTACTAGAGTTGATGGAAATTATTCTTCAGCATGAACATCGACATAATGAGCTCTTTCCTTAACCATATATTCATTAAGAGATTTATGGGATTCAAAAAAAGGTTCATGATTTTATTCCACTATAGGAGAAACAACATGACTTTCATGCTCTCTAGGCTATAATGAAATATTGATAAGTTCAACATCATGTCCTTGATCATCACTAAAATGATTTGATTCACTATTAGATCCATCACATTCTCCAACTTACCTTTCACTTCAAAAATCACCTTCTTCATTTTATTCATCATCTCTATCACCACCATCATCATATTGTTCTTCACTACCACTTTCCTCTTCTTCACCACTTGATCCCTAATCACCACAAGATCTTATTTCATACCCAATCCTTCAATTCTTCAGTATCCTTAATATTTTCCTCAGATTGAAGTGGTTATTTAGAGGGTCGAGGTTTAGGTGTACTTGGAGAACTATAATTCATCATCTATTTAATTTTAGCAATGTTAAGATCACTCCTTTCATATATTTGTGATTCAAATACTTGTTCTTCCTCAGCTATATCCTCCACATCTAAATATACCCCCACTTCATATTGTATTAGAATAGGTTCAACCAAATTCCTTGTCCTCGAGTGATTCTCAATAGGATGACAATATTCATAAAAATTATCATTATCCTCAACCCACATCTTCTTCCAGGGTTTCCAATTAATTCTCATCCCCCTATAGAAAAACTTGTTTATACAGAAACCAACACAAGCTGAAATTGTCTCTTCACCTTTATTCACCATCCCCTTAGATTTAAACATAGTAGAGATAATCATTTGATAAAAAAATGAGTTTGTCTTGTAGTAGGGTTTGATCATCTCACTGATATGAACCATCAAATATCTTCCAAAATTAATCTTATGTCCTTTCTTTAACAGATATAATAAATAAACTTCCTGGTAATTAAGAGAGGAAAAATCCCATTTCCTAGGACATAATTGGGGATTTTTGAAAATGAATAAGAGTTTTCACTCACCAAAAAGCTCATAGAAATTGGAATTCTTTGATCTTCATTTCCATTAAGCTCAACTAATGCTTCCTCATAACTAAAAAGGACACTAGTTAGAGGTTCAATTCCCTGATGGTCATCACATAGACCCTTGTAGGGTTACCTTTAAGAATTATTCCCAATGATTTGATGAAAAAGAGATTATTTTCCCTCTTTCAATGGCTATCCAAATTTTTTTATACTTTAAGAAAAAACTCAGCATACAGGTAGAACTCAAGCACTAGACTCAGATAAAATAGTCTTTTATTACTGGAGAACCACTCCAAACACCATTGAGTTTACAACATGTTCAATATGAAATAATTAATAGATAATATCCATTCATAGTGTACTTCCTTATTAGGAACCACGATTTGATTTGTGAGTTCCGGATGAACATGATGTGATATAGGTTGGCTAGCTTCAATTCATTGCTTCTTGGATAGATGAGACTCATCCTCATATCCTTGTAGAATTTTCTTGATATAATCAATTGAGATATGTTTGAATGTTTCATTTCAAAAGAGAAAGGTAACATATTGGTAAAGAAGGTTTCGAGTGTAAGAGTCCAAAAGTAAGAGTGTGAGGGTAAAAACTAAGTATTATACTTAACCTTATTTCAACATTTAGGGATTCAAAAACATAAAATAAGAAATGTGGGTTAAAAATAAAATAAAAAAATTAAACAACACCATTTTAAGTTACATATATATAAATAATTAAATATTGGTGGTTGAGACACATCATCAAGAATTTTGAGTGAATCACTATAGGTAGGTCCTTTCAGTGATTCATCATCGTTAGGTCATACCAGTGATTCATAAGCTATAGGTACTAAAATTGATCATCCTTAACTCATGTCTGATGTAACTCATCCTATCAAAATTTAATGGCTTAGTAAAAATATGATCAAGCTGATGTTCTATACCAATGAATTCAAGATCCATATCACATTTTTGATAATTATCTCTCAAAAAATTATATCTACCATCAATGTGTTTTGTTCTAGAATGACAAAATAGATTCTTATAAATTTTAATAGCACTTGTTTTTTCACAATTTATAGGGACATTACTAAAATGATGTCTATAATCTAGTAATGTGTATTTTATTCATAGAATCTAAGCACAACAACTACCAAAAACTTTGTATGCAGCTTTAGTAGTAGATAAAGAAACATAATTTTTTCTTTTTTACTACACCATGATACTTGATACTTTCCCAAAAGGTGACATGTTCTAGAGGTGATTTTTCTATCTAACTCACATCCACCAAAATCATCATCAGAATAACTAACTAAATCAAATTATTTACATCTAAGATAGAATAGTCAAAATTTGGTAGTATATTTGGGGTATTTGAAAATTCTTTTAACAAAAAGAAGATGTGACTCGTTTGTATTTTTTTGAAAATGAACACAAAATCACACACTAAACATAGTATAAGGCCGACTATTAGTCAAGTAAAGAAGTATTCTAATCATACCTCTATAATTGGTTTGATCCCCTAATTTTCCATTTTCCTTAAGATCCAACTTATAGGTGGTACTCATGGGAGTATAACTACTTTTAATATTATCCATATTAAAATATTTTTAAATGATATTTAGTGTATTTATATTAATTTAAAATAATACCTTATTTATTTTGAAAGATATTAAATCCAATAAATAATTCTAGTTCACCATTTAAACTCATTTCAAATTCAATTTGCATCATTTTTTAAAATTCAATGCTTTAAATATTTTATAAAAGATCCAAAAATAATGTCCTCAACATATATTTGAATAAATAAAACATCTTTAAAAATTATTTTTATGAATACAGAACTATTAGAAATACCTTTTATAAAACATTTAGAAATAATAATATTGATTACCCTATCATAAAAATCTCTTGGAGGCAATTTTAAGCCATATAAATATTTTCTTAATTTAAAATCATGATTTGGAAAATGATTATTTGTAAATATAGGGGGGTTTTAACAAAAAAAAATTCAACTATATACCCATTTAGTTATTCACTTTTAACATCCATCTGATTGAGTTTGAAATTCAGAGGTGATGCATAAGCTAGGAATATTTTTGCAGCTTAAATTCGGGAAATAGGTGCAAAGGATTTATCATAATCTATTAATTATTTTTTGATTATAACCTTATAAAACTAGTTTAAACTTATTCTTGATTATAGTACCATATTCATCTAATTTATTTCAAAATACCAACATGGTTCCTATTGTCAAGATTTCCTTGGTTCTATCAACAAGTTTCCAAACTTTGTTTCATTAAAACCGATTCAATTATACACTCATTTCCATCACCCAAAAATAATCATATAAAACACTATTTATATTTTTGTGTTATAGTTGTGAAAAAAGGATTATTGTTCAACTTGGTTCTTTAGATAAGCTCAATTATGTGATCCCTAATCTAAGTATCCAACTATATCATATAAGGGATTTTTCATAAGGGTTCTAACATGTATAGAAAAACAAGATCCATTTATTTTAGGTTATTTTACTGGTTCAGGTTCACTATGATCGATGTTTGGAAATTTTCCAGAACTAGAAGATTTTGTAGTTTTCTTAACAGCAGATTCATAAGGATTAAAATTCATGTTAATATTTGAAAAATAATCCTCAATATTTTCTAGGGATGTCTTAGGTTCAGGTGGATCTGTTTCCTGAAATTATACATGTACATATTCTTCCACACACTTGATTTTCTTATAAAAGATCCTATAGGCTTTTCTATAGGTTGAATAACCTAAGAAAACTCCTTTATCACTTTTGGATGAAAACATATCATGATTATCTCTGTATTGAGGATAAATACTTTGAATCCAAAAACATTAAAGTAATTAACCTTAGGCTTCCTATTTTTCAATAAATCATATGGGTTTTTCTCAAGGAAAGGTCTAATTAAAACTCTATTAATTTTATAACAACATGTATTCATAGCTTCTTACCAAAAATAAACTAGTAAATCATATTCAGTAGTCATTGTTCATGATATTTCTTGTAAGGTTCTATTTCTTATTTCAATAACTTTATAGTGATGGGGTTTCCTAGGAGTAGAGAATTTATGACTATATCTATTTTGTGAGAAATGTTATTCAAATTCTTGATTTTAAAACTCCCATCTATGACCATATCTAAAGGTTTTGATCATAAGTCCACATAGGATTTCTACTAACCTAGCATACTTTGTGAAATAAAAACATGCATTAATTTTTTTAGCTAAAAAGAAAGTCAATATTTATATAGAAAAGATATCTAATAGAACATAGACATAATGCTTCCCATTTAGACTAAAAACTCTAGAAGATCTAAACAAATCCATGTGTTCCAACTAAAGAGATTGAGAGGTTGAAACTTCCTTCTTTGGTTTGAAATATATTATATGTTATTTTATATTTTGACAAGGATTAATGACTTTATCATATGGAAACTCTAGTTTATGTAGATCATTGACCAATCCTTTCATAGTTAGCTTTTTAAGGGAGTTAATATTATAGTGTCCTAATCTATTATGCCAAAGTCAATACTCATTTTGTAAGGAACTTAAGCAAGACACATTTTGAGAAACTAAAGAATCTTTATTAACAACATAAAAGTTCTAATTTATGAAAGCAATTAATACTAAATCATTCTTATAATTAAAAAAAATATAAGCAAAATTTTGAAATTTAACATCAAATACATCATCACATAACTGTGATATTATAATATAATTATAATTAACACCATCAACAAAAATTTCTTTAGAAATTAAAATTTAATTAGTGTTACTGATCTGGCTAAGGCCAATAATTTTTCCTTTTGCATTTTCTCCAAAGGTGACATGCCCACCATCAATATTGATAGGGTTCTTGAAGATTTTATAGTACCCTATCATATTTCATGAACACCCGTTGTCCATGTACCATAAGCTCTTACAATAAATCTTCAAACATCTTTCCTATAAAAACAATTGAAACAAGAAAATATTTTGGTGCCAAGAATTTCTTAGGTATATTAACATTAAAAATTAAAGCTTTTGGAACCCACATATTTTGTATGTGTTTCCTATAAGAAACATTTTATTTTTTATAAAAATAAAATCTATTTGGACCAATAAACTAGAAACTCTAATAAATTTCCAGTGCTATAAGTTACAATGGTTTTTTTCAAATCGGGGTATAAAACCAAACTTTCCTGATTTGGATACCAAATTAGTTTAAATAATTTTTTTCCCAGGTTGATAGCCAATACTAGTAACATATTTGGGAGTAACTTTTTTTTAATGAATTTTAACTAAGGTATATTTTTTATTTTTAAACCTATCTAAATATTTCTTTAATTACTCATTAAACAATTTCAATTCATTATTCTAATTGAGAAACTGAGAATTCTTTTCCTTTTCAATAGTATGTTCAGACTTAATATAAAATTAAAGAGAATATTTCTTCTTGAGATATTTATAATTATCCTTTAGTTTATTTCATGTATACTCAATAATTTTATATTATTAAAACATATCTACATTTGTAACATTTTCAGAATTAGATTAATCTCTAGAATATTAATAATTCTGCACAATAGATTCTAGAGTTACCTTAGATGTGTTTTTCATGAAACACATATTTGATTTGTCATCCTTCTCATAATTTAATGATTTAGATTCATGGGATTTATCCTCAATGACACTATAGGTGGCCTTAATTTATTCCTTATTATTTTTATCATTATCCTCATATTTCATTTTGAACTTCAACATAGGATAGTTAACTTTCACATGACTTCTTCTCTTATATTCATAATAGAATAATTCATGAATATTTTGATTTATCTTCCAATTGTTTTTCCAATTTCCTTTGTTTTCATACTTCCTATTGTAGATATGTTTTTTGAAGAACATATTTATTTGGTAAAACTTCTTAAATCTCATAGATAATTGATCCATTTTCTCATCACTATATCTTGGTGATTCTTCATTACTAAAATTTTCAGCATGAACTTTCAATTTCTCTTTTTGTTTGGAGGAATTGGTTTTAAAAGACACTTACTTTCTCTTTGGTTCATCATATTCTTCTCTATTGACTATTAAATCTTCTTCATACTTATTTAGATTTTTTATCAGGTCCTTTACAGGTATAGTACTGATATCATAGTTTTCCCTTATTTATACTATGGTTCATCTCCATATTTCTAGTAAACATATAAGAATTATAATTACTTGTTCCTTGGATATGATTGTATTTCCCAAAGAGACCATCCTATTTACTATGTCATTTAACCTCAGATACATGTCATAGAAGTGTTCATCGGGCTTCATCTTAATTTTATCATATATAATAGTATATTTATTAATTCTCATTTCTTTGACATTAGTTGTTCCTTCTTGTGAAATAGCTAATGTATCCCAAATTTCATGTAATTTTTTACATGTATAAATCCTATTAAATTCTTCATTACCTAAAGAAAAGGATATAGAATTTATATCTTTACAGTTATTATTATAGGCTACGTTAGTGGAAGCATCCCATGTTTTCCTAGTAGTAGAAGGAATTTTATGTTCACCTACAATTGAAAACCAAATTTAAAAAACCCCAAATTTCCAAATACATTTTCATTTTAGTTTTCCACTATGCATAATTTTTGTCATTAAATTAGGATGGTATGTTGGTAGCATCACCTTTTATCTATTTCCCATTTAAAGAATATTTTGAAGAGAAATAAAATTTGAATTGATAAAAATTATGAGATCTTTAAAACACAACTAAAATCATAGTTGAAGAGGGTTATAAAAACGCTTTTAAACATTTGATACCGAATGTTGGTCAGAGTAGGACACTCAAGGGGGGGGGGGGTGAATTCAGTTCCTATAAAAATTTCTTTCGAAAATTCTTATTAAAAAATCCCCAATTTAAAATCAAATATAATCTAGTTAACGAAAGTAGCAGATTTATAAAAGATCTGATTGGTCAAAATATTTCTCAAAGATTGATTACTTCCCAATTAAAAAAATATGGATTATTATTTTATCTTTTTAAAATAGTCTACGAAAAAAAATTCTAATACAAACACTATTTAAGATTAACAATCAAGGTAAAGTAAAGTTTTTCTGAAATAATTATAATAATAGAGAAAACAAAACATGAAAGAACACAATGAAAGTAATCAAGAGGTTTAGTCTCAAGATAAAACATATTCTTCTCCACTTGGTGATCACCATACACCAAGAAATTAATATAAATAAACTTGTTACACACCCTGGATCAAGGTTCACAACAACATATAAACATTCCAGATCAACATAACTCATCCACAATATTCATGGGAGTATAAAACAAACATACAAGCCTCATAGGGACCTCTTATGCAGTTATCCAAGGGAGTGTAATGTGTAAAAATGTAGTTTGGTTAAGATATTTATGTATCTTATAGTTTACCACAAGAGTCAGTGTGTGTTTATATAAAAAAGACACACACTTCTCAAAATGTAGGTAATGTACATATGTAGAGAAATACAACAAGAATATGGTTTATAATGCTTTGTGTGTTGTGTTATGTTGCTTCTGGACTCCTTAAATATGGTAAAAGTGAAGCTAGAGTCGACTTCAATGAATAGATTGAAAAAAAGTATTGTTTTTTATTATTTATTCTATTTAGGAAGGTATATGCTTTCTCAAAGTGTTCTTACCTTCTCAGTTTGTTTCAAAAAAAGTTCACGACATTTTGGTTCTTAGTAATTTCTTCAATTATGCATAGTAGGAATCTCTTGTGTTTTTATTTAAGATATATTATCTCTCTCCTTAAATTCTCATATATATATATGTGTGTGTGTAGAGCTTATTGATTTGGTGTGCTACTTATACATGTAAACAAACAAGGAGAATGTTCTCAATCATGTGCTTGTACCTCGACCCTCATACCTCGTATTTACCTCAAAAAAGTCATTAATGTTGTCTATAAAAAATCATTAATAAAATTAGTTGCATTAATTAATACAAATATGACTGTTAGTAATAATTTTGAATTTAAGAGAAAACTAATTTGTGTCTCATTCTGTTAGCATCTCAAACTGTCATTATCTCAGACTTCAGTGTCTCAAATTATCAATGAATAATGCTATCGGTGACTCATGCTATCACTAAGTTAGTCTGTTGTTAGATCATTCTATTGGGGGATCAAACATTCATTGGTAACTAAGGATCGGTTGGTCAAGATGTCAATATGGGATGCATCATTAACTCAACTATTAGTATCTTTTACTTAGTGATATTTTGAGATTCTGTCAGTCACTACGTCAATAGGTCAGGTGTTGGTAGGCCAGGCATCGATACGTCATACTCAGAAAAACATTGAGTCATTTTTTCAGTCAATAACTCTACCGGTAGCTCATGTCATTGGTATCTTATACATATATTGGTGAATTATGCATTGGTGATTCATATATATATGACTTAACTATCAATATGAAAGTACTGCTGACTTATACTTATCCAATTTTTGCTGAACTTTCTTATACAGTAGCACACTAGCAGAATTGATCAAGGTTATATGTAATCATAGCTGAACATAATTTAAATTTTTAAATTATGATAAAATAAGATAAAAATGATTAAACATAATGTAAATTGATTCATAAATAAGCATTATTTATGAGAATGATTTTTTAGTATGATTTTTAGCATGATTTGTGAGCATTAAAACTAGAGGAGGACAACAATTATCGTAGTTAGTATCAAAGGAATGTTTTTGTTATGTTTTTGGGATTATTATTAGACAAATCTAGGGAAATCATAATAGAAAAAACAATGTATAAGAAAACATCCCTAAATTTTGGTAATTTATAAATAAAGTGGTATCCAAGAAAATACATCCATGTCTAGATAATATAAGTGAATATGGATTTGACACAGATGTGCATGGGGGTAAAACAAAAAACAACATGTTGAGGAAGACTCAAACGAGAATTGGTGCACAATAATGGGTCTCTCTACACACCTGGTTTGACACTCCTAATAGATATGATATGGTAAATATGAAATCTCATTACAAACCATTATTAAGGGAAAAAATTCCCATAATAATATATTCTAGGCAATAGATTGTGGATAACATAGATTGAATCCTATAAATTCATAAGTTAAAAAATAGATTTCATTTATAAGTAATCCTTTTAAATTCATTTAATTCTCATTTATGTGTGTAAGAATTTAAAAATAATCATCCCTATTTTAACCTTAATTTTATATATTGTCCAGAAATATGAGGAATTGGGTAAATAACGAATGTAATGGGAAATATGATGATTTCCAAAATGAACCAATGGGAGAAAAAAATAAAACAATTTATAATGATACTATCTCAGATGAATAAAGATTTGGATAGAAATATGGATCAAGAGGAGTGACCAAATACCCCTAAGAATGAACAAGATACAATAGAGACTTTTATACAATAAAGGCCTCTAGATTTCAATGGATCATCTAATCCCTTAATCACAGAACAATGGATCAACTCCATTGAGAATATCTTCTACATACTTCAATGTTCCAAGCAAGTGAATGATCTACTACCTATTTATCATATGGAGGGTGAATATGATCAGTGGTGTACATTGATCAAGAATACAAAGCTTGCGGAAGGGATGAACCAATGGTGTAGAAGGAATTCTAGAAAATGTTTTTGATAATTATTTACCTCACACTCTCCATCTTATAATATAAAGGGACTTCCTTTACCTCATGAAAAAAGATGATGAATCTATCAGGGAGCATGAGGAAAACTTCAAATGAAATGCTTGACAGACCACTAGATTTTTCATTACACACAAATGAAAATTATATTTCTTCTTTGGTGGGATAAAAACTAGTCTACATAAATTTATTGAAGCCTGATACTTTGATAGATTTGAGGAAATTAACTGATGTTCCTTCATAGTCGAAACAAAGATAACAAAATATCAAGGGTATCATGTGGATAAGAATTGGAAAGTGGAGTTTAATTATGGTGGTCCAATGGGTAAATTTAATTCTATTAAGAAATTTAAATATCCCACTTGTCAAAAGTACATAAGGATGTACATCTGAAATTGCCTAAGGGTGCTGAGAAAATTATTTATGTGTTGGAAGGAAGGACACCTAGATAGCGATTACCGACCTGAGAAACCGACTAATGTGATGGAGGAAATAAATTCTCCTATTATCCCTCAACGCATTGTCCATAGTTTCAAATTCAAGGAATAAGGGAATTTGAAAACCAATACACTAAGACAATGGTTTTTGGAGACAACCAATAACCACCAAGGTAGTAAGGGAGAAATTATTTCATCACAATTGTCATGAACCATCCTCAAGGCCGATACTATGACTACCCCAAGCCCACCTTCCATAGGCCAGGGGCTGGCGACTCGCACCAATGGCGTAAATCCCAAAAAAAGGGAAGGCATTGCCTTTATAAAAGTAAACCACACAACAGAGTACAAGCGGAAGGAAACACTAAGTAAAAAAAGAAAGTGCTGAAAAGTAAATGGGCCAAAATACAAAACCAACTAAAAGTACAACTACAACTGAACGAAAGTACAACAGAAAAGACAAGCAGCTGGAAGAATAGAAGTAGCTCCTGGGTCATCCCCCTCAAATCCTATAAGGATAACCACAAAGAAGGATCTAAACAGATATCCCTTACTTAGGTATAAGCCCATACTTATACCTAAGTTATCAAGTAACCCATCTCAATCAATAGGTATCACACATATATCAAATCAACAAATAACCACTAATTAGGTATATACCCATACATATATGTAAGTTATCTAGTAACCCATCTCAATCAGGAGGAAAACACAAAGGTTATTTACACATCTCAAACCATAATTTTCATTATCGAAACCGCAACTACGGAAGAGCTCGGTCACTGATGAGTACAATGATCCTGTCACATCTCCGAGGAACTTCTCACTAACCTAAGACTGCTGAGGTACTCTTATTTTCGAGTACCGTGGGTCAGCCACACAAACACAGTAGTGCTTCCCACCGGGGTCTGCCACCCAAACATACTATTCCACCCCCCCTAATAGCCTGCATAGGTACTCCTCTTGTCGAGTACCGTGGTTCTGCCACCCAAACACAGTAGTGCTCCCTGCCATGGGTTTACCACCCAAACACAGTAGTGCTGCCCACTGGGCTATACAAGTCACTCCAACTCGAATCGGGCAAGCAGTCTTCAGGTCTCAGCCACCTACACGATCTCTGTACTCCGTACTTTTGTCTCCGGGAGGGTCCACTCCATGAGATACTGGTTGATACTACAAGTATCACAAAGTCCCACAAAAAAATATCACAAAGGAATTCCTCGTCACAGGGGTCTCAATGCAACAGACGGCGCGTTAATCAGATGCCCGATCTGTGAGTTATTAGCCTTTTAGTCTCGGGGGCCCGGTTGGTTTCGTGTACGAACCAACCCGGACATACTCCAGCTGCGTCCAAACCTCGAGGGGAGTAAGTCAAAAGAACCGCCTCACTAAGAGGAAACCAATGAAGTTGATGGCACATCAATCGGACATCCAGAGCTCATGTTATAACTGTTTCCGCTCAGAGGGCCTGGTTGGTTTCGTGTTCGAACCAACCTAGCCATACCCAAAGTTCACCGAAACCTTGAGTGTAATATACAAAAATGACCGTCTCTATCCAAGGATCACATCGCAACTGAAGGTGCATTGATCAAAGGTTCGTATCCCATGTTATGATTGTTTGAACAAAACTGTCCGAATTTAGGGGGTTTGGGATCGGTCTGACTCGGCCCAATACCCCCCGGGTCGGCCCAAACCGGGTCGACCCGAACCGAGTCCGGGTCTGGCCAGTTTGGGCGCGACCTGGCCCAACCAGCGCAGCCCGGTGCGGGGGTCCGGCCCAGCGAGGACGGCCCAGCCTGGCACAGGCCCTCCGGCCCGACGTGGGTGTTCCGGCCAAGCGCGGGCGAACTAACCTGGTGCGGGCGCCCATGCGCTGAGCGGACGCGGAAGGGGGGGGGTGTGGCCCTCTGTTTTTCCAAAACGGTGGACCCATGGGATCTTTCATATTTGACCGTCGGGTGTTTCAAACCCCCGGTCTTCTTGGAAAGGGCCGGCCATTTTGGCCGGCCGGTGAGCTGCCGCGGGACCCCTGCAGGTCCCGCCTCTTGATACGCCAGCGGCCGGCTAAGTCCGGCCGCCCCCTTGCTGAACCATCGCGGCCAAAGGCCACGACCCTTTCCCATCTAGCGTGGCACTATGACAATGCGCCCCTCCTCCACGCCCCTCCACCACGGCCCGCCCCAGCTGTGGCCCTTCTTGCTGCACCGACACGGTGCACCAGCGTCGTGCCCCTCTGCCGCAGTCCGATCTTGGCCGTGGCCTCCTTCGGCTTCACTGGCACGGCGCGACGGTACCACGATCCTCCGTCGCGGACCGTTCTTGGCCGCGACTTTCTCGTTCCCACGCGGTGCAATGGCACCACGTTGCCTCCATTCCAAACCACAATGGTGATCAATATCAAAAAGGGGAGGAGGTTCAGTTGTGTTCGTGTGGTATGACCTCCACCAGTTATATTAATAACAGGAGGCCAAAAAATTAACGAAGAACATCAAATTAATCCCGAACATAAAATCAACCACTACCTCAATTCACGAAAATTGATCGCTTGATGAAGAAAGGGAAATCCCCGCTGTTTCGTAGACGTTGCCACGGGATGACGGCGTCGCTTCATCATGCGTCGAGAAAAAGGAAGCCGAGGATGGTACCGGCGTTCTTTGCGTTCTTCAACAATGAGGAAGAAGTTCTTCATGTGAGGGTGAAACTCTTCAAAAACTATAACTCTCCCAAAAACTCAACACAAGATGCTAAAACCCAAATAAAATAAGACACCTCTTATTTTATTACTAAAGCCATTCATTTAAAAATTCCAAAAATTCAAAACCTAACACACTTAATTAATTAACCTTAAGTTGTCATATTAATTAGTGTTTAGGTGGCATGAATTTAAAGTGGGAGGTGAGGAGGGGAGGAGTGACTTAATTAAAAAACGTTTTAGAGGAGTTAAGGTATTTGAAAAGGTGAGGGCTCATGTGGGACCCACTGAAACTTTAATCCTATCATGGTAAGTTAACAACTAGGGGGTCCCACTCCAACTCCCACACCTAGGATCTAACACTTAGTAAAGAGAAATAAAATTTTAACACAATTTTATTTCACGTAAACCACATTTTTAAACAACACTCCCAGAGTGAACACAACTTCAGAAAAGGTCTTCTTAAGCAATTACCAGAGCTGCGGTTTCATCGGTGCCCTTGGATTTTGATTCCGAGCACCGGTTCAAAAGTTAGAAAAACCCTCTCATTCGTTCACTGAATGTACCCGTTCTAAACTTCGGAAATTGATTCTAGGCACACTAGGCCTCAGAATTAGGTGCCGTCATAAACTATGTACTCGTAAAATTCCAAATAAATTATGAAAAAAAATTCCTTGAAATTCTCTCAGTATTTACATTACTCCCACTTCAGGGATTTACGTCCCGGTAAAGCTTCAACACACACTACGGAAGACAAAGTGGTACTGAGCACAAATCTGAGCCTTCCGCTCGTGCTACTAGTGAAAGCGTACCTAAGGAATCAACCTTCCACATAGGACCCACTCTTATCGATCCTCGATCTCCACTAAAACCTCTGTGCATGTCGCCTTGTCATCGATGTCCAGCTCCCTGAGGTCAATGATGTGATGAATCATGCACGTATCTCCCCAGCTGAGGTACATGGATGACATTATGCACCTGGTGAAACATAGGTGGAAAGGTCAAGCGGTAAACCACCTCTCCTACCCTGTTGAGGACCTATAAAGGTCCGTTGAACCTTAGAGATAACTTATCGCCTCATCCACATCTTTGTAAACCTCGTCGACGTGAGACCCATATAAAGTCGTGGTCGTCATACTCAAACTGTAGAGGCCTCCATTTCCAGATTAGGACTGAAACTAAAAACTCCTTCTACCACGAGGGTAAGGTTTACCGACTTAAGAGTGATCAACCGAACCCTCCTATGAATGAGTTTATCCTGTGTTGCCTGTGGTTTCCTTTTCTCCCACCAAGGAAAACCCATCCCAAATTTGTAGATAAACCACAACCTTTTTTCCTAATATAGTCAATATGGGTATGAACTGTGAATCCAATTCATACCCAAAACAATGTCGTAAGGCCTCGACACTGCCACCAAGAGATTCCAACCAAAACTCTCACCTCAAGGGTCAGATCACACTGTCGGTATATGAGTGATTATTGAGTCTCCTCCCAAAGGTATATCCAGACGTGAGGGTCAAGTCTACAGCTTACCAGAAACTCTAGGTCTGGGAAAAGATTCATGGAAGAAAGGAATGATTCGAATCAATGTCTGTTGCTACAGAATCTAGCAGTAGTCACAGACTATCCCTCGAATAATTCTTAGCGCCATTGGGTCACACTCCTTGACTGCATGCAACTACTCTTTTTTCCCTGCCCTCCAGCTCCCTGAGCATGGCGGGTTCAACAAAGGTGGGTGGTTGTAACATGTTGAAATGTACACCACCTCATGCTGCTCTCCTAGCTCTGCCTCCACATCTGCTACTCCGTAGATTCATCTGTCCTTATCACTTATTAATCTTGAAACATTTTACACACCTGAGTCTCTGAGACTGGCGCCAGTTTCTTGTTTCTTACAGAACTGTGCAGTCTTCATCTTCTCCTGGATGATCTACACCTTCTCTATCGTAGCTCGTACCATCTCTTGTCGGTAAGAAGTTTTCCGACTTGGTAAGTCGGTCAATGACCACCCTTCTTCGCCTACGATCTGAAAGAGCTGCTAAGATTTATCCTTTGCCGAGAGGAGAAACATGGTCTCATCCCCTGGATGAACCACACCCATTACCTAATATAGTTAATCTTGAAATGAATGATGCATTAATTCCATGGACGACATCGTAAGGCCTCGACGTTACTACCCATAGATCCAACCACCACTCTCACCTCCAAAGGTCGAGTCACACTGTCGGTATCAGTGTGTGGTAACTCGGTCTCCTCTAGTAGTAATCTTGAATTTGAGGGTCAAGTCAACAGTTTTAACCGGGATCTCTCAGTATCAACCAAAACAAAGGACAGAAAAGTAAACATCACAAGGATAAGTGTATTTTATTACGGTATCTCGAAGTACAAAGACAAAAATACAACAGAAACATGGAACTAGAAGTACCATGAACAATAGGAATCAACTAGTTCCACTCTTGTCCACCTGCTTTCGGAGCTCTACTGCCTTATCTACCGCCCGACTGTTGCTCAAGAACCCGACGTTGCTTCTGTCTCGATGGCTCCTCCAATGCCTCCAGATCAACTGTGCAGGGAGTCGGACGGTCACGTGCCATGTGACCCTTCCTGCCACATGCATAACCCTTCCTGTTCCTCGTATGGCTGGCTCTGTGCCGTGTTCCTCTCACAACTAAACCTGTATCCCGACGTTTCCCACCTACCGGTCCAGTCCTCTTGGACCCCTGGATCATTTTTCTACTGCCTACATATGACTCATCTTCTGATGGAAAATCCTACGGAAAAGGAAGAAGCTCCTGAGAATGCTCGCAGTGTAGAGTCATTGGTATAAATTCCACCTTAAAGAAGGTCTCGAAGTCTTCCCAGGTGAAGGTCATGCCATCGCAAAACTGGAACATGTGGCTCCACCACCTCTCAGCTACTCCCTGGAATAGGCTAACAGCTAGGTACCCAATCAAGTATGTGGGTGTCCCACCTGTGTGTAGAGCTCATGCTACAAACTCCAGCCAGTGCCCAACCATCTGAAAATCTGACTCACCTTGAAATGTTGGAGGCCTCTGACGCAAGAACTCGTGCATCACGCTCAAGTGGCGTGAACTCTCTGTTGGTGTCTCAACTGGTGGAGGGCCCTTTACTGAGGCCTCGCTACTCGGTGGGCTATCATTTCGCTCGCCACTCAGTACCCAAGCTATCCGACTAGGTGAAGTCATCCAGAAAGAAACAGACATGACATGGTCAAACGATTATACCTGGTGAGATAAACTAGTTTGATATAATTTTAAAGAAACATTGGGAAACACACACGCAATCATTTTTTAATGCATTGAGTCGGAAATCAGTAGTCAGGGTCCTGGTATATGGATACATCGGCCACCCGCACAAACACTGGACTCCCTGAATTGAAGACCACACATTGTAACTTTAACAATATTGCTTCACGGAAAAGAAATATCAGAGTCATAAGTTCTACAGTAGAACCGACTCCTCTGATACCAATTTGTCAAGACCCATCCTTGAGGCCCGTGTAGTGACTATCCCAAACCCTCCTTCGATAGGCCAGGGGCTGGAGACTAGCACGAAAGGCGTAAATCCCAAAAAAGGGAAGGCATTGCCTTTATAAAAGTAAACAACACAACATAGTACAAGACGAAGCAAACACTAAGTACAAAAGAAGGTGCTGAAAAGTAAATGGGCCAGAATACAAACCCAACTGAAAGAACAGCTACAACTGAACGAAAGTACAACAGAAAAGATAAGAAGCTGGAAGAATAGAAGTAGCTCCGGGGTTGCCCACCTCGAATCCTACAAGGATAACCACAAATCAGGATCTAAAAAGATAACCATTACTTAGGCATAAGCCCATACTTATACCTAAGTTATCAAGTAACCCATCTCAATCAAGAGGTATCACACTGATATAATATCAACGAATAACCACTACTTAGGTATATGCCCAGACATATACGTAAGTTATCTAATAATCCCTCTCAATCAAGAGGAAAACACAAAGTTCATTGACTAAGCTCAAACCAGGATTTTCATTATTGAAACCAAAACTGCTGAAGAGCTCTGTCTATGACTAGTAAAGTGATCCATTCACAACTCCTAGGCACTACTCACTAACCTAAAACTGCGGAGGTACTCCTCCTGTCGAGTACCATGGGTCAGCCACCCAAACACAGTAGTGCTTCCTGCCGGGGTCTTCCACCCAAAAACAGTAGTGCACCCCCTTAATAGCCTACAGAGGTACTCCACCTATCGAGTACCGCGGGTCTGCCACCCAAACATAGTAGAACTCCCCACCATGGGTCTGCCAGAAAAACACAGTAGTGCTCCCCACTAGGCTATAAAAGTCACTCTGACTCGAATCGGACAAGCAGTCTTCAAGTTTCATCCAGCTACATGGTCTCTGTACTCTGTACGCTCGTCTCCAGGAGGGTCCACTCCATGAGATACTTTTCAATACATCAAGTATCTCAAAGTCCAACAACGAAGATTCAAAAAGGACCGCCTCATCACAGTGGTCTCAACGCAATAGACGGCGCGTTAATCGGACGCTCGATCTGTGAGTTATTATCCTTTTAGTCTCGGAGGCCCACTTGGTTTCGTGTACGAACCAACCTGGCCATACTCCAACTACGTCCAAACCTCGAGCGGAGTAAGCCAAAAGACCCGTCCCACAAAGAGGAATCCAATGAAGTTGACTACACGTCAATCGAACGTCCGGAGTTCAAGTTATAAGTGTTTCCTCTCTGAGGGCCCGGTTGGTTTCGTGTTCCAACAAACCCGGTCATACAAAAAGTTCACTGAAAACATGAATGTAATATACTTAAATGACCTTCTCAATCCAAATATCATATCACAAATAACGGTGTGTCGATATGAGGTTTGTGGCCCATGTTACGGCCGTTTGAATGAAACTGTCCGAATTTAGGGGGTTTGGGCCCGGTCCGACCCGGCCCAATACCCCCTAGGTCATCTTGTTAGGGTGTGGCCTGGCCCAGCTGGTGCGGCCTAGCCCAGTTTGGGGGTCCAGCCCAGTGCGAATGGACCGGCCCGACGTGGGCTGTCCGGCCCGGCGCGGGCAGTCCGGCCCGGCGCGGGCAGTTCGGCCCGACGCGGGCGAACCGACCTAGTGCGGGCGCCCGTGCACTGAGCGGACGCGGAAGGGGGGGGGGGGGGGGGGAGGGGCTCCACCCCCATGTTTTCTCAAAATGGTGGACCCATGGGATCCGCCCTAGTTGATCGCCGGGGGTTTCAAACCCCCAGTATTCTTGGAAAAGGCCGGCCGTTTTGGCCAGCCGGTGAGCTGCCGCAGGACCCCCGTGGGTCCCGCCTCCTGATGCATCGACATTTGGCTGAGTTCGGCCTCCCCCTTGCTAAACCACCATGGCCAAATTCTATGGCTCTTGCTAATCCGGCACAGTGCGACAGCACCGCGCCCCTCTGCCGCGTCCTGCCCCAGCTGCGGCACACATTGCTGCACCGGCACAGCGCAATGGTGCCACGCCCCTCCGCCGCGGCCTGCTCTTGGCCGTGGCTTCCTTCAGCTTCACTGGCGCGGCGCGAAAGTGTCGTGCTCTTCCGTCGCGGCCCGCTCATGACCACGGTACTCTCATTCTCGTGCGGTGCAATGGAACTACGTCACCTTTGTTCCAAACCACAAAAGTGATCAATAACCAAAAGTGGAGGAGGTTCGGCCGTGTTCATGCGGTCCGACCTCCTCCCGTTATATTGATAACAGGCAGCCAAAAAATTAACAAAGAACATAAAATTAATCTCGAACCTAAAATAAAACCCTACCTTAATTCATGAAAGATGATCACTTCACGAAGAAAGGGAAAGCCCCACTGTTCTGTAGACGTTGCAGCAGGATGATGGCGTCGATTCATCAATCCTCGAGAAAAAGGATGTCGAGGTTGGCACCAGCGTTCTTCGTGTTCTTCAACAATGAGGAAGGATTTCTTCGCAGGAGGGTGAAACTCTTCAAAAACTAGAACTCTCCCAAAAACTCAAGACAAGAAGCTAAAACCCAAATAAAATAAGACACCTGTTATTTTATTACTCAAGCCATGCATTTCAAAATTCCATAAATTCAAAACATAACATACTTAATTAATTAACCTTAAGTTGTCATATTAATCAGTTTTTAGGTGGATTGAATTTAAAGTGGGAGGTGGGGAGGGGAGGAGTCACTTAATTAAAAAGGGGTTTAGAGGATTTAGGGTATTTGAAAAGTGGGGGCTCATGTGGGCCCCACCTCACCTTTAATCCTCTCATGGGAAGTTAACAACCAGTGGGTCCCAATCCAACTCCCACACCTAAGATCTAACACTTAGAAAAGATAAATAAAATATGTCACACAATTTTATTTAACTTAAACCTCATTTTTAAACAACACTTCCCAAGCGAACACAACTTCAGAAAAGATCTTAAAAAATTACCGATGATGCGGTTTCTTCTGTGAACTCAGATTTCGATTCTGAACACCAGTTCAAAAGTTAGAAAAACCCGCTCGTTCGTTCACGGAACGTACCCGATCTAAACTTTGGAAATTAATTCCGGGCACACCAGGCCTCGGAATCATGTTCCTTCAGAAACTGCGGACTCATAAAATTCCATAGAAATTAAGAAAAAAATTTCCTTGAAATTTCAAGGTCTTTACAAAATCACTGATGTGGATCCCAATAATGAATTGGTGATTGGTATGATAGTTATTCATTCAAGAATAGTTAATTCAATTATTTATTTTGGTTCAATTCATTCCTTCATATCATGAAATTTTAGTATAACTATTCAAACACAACCATAAATCATTGAAGTATAACTTTTGGTGAAAAGGGAAATGAGGAAATTATTGCATCCTGAGTATATAACTCCTCCCATGTAAAAATATGTGAGTTGAATTTTCTAGATAACCTCATGATATTGCATTTAGTTGAATTTGATGCAATTCTAGGTATGGATTGGATTTCCCTGTATCAAGCCAAAATAAATTATCGTGAGAAGGAATATCTCTCGGTATTGTGATTGAACCCCCAATTCTGTATAAGTTAATGGAGGTGGATGAATATTCTTTAACACAAACATATCAAGCATGCATGTTATTTCCCTATGATAAAATGTATCTAGCTCAAATTATTGAGTCTAAGGAAGAGATAATCCTTGAATACATTCCCATTGTGAGGGGATACACTGACGTGTTTCCTAAATAATTACCTGGAATATCTCCCTTAAATAGGTTAAATTTTCAATTGAGATTATACATTAGGAATTACCATTATCAACGACTTCATATAGAATGGATTTTGTGGAAATTGAGGAGCTAAAGAAGAAACTATAGAATAATCTAGATATAGGGTTCATACATCCATGTTCTTCACCTTAGGGTGCACTAGTCCTCTTAATTAAGAAGAAGGATGGGTTAATGTGCCTTTTCCTTGATAATAGTGATCTAAATAAGATCATGATAAAGAATAAATATCCTCTTCAATGGATTGATGAATTGTTTTATTAGATATGTGGAACATTATTCTTATCTATGGTGGATATTTGATCAGGATATTATCATGTAAGGGTGAATAATCATGATATCACCAAGACCACTTTTTGTACAAGGTATGGGCACTATGAGGTCATAATAATACCATTCAGACTCACTAATTATCCAAAAATATTTAGGCACTTGGAGAATATATTCCTTATATATTACCTCAAAAATTTTGCGGTATTATTTACAGATGATATTATAATATACTTCTAAATCATTTTGGATCATGAGGAGCATCTGAGCACTATTATGAAGACCATACGAAAGGAGAAGCTTTATGAAAAGTAATGAAAATGTGAGTTATGGTTGAAGTAAGTCCCATTAATGGGGAATATTATCACAATAAATAGGATATTCATGGAACCTTCAATGGATGAAGTAATTTAAGGATAGATGAGGCCAATATCTCTTATATAAATCCATATTTGTTTAGGTTATCAAGGTATTTTATCGATTATTTACAAATTTACAACAATTTTCATACCATACCACCAAGATACTCTAAAGGAGGTAAAGTTTTTTTTGGAAGGATGAATGTGAATAGAGCTTCATGGAGTTAAAAAAGAGTCTTATCACTAAACTTGTACTCACACTACCCACAGGTGTAGAATTTTTTTGGTATTCAATGATGCTTTAAATAAGGGATTGGGTTGTGGGTTAATGAAAAATTACTAACTGATAGCTAATGGTTCAATGAAATTGAATGTTCATGAATAGAACTACACAACACATGATCTAGAGTTGGATTCAGTTATATTCATAGTCAAAATCTGGCGGCATTATCTCTTTGATGATAAGTGTGAAATATATACGAGTCATAAGTTCCTCAAGTATATATTCACAAAAAATGAAATTAATATGCACAAATGAATATTGTTATAGTTGATCAAGGAATATGAATTCTCAATCCACTAAAATATTGGGAAATAAAATAAATTATCATATTATTTAAGTAGTAAGGATCCAGAAGTTCTATCATTGATGAGAATTGGGAAGGATTTGATCTTTTTATAATTGAAAATAATGGACATGGGAAACATAAAGGAAAAAACATAATCAATAATTTTACAAATTATTTCTCAACCGTCCCTTATGGAGAGGGTAAAGGATGATCAAAGAGATGATGTGAGAATTAAAAAGATATTGGAAGCTATAATAAAATGTAAATCCTTTGAGTTAAATGTTAATGAAGGAATTTTATGATATGGGTCATAACTATGTGTAACATAAAATTTTGAGTTAAAGAAAGAGATATTTGATGATTTACAAAGTTCAACCATCTACATCTATCTAGGTATCACAAAGATGTATCAAGATCTATAAGATAATTACTGGTGGGATAATATGAAGGATCAAATCATGGAATATACATCAAGATGTCTTGTATGTCAGTAAGTGAAGGCATAAAGTAAAAAATCCAAGGGGATGATGCGACTATTACCCAAACCTACATGGAAATTGGAAAACATCACATTGGACTTTTCAGTAGTATTCCAAAGTCATCAAGAGGAAGTAATGGTATATGGGTTGTGGTGTATATTTTTACAAAGATTTGTCACTTAATTTCAATTCAAGATGACTTCACACTTAAACAACTTTCATGGATATACATTAAACGCGTTGTTAGGCTGCATGGAACACCACATTCAATTGTAAGTGGTCAGGACCCAATATTTACCTCTAATTTTTGGAAGTGTCTACAATATTCTCAACATACTGATTTTAAATTTTTTACGACTTATCACCCTAAATATGATGGCCAATCTAAGAAGACTGTCCAGAAACTCAAGGACATATTTAGAGCATGATCATTTGGATTTAAAGGAGGATGTGGTCAACATCTTCCTCTGGAAAAGTTCGCTTACAATAATAGTTTCTACTCAAGAATTCAAATGTATTCCTGTCAAGAATTTTATGGGAATAGGTGAAGATCACTTACATGTTGGGATGAAGTTGGAGAATAGAAACTGCTAGGTGCTAAAATGGTTAAGTAAATGGTTGAAAATTTCAAGACAATTCAGTATCCCATCAACGCTACTCAGAGTCAAAGAAATATGATAACAATCATCGACAAGACCTAGAGTTTGAGTTTGATGATATGTTATTCCTCCAGATATGTCTATGGAATAATGGCAATGTATTTTCAAAGAATGGAAAACTTTGTACAAGATACATCAGTCTCTTTGAGATCCTTGATCGGATTAGTGTGGTGGCATATCGACAAGCATTACCACCTGCCCTAACTCAAGTACATGATGTGTTTCACATATCACTCTTAAGGAATTATATACAAAAACCCTCTTATGTACTCAATCCAAAAGTGGTAACATTGGAGAATTATTTTTTCTATGAAAAGTAGTTGGTAAATATATTAGATCATAGAGACGAAGTTCTACAGAATAAGAAAATTCATCATGTAAAAGTGTTGTAGAGAAACCAAAAGTTTGAAGAAGAAACATGGGATGCCAAGGAGTTAATGATACAAAATTATCTTCATATCTTTTAGGGTGTGAAATTAAAATTTTGAGGAATAATGTGCTGAAAGGGTTGATTATTATAAAGACCCAAAATATTATAAATAAAATTCCCCTTGTGATTTAATCAAATGTATTATTATATATTATGGATATAGAAAACACTTACACCTGTTTGATTTTATTATATCCTATCGAATTTAATCACATTTAAGATTCATTATCATTGATGATATAGCCTTTTAATAGTGATCATATGACTAGTATAAATGTAGGTTTTTAAAAAATCCAATTGAAAATGACAAATGAAGTGATAACCTCAACCAATAGAATCATACCCTACGAAGCCCATTTATCAAAGTTTATATAAGAGATAACATAATTTGGAATTTCCATTGACTAAAAGAAATTCAAGATCCAAAAACTAAATTATGAGTGAAATCATTTATGGGAGAGGTTTAATCTCATTAAGATCATGACCCAAACCATTTATGCCAAACCAACCCATTAAAGCCTCACCGTCACGCATGTTACCCTTAGAGAGTTTTCTAGTGTATTAGACGGATATGTATCAAGACCCTCATAATATAAATATTTATATTTTATATAATAATGTATATATTTTCATATTATTATTGCTAATTCATTTTTTTAATAAAATAAATCACAAATTATATTTTTTCATAATATTCAAATTCAATTATGAAATTTAGGAAATAATGGATTTTTGAAATAAATAATATTATAATAAAATATTATTAGTAAATATTTTTTAATAAATATAAATTAACATATAATTTTTGTGATGTTAATTGTAAATTTTTATTGGTTCAAAAAATGTCATTGTCCAAAAAACCCAACATTTATCAACAAATGTCCATTTTTATTTGAAAAGTGAAAAATAAAATATTTAGAAAATATTTATATAAATTTAATATTATTTTTGGAATCAATATTTTGAAATTATATAATGGTGAATTTTTTATAATTTTATGAGAAAATAAAATTTTCAGGTAAAAATTAAATATGATATAAATATATAGTGTGTATTATGACATCAAAATGACCCCATAATGATGTAATAAATACTCTAAATGGTATCCAAAAACAAATATATGTTTCCCAGTGAACATAATGTTATATTAAGTTTATTTAATTAGTTTTATAAATACATTATTAATCTTCCCAAACCTATATTATATTTTATGATTTTAAAATAATTTCATTAATGATATGACTCACTACCACATTAAAAAGTGTGTTATTTTAATAATTTATACCCTTAGACAAATAAAAGAATTAAAAACACTCCCCTTTGGAAAAAAGTTAAAAAACCAATGGTAAGGTTTTCTTATTACTATATTATATAGAGTCAAAAACCTATGTTTTAGAAATAATAAATAATTTCCATCTCTTTTCTTATCTAAACGCACCCAAGATCCAATTTCTATTAACTAAAAAACATTCAGAAAATATTTAATTTTCACTTCCCTCTATATACTCCTACCAAGCTTCCTTAAAGCTCTCAAAAAGCTCCTCCCAAGAATTTGGAATCACGAGATCAAGGTAAGTAATCATCTCCTCCTCTTTATTAAAGTATATTCTTTATCTTATGTCTTTTATTTTCATTTACTAATGTTAGGACATGTTATTCCATATCCTCTTTACAGTAAATTTTATGTCTTAATGATGATATTACCTTTTAACTCTCATCAATCCCTCCCATGGACATTTATAGGCCCCCATTATTCCATCAAAATATCAACGTAGTTTTCTATTAAAAACAATTATGTTGTGAATACCTACACCCATTTCCTATCATGTGTATTAAAAATTATGAAATTATACTTCTTGATCCTGTAATTACAAGTATATCTTCTGAAGTACATTATTATGGAATAAAATATGTGGATATATGAATCCATGTTGTATGATATATGTGTCACACTAAAGAATGAGAATGAAATGAAAGTGATGGGTGTGCCCAAAATTATATAGATCTCCAATAAATTGGGTAATGCTTTAGTCTCATGAGACAAAATACAAGGGATTAGAAAGTTAACCAAATCCATAATGGGAATTTTTTAATCATGATGGCTTAGTAGTTAGTCTTGACATATGTTTATGATGCAGTGTTTTATGTTATTTCCATATTTCCCATGTTTCCATTATGATTATCATTCTATATCATACCTCATTATTCATGTTTATTATTCTCACTCCTTTTATGCCCCATTTATACACCTACTGTCTAACATGTATTTATGTCTTTATGTTATGAAATTTGTACTCACTTACTAGGATTTTTAGCTCACCCCTTTCTTATGTATGTCCCCAGGTTATCCTATGAATTTTTATGTATGAAGGAATAATATGATAATGTTATGTAAGTTGTCAAAAAATATGATATATTCCCTATTTTATGTTTTTATGTAATGTACCTAATAACCAAATACAGTAGACGTATCAATATTCTGAGTTGGATTACAAATAATATTATGTAATAAATCATGAATTAAATTGTAATAAAGGGTTGGGTTATCATAGTTATTTTTATAGTCATACACTACATAAAATATTTGTCATAACCATAGGAAAGGAACCATAATAATGGTTTAAATTAGAAGTTCAGTAAGGGTAACCATGAGAGATATCAATAAATGATCATATGAAATCATAAGAAATCACAATGATATAGGATCATGACCATTACATATAAAGATCATACCTAATACATAAAAGACCATAAACATGTGTTATGAAATAACACAATATCATTTTATAATAAATGGATCATATGAATGAGAAATCATTATAACTCAATGATGAACCATAAGTTCATGTTTTAAATGTGTATGATAGAATAATAAGTATAGTAACCATTTTATATGTCAAGGTTTACTACAAGACCATAATATTAGAAATCCACACATATTTTCTATAGTGGATCTAGAACATTGACTTGTTTCCCATAACAGATGAAACAATTTTACTTGTTTCCCATAAAAACTCATGCAATTCAACTTGTTTCCCAAAACTATATCAAGAGGTATAATAATTTAACCAATGTATTGGAGGGAGATATAGGTCCCACCCCACACAAAATGAAAACTATACAATTTTTTTCCATAAGATCATAAAATATCCATCATATCATCATATCACAACTCATGCAAATAAAATAGGTTCCATATTTTATAAATTAATAGCAAAACCAGTAAAAATGGGTTTTATAAAAATATCCTTATTATAAAAAAAAATTATCCAACGAAAAAATAGTGATGGAATCATTGGATCACATCCCCATTGAATCAAAACCCCCACTAAAGGTTTTTTTATTTATGAATGAAATATTATTAAATGATCAGTATGAACATTCCATAAGAAAATTCCCTTTTCATTTGAAAATCAATTGCCTAAAACTAAAATTTTACAATTTTTTTTTTGAAATTTTATATGGAAAATTTTATAGGAATATTATAATTCTTGACAATTAATTGTGGTGGTATTTTTTTCATACCTTATAAGTTATACGTAAACATTCCTTTCTTATTTTTATCAAAAATCATCTCATTCAGAAAATGAAAAGAAATTACTTGGAAAATATTTTGTAAAAAATCAATAAAGGTAAACAATTTATTGAAACAATAATATTTTATTATTAAAATACAAATTTATAACATTTTTATAAAATATAGATAAGGAAAAAAAATGATTTTATGCCAAAGAGAGAAATAGAGTCAATTTTTCTTAAAAACGCTATTTTGATCTATTAGATAATAAAATTGTGGAAAATTAAACGCGAAAAATTTATTATCATGAATAACCATAGGATAATAAAATTATAAGGATTAGTCAGATAAATATCATATAATGTACTCAATTTAAATTCATGTATCAACAATCCTGATTAAAATAGGATTGAAACTTAAATCCTGTATCACTTTGGTAACATTTGAATCGTAAGCCCCATGAAGGAAATATATATAAATGGATATGTAAATTCCAATATTATTAATGAGAGATATAATAAAATAAAATAATTTTAATTATAAACACACCAAATACTAGAAACAAGTGGTGTATAAGTCACGTGTCCCATAGAAAGAAAAGTGAGATGAAATTCCCTTACGGTAAATATTTTCTTTCCTCCTTTACAATAAAAAAAATAATAATAAATATTTATTTATTATAAAGGTATTATATAACAATATTAATATATATCATATCATTTATGATTTATTTATTTAATATTATCACCTATTTATTAATAATCTGTTTTTAAAATCATTGTTCCTGGTGATAACTGCTTCATTTTCCAAGCATGTTTCTATTTAGTTGTCCTTTAAATTATATATTAATCATGGTTATATAATTTATAGAATTTTAATAATGATATAAAAATCATTTATATTAATTAAATACATATTCCTAATCATTCATAAAAATTATATATAGAAAAATGATTTCCACCATTCATAGAGATAGTAGGTCGCACAAACGCATGAACTTTGTTTTCATTTTTTGGATAGATGGAATGAAGAGAATGTAAATAATAATTAAACATTAACGAATAATTTTAATTAATAATATATAATTTAAAGTAATTAAATATTTCATTATTACCATAAAATTATAATGTAACTAAAAAACAAATCATATTGCTTCATGGAGGTGGCAGTCCATACATACACACGAGAAACGTTATCATTTTCTAATAGTTAGGAAGGTAAGAATATAGATGTGGTATAATGATTCCAAAAGAATAATTATTTTATAAATATTATATATAAACTTTAAACCCATCAAAATGACCATCCATGATTTCCGTTGATGAAATATGAATTGTATCTCTACGTGGAGACGACAAGCCACGCATACACATGAGCAGTAATTTAACTTCCCATTTGAAGGGAAATAGGGTGGATAGTGATGATTTAATAATCATGATAATATTAAATTAAACATAGAATAATTAATTTATTATTTTATAATAAAAAACATTAATTTTTAGGAGGTAAAGATGACTTAAAAAGAAATTTATTGGTTAAGGATATTACCTCTTCTTTGAAATAATTCTTTTAGATCTCCACTTAAAGACCATAATGTTAATATATTGGAAAGTATATAACATATATAATTTTAATTATGAAGTTTATAAGCTGTTTTTTAGGTTATATTTGAGCTAAAAGACTCAAATTGGTGTAAAGTAGTGAGGTAGGATGTTGTCTTCTATAATTGAGGTTAGGGGCTCTTTTTGAATTTTCTAAATGATTAACTTATAATAAAGTAATTATACTTAAAAAATTAAAACAAATACTAAGTATTAAAATATAAGATAGTATAGGGTTATAATTACATAATGAATAAAATTTTGACATGTATTGGTGTCATTTAAAACGTTATCTTTTTAATTAACTACTTGGTTAACCAATTTTAACCCTAATCGTGGTAATGTCGTTTTCAGACTTAAAGTTTTATAATTTTACATATAAGGTGAACATTTTCACATATAAAGATATTTTATTAAATTTTACACCATATATTATCCTACTTATCATCTTTAAATATATTTTATAATTTTTAAATAATTTAATAAAATATTAATTAGATAAAATTTTATTGATGTTTCATTTCAAACTATTCATTTAATTTGACTTAAAATAAATAAATAAAAAGTTATAATTTTTATATAATCCGTAAAAAATTCATATATATCATGTGTATCTATAAAATTCATTCCACATATTAAATTTGTCAAATTATGTGACCTTAAATATTTTTAATATCATTTATTTAATTTTTCTATAAAATGAATAAATAATGTTTCAGTGGGTGTAATAATTTAAGGAAATTATTTGATAGTTAAAAAATTATAAATAATATAAAATTAAAAATTAAATTTATTATTCTAAAAAAAATAAATTTTTATTCACTCATAACTTACTTTTTCTCTTATGTGGAAAAATAATATATATTTAAAACTAAGAGAGTGACATTTTGTTACATTCATTGATTTAAATAATATATTTCTCATTTTCATGGAATGAAATAAAATTCTATCCTATGGTGATAAAAGTATAATCAAATTCAACCCTGAATAATTATTATGAAATATTATGGACTTATCAATTAATTTTTACTTAGATTAACCTGATTTAACCTCTACCAAGGTGATAAATTTTAACACAGTTACTATTCATATTTAAAAAAATAAAAGGGTTCAATTTTCTAAATTTAAATATCCTAATTATATATATGTAATACATGTCTTATTATTCAAATAATATAATTCACATAATTTAATTTAAAATTAAATTGTCAAAACACGACAAAGAATAGTTTTTAGAAAGATGCATATTTTAAGTATAAAATGTTTTTTTGATAAATTTGAGTATAAATTTTATTTCAAACTCCATAATTTAATTATTTTAAATCATAAGGAACTAAGTAATTTTTAAAATCAATCTATAATAGAATTTTACTTTATAATTACTTTTAAATAATATACTACTTTCAACAATGATTTGTAATTTTCACTATTCATTGAAAAATCAAACTTTTCAAAACAAAATATCAAATTTTATCCATAAGAAAAGTTTTATATGATTATTTAATTAATGATATTCATTTTATCAAATAAATTTCTAACATATCTATAAAATAATTATAATATTTTTTCACAAAAATCAATAAATATCATTTTTGAGGAAAACATATTTTTAAAGCATAAAATGACTTTTCCAATAATTGAGTGCTTATTTCTAAAGCATAAATAAATAAATTTGAATTTATTAGAACCTTTATATAAATATTTAATAATTATTTTAATCGTATTCATTCCCACCAATCTAACAGTTTGGTGATAACTGTCCCTTTAAATAATAATATTTTAATTGTATATCATGCTTCGTTTAAACTCAGTGTTGTGTATAACAAAAGATATCATAGAAATGAAATAATTTAAAGATAAATACATTAAAAAATATTATGTTTTTACATGAACAAAGCAATGAATAAATAGGTCTAAATATATTTCCTCTTTTTTTATAATTGGAAACACATAGTCTTTTGTGAGTTCATTCCATGGATTAATGGGACCAGTTTCTAGACTATTGGGAGCATTAATATAAATAGAGTTATGTAACATTAGATACTTATCCTAGATTTGGTAAAAACATGTGCACATATAACGAGATTAAAATAAAATAATGGGAGAGTTATCACTATATAATACCATATACTTCCCATTAGTATATCACTTCAAGAGTCGATGATATGACAAAGGGACTGCCACATGTATATGGAGTGACCAAATTTCTAAAAAAGCATTGAAATCTGTGTCTCAAAATACCGCCCTAAATTTAGAGTAAAATGGAATAAAAAAATTATTTCCAGAATATAATCATTTTGAGGTTCCTTTGTTAACTCTTATCTTATAGTTTAATCACCAGATTGAAAGGAGACATGTCAACTTCACTATAACCTAAGCATATAAGGGTTCAGATTAGGATGAGATTGATCCCATAAACATTATCAATTAAGGATCATCTTTTTGTCATATTTTTTATACTTCCACATATATATAATTACCCAATGTTTCCTTGTATAGTCACTTCCAGATGATTTTTTGGAAATAAATGATCACAAGACACTTACCAGAACTAGTCTCCACATGATTCATCTCGACTGTGGAAACCATAGACTAAAATTATTAGGGGATTAAGAGATCCTCAATAAAAGTTTCTCTATATTCTATAGATAGAGAAAGGTATTATAGAATAGAAATATTTATTGGAACAAAACCAAGCCAATTAATGATGTCAAACTTTTTATCCAATGTTTTTTGCTTCCAACCATGAGGTTTCTCCCTACAGTTGGTTTTGGAGTCCTATTTTGACTATGTCAGTGGTTCCTTTCCCTGGATGAATTTGAGGTACATATTTGTGGTTAGTTTTTTTTTGATGAGTTAGAAAAACCATATTTTGTGAAAATTTCATATCTACTAGTACTTTTTATAATATAATTATATCCTAAAAATCATTGGAGGAATTAACATCATCTTGATGCTACAGTTTATCTCATTGTAGTTCATGCCTCCATGTTTCAACTACATGTATATACTCAGTATAAATGGATCCAAAATTATGGGGTTAACCGTGATCTTATCTTCCTTTACCTGTATGGCCTCTACGACCTTGTTCTCTATTGTGGTTGGGGATCTTGGGTTAATATATGTCATTATCAATAGTGAAAGTCTTTGTGAAATGGATGATATTGAAGAGCCATATTTTGAATCCTCATTTTATAAGAATTCCATTTAGTGATGTGGTTCCCATCATCACATTTAGCAGGATGGTTACTATTTTCTTATTTAGTATAATTATACCAATCCTCCTAATAACTAGGGAAGGAAATGAAAGAATCTAGACTATCATGGGTACTGGTAGGGGTTCCTCTTCCTTGGAATTATTTAATCAGTGATGATCCCATTGAATATTTGAAAATGAAAATAATGAAGGTCTAATATATAGTATTATAAAGGAAATGTGGTCTCAGATAGTTAATTCCACTACACACTTATTATATCATGTTCCTTAATGAATTATTTCATAGTCATCTAGTCATCATATTTATGAGAAAATTTATTTATGTATTCCATACAATCATCTTATTTGGGTGAGGTAGTAGAGACACACCAATAGAGATGGGGGTTTTCCAAACATGACCTTTTTGAAATCAACCATATGTTGGAGTATATCCTTGAATGTAAATATGTCTTGGATATTATGTCTCACCAAACAATAAAAGGGGAACTAATCAGGGTAGTCATTACAACTGAATTCATAGGGTATCCTCATATCTGGTAGGTTGAGAATATTTTTCTCTATGGATACGTTAAATAACCCTATAGATTTTTCTTTTCATAAATAATACACTTTATTCTTACATCTCTTGAACTATGGGTGTTATTCTCCATTTTTGTTGTTGTATTTTTCATTCAGGGGTCGAAACCATGTGATATAATGAGGTATTAGGAACTAGAGTGAGAATCGTTAAAATATTATAATGACAATCATGTTCTCTACTCTACCATGTATCATCGGTTGTGCACATAGTGTCAACCAAGGATTAGAATTGGAATGATAACTAAAAATCTCCAAGCAATGCAAAACTACTAAAAATACATGAAACCAACTTGGTAATTCAAGGTAATGATGGGAGTCCACAACTCATCTTAGAGTTTTTTAGTCATATATTCAATAAAGTTTCATAAGTATGCTACATATTCCGGAAGTAGATTAGTCTCTCTCACCTAGATATGAATTCTCTAACCCTCTTGTTTTTACATTTTTTTTGTTTAATATTTTTGGGGAATCATTATTCTATAGTGTTGATTTGAATTGGTAAAGAAAATATCACTGTATATCTTCCAAGTTTGTGAATAACCTATGTATAAAGTTGTTTTACATGATAAATAATTATTCTTCTAGAATTTTTATGAAACATCACAGTTTGTATTCCACATTTTGTTCTAGTGTTCCCAACATAGTGCCACATTGGAATATAAATTGTATGAGGTGATACCCTCAATCTCCCATATTATAGAATATTGTGAATATGGGGTTACCAAAATTAGGTGTGGGTGGACACAAGGACACCTATCAAAGGTATGATTTTCTCCTTAGATTCACTAGTGTGTGCCTCTGTTCCATGGATTCCATTCTTGTGAAAAGTTACTTGATGGAGAAAAAGAAGTTCTGGTCGGATATTTGGATTGGAAGAAAGTCAAGTGGAGGTAACTAGAAGATCAATATAGTGTGGTAACAAATATAATTATCTTTGATAGATAGTTTGAGTTTTTTTTGGGTATCTAACTTAAAATAGAAGTGTTTTCATCCCAAATGAAGTGAATTATTAATAGTTCTCTGAGAATCCACCTATAAGATCAATGTTAGATTGCCGATAAGGGGAGTGAGTTAGTGATATAAATTATTTTTCGTTCGTTCAAATAATAACTTTTTCCACTTTTTAAATTTGAGTGATATAAAATATATTTATTTTCATATGCATACAAACATGAGGGAATATAATATATTTATATGGCTCACCTCTTGATGTTATAAAGATAATGCTTGGTGTGATATGGTTTCCTCCTAGATCGGACTACCCACTATAATCATCATGTGGGTAAAAAAAATAATGTCATAACCTTCAAAAATGTGCTTACATGTATACAAATAATGTTTTTGTGGATCTCGCTCACAAGTGAATCTTGAAATTTACAAAGATAAATGTTTTTAACAAATGAAGACTCTTGAACCAAATATACATCCTTAAATTCATTGAGTGTGAAAATTTATTTTAAATATTATTTACTTTCATAGAATAAAGCAAGAATAACCTCACCTTCAAACCATCACAGGGAAAAGTTGTTTCTTCACATTGTATACACAACACATGAACACAACCAATTCAATATTCTTCACCTTCTTACTTTATTATACCATGGATAAACACAATATTATTTCACATATATAGAATATATTCACTTCAATTGTCTCCCAATCCATTAAATAATATTTTAATTTTTATCACACACCATTAAGATGTACAAAATAGTCACATTTTTTTCTAGTTTAGATTTGAATTTGAAATTCAAATTCCAATTGTCTTCTTAAGACATAGCCCTTAAATCATCTTCCAATTAATATTAACCAGAATTTTTTAACTGGTAGTTGTTATTAGATAATATAACCACCAATCCTCTTAGATGGATCAAATTCATTAATACTATTTGAACTATATAGGTTTTCACTTCCACGACATAGCATATTAATTTTTGTCGTAGAATTGTAGTTCAGAATATTTATTTTTTAACAACAAACATGCATTATGGTAGGATTTGATTACCATAGTAGAATGGTCTTCTAAAGTACTATGACATGGAAATAAATGACAAGACTCCTTAGTAGAGTGGTATCCTCTATTCCCATATAAACCACGTTACTCTCAAGTGTTTGTGTTGTAAATTTATTACAATATAGGGTCCTTCAAAATAAAAAAGATATAAAAATCATCCAGTTTCTTTTTTTGGCCCCAAGATCCAACTTCAATTGCATGAGCCACTCAAAAAATATTTGTTTTCACATGGTTAATCTTTTATGGTGTAGAGTTTTTCAATATTACAAGGGCATGAAAAAAATATATGTATAATTATTTATGGTGTTGAAATATTCTTACAGTATCGACTCATTTAAATAGACTGGACCAGAAAATACTACCTCAGTATCCACTGTGGTGTAGTCTCTATTTTTTGGTGAGAACTCTCTTCCTCATCCAAATTCTATATTAAAAAACCCATCTTTGAATCATGAGAATTATTCCTTTAACAACTTTTATCTTAAAATATATTCATGATATATAATTACTACAAACCATTATAAGAGATTTTAAATTTAATAACACCAAATTTCATCACCGTATAAGAAATGTGAGTTTGAATGTGACTTATGTATTTTCCAAAAATTATTATATAATTAATAAAATCTAATCCTACTTCCTCTTAAAAATACTCCTCACAAAATATTATCAACACCTATTGGTATCAACAATATACCATTTTGGATTTTATTTTCAAAAAAAGGAACATAAATCACTATTAAACTCAAAATTATTATAAATATATCACCATTAAATAATTATAAGCCCAAATGAGTGAAATCGGTTTATGAAATAAAAATATAGAATAAATAATACCATGTTAGCAATAATAAGTGATCTAAATTCAATTTTTCTTCAAACATGAACATCTCAAATCTTCTTGATGTTGAGTTACCACTTGAAAAATGATCAATTAAATAATAATTGATACATCCTAATCGCCATAAAAAAAACCTCAAATTAATTTTTAAAAATTTATACATGCACTTTATAAAAATAATGGAAACTTTTACACACATTCACAACACTAAAATCATAGATTTACACTTTAAAAAACTCTCCATAAATATATATTCCACATGAATAGATAAGGAACAAATAAATGGATTCTATTTAGATATTTTTGTTTTAATTTTTCATTCCCTTTAGAAAATATATCCAAATAAAATATGAGAGAGTATCCTAGATCACTATAACATATCCAAAAATTTGGTGAGGTTTAACTCTAAATATCATCCTCAAATTCCGATAAGCATCCTTATATAGTGTATGTGTAAACACATCAAATATTTGTTCCATTTTTTGGAATATATACCAAACTCAATTAATTTCTATCCAAAATCTTTTTATTAAAGTGATATATAATATCAATGTGATTTATTATTTAATGTCACACATGATTATTTAAGAAATTGATTTCACCTTTATTATTATATCCATAAAGAAGTGGAATTTTCATCTCAACTTTCAAATCACACAACCATGTCATAATCCAAAATAAATGAGTTATAGAATGATTTGTAGCCATATATTTTTCTATAAAAATTTCTTAAAATCATATATTTTTCCTCTTAGTTTTCTAACACACACACAACTTTCACCCTAGAAGAAAAATCCTACTAATGTGGATCTTCTTCCAACAACACAGTCTTCTCAGCCAATGTCAGTTTAATTAAAAAAATCTAAATTTAATATGAAATATTATTTCTATCTAAAATATATAATGATTTTAATATAATTAAAAATCCTTTTCCAATGAAAAATACAAGAACTTTTGAAAACTTTTTCACCTAGAACAAAGAGTAATAATATATACTAATTTTTTTTAAAATGTGAGATATAATAGGCTTCCAATAATCTTTTTGAAAATTGTAGTCTCATAATAATTTACCTTGTAATATTGGTATAACTTTATTCACACTGAAATGGATGTCAAAATAGGTTTTGAATATCCCCTTATTACTTTTTTCAAGAGTTACTTATAATTTTGGAAAGAAAATTATGATATTTTATTTGAGATATTTTTAAGCCAAGAATGCACCGCATTTCTCACAGCATGGAAATTTCAATTAATGTCTTCATCTATTCATAAATCTTTTCACAAATGTTTTCATCATTACCAGTAAATATTATTGCATCCATATAAACAATAACAAAAAGAGGTTTTTTTTCTCATATTTGTTGTATATATTTTTGTCCACTCTTCACTTTATGAAATAAAACTTCTTCAAGTAGGATGTTATCTTAGAATTACAAGAAATTAAAGCATGATTCATCCAACATAAATTGTTTTTAACCTATAAACATATCTCTATTTTACTTTAAGTAAGAACAAACATGGTTTTTCAAAGTAAACATCATCTTCTAACTCAACATTGAATAAGGAAGACCAAGAATCCATTTGAAAAATATTATGTTCCCTTTTTATAGAAATGAAAATAACTATTATAATAGTTTAAATTTTTGAAAACAATGAAAAAGTTTCATTAAATACCACTCATTCAACCTATGGATATCCTCTTCATATCATACTTGCCTTTTTTTCTCACTACATCCCCATTTTTATTAAACTTATTTTGAAACGTTAAAAATTTTCCAATCACATTTTTATCTTCATGATTGGGTACCAACACCAAATTCTAATTTTTTAATTTTTTTTATTTAATCATATAATCAATAAAATCTTGATTCTTTAAAGATTATTTAACAGATTTAGGTTCAAATTGAGGGAAAAATAAAGTATGATATATTATTCTCAAGTTATCCAAGTCTATACCTGTTGTCCTTGATTTACAAAAATATTTTTAACCTGAACCTATTTTATCATGCTTGGAAGAGTTGAATGTAATTGTCTATAATCAAATAAAATGGATTAATACTCTTAATAAACCTACAAATCTTCAAAATATTCATCTCTATTTAAATTTTTATTATTACTTTTAACAAAAAATAAAAAAATCATCGCTTCAAAAACCTACTTTTTCACGTGTAACATTTTTTAATTATTAAAACACTTTACATTAGAAACATCTATGATATTTCTACTTCATATTTTAAAATTTAAATAACCATTTCCATTTATGGAATTTCTTAGGATGATCCCATCCACTCCTATATTTTGAGAATTTCCAAGATTCTCATCTATTATCTTTATATCACAAGGACTTTCAAACATTCATCTCTATTAAACATTTTTTAGTCTCAGATGTTTGTTTCATTAAAATATAAAATTTAATATGAGTGAATTCCTAAATAAAATTAAAAAATTAATTATAACCATTAGATTATTAATTCCGAATGGGCCAAAAAACATCTTAATAAATTAAATCTAAAGGTTTATTAAATTGAATCTCCACCTTCTTGTGAGAGGAGTTATCAATATTCCCTGTTTACCATGTTGAACACATGTAAAATATTTATCTTTGTTGGGAAAAAATCCCTCATGGTGACATTGCAGTATTTTTGGGTTGATTGTGTTTGTTGAAAAAGCAGGTTTCCATCGGGAATTGTCATGTTCCAGAGAAGTTTTATACAATCCATGATGATAGAGATCAATGAAAAAGGAACAGATGATCTGGAGGCAGTACAAAAGAGTAGTTCAAGGAGACTCCATTTCATAGTGTTTGCCCAATTTTTGGGGTACAAAATTTGGAGGTTGGTGAGCATTGTGAAAATAGGATTTCAATGAAGATCATAATTAAATATGGAAAAAACATGAATTTTGCAAAGAGAGGATTCAGGTCTTGGATTTCGCGAAGACCAGAAAAATGATGTCGGTGATTCTTTATGATTACGTCAAAGCTTCGCGAACAGAAGAGGATGAAGTGCATCGCGGCGGGGAAGTGCCATGTGAGGGAGCTTCGCGGCTAAGGAGCCAAATAATGTTTATGGTGATGCTCCACGATTATGACGAGCTCTGCTATCGAAAAATTGTCGTGGTGCTTCACGATGTTGACAAAATATCAGAAGAAACTTTGGAGCTTTATGATTGGAGATGACGTGGTGCTGAAATCCCCCGAAAGGGTCGAGGTTCGGTGGAATTCCCTATAAATAGAAGTCAACCCCCTCGAGAGAAGTAGGGAGAAATTTCAAAGAAAATCCTTTGATCTCATTTCATGAAGGTGGTTCGTGAAGGTAGGGTGCTTCTTGAATGAGAGGTTCTTCGCGGCGGCTAATCTAGCTCCTGGAATGTAAGTGCACTTCGTGAGGCCACGTGCTATAAGGAGTGTGCTTCACGAAGAGGCAAGAGCTCCGCGACGACTTAAGCATTGTAAAGTCATGAGCGTCACGAGAGTGCTTCGCCGAAAGGCCAGAGCTTCGTGAAGGCTTGTTTGAGCTTCACAAAATTGGGATCCTAGAGATGTAGGGTACTTTGCGAAGGTGTTTCCAAATTGAGTTGTCGAGTGTTCAGAGGCAAAGGGGTATTCATCAGTGGATGAAATTTGAACTTCAAATAGAGCATATATCAAAAGTTGAGGATGCATTCATTCATGAAAATGAAGAGACCTACATGTCTATAAACTGTGAGTGGATCTTCTGAAGAAGCAGTGAGCTCACTTCAGTTGAGAGAGCAGTGAGTTCTCAAATTGTAAGTGGTTGTAAACCAGGTGGGATAGTGAGTCCGCTTCGAACTTGTAAACAATAGTGAACTTATAGTGGAATTGTTACATCGGCACACTACCAGTGTTTTCTCATTAGACATAGCCCAGTGAGGGTGAACCAATTAAAAATCATTATGTCCTGTGCATTCTTTAATGTTTGTTCACACTCTGCATCGGGAAGGAGAGAGAAGAGGGTTTTTTCTAACGGCAAAACAAGATCAAAAGGGGCAGTTGTTTTAATCTGTCATTCCTTGATTCACCCCCCTCTCAGGGTATCTAGACTAGATGACCTAACAATATTTTTATAGGAGGAACTTAATGCAATTTTTTTTAAAGATATATCATTTCCGTATTATTTTCTAAAAGATATATAATAATTTTATGACTTAATTGATTTAATTTTTCATGCATAGATAATATGAATTTCTAGTATAACTAACTTGGAATAAATTCAATTTAGTCCTCCATCCTCTGGGCATAATTCTTATATCCCCTAGGTTCTTAACCAATAACACATCCATCCAAACTACCACTTCATTTCCCTTATCACAAATTAATGAGAAGATCAATATATTGTATGGAAATCCATTAACTTAATGAGTTTTTGGATTTAAAATTTTCTTTTCTAATTATATTTGATGCAACTGCTTTAACTTTTAGTGTCCCTTCATTTCAAAAATTTATTTATCCTTTATTACACTTTATAGAATATTTTAGGATATTTAAATATCTTACCATATGGGATGATCATCTAATCTCTAATATTTATGGATATTTTCTTTTTTGATTCTTTACGTTCCACTTCCACAACTAATCCTTTATCATTCCATTTTCCTTTTATCTTCAAAGGATTCTGAGTATTTTTTTAGATGTTAGAAGGTGTTTACATTCATTTTTATGGTAATATTACTGGTCACACCATCCAAATAACACTTAAATTAATTCAAACCTATTTAATATCTTCTATTAATAATGCACAACATTTTAATAAACTTTCTGTTTTTTGAGTTCATTGACTCTCACTCAATCCTTTTTACCAAACACTTTAGGAATTATAAGTTGTTAATGGTTGAACCAACTCATATTTTCTATATTTAAAAAGTCTCCATAGTTCGAAAAGTATACATAAAAATCATATTTACATTTTAAAAACAATATATTTTCCAGAACTGTGCTCTTGAGTTTCAACCTTCTTCCGATCAAAAAAATCAAATCCTTTATCAAAGATGATTTTTTTCGAATAATAAAATATTATTTTTCATATTAGAATTATTCCCAAGATTTATAAAGTCTATAGTTATAGAATATTTTGAATCAAATTATGGTTTCCCATAATTTCTATGTTTCTAAAACTCTTTTGATTTATATAAAACCATGATACTTTTTTACTTGGTTATTCCTTTTTGAATCATTTTAAACTTTTTAAATATTAACATTATCCTCAAAATTTAATTTTTTGTTATCTTATTATGATTATATCTTCTTATAACACTCCCCATCTTCTTGAATATAAATTTATTAAAATATTTATAGATAAGTTTAGTTATTATTAAATTTTGATCAATATATGTTGAACAATATCATGATCTTTCTCTATATATTTGACCTTCAATTCTAACTAGATATTCAAATATCATCATTATCAAGAAACATATTTAGATTAAAAATATCCTTCAAATTCTTATAATTATCTTATTCTTCATTAGCCGATTATATTTTATTGAATGATTAATCATTTTTTTCAATTTTCAATTTTTTATTTTCAAGATTTTAGATTTTTTAGATATAGTATATTAATTATCTAATAAATATAAACTTAATCGGAGTTTACTCTATTTATTATCTAGGAAATTAATAGACTTTTTTCTAGAAGTTGATTTTTTCCTGGATAAATTCTTATTTAAGAATATTCATAGTCTTTCACTTTATTCTTCACCATCTTATTCTTCTTTCAGTTTTGGATAATTTTATATAAAATGTACAATAAAATTACAATTGAAATATATAGGTGGTAAATTACTTTCAAACATTCCCTTAATCCATTATCACATTTTTATAGATAAGTGAAATCATTTTATTAAAGATTATATCCACATATAAACCAAAATTTTAATGAGAAGCTTGATCATCTTCATATATAACCTTATTAAGTTTCTATGATGTTATGAATTTAAAATAAATATTCTTTTTATCCTTTTTCTGATAGCATTATATTTACTCATTTTTTAATAAATTAGAGTGATATAAAAATATTCATGAGATATTTCACCTTGGTATTTTTCTTCCATAGAAGATACTTTTTCATTAAAATGTTCTTGCAAGATATCTATAATTTTATGTATAATAGTGAATTATTCTATCTTCAAACCATAAAATATGATCATGATTAAAACTTCATTTACCCTTTTGATTATTTTGATAATTATTTTATCATCATTTATATGAAGATATTAAAATTAGAATCTCTAAAACTACAATGTTTAACACTTCACTTTTTTCCCTTAATATACATTATCTAACATTCCAAACTAACTTTTTACCATTTTGATACATTTGAATGTAAAATATATACTTTCATAAAGGAAATATGAAATATCATTTCTAGAATGACCATAACTCTCTATATTATAGAAACACATTTAGAACATGGGAAAAAATTAGTTGCATGTTATAAAGATTTGTAACATTATGAACGAAGATATAGAAACAATTTTTTTCCAAACGTGATTACCATTTCAATAAAATGTGACAATCCCATTGGAATTTAAATAATTAAAATTATCAATAGTTTATAATATAAAAAATGAATGTATGTTTTTCTTAAGAGAGGATTCAAATGTAAAATCACAAATGAAGGGTATGGGGCTCTGACACCACTTGAGAATCCACCTACTGGATGTTTAGTGAATCTGTGAGAGGGGGAGTGGGTGAATTAATGACTAAAATTATTTTTAAGTTACCTCCACAAAAATCTTTATAATACACTGGTTTATGCGTAGTGATATAATCTATTTTCATTTCCACATACACACTTACAAGATAGAACAAAATAAATTAACAGGATTAACTTCACAATATGTCAAGGCTAGTACTTTTTGTGATACATATTACTATGACATCCAAACACCCACTAGAATCATAATGTTTGTAAAAATGATCATGGTATAACCTTTAAAATCATTCCAATATTTCTTTCGACAATACATCTGTGCATCCCACATAAAAGTGAATTTTATACTTTACAAAGTTAAATGTTGGTAAAAACTGTAGAGTATTTAACCTAATTGACTGACTCTAAGACATTAAGTTTCTCTATTTGTATCACTTATTCTATACTTGAAAAATATAAATTAATTATAAATTAACCTTGTAAATTATAGATAAATAGGTTTATTATTTACTTTTTATGCATAATACATACACACAACCAGTTCAATCCCCTTATTCTTATTCCATTATACTACCATGGATAATCAAGAAATCTTCCCTATTTATCACATATCCAAAAATTATTCTGTTAACTTATTTTCTACTTAATATTATTCATATATTTTATAATCTCAATAAAAAACCCTTTATATATGCACAATAGTTAAATTTTCGAATAATTAATATTTGAATTGGAAATTAAAATTCTAATCCAATTCTTCAAACACAACACTTGGATAATCTCTCAATTAAATACTAAAACTTTCAAATAAATTGAAGTCACCAAGGCTGTTTGAATTACCATGTTTTACACTTTCATGGTGCATACTCCTCCTTTTAATCATAACATAATTATTTAAATCCGTTATTTTTTAACTACCCTAAAACATAGCAGTGTGATATGGTCACTTTGTTGAAGTGTCATTGCACTGTATAGTGGAATACAAATAATTTCCCATACTCTTTTGATGTATGAAATTATATCTTGTAATGTGAACCACATTTATCTTAGTTGTTTATGTAATGGTACATTGATTATGGCATAGACTCCTTCAAAGTTCAAGGAATACCAAAATCGACCAGTTTTTCATGACTCGACCCAAGATGGGGATCAAGTCATAACTACCCAGTGACCGCCTCCATAGTGCTAGGGTTGGGGGAAAATGGAAAAGTCACAACTAACATAGGGAGTAATTTTCAACATAACATGTACAAATTAACAAAAAACTCAATGAAAAAGTTAAGAGGGAAAGTAGAAAAAATATGAAAATGCTGTAATGTAAAGTAATCATGCATGAACCTCTAAACAGTATAAGGTACGGTAGTGAAAACTACTAATAATAGGGGTAAAACACACCCTCAAACCAGAAACACATAATAAACTAAATAAAATTGGAAAATATAGTCGATTGAGAGATTCCGACTCTTGTTTCCTAAGAATGACCATCGTATGTGGTCCATACAGCTCATATCCCATATGCCTCTCAGTAGTAACGATCAACCAGTATTCTATCTTCAAAATACATGACATGTTTTGGGAAAATCCCATACATGGGAAAGTATATACATACATAGTAGAATGACCCAAAAAGATGAAGTGGGGTGAAGAAAGAGATACAACTGAAGAGAAGTAGTATAGAAACAAGTTACAATAAATGAGGGCAGAAAGAGTGTAACCCAACCCAAAAAGATTGTGAAAGTAGACTCATCCATACAAAAGAAGCTCGAAATAGTGAGGAGATGATATCCTCTTACAATATTCACTTTCTATAGTCAGAGAGTAGACTCATCAAACTTTGATAAACTAAACACATAAAGCACATGAAATACCCCATGCATGTTCGTCTCCCCTGGAATGAGAGTAACCAAGAACCAAAGAATGAGTACAATAATAGGATATATATATATATATACTAAGTCAAAGTAACCTAAATGGGGGAGTAAGGGGATATAAATCCTACAAATCAGCCTAAGAAAGTGAATAGCCATCAGTTCCAAGGTAAGAATCATCTACGATACCCCACATCTCGTCACATCTACCCAGGATGAAGAAGTTAATTGGGATCCAATAACCACACCTCGATACTATCCTATTTTGGTGTCACTGACTCACCAGAACATTTTTGGCCCACATTATAAGGACACATATCAATGGGGAAAGTTCACCTATTCTTCATGAGCCCTTAATTAATTCAAACCACACCACGCCAATAGGCAATGTCAATCCACTCCATGCTATTGGGTAAAGTCAAGCCACACCACGCTACTAGGTAGAGTCAAGCTAGTCCATGCTACTTGGAAGAGTCAAGACACACCATGCCACTAGTTAAATTCAAGGCACACCACAATACTTGGAAAACTAAATGCATTCCACACCACTAGGCAATGTGAAGCCACACCACTCAACTGGGAAAATTGAACTCATGGCATTCTACTGGGAAAATTCAAGCCACAACTGTCATCGGGTGTCATCTTTGGGCATTCGAACTCAGAAAATTTTCATCATATATAAAAATCATTCAATGAGGGAACCGTTATGTTCTACACAGGAACAAACTTATGATAGGTATCTCATTAGCCAAAATCTAACTTAAAATGAAGGAGATATAATGTTTTGAAGATCACTCAGCTGAGATCAAGAATTAAACGACTTGTGAGGCTGCCACATGACATGTGGACCCTCTTAATTTCTTGTTTGTGTCCTTAAATGAACATGGGTACCAATACATGAAGGGGAACACGAATTATGGGTCGAATACATGGTGTGTCCTATCAGTTTGGGGACTGGGCCATGTCTACTAGCCAGGTCAGTGTACTCAGGATCTATGTTCGTGTACTTTGGTACACGATGTGTTGGTCCACACAGGATGATGTCCATGTTACCAGGACGTGTCCGTGTGCTCGGCACATGGTTGTGTGTTTCTTCACATGGACTGCCTCACATGGGAAGGTAGTACATGGAATGTTAAGGGAACTACATGCTGTGTCATACTGTAATTTTCCCAAAACCTAGAGTCACCACTGAGGGAGCGATAAACACTATGTGTTCTTCATTAAACAGGGCGTGTAGTCATGAATTTTTCCAAAAAAATAGATCATTGATGAATCTTTTCCTGATCTTTGAATATGACTTCTCCATGGTTAACATCACTTGGAATATATCTAAAATTAATGTATCTAGAGGAAGAACATCAAAATGAGGAGAAACGACTAGATTGTTCATCCTCATGCCATACCATTGTAGCTTCGATTCTCTTAAGATCATCTTGAAAAAACAAGATTCTTCATCCTCATGACATACCATCTCTGGATCTATGCCTTTCTTTAGATTCTGTCTCCATTTTTCGAATCCTATGTGACTCTACCTCATTCCAGGTGCCCGATCAAGCTCGGGTCGCCCGAAAATTTTCAAATCAGGATTCAAGGGAATTATATATTAAAGAACACAAAAAATTGAGGATAGAAGGCTCCAAAAAAAGGTTTTAATAATCATCATCCAAGATTTCTTGTTCAGTGATTTATAATGGGTTACCGGAGATAGCACATAAGATAGAAAATATGAATCTGGTCTATAAGAGCATGAAAATTTTGAAAAAAAGGGGTGTAGGTTGAAGATTCATTTAACTACATGATAATAAATTTAATTTAGGGTGTAATAACACAAAGAATGAGTCCTTCCTAGATCCAGTCATTCACTTTTTACCTAGAACATGTTCGTTGATGATGGTGGGGGATCCACTATGATTTGATCCTCCTAGATTTAGTGATTTGTTGTCATTATTCGTTCATCAAAGGGGAGGAGTGGAGAGGAGAGGATCCATTGGAAAATATAATAATTAGAGTATTTCTCAAAAATGATAATTTATAACCTCTAATTAGGTTTTGGTAGGAATTAAAATAAATTAATTTATTAATACACTTAAATAACTCCACCAACGGGAAAGGGGTCCAACTCCCCACACCGGCTCATGTTATGTCATGCCTAGGTTAAAAATTGTGTTCCAGACCCAACATTGGTCTATGATATCTCATATGTTCTACCATTTGAAAGTTATATGGTTTTCTAAGTAGCTGCACATGTGTAATATAAAATATATTTAGTAGTTTTATACAATTAATTCCGGGAACTCTAGGCCTCGGAACTACACGCCCAGTCATCCCCAGACTCTATAATTCCATTCAAAAATAATTTAAAGTCTTATTAGGAAAAAATAGGTCTCTAAATAATTCTATACTTCAATATTTTCCTCCCCTAAAAGAAAAACTAAATAAAAAACATTGGGTAATAAGGCTTAATCTGACTATCCAATTCCCAGAAACTTTTTGACACCATTATATGTTGCCACAAAACTTGAACTAGAGGTATGGTTCGTCTCCGTAAGGTCCACCCCTACCAGTTCTCGAATTCCACTTGTTGATCTGAAAATTTGGATCTATACATGATTTATAGAAATCCCCAATCAATAATGTTTGTGGGTTCATGCAAGTATATCCTTAGTTATGAAACGTGGAAGACGTCATGAAATCATTCAATCATTGGGGGCAAGGAGAGGTGGTAAGAAACTTCACTGATCCACCACCCGATCTCAAATGGACCGGTGAAACTTTGGGATATATTGATTCCCTATTTGAACCTCTTTATCCCACGTCGCAAAGAGAATATCAAGAACACATGGTCTCCCTTCTCAAAATCCAAGGGCTTATGATAGAAATCTGCGTAGGACTTCTGCCTTTTCTGGGCTATCTTCACCCTCTCACAGATGACTTGTACCTTCTTTTTTGTTACCTACACTAACTCTCAGATCACTAGAGAGGACTTTAGAATATCTGTCAATCACATGGGTGACATTTAGGGAATCCCATATTGGTCCTCAAAATGTTCCTTGCAGATAGTGGAGTGGCAGTTATCGTTGTACATGAACTCCATCATAGGTATGTGATCCTCCCTACTCCAGATAAAATCCAGCATTCATGATCTCCGAAAATCCTCTAGCACTTGGATAGTGTGCTTATTCTACCCATCAATTATAGGGTGTAAGGAAGAACGCATCTGTATTTGGGTCACAAATTCCTCCTGTAGGCCTCTCTATAATCGTGACGCAAACCGCATGTCATGATCAGAGACAATCATCGAGGGTATCCTGTGAAGGAGGATGGTCTATCAAACATATAACTTCGACAGAATCTCCACCAAACTCTACTCCCTATTGGAAAGGAAGTGTTCCAACTTCGTGAGTTGGTTAGATACCACCCAGACAAAGTCACTGACATTCACCATGAACAGAAGCCCAATAATGATGTCTGTGGATATACTATCCTATTTTTAATTCAATGATATCAAGAGGCTGTAAAAAGACTACCAATACTTGGTGTTCATCCTTCACTAGATAACAGGTAAGGAATCGGGATACAAACTCATCTATACTCCACCTCATTCCAAAACACAAAAACTACAACTGATGATACCTATATATCATCCACACACCAAAATGTATAGCTAAGGGATAAGTATGGAACTTCTGCATCTCCTCCTCCTGTTGTGTAATTGGAACTACTTTCACCCCTATAACAAGATCTCATGATTCTCTCCATTAGAATATCTACATGGTGTGTATCCAATGGATATCTAATCAAAAATAACCTCCCATTCAACATCTACCAGCTGAGACTCCTTAACATTTTCAAGGAGTGTAGGAGTCAACACTATCGACTGAAGGAAAACTATACCCTCCATATATATTAGGGTCTGCTATAGGGATGCCAATTGCTGTGAAGCTTCTCACAGAAGGTGAGCCTAGGAATTTTTGCTAAGGGCATATGTTACAATTTTTCCCTTCCCCAGAGTGTAAACAATCTCAAAGTTGTAGTCCATCATGACCTCCAACCAGATCTACTATCTTAGGTTCAGTTATCTCTGAGTGAAGACATACCTGAGACACTAGTGGTCTGAGTAAACAAAAAAGCACTCTATTAGAAGGTAGTTCCACCACATCCTCAAAGAAAAAACTACTACCGCATGTTTTTGATCATGGGTCACATAAGTCATCTAATGGGGCCTCAACTGCCTCAACCCATATGCGATGACCACCTATTATTGAATCAACATTAAATCGAGCCTAGCTCTCGAGGAGTCGCAATAAAATAAGATATCAACTACCTTCTCTAGTAGATGAAAAATGTATAGCACTCGTCATCCCCTACTTCAGCTCCTCGAAGGGATTCTGGCACCACAGATACCAAGTAAATTTATATCATTTTCATGAAATAGTGGTAAAAGGGTCTGAAATCCAAGATAAATATACCATGAATCTCTAGTAGTACCCCAACTAAGATAAGATAACTCAGATCCTAAAATACATTCTTGGGTGTCACCCAAGAAAGAACTACTTCAAACTTCACTGGCTCTATGACCAAACTCTACTCAGAAAGGACATGCCCAAGAATGTGATCCTACTGTATCCAGAACTAGCATTTTGAGAACTTTTTGTAAATATGGTGCTCTCGAAAGAAGTCAAGGACCCTCCTCAAGTACTTTACATGATTCTACTATATAGTATAGTATATGAGTATGTCGTCGATGAAGACAATGAAAAAATGATTCATGTATGGATGGATGATTTGGTTCCTGAAATCCATGAAAATAGTAGAGGCATTCGTCACACCGAAGGGAATCAAAAGGAACTTATAGTGTCTATAGAACCTTTGAAAGGCCAAATTTGGGATATTAGTCTCACGAACTAACAACTGGTGGTAGTCGGATCTGAGATAAATATTCATGAACCATATTACACCATGAATTTGATTAAATAGGTCATCAATTATCAATAAGGGTTACTTTTCTTTATCATTCCTTAATTCAGGTGATGATAATCCATGAAAATATGTAAGCTCCCATTTTCCTTCTTTATAAAAAAGCTAGAGTTGCCCAGGGGGACACAATGGGTCTGATGAAACCATTCTCAATAAGGTCGTATAACTACATATTTATCTCCCAAATTGTAGTGGGTTCTATACAATAGGTTGAAGAAGATATTGGATTAGTTCCTGGCTATAAGTCAATATATAACTCCAACTCCCACTTTAGAGGTATTCCCAGAATGTATTTGGGAAAGATGTCCATGTAATATTCCAATACTGAAGGGATCCAGATGCCTGGATAGTCTTCTTCACCAAGGGTCATACTCACTAGCATATGGGTAATAGTATAACTCCTCTTGCTCACAAAACCTACTTATCCTACTATGATGTCACTCTAACTGAAAAAGGAGAACCTCATCCCATCAGGGTGTATGCATCAGACTAATCGATGGTGGAAGTCAATAAGGGACCGAACCATGGAAATCCTATCCATGTTCAAAATGACATAATAGGGGTTTATTGTGGGGACTACTCGGTCCCATGTAAACCTCTCTGTGTACTTTTCCACCAAAATCCCTCCCTACTACAACTCCAGAAGCTCCTGGATCTGGATGGAGTTCAAAAAGGAGGGGTAGTACTCCTCGTGAAAGAGCTACTGAAAGTAATTCCATGCGAGTGTTGCGTCATCATGTATCTAGGTAACTTCTCTCCACCAGCTCCTAGAAACACCATGAAAAGGGATAGCTACAAAATCCACCCTCTGGTCCATCCGGGTGAACACAAGTCTGAACACACAAGACTACAACTCCAGCTAGTCCTCTATACCTGAGGATCGGGATCACCACCGAACTATAGCGATCACTATCATTAATGATTGTGAAGTTCACCCAATCATCGCATGACCTCCACCAATACTACTGGAACCAACTACCACTCAATAGGTGGAGGGTTTGATACCTATCCACCCAGAGGACGTGGGTTGCAAGATGGGACCTGAGATGAGGCCACAAAGCTCATCAGGTCATCATCAAGAACCAGAGTTGAAATATTAGATGGATGCTGTCGCAGAGGCATCTTGAAAATAGTCAGGGAGTACCACGATCAGATGATCATATATATATATATATATATCAAAAGAATTTGTGGGGGGATGATTCAAGGAGGACAATAAAAGACTCAATACAATATGATGCATTTACCATTGTTAATTTTAACAAATTTATAAGGGTTCCATGTTGACAAGTGAGAAATCAGGGTCCTCATGATTAGATATGTCATACTCCACACCAACATTTGAATCCCTAGATGGAGAGCCACTTTTAAGGCACATTAATATATTTTATGCAATCCAAATCAATCCTTTCAAGGGGTAATATCCAAACAACATCCCACAGAATGAACATACTCTGTTACCACCTTTTAAAAACCTAACCTATGCTTGGGCTTGAATCATAATTACCCCAATCCCACCTTCGTAGGCTAGGGGTTGACGACTAGCGCCAAAGGCACAATAAATTAGAGAGACCTTTTCCATATAACTTGTGCACACACACCAACAAATCAATGAAAATGTGTAGAGGGAAAGTCAGAAATATATGAAACTATTGTATAGTAAAGTAATCATGCATTAACCTCAAAATAGTACAAGGTACAATAGTGGACACTATAATGTAAAGGGGAAAAACACATACTCAAACCAGAAACTAGCCCCAACCTGAAGACATCTAGAAATGAGAGTTCCATAAGAGATCATAACTACAGTACCCCAAGCACAACCACTATACGTGGTCTACATAACTTGTATCCCTATGCCCATTAGTTTTCATGATTAACCAGTCCACCCTTTTCAAATGAAAAAACATGTGTTGGGAAAAGCCCATGAAAAATTGAGTATATACAAACCTAGTAGAATGCCCCAAAAAGGTGAAGGGGGACTAGTAAGAGATACAACTGTAGATAATAAGTATAGGAAAAAGGTACATTAAAAGATGGTGGAAAGAGTTTAGGTCAACCAAACAAGAGAGTGAAATAGACTCATCCAGACACAAAGATATTCCAAGGGTGGGGATATGAACTCCTGGTAGAGTCTACACTTTGTATAGTAAGAGAGTGGACTCATCTAACTAAGAGAATCTAAACAAGGAAATCTCATGTCATACCCAATGCATATTCACCTACCTTGGAAAGAGAGTAACCCAGACCCAAGGAGTGGGTGCAGTAATAAGATTTATATATATTCTCAGTCAGAGAAACCTAAACGAGGGAGTAAGAGGATATCCATCTCACAGATCAACCAAATAATTTGAGTAGCCATAAATTCCAAGGTAATAACTATCGGTGATGCCCCACATCCCATTGCATTTTACAAGAAGTCAAAAGTCAAAGGGGCTCAAATTATCCCACCTTAATACTATCCACATTGGGTTCTATTTACTCACCCATAAAGTTATGGTTCATGTCACAAGGATTTCTCTTGGGGGAGAAATCACCTCTATTACTCTTGAGTCATTAGGTAAGTCAAAATATTCCATGCCACTAGGAAAACTCAAGCCACACCACACTACTAGGAAAAGTCAAGCCACACCATGCCACTAGGAAGAGTCAATCCCTGTCTTGCTATAAGGAACAGTCAAGACACACCACTCTACTAGAAACAGTTAAGTCGTTCCATGTTAATGACAAAATTCATGCCATTCTATACTATTGGGAAAAGTCAAGACACACCATACATGTGGTAAAATTCAAGTCACACCATGCTACTAGGAAATGTCAAGCCACTACAATCATTGAGTGTCATCTTTAGGTGTTCCAACCAAGAACATTCTCATAGTATCTCGAAAGACATAACCGAGGGATCCATCACATTATACGTGAAAAAAATAAGGATGAGTGTAACACCCCGAGATTTTAAAATAAGTATTATTTTTAATTTATTTGATGTCATGTGTTTTATGCTACACCAAGATTATCTTGTGCTATACGCAACACCGTATTATCTTGTAGTATACACAACACAATTCTTGGATCGTGTTACACAAAATTTCATGTTTGCTTGATAGAAGTTATTATACGCAACATTGAGTGTATATATATATATTCAATGTATAAATGAAATATGGTTAGATTTTCTTATACAAAACAACAAAGGAGTCTTTCACTACACGCAACCCTGACTTGTCTTTCATTACACGCAATCGCAACCTTCCTCGATAGCATGTGTTTTACGTAATACCGGGTTTTACTAAAAAATGATATATTATAATAATATTATTATGAACTTGCCGTTATGAATAGTATTAAATAATTTTTTAATTTTATAATATTATTATTCATCATACACATTTTATAGAACATGGTATAAGAACAAAATAATTTTTTCGGGTAAAATAAGTATTTTTAAAAAATGCAGTTTTTCCACCTTTTGATGGCGCACCCACTTTAAATCTAGTTTTTGACATGTTTATAAGTTCAATTTTACAAAATAAAATTATTATTTGGAATCATGATATAAAATTTTACCTTGGATAATTTTTTCATATTATTCTGATAACTTTCATATTTTAACGAATAGTAAAAACACACTATATTTTAATTAAAAACAAATTTTTTCATCATAATAACATATGTGATTAAATTATAATATTTAATGGTTTAAAATTATAAATAGAATATATTTTTACCATTTAATATAATTTATCTCATTATCCTTGATTTTACATTCAATTCGTAGGTTAAATAAATTCAATCTTTTGCAATGTTTTAAACAAAAACCCATTTTCTTTCGACAACGGGATTAATTTTAATTTAATTTTTTCAACTTATGTGTATTGAATTTGGGAAAATGGATTCCATATTTGGAATAAGTGGGTCAAAATTATATAAATAGACTACTTTTTATTTTTGGGCATTATGAATAGTAACTACGGTAATTTTTATTTACTGCAGTTAAAGGTAAATAGGGTAATTCAAGGTTAAAAGAATATTATAATAATTCTAAATGACCTTGAAACTTGTCCTAACCTTATTGGATGAGTAGTGGCCGACCATGGGCATCCTTGGGCCGATTTGGGGACCCCAATGAGCCACTTGGTAGTGAAAATGACAATTTGGATCAATTAATTTAATGTAAAGACAAAATTGACTTTAACAAGAATCTTTTAGTAATTAATTTTTATAAGGGGTTATATAAGTTATATTTTCAATTATAAATATTATTTGGTAATATAAAAATATTACCTACATCATGGTATTTTTTCATAATTTTTAGACAACAAATGAATTAAATTATTTATGACACAATAATGATGTAGTGTTTACCACATTAATAAATGATTTAAATAAATAAGATTATAATGATTAAAATATCATCCAAAACCTGTCCAATTACAATTGGATGATTTTATTTCGTATATGAGTCATATTATCTTCGACATTAATGTATTTTGGACCTCTTGAAACTGAAGATAAGTGTATAATAAAAAAATGTTTTCACACTTTCATAAAGAGCCCCTCCTCTCCCTTATAAAAGGAGACCACTTCTATGCAATTAATCACACCACTAAAGCCTTCTGGCTCGTCCAAACTCTGCCCAAATAATCTCCCTACATCCCTATCCTCCCCCTTGAAGCCTTAAATTATGCAGAAGACTCTCCAAGAAGTCATTTTTGTTCAAACCAAAGGAAGTTACCAAAATTAAAGGTAACAATTTCTCTTAAGTTGTTTTCTTTTATTCTACTTCTCCAACCCCTAAAATCTTTCTAATCCTTTCTTCTGTGACAACAACAATATCCTAAATATACTAGGATGTTGTTAGGCGAAGGACTCAAACTACACTTAGACACACCTCCATCTAATGGATGAAGAACATAATGTTTCTCTGATGGCAAACTAATGCCTCACGAAACGATGATTGTTCGATTTTCTCCTACCGCCTATCATGGTGGACATTATGATGGCACTGTATTTATATATAATATATATTATGTTTATGATTTCCTTATAATTATTTACTTCCCAATTATACCAAGCCTTTATGGTGTCCATAGTCAGTAAATACGATAATCTCATTTGAGGAAGTGTGGACTACCGCCCCCTCAAAGTGATGTGATTCGTTAATAACTTATGTGGTATGTATAAAGGATTTGGTTAATGATATTATATAAGATATAATACTGGAATTATAATATACATATGTATAATTATGTTTTAATCCCTTTAAAATAATAAATAGAAATGAAAGTAGCGTTCATGCGTATGTACGACTTACCGTCTCCATGAACGGTGCGTTTCATTTCTTACCTCCATATGTTTTGTACTATTATAAATTCTTGTATGTGCTCGATATATAATGAATGTATATGATATATAAATAATTATTTTAATTCTTTAAGTAAGTAAGTCATGATATCAAGAACAACAAGTCCAAACACGTACGATAAATAAGATGATTTTACCCAAAACGCTACTTTAACATTAATTTACAAAATAATGGGTAATATAAAGTCATAAGTGAACCATATATGATATCATAACAATGAATATTATTATTTAATAAATCAATGACATTATTTAAATCATTATACAGGATGTTCAGATACATATGAATCATATCAGACCTAAGGTAAGGGATAACTTTTCCAATCTCGTTTTTATCCGAGATTGTTTATTCGTAAGTATTTACTAGTGTTATTTCTATCATCCATGTCCATGTTTTATAAAAGTGTTTTCATGTATTTTTAAAGTCATTTTTACTCATTTTTGACTTTTACTACATGGTATGTAAGGAATATTTATTTTTTTTACGTTATGAGGTACTTTTTTGACTTTTCCGACAAAAGTATGAGGAGAATGTTATTTTTAACTTATACGGCGTGAACTGATTTTTATGGTTTTATAAAGCCTTATTTTAATGAAGCTTCCTAAAAAAGATTTCAAGACTATTTTCAACAAAAAAAATTTCTTCTAATATTTCATAACATTTTGTGAAAAGAAATTGATTTTCAAGAAAAAAGGATATTTTCCTCAAGAATTCATTTCAAGTGTTTTATCAAAACCATTTTCATCTAAGATGACATTATTTTACACGTGTATGTTTCAAGTATAATGTCTCTATGATTTACATGGTTTCAATTTTATTATTATGAAATTATATCCATTACTTTTATATGGATTATGTGATGATGGGATGATGTTTATGAAACCCATTTTTATTGTATGGGTTACGATGAATGATTTATGTTTATATTGTGGCACAAGTAAGAATGATTTAATTATGAGATGGGTGGGACCTATATCTACCTCCAATTCTTGGGGTAAAGATTTATATCTCATGAGATATACATGGCTGGAACGGTAACTTAATCCGGTTCAGTGTTATAGGACTGAAACGACGAATGAACTCGATTCAGAAAGTGACATTGTCCACTAAGATGGTCTTGGCAGCAATGCCTTGGCTACTATGGAAATCATAACATGTGCTGAATGGTTGCCACAATTACATGTTTTATTCCCATTATATTTTATCATGGTTGATGTTCCATTATGATATATGCCTTATATACTTTCACGATTTATGTCTTCGCTCAAGATTTTGATGTTTAAATTTCATGTTCAAGTTTTTGCTTTCAAATGTTTATGGATTGTTTTATGTTATCTATGTTTACCCTTACTGAGAATTTGAGATCACCCTTTTTATGTTTTATTTTCTCCAGGAAATAAAGAATGGTTTTTGGTAAGGAAACAAAAAGGGGAAGATCGTTATGGGAGTTTTTGAAGATATTTAAACATGATTAGAAGTTTATATTCCGAGTTTCCAAAGACACTAAACTATTACAGTCCATGTATGTCTATTTTTGTTATGTATTAAGTATTAACAAAAAGTAATGTAATGTGTATGTACATCAAGCTTCGGGTCTCTATAGTTGGTATCAGAGGAAAGGTTTAGTCAACCTTTGGAAACTAGGATGTGAAAACGTTAGTGAGATCTCTAGAGATATTTCTAAGGTATGTCTAGGAATGTCTCTAAGGATAAGTATACGTATAGGATATAGTCCTAAAAATATGGTAACAATCATAGAATTTAACCTAAGATGTTAGATATTGATGGTACTCCCCTTTTGTTATGTTGTTTTCCCTAGCATGATTTTTTCCTCTCACACTATTCTTTTTGGGTTTTAGGAGATGGCTGGAACACGAAGGAACCGTGTTGATCAATCCAATAGACAATGCAATGATTTTCCTCTTGAACAAACTAATGTTATGGGAGATGGAGTGAAAAATATTATTACTATAATTACAAATGCTATGAATCATTCTAGATTTCAAAATTAGCAGAGAAGGGAACAATATTCTATTGAGTCCTTTATGAGGCAACGTCCACCTTCTTTCAGTGGGTCTTCTGATCCACTTGTTGCTGAACAATGGATCAGTACCACTGTAATGATATTTTCAGTTCTTCAATGTTTTGAACATGATAAAGTCATCTAAGTAGTATATCGTTTGGAAGGTGAAGCTGATCAATGGTGGAATCTTATCAAGAATACGAGGCCAAGAGATGAAATTGAGTCCATGGAATGGGATGAGTTCAAGAACTTATTTTTCAATAAGTACTTCTATCGTATTCTTCAAAAAAAGATGGAGAAATAGTTTCTTGAACTAATGCAAAAGGATGATGAACCTGTTGGTGTATACGAAGTGAATTTTACAAGGCTTTCAAGGTATGCATCTAGCTTTATCATCCAACCTGAAAGTAAAGTTGATTGATTTTTCAGTGGCTTAAAACCAAATCTTCGAATGGAATTAGCTATTAGAGACTTCAGTAGCTATGAAGAAATTGTGCGTTGTGCTATCAAGGTAGAAAAGGAAGTTGGGGTTACTTATCCATCTCATAGTTTTGACAAGAAACGAAAGATGGAGTTCAAGGGGAATCTCAGAATAATGGTGAAAAGAAGATGAATGTTTCCTTATGCTCAAAGTGTGGAAAGAATCATGGTGGAGACTGTCTTAAAGGGAATAGAAAATGTTTTAAGTGTGGAAAAGAAGGTCATCGAGCAGCTGAGTGTCAAAGTAATGTAAAAAGGATTTCTAATGATGTGAATAAATAAAAGACTACAGAGAACGCACAACCAACACTTCAATGCTTCAAGTGCAAGGAAATGGGGCATTATGCTAATAAATACCCTAATCCAAGGGTTAGTGATGATCGACATGAGCAACCACTCAAGGAAAAGGAGATAGGGAGGTCACATGCAATCACTATTGGCGATGTTGAATATGACAACGATGTGGTGGAATGATTAAGAGTTTATATAATGGGATTCCAAAATAATGTTTTATATAGTATCATGGAATATTGGAATATCTATGTATTGGTCTATTGTAGTTTTCATTAATTTTATGGTACCGGTAACCATGTAAAGGGATTGAGATATTTTTGGAATGAATATGATATACGCATAATGAAGGGATAAGGAGAAAATGAAATGTTTGACAGTATTCCTGAGCTCATGACTGATATGAGGAAATAGTTATATCATTGTTTGAGTATATTGAATTTTGGGGTTTTGGTATTTGGAAAGAGTTAACTTTTGACAGCACTCTTGTTTTGACTAAGATTCAATGGGTATTCATTTTTCAAGATAATACATGATTAAGGCCTTTGAACGTTTGGAATGTGACCAGCAAGACATATCTTATGATATATGGGGATCAACGATGGTATTAACATGCTTGTTATATGAAATCACTGGTAATCTTTTCACTATAATATGACAATAAAATGCAATATTATGGATAAGACTAAAGATTGGAATGGGTTATGTTGGACATAAGTTAGTATTGTTTAAGGATAGAACCTTTTTCTATATTATTGATGGGATGATATCGTAATTTAGTTTTAGAAAAAGGACAACCCGCAGAATGGGCAACAACCCATCGCGTCGGACAAGGCTGTGGAAATTGAACCCACAACCGAAGTGCGACATGCCTTTATCGCCTACCACTAGCCTACAGGAACTCCCTGGTTAGTGGAAAGTAGTGTTATTTTATTAAGCGTTATAATAAATAAAGTATAAGTCCATTTTTGGAACCATTTATGATTAACCTCACCATAATATGGACATATAACTTTTTCTAACCTTTTGTTTGAAACAGATGGAATGACCCATCATTCTATAACATGATCTATTAAAACTTCACTAATAACAAATTCATCTTCATTTCTTTAAGAGATGAAGTGGAAATTGTTCAAATCATGAACAACAGTGAGATTGTACCAAAATCAAGAAAGTATTTCTTATAATTCAAATTTTCAACTTTAGGGAAATGATATTGAAAACCAAAAATGTTTTCCTAGTGCTCCTATATCCGATGAATCAGATGGTACCTTAGAGCATCACAAATTTATGGCTTTGTGATTGTTGGATTTTTCATAGCCATGTTCTCTACCACTCTCCATCAGAACATGATTGTTAGATTTCTCCTCCATATCCATATTTTCACCATTGATCTCCTATGTGGAAAACTAGTGATGAGTTAATTTGGGTAACAGTTATGTTTCATACTTCACTTTTTAAAATTATGTTTTAGCATTCCTTTTTACGATGTGGGTTTCTATGAAAGAAATTCTCAAGTAACAAACCATTTATAACCCCGACGAATTTTGAGGGAGAAATTCATTTTAAGGGGGGTAGAATGTAACACCCCAGGATTTTATGATAAGTATTCTTTTTAAATTATTTGATGTCATGTGTTTTATGCTACACCAAGATTATCTTGTGCTATACGAAACACCGTATTAGCTTTTAGTATATACAACACAATTCTTTGATCGTGTTACACACAATTTCCAGTTTATTTGATAGAAGTTATTCAATGAAACATTGAGTGTATATATATATATATATTCAATGAATAAATGAAATATGGTTGGATTTTGTTATATGCAACAACAAATGAGTCTTGCACTACACACAACCCTGACTTGGCTTTCATTACACGCAATCACAACCTTCCTCGATAGCGTGTGTTGTACGCAATACCAGATTTTACAAAACAATGATATATTATAATAATATTATTATGAACTAGCTGTTATGAATATTATTAACTAAATTTTGAATTTTATAACATTATTATTCATCTTACACATTTTCTAGAACATGGTATAAGAACAAAATAAATTTTTCAGGTAAAATAAGTATTTTTCAAAAATGCAGTTTTGCCACCTTTTGATGGCGCACCCACTTTAAATCTAGTTTTTGACATGTTTATAAGTTAAATTTTAAAAAATAAAATTATTATTTTCAGTCATGATATAAAATTTTACCTTGGATAATTTTTTCATAATATTCTGATAACATTCATATTTTAATGAATAGTAAAAACACGTTATATTTTAATTAAAAACAAATTTTTTCATCGTAATAACTTATGTGATTAAATTATAATATTGAATGGTTTAAAATTATAAATAGAATATATTTTTACCATTTCATATAATTTATGTCAGTAGCCTTGATTTTACATTGAATTCATAGGTTAAATAAATTCAATCTTTTGCAATGTTTTAAACAAAAACCTGTTTTCTTTCGGCAACGAGATTAATTTTAATTTATTTTCTGCAACTGATGTGTATTTAATTTGGAAAAATGGATTCCATATTTGGAATCATTGGGTCCAAATTATCTTAATAAAATATTTTTTATTTTTGGGCATTATGAATAGTAACTACGGTAATTTTTATTTACTGTGGTTAAAGGTAAATAGGGTAATTCAAGGTTAAAAGAATATTATAATAATTCAAAATTACCTTGAAACTTTTCCTAACATTATTTTATGAGTAGTGGCCAACAATGGGCATCCTTGGGCCGATTTTGGGACCCCAATGAGCCACTTGGTAGTGAAAATGCCAATTTTGATCAAATAATTTAATGTAAAGACAAAATTGACTTTAACAAAAATCTTTTAGTAATTAATTTTTATAAGGGGTTATATAAGTTATATTTTCGACTATAAATATTCTGTGGAAATATAAAATGATTCCCTACATCATGGTAGTTCTTTCATAATTTTTAGACATCAAATGAATTAAACTTTTTATGACACAATAATGATGTAGTGTTTACCTCATTAATAAATGATTTAAATAAATAAGATTATAATGTTTAAAATATCTTCCAATACCAGTCCAATTCCAATTGGATTATTTTATTTCGAATATGAGTCATCTTATCTTCCAAAGTAATGTGTTTTGGACCTCTTGAAACTGATGATATGTTTATAATAAAATAATATTTTCACACTTTCCTAAAGATCCCCTACTCTCCCTTATAAAAGGAGACCACTTCTATGCAATTCCTCACACCTCTAAAACCTTTTGGATCATCCAAACTCTGCCCAGATAATCTCCCTAAATCCCCCTCCTTCCCCTTGAAGCCTTACATTAGGTAGAAGATTCTACAAGAAGTCCTTTTGGTTCAATCCAAAGGAAGTTACCAAAATTAAATGTAACAGTTTATCTTAAGTTGTTTTCTTTTATTCTACTTATCCGACCTCTAAACTCTTTTTAATCCTTTATTTTGTAAAAAAACCAATATCCAAAATATACTAGTATGTTTTTATGAGAATGATTCTAACTAAACTTACACACACCTCTATCTAATGGATGAAGAACATAATGTTTTTGTGATGGCAAACTAACGCCTCACGAAACAATAATTGTTCGATTTTATCCTACCACCTCTCATGGTGTCCATTATGATGGAACTGTATTTATATATAATATATATTATGTTTATGATTTTCTTATTCTTATTTACTTCCCAATTATATCATTCCTTTACGGTTTCCATTGTCGGTAAATACTATAATCTCATTTGAGGAACTGCGAACTACCGCCCCCTCAAAGTGATGTGATTCGTTAATACCTTATGTGGAATGTATAAAGGATGTGGTTAATGATATTATATAATATATTATACTGGAATTATAATATACCTATGTATAATTATTTTTTAATTCTATTAAAATAAGAAATAGAAATTAAAGTAGCGTTCATGCGTACGTACGACTTACCGTCTCCATGAACGATGTGTTTCATTTCTTAACTCCATATGTTATGTACTATTATAAATGCTTGTATGTGCTGGATATATAATGAATGTATATGATATATAAATCATGATTTACATTTTTTAAGTAATTAAATCATGATATAAGTAATAATAACATCAAGAACAACAAGTCCAAACACGTACGGTAAATAAGATGATTTTACCCAAAACTCTACTTTAACAATAATTTACAAAAGAATGGGTAATATATAAATTCATAAGTGAACCATATATGATATCATAACAATGAATATGATTCTTTAATAAGTCAAAAACATTATTAAAATCATTATACAGGAGGTTCGGATACATACGAAGTATATAAGACATAAGGTAAGGGATAACTTTTCCAATCTCGTTTTTATCCGAGATTGTTTATTCGTATGTATTTACTGGGGTTATTTCTATCATCCATGTCCATGTTTTATAAAAGTGTTTTCATGTATGTTTAAATTAATTTTTACACATTTTTGACTTTTACTACATGGTATGAAAGGATTATTTCTTTTGTTTATGTTATGATGTACTTTTTTGACTTTTACGACAAAAGTATGAGGAGAATGTTATTTTTAACTTATATGGCGTGAACGGATTTTTATGGTTTTATAAAGCCTTATTTTCAAGAATATTACTCCAAAATATTTCATGACTATTTTCAACAAAAAAAATTCTTCTAAAATTTCATGACATTTTGTCAAAAGAAAATGATTTTGATGAAAAAAGGATATTTTCCTCAAGAATTTATTTCAGTTGTTTTATCAAAACCATTTTCATCTAAGATGACATTATTTTACACGTGTATGTTTCATGTATCATGTCTCTATGATTTACATGGTTTCACTTCTATTATTATGAAATGATATCCACTACTTTTATATGGATTATGTGATGATGGGATGATGTTTATGAAACCCATTTTTATTGTTTGGGTTACGATGAATGATTTATGATTATATTGTGGCACAAGTAAGAATGATTTAATTATTAGATGGGTGGGACCTATATCTCCCTCAAATTCATTGGGTAAAGATTTATATCTCATGAGATAGACATGGATGGAACGGTAAGTTAATCTGGTTCAGTGTTACAGGACTGAAACGAAGAGTGAACTCGATTCAGAAAAGGACTTTGTCCACTAAGATGGTCTTGGAAGTAATGCCTTGGCTACTATGGAAATCATAACATGTGATGAATGGTTTCCACAATTACATGCTTTATTCCCATTATATTTTATCATGGTTGATGTTCCATTATTATATATGCCTTACGTACTTTCACGATTTATGTCTTTGCTCAAGATTTTGATGATTAAATTTCATGTTCAAGTTTTTGATTTCAAATGTTTATGGATTGTTTTATGTTATATATGTTTTCCCTTATTGAGCATTTGAGATCACCCTTTTTATGTTTTATTTTCCCCAGGAAATAAAGAAAGGTTTTAGGTAAGGAAACAAAAAGGGGATGATCCTTATGGGAGTTGTTGAAGATATTTCAACATGATTAGAAGTTTATATACCGAGTTTCCAAAGACACTAAACTATTACGGTCCTTGTGTATCTTTTTTTGTTATGTATTAAGTATTCCACAAAAGTAATGTATTGTATATGTACGTCATGCTTTGGGTCTCTACAATGAGAATCTTGTGGGACAAAATCAAAGTTCAAAAAAAGGATATACAAAGGTTTGAAGATCACTGAGTTGAGCTCAAGAAGTACACGATGTGTGAGGTTTCCACACTGTGTGTGGCCCCTCTTCATTGTCTGGATGTATCCCTAGATGGACATGTGTTCCACACCTTGTTGGGGGAACACACTGTGTGGGTGGAATACATGGTGTGTCTTGCCGATATAGGGACTGGACCGTGTCTACTATCCATGTCCGTACACTCAGACTAAGTGTCTGTGAACTTTGGTACATATCATATTGGTCCACATGGGATGTTGTCCATGTTACCACATCGTGTCCATGTGGTCGGCACATGTACATGTGTTTCTTCACACAGGTCACCTCACACGGGAAGGTAGTACACGACATGTCAAGGGAAGTACATATTGTGTCATCCTTAACTGTTACCAAAAGCTAGCATCACCACTGAGGGAGGTCTACACACCGTGTGCTCTTCATTAAACACAACATGTTGTTGAGAATTTTTACAAAAATCCAAATACTAGCTGAATATTTTCCCCTTCTTTGACTATACCTTGTACATAGTTAACATCACTTGTAATCACTCTAAAAATACCTGATATTTATGAAGAACACAGAAACAATTCACCATTCATCACCAATTTTCCTTGGCCAAAACCAAGGGTTTGGATGGATCTTCTGAGTTTTTTTGCGACTTCAATTCTCTTCAAATCATTGTGAAACCACCATAATGTTAATACTGATTCCATGAAGTCTTTATATTTATGCCTTTATCGTGATTCCATCACTATTTTGAGAATCAAATGTGATTCTGCCTCGTTTCGGGCACTCGATCGAGCATGGGTCTCCTAACAATCATCAAACCGGGATTCAAGGGAATTCCATGGTAAAGAACATGTCAAAATTAATGGTAAACCGAACCAAAACGAGTTTTTAATCATCCCAAAAAAAGTGTTCTTGTTCAGTGATTAAGAATGGGGTACTGGGGTTAGCATAGAAGATAAAAAATATGAATCTGGTAAGTAGGCACATGCAATGTTTTAAAACACGGGGCACATGTTATAGATTCAATTAATAACGTGCTCAAAAATTTAATTCGCGGTGTTAGAAAATGTATAACAAGACCTACCTGGATTTAGACATTCACCATTGACATAGAATGTGTTCATCGATGAAGGAGGAGGTTGCACTATGCTTTGATCCACCTAGATTCTGTGATCTATCATCATTCTTAGTTCTTCAAAGGGAGTGAGAGGAGAGGAGAGGAGAGGCTCCATTAGAAAACATGATAATTTTAGGACTTCTAAAAAATGATAATTTATAACCACTAATTATATTTTAGGAGGAATTAAAATATATTAATTTATTAATTCACTTAAATCATTCCACCAATGAGCAAGGGGTCTGAACTCCATGTGTCGACTCATCTTATGTTGCACATAGGGTAAACACTATTTTACAGACCCAACCGTGGTCTCATAATTCTGATATGATCAACCATTTGAGTGTTATCCCATTTTCTGTAATTAAAAGATCATGTTTCATATAAAATATATTTAATATTTTATACAATTTGTTCTAAGCACTCTAGGCCTATGAACTACACATTGTATCACCACCTTTCTCTAGAATAATATTCAGAAACATTTTGCTATCTTATTAGGAAAAACTGGGTCTCTATACAGTTCCTCTCCTTTGTGGAATAATTAAACATCCATTTAAGGAGAACATAATCACAACATCCAATGAGAAGTGGTTACTCCTTTATGATATAGATGACCTCAATATTCTAGTGACATGAAAAATATATTCCTCTGCGTTTTATAGTTCAAACATATTCTCACAGAATGGAGTCCTTAAAATAAACATGGCCACCAAAAACTGACTCGATCTCATTTGTGGTGTAACATCTACTTTATAGTGGAAATTTATTCCTCATGAAAATTTTACAACATAAAAGCAATAATTTTAGTGTTAGACTGCTTCCTTAAGAAGCTTGAATCATGGACTCCTTTCATGATATCTAATCACTACACACTATTTTAAAAGTCATTTGAATTAAAAAATCTACCCATCTTCACATCACAAGAAATTTAGCTCAAATATAATTATGTATTAAAAATAAAATCTAACACAATGAATAAAACCAACTCCAAATTATTATTCTACAAAATCTTCTCAAAATCATCTCAACAGCTCTTGGTCCTAATATTATCAACCACCAAGGTTATGTAAACTCGATTTTTAATTAAAATATTCATTTATTGTTTTATAATATACTTCATGAAGGGGAATTTTTGGAGGGGATATATTGGTATTATCTTGTAAATTTTACTTAGTAATAACATTTCCCAAGAGTAATTCAGCATTGAGTGACATCATATTTTCCAACCAGGTTTCATATTGGGTGATCTTCTCCTACATGGAAAGAGGATTAGCTTCTTCAGGGTATAGGTGGGAGAATTTACATAACTTTACATTTATCTCTAGATGAAGAACACTGAGTATAATGAATCTTAATATTTATAATATCTCCCAAATAATTTTTCTACCTTAATATTGGGTACACATACATTATTTTAGTATTTTTTTCAATCACATTCTAATGGATAGATCATCATCATGTTCCTCCATATCACTCTCATGATTAATGTTTTTCCATGCATCCAATAACATTGAAATTTATTTAATATAATCATTCCCTACTATTTATATCCTTATACAAGTCATAATAATATTAGGATTTATCATCCATTTAGCATCAATAGAGGTACAAATTAAAATCTTCCCCAATATTGGGTTTCCTTGTAGTCTTCTTCATTTTAAGGACACTTTGTGTTTTTAACTTCCCTTCTCAATGTTTCCCTGGAAGATATTTTTTTAGGATTATCCTAAGATAGTTCTTGAAAATTTTCATTGAATGCATCCTCGATGTGGATGATATATCATGCAGTGGAAGAAACCATAAGGATAGTTCCCTTAATGTTTCCCTAAGCATAGAGAAGATTTATTTTCTTAGAGGAAGAGGAGGTAATAATTACCATACACCTATTGTATGGGGTTGATTGTTTTTAATTATACTATCATTACATTTCTCATATTTGAATTTGATGATCATAGGGGTAGTGATTGTGGTAGAAATACCACCATCCAAATAGGCTTGGGTTTATCCTATGTGATGTTGAGGTAGCTAACTTTATAGAATCATCTAATTTGTGAGAAAATTTTTAGGAATTATGTGGACTGAAGACATGTTTGGGGAATGAATTACTCATAAAAAAATTGCACTGTGTTAAAAAGATTAATTTTCCTCAGATGAGATCCTTTCTCTACATTTTTGGTATCCTAATATAAAATTATATCAATGGATTTCTCTTACATATGGAACCACATTACGGACCTAGGTAGGGCATGATTTTATTATATATACCAACTAGAATTTTAATATTTAGGGCCTAATAATTGACCTGATGTAATGAAGTTTCATGATGCTTTCCTTGATGGGACTTGTTGGTTGGTAATTAGGGTGAAATAATAAGAAAAATATTCACCACATGCCTTCATATTCCTATTAATAAGAGTATTATATGATTAATAGATTTCATACTATTGAGGAGGTTGTATTGGTATCGACTTTGGATTCCATTCCACTGAAAATGTTTCCAATTTAACTTGGTGAAAAATCTAATGTATCACCTTGAAGTGGTTACAGTACTCCCCGAATGATACGTATTAGGTACTGAGATGATGGATATTCATCCATAAGTTGGGAAAAAATAAATAATTCTCTCCTCCTTGAAAACCTAAATCATTTCATACAATGTAGGGTCCATGGGTTAGGACATGACAAAAATTATTTTTCCAGCCAACTATCAAAATATAGTTATAAAATTATCTTCACTCCTAGAGAGGAGTTCCTCGAACTACTGATACCATAGTGTTAAAGTTTGTAAATAATTATCATAAATTTCATGATCATTTTTAACCTCCTTAGTTGAATAAATGGTTGTATGGTTTTAGTGTTGCACATTGGATGAATTTTGTCATAAATCATCCAATTATAGTGATGAAATACCACTAATTAATGACAAGGTACTTGATGTAGTGAGACTAAAATTATAGAGTGATTATAAATATGGGGTAAATATAAAATATGTTTCAATATGGGGAGGTCCCTCATGTTGAAGAGAGATATTGTTATGAGGAGGGAATTTCAAATTAGTACTATGGAGAGGACCACTAAGGTTGTTCTCTTGGATTCACTTGATTGGACCTCTATGGATACCAACTATTGATGGGTTAGAAGATGGATGGAATTCATTTTCACTAAAATTTATATTATATATACAGTCTTTAGATATGGAATCAAGGGGAAGACCTTCATGATTGGTCATTATATTGTCATGGGGAGGTCCTCTATGGTGTGTGATATGGGGATGAACTCTAAAGATATTGATATTGGAATCATAGGGAGGACCTTCGTGGACATGATTACTTCTCATATTAATTAATATCTGAAATATTCTTATGTTGGTATCAATAAATATTGAATGGAGTCAAGGATAATATCATTTTTGGGGAAAGGAAATTTATCCCAATCTTCAGTTTTTCCATGAAAATATATTCTTATAGATTATATTATTCGGGAGTCTAGGTTATAAACTTCGATCATATGTAGTTTCCTTTAATACAAGAAACATTCCTAATAACATGGTGTATACCTTGGACAAATCTAAACTATCATTGAGATATACCGACGAGCATTGCTGATATGAGTAAAGATATGATCCCACACATTTATCATAACCAAAATATAAAAAACAACCATATATACATTGATAGGAAAGTGAATATAAAACTTCACTCAGTCATCAATGGTTTATAGGTTATTAAAATGAGTTTTATAAATCCATTCTAGGATATAATCCAACTTCTTGATTTTCATCGGAATATGGCTATAGGCTTTGTATGTGTGGCTAATAATATTTTCTTTCTTCCCAATCACCAACGGGATATACTAACGGGCATCAATGGTTTCTCAAATAATATCCCAATAATATTATTTATATGTAACATAGATATGATCCTACACATAATCTTTAATCACTATTGGGTTATACAAGAAAACACTCAATATTTTGTTGAGAATAGTGATATAATACAAAACCTATTCATCCTCAATAATATTTCCACAAATAATATGTATGGGAGTAGGTATATGATCTTGATCTTATGTTTGGACTGAAATATATTGATGATAATATCTTATAACTTCTATAATATTCTAACAGACTTTGTGGGTGAGGGAAGGCATATTGACTTATTCTTTAATCACCGCCGAAAAATGGTTACGATATCTATGCGTTAGAACAATGATATGAGTTGAATACTAGTGTTTAATCATATATCACCCAAAAAAGAACTATTCCTAGGGTTTTTGGACTGTATTAGTGAATATGGGAAATATGAGTTTATCTACTCCTTATATTCCTATGGGTTTACAGCAACACGATTTTGGTGATGGTAGTGCTTAGTTAGCATCATCCGGGGATGCTCCTAAATTATAGAAAGGATGTGGCTGAAATCCTTATCTAACACCACATGATAAGGGAAGTATGTATTATAATTCTATAGGTATACACTCTCAAGTTGGTTTAAGGTGGATTTACCAGTCACATTATTCTTGAGAACCCAACGTTGATTGGATGGATAACTAAGCTTCATCTCTTAACAAATTTTAAAAACCACCTATAATGTTGTAAGGGAGTTTTTTATGATAATACCATAATATGGAATTCCCCACTTGATATTGTACATGATGATTTAATTATAGAATATTTTGTGACATTATGGTACAACCTTCATTGTAGTTGAGGCATACCTTTATTGCATATGCTGATGATAAACAAAATCTTGAGTTATCTTACACCAGATATTATTCTATATAGTGTTCTTGAGATATAAAATTGTGTTGGATAATTTAATTTTGGAGTAAATGGATTCCCAAAAGGTTTCATGGAAGTTAATAAAATATAAACAAGAGAACCATTAATGTAGCATCATAAGAAAAATAATGCTCGATCGACTTCTTTCACAAGTGAAGGATTCACATCAGGTTCACCATTAAATTACCAATAGTCCCACAAATTCCTGAAATTTGGGGATTGAGTGTATCTTTATTTACAATGGTAGGTGGTTTTTTTACTTTTATAGTGACTTTTGAGGGTGATAAATAGAAGAGAGGTTGTGAAGATAGTCTCATCCAACCATTTTTAGAAGTTATTATTGGCCATTTTTGGACTCTCCTAAGGATTTAAGATGTGTTAATGATTCCTCGCAATAAAAAATATTAATATTGGTTAAAAAATTTAAAAGTATTTAAAAAAACAATGTATTAACCTAAATATTCATATATATATATATATAATAGGATCTTAATCTTCCTTTTACTTTTGATTATATTATGGTTTGAAGCTGTATAAATGGGTGCACAAGAATTTATCACCAGAAATGAAGGTGTAAAGTCTTTTGGTGTTGGGATCGATAACATTATAGGTTCTTACTATATATCCCTATCAATAGAATCATAACCCACATAGTTAATTGTTTCTTAATGGTACACAATATAACTTTTATGGTCTTTTGATAAGGACCAATGTGATTCCTTTGAAGGTCATAAATCCATAATCGAGGTTAGTTTCATTCAAGGTTATGGGTATGGGACCTAATGGGTGTCTAGTTGTACCCAAGATGGGAATACTATGAATCCCTATTAATAAAAATAAAATACCATGTAGTTCAAGATACATAGTCTAATGTTATGTTCAAGGACTGTTACGATTAGTTTAATGGTGTGTAGTAATGATGTATGTGTCATGAAAGGAGAAAAAGTAGAATATTGAGTGTTGACTATGCTTGGGTTTCCCTTTTTCGTTCATCATATTTAGTGTTAGAAAAATAGTATAGGTTTTGATTTTAATAATTTGGATATGGTAAAGTGGGTTATAGGTACTTTTAGGGGATACACCACATTTAAGAAGAGTTTATTAGAAGTAATATGGATCTTTGAGTAATTGTAAAATCACAAGGAATGTGTAACATTGAGGAAGAGTTGGAAATTATGCACTAGTAAACTATATTTAAGTGGATATATCAATAATATACCCTATTATGATATCATTAGTGAGGGAATAATTTTTACTTACACCTAATAATGGGGCCATATATTTCATATGAGTAAGAAAGATGCATATGGGGTTTACAGACGAGATTCCTAAACAAGTTCAACCTAGAACGTGACTTATGTGAAGGATGGGTTTTTATGATTAAATTATATAAAATCCCCATATATATATATATATATATAAATATATATATATATATTGTATATTGAGTTGATTAAACTGGACCATTAGATACTGGAGCTGATAGGTCACCCCCAATGGGGATGCCAAGATAAATATCATGATATATGAGAGGTAATGCTAATATCATCAAGATATGGCCCTCATTATTAAGGTAATACCTCATTGTAATTAAATTAATAATCCTATAAATTGGGGGGTGGGGGTGGGGGGTTGGGAGATTCAATTGTTTAGGAAATTCATTATTAAAAGGGTGTGCAATGATGTGTATTTCCCCATCATGTACCGTGGGAGGTCATGGTGGATGCCTTTCTAGAATGGAATTTTATAGGATTCAACAATACTGAAAGGAAGCTAGTGAGGTCACTCAGGTTTATTAAATCAATGTTCATGAACTAGTTGTAATAAGTGACATTAAAATTTTGGTTACCCATAATAGGGTTCCTTTGTGAAGTGACACTCTATGGAATCCCACATTTTTATTACATAAACTCTTCACTAAATTGTATAAAAAGCGGATCTTTTAAAGAATAGATTCTTAGAAAAAAGGTACATAATACATATAAACATAAAATATTATTCTTATCCACTTTATTATATTTTAAAAAGTTCATGATAAGTACATTTATTAAATCTCTTAACCGTTGGACATACATGAATGTAAAGGGGTGATCATAAACCTAGTAAAGGAAATCAATAGAAACATTTTATAAGTGATCTTGAGAAATATCAATAAGAACATGGGTAATATAATTATGTAATAATAAAGGTAACATGAGGCATATCATAATAAAAATAAAATTTATTATAAAATAAAATTCTTGCTACAACATTTAAATGATACATCCATAAGAATATCACCAAGGTTTGTCACCGATGTGTCATAAAAATTACCAAGGTTATTCACCATGGTATTGTAAAACATGTTATATTTAGAGATTAAATACTTTACCTAATGAATTGGATAACTTTCAGGGTGAACACTTCATATTTTTTAATTAATTTGTGCAACATAGATAATAATAAAACATGTCATAAAAAAACTATGGAAAATAAAATAAATGAATTTCATAGAAAAAATCAATGGATTTTAAAAAGTGCTTACAGATAACATAATTATGTCATTTTAACCAATGGAAAGGGAATGTGAGTTTAATTTAATGTAATAAATAAATAATATAAATAATTTTTACATATATTTTAATACACCGATAAATGAAATAGGTTTTGATATTCACAAAAAATAAAATAAAATTGAATTTCATGAGGAGAAAAGTGAATCTTTGAGATGAAACTCTGGCATCATAATGTGTATAAAACATGGTTTTATAAAACTATAAAAGGAGGGGGAACATGGGTATACTATTCATATAATAATAATATTATATAAAATGGATAAAAAATTGAAAAAATAACTTCTTTTGGAAATTGGAATATATACCACATAAAGAGGGAACTTGAATGGAAAAGAGAAGGTGAGATTTCCCTTATTGTAAAGATTTTCTCCTCAAAACTAAAGATTTGGGCCTTAGGGGATTGAAGAAACATTGGGAGGAATAATTGGGAGGTAAAACACCATGGATTCCTGTAGTATGGATTGGGAGTGAATGAAATTGGGGAAATGGGTGGGTATTTTTAGTAAAATTTGAGGGTTTGTTTATAAATTTCCAAATATAGGATTTGGAAATCAATGTTGTGTAAAATAAAAAACAATGGCATTCCCATGGTTTTATCCACGTGTTTTGATATTTGGGACATATTTTTTAGATTTTTAATAAAACATAGTCAATCATAATTTTATATTACTTTTAATAGAATGGAAAAGTAATGTTTCCACAAAAATAATGTTTTTAATGTTAATGTCTCAATTTTAGACTTTGGAATGTAAATTATAGGGTTGGAATTTGATTAAAATATATTAAAATACTTGATATTAATAAAATAAAATATATTTATTGTGTGAACTTTAATTAATTAATTATAAAATAATTATAAAATAATTATGATGTCATTAAACAAACTGAAAACCCAGAACAATATTTTTTACTATTCATGAAAAACAATGTGTTGTAGAAAATTCCCATAAATTCACCATAACATAAATTCAACATGTTTATTTCAAAAAATTTGTGTTTATTTTATTATAATAATTCTCTAATTATGAGAATTTTTTCTTTTAAATATAAAAAACTCTATTTATTAAAAATAATTACGGGTAGAAAATGCATAGTACAATTCCTAACACTAAAGAATTTTAAAATTATTTTATTATTTATGTTTAAATAAAGGTGTTTTTTATCAAATATTTTATTAAAACCAGAATTATTCAATATTCCAAAGTTTATTATAAAAAATTATATATTTTCAAAAAATAATTATTTAGATCCCAAAAGTTAATTTATCATATTCCATATAAATTTAAAACGATTTTTATTAAGAAAAAATATTCCTAAAATGGAATTAATGGAATAAAAATTTTATTTATACAACGGAATTACACACTAAGGTAGGGACATGTAATTTCATATAACAACTGCATATGACCTAAGGGTAAGGTATGAAATAATGATAAATTCATGGGGGGGATCAACTAACATCGCCAGAGTGGTAATTGAAACTAACTTGAACTTATCCTATAACTGATTCCATTCATGAATTCGTTGTTGAAGATCATAATAGGCTCGGTTAAGGGAGAACCCCAGGGATTCTTCCTCCCCCATGTTCTGACAAATAGGATTCGTATGACAATACTCTACTAGTTGAGGCCATATTATCTTTTTTATGTATAAGTTATCTTTTGTAAATTTTTTTGTTTAAATAATAATTATAAAATTAAAATAATTGTCAATAGTATAGTTTCCAATGTTCATTTAAACAACGGTCATTTTACCCAATGGTTATTTATGACCAATGGTCATATAACGGTTGAATCTTGATGGTTACAAATCCCTTTATACGTACTTAATTATTAAAGATATATGGGTTTTTTTTGTGTAAAAAATATTAAAACACAAATTTTATCAGGAAAAAAATCTCATTACAAAAATTGTGGTCCCTCACATTCCTAACCCCTTATGAAATTTAATCCTCTAAATTTCAACTTGTTCTCTTAGTTGAGAAAATGTGTCAATAATTTTATCTCATTGTATTCTCTATTTCCCATGTCGCTTCTTCAAATATATGGTTTCTCCGTAACACTGTGATGAGGTGGGTAGTCTTGTTTCTTAAAAACCTGTCACTGTTGTCCAATATACCTACTGCTAGTACTCATAAGAGGGGTCATGTTCTATTTTTACCACCTCTAGATTTAGTTCATTTGAAGGTCCAGATCTGTAAATCCTCAAGAGAGATATGTGGAATACATCATGATCCTATGATATATTTGGTGGAAGTGAAAGCTGATAGGCCTCTACTCTTATACGATCAAAAATTTCATAGGGTCCAATGTACTTAAAGATAATATTCCCTTTCTTCTGAAACTTCAAGACTCTCTTTCATAGTGATATTTATAGAAAAACTTTATCACTGACATTAAACTGCAAGCCCCTTTGATGATTGTCAGTATAACCCATCTGCCAACATTTAACAACCTTTATGTTTTTTGATGGAATGAACCTTTTCTGTCTCTCTTACAAATAATTAGGCCCAAATTTGTTTTCTCACAAACTTCATCCCAAAAATAATGAGTTCTCTATCACTTTCCATATTGAGTTTTGTAGGGTGCCGTCTGAATAATCCGATAGAATATATTGTTGTATAAGAACACAAATAATGTTAGATGAGGATCCTGTACATATTGAAATTCAAATTATCCTATTATCAATGTTCCCTTGAGGGTTTGAGTAATACTTTTTTGGTTAGAAATCAGATTGGGGGTGATGGTTCGTACTAACATTCAATCCAGCATTTAGATCATGTTTAATACTACTCTTTAATTTTGATGTGAACCATGGATTACAATAGAAACATTATAGAAAGTGTTACCCCTTAAAACATCACAAATTTCATTAAATAAATCATCAACAGTTGTTCAAGGGATAAATCTTTCTAAATATTGATAAAATGGGAATTCTTGGTGAGATTATCCATTATAAATCATATCACATTGTTTCCTTTAGTTTTTTTTGAGAGACTAGTGACAATGTACATAATGATAATGTCCCACTTCCATGTTGGTATTGGTAGTGGTTTCAATACCCCTTTAAGAGATTTTAACCCCTCCTTAACTTGTTGACACACCAAACACCTTATTGTGTAGTTACAAATAACTATTTTCAGGTTATCCCATCAATAATGATCAAGAATATCCCTATATATTTTTGTCCTTCTAGGATGTATAGTGAATTTGGAGCTATGATCATTGTTCACCATATCCTTATCTATTTCTAGAATATATGTAACACATATCATTTTATGATTTTTTAATACACCTTATTGATCAATATTGAACCTAGGAAACTTCACATTCATCACATCCTCTTTCTTCATCTGTAACAAATGATATTCTATTTGAGATTTCTTGATCTTCTCTCATAATGATGGTTGATAAATCCTTTGGGATAGGGTTGATGATTTACATTCCCTTATAATCCCATTGTCTTTTTTTACTAGGTCTTTCATCAAAGGATCCCCTTAAATCCTCATCATTTCCATCACAATAAGATCTTTCCTACATAGTGCATTAATGAAGTTATTTCCTCTTCAGGGGTGATAATGAAATGAATAATCATAGACTTTAAGAAGTTCCAAACATCTTCTATATATCATGTTAAATTCCTTTTTGATGAAAATGTACTTCAAAATTTTGTGGTCTGTGTATATATCACATTTATCCCCATAAAGATAGTGCCTTCTCCTCTTCAGAGCAACAATAACCACAACTATCTCTAGTTCATTTGTAGGAAAATTATGCTAATGAGGCTTTAAATATCGAGATGCATAAGTAATAACCTCCTCATTTTTCATGAGGACATGTGCAAGCACTTTCATAGATGTATCTATAAAAATAATGACTCCTTCTTTAACATAGGGTAGAGTTAATACGAGTGTAGTAACCAATCTCTTCTTCAGTTCCTAGAAACATTCTTCACACTCCTTTATCTAGATGAACTTACCCCTTTTTAGAGTTAACTAAGTTAGTGGATTAGAAAATTTTTGAAAAGTTTTTTACAAACGTTTTATAATATCCTGATAAACCAAGGAAACTACAAATCTCATTTATTGTTGTAGGATGAGGCCACTGCTTCACAATATTTAACCTGAAAGTATAAATTGAGATACATTCATTGGTTATAATGTGCCCCAAGAAAGAATCATATTGTACCCAATTTTTTTTTGAATTTTTCAAATAGCCTCTCCTTCGCCAAAGTTTGCAATATAACCCTTATAAGATCTTCATTCTCCGCACAACTTTTGGAATATTTCAAAATATCATTAATAAAAACTACCAAAGATTAATCAAGGCAGTTCTTAAAGGCCCTATTTATTAAATCCATAAATATAGTAGGTGATTTATTTAAGGGAATAAAAAGAAACTCACAATTCTTATATCATGACCAGAAGGCATCCCTTGGGATATCTTCTTTATTCACCCTCAATTGATGATAACTAGAGCAAAGAACAATATTGGGGAACAACTGAGCCCCAAGAAGCTGGTAAAATAAATCATTAATCCTTGGAAGACGGTTCTTGTTCTTTACTTTGATCTTGTTTAGTTCCCTATAATCAATGAATAGCCTCATTGATCCATCCTTCTTTTTCAAAAATAGAATAGCTTCTCCCCAACAAGACACACTTGGTCAGATAAACCCCTTCTCTAAAGGATCTCAGAGTTGTTTCTTTAATTCCTATAACTCCATGTTGTCCATTCTATAAAGGGTCTTTGATATCATCTTGGATCCAGGAATGAGTACAATGAATAAATATACATCTCCTTATAGGGGAGGTTCAGGTAACCTATTAGGAAATATGTTAATGTATACATAAATTATGGGGACATTTTCTATTCATAAATTTTGATTTCCTTCTTTATATTCCTCAATAATTTCCAAAAATAATTCCATGGGGGGTTATTTTAGACAATGATGATGTTGAGATATATCTCCTATTAAAGAAACTAAATGTTTTCCATTCAAGACTACAATAAATTCATTACTTCTACAGTTGATTATAACATTATACTTTGAGAGGAAGTCCATCCCATGTATAGTGTCAAATTACAGCATGGGAATGAATAAAAGATTTGTGATGTGATTGTTCTCTCTAAAGAGAATACAAGAGTATCTATACACTATTGATGCTTGGATAATACCTCTATGAGTCTTGAATAATAACTCTACTTCTAGAAGTTCATGGATTGATTCTATATTCTTTCTTAACTTGGAGGAATTAAAGGAATCTGTAGAACCTAAATTAAACAAAGTAGTTACAAGCTTTGAGGAAAGAATGATAGTACCTACCACCATATCATTTATAGAGCCAACTTCACCCATAGTGATAAAAAATCCCGAATTTTCTCTCTTAGACTATACTAAGGAGTATGGTGATTACCCTCCATTATATTTTGATTGGAATATTGATAAAAAAAGTAACAAAGATATCCAGACTAAAAGTATTGGGCTTCAGGATAGGCCTGCACCATATTCCCTTTTCTGATAATGTTGAGAAGTTGAGGCTTCACCTCACTATGATTATTCCAATCAATATGGGCATTTCTTTCACACATGTAACATTTCCTTCTCTCGAGAAAGTAGTTCACTAAATGCCTCTTCCCAAATTTTTTGCACGTGGGATATTGCACTTGAATTCTTCCTCTTCCATGATGAAATCTCCAACCAAAGATTGAATGCATTGGTTTTTTATTTTTATTTGATCTTTTGGACCACTCCATCCCACTGTACTCCAATTAAATCTTCATAAAACTTAACACTGTCTCCTCATAGATGTCATAGTCTCGATTGGATATATTCTTCTGTAGATGGGGTCATATCCCAATGAAGAATATATCAAACTTTACATTAGTATCCATGAAAAATCCACATGGTTAATGAGAAATAATTATAAATTTCATCTCATAGATTCCCACATATTTATTTTCCATCACCTTCAGCTTTAGAAATTCCTTCTCCATTTTCATTAATATCGAATGGGGGAAATGTATTTTGAAAAGGGTTCTGATAAACTCTTCTTAGTCTATAGAATCAATATCCCTCACTATCTTCATGTTTTAATAACTGTAAACCACAGATCATATTATAAATTTAAGTGATTCACACTCATAGTGAATTTCTCTTATTCCGAATAGTGGAGTTCATAAAAGATCGTTTCTATGGAGCTTATCCATTGTTTAAGAATCAAAGGGTCAGTAGATCCATTGAATGAAGGTGGTTGTTGATGCATTAAGGACTCAATAAAAAGTTGTTCCATTAAAGGTGAATCTGATCTCTCAACTTGATTGAAGAAATATTTCATAACTCTAGTTAGTTAATTCCTCATTGTCAGGAAGTTTTCTATTCTATATTCCTTTTGAGGGTCATCAGTGCATGGTCTGTTGTGCTCACCATTTACACAGTTCCTACAATTTCCCAGCATTTTATAATAGAATAAATACTTAGTGATAAATTTTTTATTTTAATAATCTTATAATAATAAATGAAATTTTATGTCTTAAATCATCATGATTAAATATGTTATTCTTTGACAACAATTACATTTTCTATAAATCTTTCATAATGGTTCATAAAATTATCACGATTAACCAAACATAACCCCTAGAAGAGTTAAACCAAATGTGTTGTAAGGCCCATTTTCATTCACTAGTTCATGTTCAAGTCTCTCTCAAAGCACTATTTTGGGTGTTACCCCTAGATACATTTTTTCCAAAGACACATCAACATTTTCAAATCTAGACAATGATTTCTATTCTCAAAAACCACTTACTTAATACTTCACCAAAATACTAATATGTTTTCATATTTTTTAAATTTTCCATAATGTTATCCCTAAATTATTCATATCCAAATTTCCACAAATAACTAAACCTTCCTTTGATACCAGCTATGAAATCCAGCCATTTATTACATTAACTTTTTATTACATTTTATAAATAAAGGTTCTTTTAATCATTAGTTTCTTAGAAAAAGTTAAATAATACAAAAAAACCTAAAAGATTCTTATCATACACTTTAATGGATTCTTAAAATGTTTATCCTAAGTAAATTTTCTACAAATCAAAACCTTCGGACATACATCAATGTAAAGGGTTGAGTATAAGTCCCATTAAAGGAAAACAAGGGAAACATTTTACAAGCGATCTTTAGGAATATAAATAAGAACATGAGGAATATCATTATAAAATGTTAAAGGGTACATGAGAAATATAATAATAAAAATTACATTAATCATAACATGAAAGTGTGGATGAAACATTTAAATGATACATTCATAAGAATATGTCCCAGGTTTTTCATTGAGGTTTCATACAAATTACTAAGGTTATTCACCAAGGTATCATAAAACATGTCATATCTAGAGATTAAATTATCTATCCAATTCATTGTGGAGCTGTAATGGGGAACCATTTATATTTATAAATTAATATGATCTACATAGATCATAATATAATATTTCATAAATAAGGTGTGGAAAATAAAAGAAATGAGTTTCATATAAAAAATCATGGAATTTTAAAAAGTGCTTAGAGATAAGATCATTAGATCATTTTTAACCTACAGAAACGGAAAGTGGGTTTAATTTATTTTAATACCACAATAAAATAAACAATATCTACATCTATGTGAATACCCAATGAAAATAAATTGGTTTGTGTATTCATTAAAAGAAAATAAAAGATAATTTCTTGAGGATAAATGAAAAATTTTGAGAATTAAATCTGACATAATAACGTGTATAAAATGTGGTTTTAGAAAATGGTAAAATGTGAAGGAAAAAATCTATATCATTTATAAAAGTATCTTATTACAGTAATGGAAGATAATATAGTGGAAAAAATAATTTGGTTTTGAAATTTCAAGAAATACCACATAAAGTGGGAACTTGAATGGAAAACAGAAGTAGATATTTCTCTTACCTTAAATATTGACTCTAAAAACATTAGTTTTGGGATGTTGGGGGATTGATGACACCTTCAAAGGTATACTTAGTAGGTAAAACTACTGGATATTTGCAGAGAATGGATTGGGAGTGAAAGGAAATGGATATATTGATGGGTATTTATAGAAAAAGTGGAGGATTCATTTATTAATTTATAAATATAGTCCTTGGAAATATAAGTTATGGAAAATGAAAAACCATGGGATGGACATGTTTTTTTTGAAATTTGGGACATATTTTACGTTATTTTTTTAACACCTAAGATTTTATGAAATATATATTTTTTCAAAATAATTTATTGTTATGATATTTTTCATTTCACGCAAATCATTAAATAGTTTTTCACTAATTCATGCATTCCTTTCACACAACACTAGATTTTCATATGTTACACCCAACAAATAGTTGGAGTATCTTACATTAAAAAACAAGGTTAGAATATATTGCACAAAATATTGATTACCCTTGATAGATCGTGTGATACGCAAGACCGAGTATTACCTAACTAATATATTTTTAAAAATATTATAATAATGAGATATAACATAGTTGTTAAGTTGATGGATATGAATATTATTAACTAAATTTTGAAAATATGAGGTTTATACAAATATGATATGAATTTATAGGTTAAAAATTAATTATAAATGAATATAAAAAAAGATTTAATATAAAGGAAAATATTATTATTGTGACAAAGATATTTTAACATAGAAAATTAACTTAAAAAAATTGGTAAGTGATATTAATGTAATAATTATAATATATAACCAATAAAATGTTTTGAATATTCATCCAATATATGTTATAGACGTAAGATAAAAACAATCCAGATTTTATAATTAAAAACAATATTTTTATTAAGGCATTTTTACCACCTTTAATGACAAACCCATTTTAAAGATTTTTTTGATCTTTTATAAATTAAATATATCAACATAAAATTTATATTTGGAAGTGAAACATAAAACATTATGTTAGGATATGTAATGTCTCGAAATTTAAAAGTATTTTTTTAAATTATATGGAATTATTCAGAGACCATAATTTCTAACATAAACTAATTCTAAGGCCCAGTGATCCTGGAATTGAATTTTGAACTTTTTTAAGTTAATTTAAATAATTGTGTGAGGGGGGTTTTTCTAAATTATAAACCAGTACTTGGATGAAAAATCTAATGGCACCTTTGAACTTAGTATGATACTATTCACCCAGAATAGACCTAACATCGACCAACAAGGGTTAACCCTATAAAGTTAATTTTCAGACTTTTTAGAAAAAAATATAACTTAAAAAGTGATTTTATTTTCTATTCTAACCATTGATTTGTGGAATGCAAGCACTATGTTGTGGAAACGTGGTGGCGACGAGCCTGTTTAATGAGACTCCTTAACGGAAGCGAAACAGACATACTATTTCATTAATGAAATAATGTAATAGAAATGCTATGTCCCATTTCTCTATTAATGAGATAACATGTTGTGGAATCAAACATGGAATTGATCTGATGAACCTACATTGAGAACCCTCTCCAATGATGAATGATGAATGCCAGAGAATCTATAGAATCATCAACACCCCTCGAATAATGGGACCTGAGGGCAACGAATGCCGATAGCTTCAAACGAAACTTGAATCCTCACGAACAGAGGGCTTCAGTAACAAAAACCTTTGTGTTAGTGGTATATTTTTTTAATTTTACAAACTCTTTATTCTAAATTACAAATGCGGATCAACCCACTAAGAGGTTGATCGAAGGATCGCCCAATTTTTCAGGAGTGTTTTTTCTTGGGGTTTCTATACTGGGAATAATTATTTGTGTATAGAACATAAATCCAAAGCTCCCCATGTTTAAAAATATAACGCAGAGGGAACATGCCTAAACGAACAAGGGATGAGCCCCTCTACCTTGTGTGTTTTTTTCATTCTTTTTGACCGCATCATCTAAGTGGTTACAATGTGAATTCAAGGCCACCGTAGGGAAGGTGGAATCCCCTAGAGGCCGTAGGTGCATGCGGCACAGAGAAAGGGACACCAAATAAGGCTCGATGGGTTGTGGAAGAAACCGATGGTGGGGGTCATAGAAGGGTGGTGTCACACCATGATGGCATGTTGGGAGGACCACCAGGGCCGGCTCGGGCCGTGGTGGTGTGGAAGGAACCGGTGGCCTCTGTGCCGGTGGCTGGCAGTTAGCGGAAGCGGACACTCGGCCATGTTGGTGCACCTTGGACACAACACCACACCATGTCACATGTAGAAAGGGCCACAATTGGTTGACTATTGTGGAAAAGGAACCCCCACGGATGACCCAGAGGGTAGGCTGAGGCAGACGTGGATTCCAACCATGCCTCTACCAGCAGAGTGTCGGTCCGCTTATGGATGACTGAGCAAGGAGGGGGCTAGACCAAGGCTGGTTCAGATTCAAGTCAGCTCAGTGGACCTGGGGTGGGTTGATGGACCTTGGGCTGGGTGGGGCCAGGTTGGTCCAACCAGGTTAGACCAGACTTAGACCCAACAGGCCCCATTTCAGAAAACACCAATAACTTACAAATCAGGTTTCTGGTTAACATGCTCTTTGTAGCGTTGGAACCCTCACAATGAGGTAGATATTTTGGCATAATCTATGGTAAATTTCCTGGAATTTAGAATAACAAGAATGTATTGAGGAGTGGTTCACCTAGAATCTAGCACACTAGGTGGGGGAACCCTACGGTTGGCTGATACCTAACAATTTATGAAAATAGAGCCTGTGTGGACTATCTACAATTGCCTAGTGGGAAGAAACTTCTATCTGACCCGAAAAGACCATGGTGGGGAGAAGCTTTGTGTGACCTGAAAAACCCACAATACTCAACAAGAGGAGTACCATAGTATGAAAATGGTGGGAAGCAGATTCTATGGGACCTAGCATGCCCATTGTGGGGAGAAACTTCTTTGTGACCCAACATACCCACTGTACTCATCAGGAATGAATACCACATAAATCCAAGGTTAGTGGGAAACGACTTCTGTGTGACCCGGTAGGTCCACTATACTCCTTGAGGAGAAGTTCTCCAACATCCCAAGGTGTTTTATTCTTTGGTTGATAGTATTAATTTCCTACTCAAGATTATACTGGGTGTGAGCTCTCTTACTTTGTGATCATGTTTTGTGGTTTTCTATATATATTTCTTTGTGGTATTTTCTTTGTGTTTTGTGGTGCCTATGAGTATATTATTACTCACCCCGACATGGGATTCACCCTCATAGTATGATACCTGGGGGATGATTCATGGAAAAGTTGTATCAGAGTAGTTTTGCTCAACCTCAAAGACTAAGAGTTTGTTGTTTTGTGTTTGGGTAACAATGTTAAATGTTTCGAGTTATACTTTTAGATTTGGGGAGTCTAGTATTGGTTTGGAAGCTGAAGTATCGATATACTAGGACCTTGAATTATGCTTTTTGACTCTATACATAAAAATACTGATTGCATGACTCGTATAGGAGTTGAGTGTTTATTAATGTTCTTCTTAAAAACAAGTTAGATCACAAGGTATAATCTATTTACAGTGGTACATCTTGATCGGTATCAGGATTCCTCCACATAGACAGCCAGCTATAATTTCGATGCATAACCATGAAGACAGACCACCTAGAAATGAGGCGTCGGTTCAGGGACTAGTGCTAAATATGTCCCTGTTGGGTGGTGCACTAGTGTTACCACTTCCTGTTGATTAGCAGTTACTTCTTGCATTACTGATAGAGGATTTACATAGGCTCAGCACCTTGCATGAGTTCCAGAGATAGAGACCTACCTGGTTCAGTGGAGAGAACAATCCTCAGGCCGTTGAGGACTAGATGAAGGTGGTGATGCAGGTCTTACGCATAGATAGGTCTCTTCTTAATCAGATGGTGATATTAGCTACGATCCTTCTTCATGATTCGATTATGAGATGGTGGATTTTGATGATTCCGACTCATGATGAGGTGACCATCTATTGGACTGACTTCGATCATCTTTTTTGGGAGTATTTCTTCCACACAACCTTGTGCTGGGTGCACATACAAGAGCTGCTTCACCTACAGAAAAGTAGCATGTTAGTGGCTGATTTCTCTGATAGGTTTACAGACCTCTCTCTCTACTCCACAAGTATAGTGTGAAAACATTTCTTTAGGGCCCAAACCTTTGATAAGGGACTTAGATAGGAGATCAGGGTATCCATGGTGTCTATCAGCATCCCCACATTGGTTGGGGTCCTAGAGAGAGATATTATGGTGGAGATATTCCAAGAATAACAGGTACAAAAAAGTGAATCCACCAAAATACATTAGGTGGAAGAGTATTCAATAGTGAGCAGTGGGCAGCAGACGCAGGGACCCAAGTGGGTTAGATCAGTCGGGGGGATGACCCCTAGACTAAGGATCGGTAGTCTGGGTATCCCATAGTAGAGGGAGTTAGTAGGGAACAAGGTAGTGCTTCACATGTGGCGGACATGGACACATGTCTCATGACTACCCAACCCGCCACACAAACGATTAGCAGACGGTCGTGGGACCACCATGGTAGAGGCATAGGTTCAATTGTGGAGGTCTACAAGGTAGAGTATGTGGTAAGCGAGAAATCTGAGTGGTAGGTGGTGGATGATGGTTAGAGGTGCTAATACCACCACCCCGAGGTGGTCCACCATGGGATGAGGGATCCGACGAATAGGGGAGAGGACAGCTTCTGGCGATGGAGACCTATGACCATAGATCACCAAAGATAATTATAGGTATTATCTATGTCTTCTCCACCTTAGCTATAGTTATTATAGACATAGGTTCCATTCACTATTTTCTTTCCCTAGACCTCATTAAAGGATCATAGATTCTTATGGGGTTTTGGATTAATACTTATGATTATAGACTCCTATGGGAGTGGAATAGATGACTACACATTGGTGCTGGTAGTGTGAGCTTAATCAAAGAGTTGATAGATTCTACTGGGATCTCCTAGTAGAAACGTCGAGGCCTTTTGAATTTATCTTTGGTATGTACTGGAAATCTATAGCTGATACATAGATTGACTGTATTTGGAACAAAGTGTGGTGTGTCCATGAAAATGGGACTAGGTTTTCCTTCACCAGTGAGAGGGGAAATTTTGTAGGATATGATAGACTTTCTTATTGTAGGGTGTAGCCAATCACTCACTAGTTGGCCATCCTCACTCTCAGTGCGGAGGAAGAGAGGAGTCCAATATTTTCTATAGTGGTGGATGAGAATGAGGATGTCTTTCTTAAGGATGTTCAAGGACTACGTTATCATAGAGAGATATACTTTGGTATAGACTTGTAATCTGAGATGGATATGATATCCACACTGGTATATCAGATGTTTCCCATGGAGCTTCGTAAATCATGGGTATAGTTTGAGGAAGGGATTCGTGAGGCCTATAATTTCACCATGGACAACCCTAGTGTTATTCTACAATAAGGGAGATAATAGATTGAGGCTATGGTTGGAATTCTGGAACCTAAACCTACTGACAGTGAGGAACAAGTATCCACTACCAAGGATTAATGAACTCCTTTATCAGCTCAAGTGAGTGAGGTGGTTCTTAAAGATAGACCACAGATCAGGTTATCATATACTTTGGGTACATGATAAGGATGTACCAAAGACATACATCTGATTCTGACATGGCCACTACGAGTTATTGGTGATTCTGTTCAGCATGACCAATGCCCCAATAGTGTTCACGAGACTCATGACCATGATCTTCCAGCCTTACCTCAATTGTTTTGTGGTGGTCTTCATTGATTACATCTTTTTGTACTCGGCATCAGTGGGGGAGCACGCTACACACATTTGGATAGTCCTGGGTACACTCTAAGAGCAGAAAATTTACGATAATCTATCGAAGTGATAGTTCTAGATTCAGTAGATCCACTTTTTGGGACACATCATCATAGAGACTGGAGTTTCAGTGTTTCTGGTGACGATAGAGGTAGTTCTATCTTGGTATCCAACCAGGAGTGTGACAAAGGTGTAGAGTTTCTTGGGCTCGGCTGGATACTACTGAAGGTTTGTGCCTGAATTTTCTAAAGTAGAAGAACCTTTATCATCCTTGACATGGAAGGAAGAACCCTTCATTTGGATAAATAAGTTCAAGCAGAGTCTCCAAGAGCTAAGGAAGAGGCTTACGAGTACCCCTATTTTGAGTATACTAGAATAGGGCGTTGGGTATGTAGTCTTCTACGATGCATTCAGGACTGAACTGGGTTGTTTCTTGATGTAGGAGAGTGCTATGATTTCCTAATTCTCACAGTAGTTGAGGAAAAAGGAAAAAAACTATGCAACCCATGATCTAGAGTTATCTTTAGTGGTCTTTTCATTGAATATGTGGTGTCACTACTTAATGGGGGAAAATTTACCATCTACTCGGACCACATGAGTCTCGGGTATAAATTCTCAAAAAAGGACCTGAACATGAGATAGTGGTGATCGATAGAGTTTTTCCAGGACTATGAATTTAATATAGTCTATACTTTTGGGAAGGGGAATGCGGTGGAAGACGCACTCAGTAGGAGGTCTAGTTTATAGTTGTTGGGTGAGGAGACAAAAAAACTATCCATGATGTAGATATCAATTATGAATGGTGAGGGAGCAACATACCTTTATTAGATGATTGTAACTCCCCACCTCTTACATCCATTTAGGGTGTCACAACCAATGGATGTTGAATGTGAGGCACTATGTGCTCAGTTATCCTAAGGACATGCTTCTGATGGATTTTCAATAGGTAGAGAGCACATCATCATTTTCAGAGGACGCACCGTAATACTAGTGATGTTGCAGGATGTGGAGTTGAGGAAGTTCCATACATCCTTATTGGAGGTACATCCTAGTGCGGAAAAGATGGACCAAAACCTCCGACGTCAGTACCAGTGACTAGTGTTGAAGAAAATAGTGACATAGTTCATTTCACGATGCCTCACTTGTCCGCAAATGAAGGCTGAACATCAGGTTCCAGCAGGCTTGGCCAACCACTTGTGATACTTGAGTGGAAATGGGATGGTATCTCGATGGACTTCATGACAGGATTAACACATACATCATGTGGCCATGATTCTATCTAGGAGATCGTTGAATGACACACTACGTCGTCTCACTTCCTACCCATCTAGGAATAGGGATAGGTAGAGGGATTGGGATGACATTATGTCTAGGAGATAGTGCGTCTTCATGGGGTGACTTCAACGATTGTCTAAGACAATGATTGATGCATTACAACCCAGTTGTGAAGGTATTGAAGGAGGAATTCAGGAATCATCTGCACATGATCACAACCTTTCACCCATAGATGGATAGTCTGACGGAGCAGACCGTATAGACCTTGGAGGACATGCTTCATGCTTGCATGTATGATTTTGGTTGCAGTTGGAAGGACCTCTTTCCACTGGTGTATTTTCTATTCGAAAAAATCTATCACTCCACCATTGGCATTTCACCATTTGAGGCCTTGAATGGGAAGCCATACAGATCACCTTTATACTGGATAGACCGCGGGGAGTCAGCACTCATGGGTACAGAGTTGGTACGAGCTACCACTTAAAAGGTGCAGATTATCCAAGAGTGGATGAGGACTGTATGGAGTATATAGAAATCGTATGCTGGCAGGAGATGAATATCCTAGTAGTTATAGGAGGGATACCATGTGTTCTCTAGGGTCTCACCCCAATGGGGGTTTCAGAGATTTTTCCGGGATGGAATGTTGTCTCTAAGGTTCATTGGAGTTTTTCAGATTCTTAACTGAGTTGGTGACGTGGCATACCACATAGCTCTACCCCAACAGATGCACTGGGTGCACAATGTTTTTATGTGTCACTGATGAGTAGATATGTGCATGATCCATCGCATGTCATCGACTGGAGAATTTTGACATTGATAACGGGGAGAAATTTGTGGAGTTTCTAGAGGAGATAGAGGATCAATAAGAGCAGGTCCTTTGTGGACAGTCGATTCCTCTGATGTGCGTTCCATGGTAGAATAAGAATCTCTTGGAGATAACATGGGAGTGAGAGGCTTATATTCATTCCCAGTACCTCCATTTGTTTATTTATCCTTGTTTTGAATTATGAGAACGTGAAGCACAAAAAGGGAAGAGTAATGTAATGTCATGGAATTTACGTGTAATTTTTTTAAATTATATGGAATTATTCTGAGACCAGATGTTCTGAAGACAGCTGATTCCAATACTTGGTGATCCTATAATAGGATTTTGAACATTTTATAGTCCATTTAAATAAACATTCATGCAGATTTTCTTACTTCTAAACCAGTGATACAATAAAATTTCTAAGGGCACTGTTGAACTAAGAATAGAAGGATTGCCTAGAATGGATCTAACTTCGACCGATAGTGGTCAACTGAAGAAGTTAATTTTTGGACTTTTAATGAAAATATAAAATAAAATACAATTTTTTTTTCTTCTCACCATTGAGTGGTGGAACGCCAGCACAATGGTGTGGTGATGAGGCAACAATGAATCCCTTTAATGAGACTCTTTAATGGAATTGTAACAGAAACACTGCTAAATTAATGAAACAATGATATAGAAACATTGTGACTAATTTATCTATTAAAGAGACAACTCATTGGGGAATAAAATGTGGAATTCCATTGATGAGCCTACAAAGAAAACCCTTTCCAATGATGAACAAAGAATGCCAAAAAATCTCTAGCGATGTCAATCCTCCTCGAAGAAACGGACCAATGGAAAAAGAACACTGATGGATTCGAACAAAACATAAATCCTCAGAAATGAATCGCTTCTACGATAAACACCGTTGAGGTAAGGGATTGTTTTATTTTAAGTTTACCCATTATTTATTCTAAATTATGAATGCAGATCAACCCAAGAACTTGTTGATCTGTGGATCGATAATTATTGTAAGAGTGTGTTTTTCTTAGGTTTTATACACTGGGATTAATTATTTGTCGATAATACCTCAATCCCAAACCACCCTATGTTTAATACTCTAACACGGAGGGTACGGAACAAAACGAACGAAGCCCAAGCCCATCCTCCTTTTTCATTTTGATCATTCTTCGTTACTGCATCATAGAAGTAGAGGAAAGTAGGATTCGAGGCCAAAATAAGGAAGGTGGAATCCCTCAGATTCCATAGGCACAAGCGAGGAAAAGAATGAACCCCCAGAACAGACCAGGTGGTCCGTAGAAGAACATGCTGGCAGTGGAGACCGCATGCAGGCGGCGGCGCATCCTGAAGACATGTTGGAAGGAGCACCACAGCTGGCTTGGGCCACAATGGTGTTACAAGAGCTTCCGAACTCCATGCTGGTGGGAAGACACATCCACCTGGCCGCATTGGTGCACTATGGATGCGACACCGCATCACGTCAGACGCCACATAGCCCTCAGTTGTTTGATTGCGGTGGAGGCAGTGACCCCAAGGACAACCCTTAAGAATGGGGGTAGACATGGCTTCCAGGTGTGCCCTGAAAAGATGCGATTCAGTCTTCCTATGGTGGATCAGGCAGGGTGCGGGCTGTCCTATTTGGCCGGACCCACCCAGCGGGCCGAAACTGCTCCAACATGCCATACCTTTCCCTTCAGGTCGGACCCACTTTCTGACGGGCCCAACCAATAAGAACCCACCCAGTAGGATGAACCTACCCCAGTGGGCTAGACCTTCCCATTTGGGATGGACCCACTTCCTGATGGGTCGGACCAAGCCAGACCCATTCTGGGCCAAATCCGGGTCAGGTTGGTCCAATTGATTCATCCTGGACCAATACCCAACCAAACCCTTTTTGGAAAAATCCCAAAAAATTACAAAATTTGGATCCTATTGATGAGCTATTTGGGGTGTGGGAACCCACCAGATGAGGCAGATATTTTGTAATACTCTGTAAAGGATTTTATGGAAGTTGGAATATAAAAATGGATTGAGGAGTGGTTCTCCTGGAATCAAGTACACAACTTGTAGAAACACTACGTTTTGATGAGACCTGAATACTGATGACAATATACATTGTGTGGATCAGCTATAATGACCTAGTGGGAAGTGGCTTTTATGTGACCCGATAGGCCCATAATGGGGAGTGACTTTGTGTGATCTAGCTGACCCATAGTACTCAACAGGAGGAGTACCATGGTATGACCATGGCGGGAAGCCACATCTATGTGAACCAGCATGCCCATAGTGGGGAGAAACTTCTGTGTGACCTAGCATACCCATGATACTTATTATGGATAAGTACAAAAATAGTCCAAGGTTAGTGGGAAGCATCTTCTGTGTTACCTAAAAAGCCCATTGTACTCATTAAGAAGGTGTTTTCTAGCTGCCCAAGGTGTTCAATGATATGACTGATAGCATTAATTTCCAAATATAGATTATACATGGTGTGAGATGTCTTACTTAATGATCATGTTTTGTGGTTTGTTTTGCGGATTACTTTGTATCTTTTATTTGTGTTTTGGGGTCCCTACTAAGTATATAATTACTCACCCCTATACAGGCTTCACCTACACATGTTTTTTTGTGTGGATATAACCATCACCTTTACAGATGACTGGGTAGACCAAGACCCAAATGTTCCCATAGAGACCAATCAGTCAGGGAGCACTTCTATAGCTTCTAGAATCTACTCTACACTTACCCATAAGGCGGAGTTTCCAATGGATGACTTTCAGAGTTTCCTTATACTTTCTTCTTTTCTGTTCAACTTTTGTTGCATTTGTATTCTATAACATTTGTACTAAATTTTATACTTTTACTCAGTGGTTTTATAGTGGAATGAATGTGTATCTTTCCAAATTTGGGATGCGGATGTGTGTGCGTGTGTACATGTGATTGGGAAAATGGCACTAATCTGTAGGTTGATGCCTTCAGTGCTAGTTTCCAACCCTTTCCATTCAAGAGGTGGGCTTGGGGTATTTCATGTCATGAGACTCAGGGGATGGGTTGTGACAGTATAATGTTTAGTTATTTTTATATAAGGTTTAATCTTTTAATAAATAGTATAAAATACTGTATTTTAATTCAGAACTGATTTTAATTTAATTTTATTATAAGGTTAAATTATATTTATTGGTTTGATTGATTATTTAGAAAATTTTTTTATTAATTAATCCAATTTAGTATCCAATTTCACATCTAAATTGGATATAAAAACTTTGCAAATGTTTGGACATTTCTACGTTAAAAACCTGCAGTGTCGTCCCGTCCAAAGTATTAATTTTAATTTTATTTCATTATCTTATGTGATTTGAATTCAAAAAAAAATGGATTCCATATTTGGATTTAAAAATTTATAATGTCTAACAAGCTCAATTTTTTTACCTAAAATATTAGGGAAAGTGATTAAAATTAATTACATTGATTATGAGAAAATAAGGTTAATAAAGTACGAAACCATAAATATGAGAACCAAAACGACCTAGAAACTTGTCCAAAATCAATTTTATAGAAATTATTCCACCATCAACCTTCCATTAATTATTTATTTGGATTTTTATGACATTGGTTTGGTAAAAACGTGGGTACACCTAACTTGTTTTAAAAAATTCCATGTGTGTCCTTTCCCTTTCCTATAAATAGTCACCACCTCTACCAACTTTCTCACTCCTATAAATCCCCATGTATCACAAAAGATATGCTAAAATAAGATCTCAAAATCCCTCACTTTCTATTAGAATCTTTAACATGGGCATAAGGCAACTCAAGGAAGCCTTTTGGCAGAAACTGAAAGGAGTTACCCAATAAAGAGGCAACGTCTTGTCTCAAGATCATTTATTTAGTTTTACTTATCCACCACATACACACGCTTTATTCAATTTATGTATGAAAACAAAAGAATCATAAATATACTCAGATGTTTTATAAGAATCACAATATGGTAAGATTAATAAAGTAAAGAAAGAGAGTAAATAGAAATTTTATATTGTTTGTCCTATATATATATAATAATGACCATGTATAGGGGTATATGGACTATATATACTTCTTTAGTTTTGGTATGTATATGGGTTATGATGAATAAGATAACGGTATGATATTCTAGTTATTTATTTTCAAACCCTACGATATTGAGATTTTTAATAGTAATATATTTTAGTGGAATGGGTTTAAAATTATAGAGGTATTTCTCAATTAAATATACATTAGATTTCAAGGAGGGTATTGATGAGCACATCCAAGTAATTATTGGACCAAAACTTTTTATAGTGAAGGGGAAGGGTATAGACGATCTTCTATGTGAAATCTTAGTACAAATTTTTTTGTTGATGGAGGGAAAGAGTCCATGTGCTATACCTATGTTATCAAGTATAACATGAGATTTTCATATGTATTACCCAATATTATTTTATTGGGGGGTGTTTACTAGGACATATATAACTAGTTGGAATCCATTAAAATGATCATCGATCATTTAGAGACAACCCATTATAATATGGTTAACATAATAATTTATATATTATGAGGCCCATAAAATAACTGGTGTGATGTTTTGGTCTAGGATGTACACTATGTGGGGTTGTTCTAAAAGGCTCATATACTATATTCATCAATAATTTATTCCTTTATACCTTGAGGGAAGACATGACTAAGGAGTTTATACACCTCATGCATGGTTGTATATCCAAGATGTATTATACTGATCACATCATGAACTTGATGTTTTTCACCCTGATGGTCATAGGGTATCATATATCCAAGGTGATATATTTTTGGGATGAGATGTGATATGGTATTAAAGTGTAGGTGAACATATTTTCCCTTCAATCATTTTCAGTGGTTGTGAACCAAACCCTTATTATAGAGAGGAACAAGAGTGATGGTAGAGGCTTATGGTAGGTTAATTCTACAATAAGGTATTTATAGTAGGTCTTTAGGTAGAAGGAATATTCATTTATATATTTCATAATGGGGAGGTGGTGAAAAAGTCATGAAATGTATTGATTCATATCTTTATTATCAGTGAGATAATTTAGTGGAATGTCATCAGTGTAGAAGTACTGACCACATTTCATATCATTATGACATGCCCAAAATAGTGTATCACAGAATTTTGAAGATAAGAAACTAATAAATATTATTCAAGTGTGATCATTGGTTACTCAGTGAAATAGGAACCAGATAAGTGTAAGGTTCTAGGTATGGATTAGTTGTTAAATGAAAAGTGGGCATTGTTAGTTTTACCGATTGTTCATGTCAGGGTGGATGTAATTGAACTTTGAGGTATGGGTTGTGTCTCTTGTAGACCAGTGATTTATAGGGGACACATTTAAGGTCCCGACTCCAACAAAAATTCTATTTTTTTGTCATTATACCTACCTCTATTGACTAGGATTTTGGAACTTATAATGTCCTGTGATTATTTATCAAATAAAATATATTATATGTTCTATAACTTGTGTTACAGAAAACACATAGTGTAAACATTCCAATTTTTTTGATAATGATTAATAATAAATATATGATAACACTTCTATGATAGTAATAAAAAAAAATATTACCTTTAGAGGATAAATGATCAATATTATTTAACATTTAAAAGGTATTTTTTTAATTAAAACATTTTTCAATATATTTTATGTTTTATTTTAAAATATAAAATTAAAAATTGCTATAATATCAATTTTATTGAATAATTTGTTTTGAATTACACATATAGAAATTGAATTAGTTTGAATTTTGTATAATTTTTTTTCAAAAGGTTAGGTTTTATTCAAAAAATATAGTTTTCATGAAACATGTAATTTTATGAATTTATCATTATATGAGAATGAACTATAATAATAAAAAAATGTTAGGTGATCAAATTTTAATCTATGGAATAATATTACATATTTTAAAATATTATTTAATCTTAAAAAAACCATGTCAAACATTTTTAAAACTAAATTGACATATTAGTTTAATAAAAAACTTCTTTAGTTTTCTCTTCTAATTAGGTGTTTTGTTAGTGAAATTCATTTTTATATTTCCTATAAAGTGAATTTTTTTATAATTAACCATTTTATTCCATAAAAATAAATTTTAAAGATAATATTATCTTGTTAAAAAATTAAACTTAAAAACGTAGTTTTACTAAAAAAATCTAATTTTACACATTATGTGCATTTATTTTAAAGTTTACATTTCAAACCCCTAAAATTTTATTTTAAAATGATTTAAATTTTAAATTCATAAGGTTTAAAATTGTTAAAATGTAAATTCATAATTTTAGTCATTAATATGAATTACTGCGGATAAATATTGATCTCCAAGTTAATGGTAAGTTAGGATAAATGTTAAAAAATTAAAAGAAAAAGCACTAAAACACTCAAGGTTGTATAAAAAAAAGCGGTTGAGGTGAATTTTGAATGATAATCACATTAACATCTTATTTTACTCATTTCAGAGCCACATAAATACAAATATTTTTATATTAATGAAAATATAATGGTTAATTCCAAAACTAACATTCTATTAACTTTTAAAAAGGTAAAACATCAATTACATCAGGACTCTAATATACATATAATTTATCCTTAAAAATATTCCAAAATAATCCTCTCATAAACCCCTACCACATCCAAATTCCTTTATGCACTTTTGGTTGGCATATTTTCTTCATTTCATAGGGGAATTCCATGCTTAAATTTTAATCCCTGATTTGAGTATCCACTTATTTTACATGTTTCCTTATTAATTTTTTCTATCATTACGTTCTATAACTGTTTCAATATAATGAAATATTTATAATAAATATACTAAAATTTATTTATTTAATTAAAAAACCATTATTCATTCCAATATATACACTAATTAAAAAAACATTGATCGTGCATATGTGTAGACTACCACCTCTATGAAGCAATGTTGATCTTTTTTCATTGATTCATTTAGATTATTGTTATAAGGATGGGTTTAAGGTATCAATGTGATTTTTATTGTTTTAATATAGTCTTTATGATAAAAATTCAATATTTTATTAATTATATGAATGATTAACAATCGTTATAAACATTAAGTATCATAAATAAGTGAAATATTAGGAATTGTTTTACATACTATGATATTACTTAATATCCAATAATTATTTTGTTACTACATTATAATTCTAGTACATAATAAAAATAAAAACCCAATTACATCATTATTATACTTTTATAATGATATTGTACATTAATCACCTTATAATCATCCATTAATTCTGGTATGTTCTTTTATAGGACGGTAGGGCTACCTACTTGAAAAATGCGATGAAATTTTTTAATGGATGATTATGAAAAATAAATTACTAGTATAGCATGATATAAATATTTAAATAATAATATTTTTGTTTCTACAAAGGATAATTCAATATTTAACTCATTGATTATGAAAAAGGCTTTATAGGTTAAAACCTAGAGAAAAATGATTGCTCTCAATTTAAACTTCTTGAATAAATACTATAGTACTCATGAAAAAAAATTAAACATAATAAATCATTATAAACTATATATTAAAGTAAAATTCAGTATATTTGAAACATGAAAATTTTAAGAGTAAAAAATATTGACACCTCTATTATGAAACTAGTTTAAACTTTTAAAAAACACAAGATATGTAAAAATAGGTAGAAACTAAGTAATATATATGTATCAAATGATTACAAATGGAGAGTATAAATGGTTATTTTTATGAATATGGTTATTAGGTATGTAATTATTAAAATTAATTTAATTATTCCTGGTTTCTTTGTGCAAGTAAATATTTAATGAGGTCTATGGTAAGAGATTTTAGTTTAAAATTTCTCCCTTTAATACATGTTTTGTATTAGAAATATAATTTATTTAAGTGGTTTATATTATACATAATTGAGTTATTAATTCATTTAAAAAATTATTCATTCGAAATTATTTTTAATTAAAATATCTCTCTTTTTACAGTCTTTAATATAAAATTCTCCTCATGTTGTGTGGGTTTTTGATAACTCAATTCTCATTCATTGAATGAAAATTGTTCTTCTTGAAAATATTTCATATATGTGGGTAAATTCTACCATATGACTTTATTATATGATATTTTATTATGAAATATGTGGATTTACATTTTTACCAAATAAAACCCATTTTGTAATGTTTCTTACTTCTCATGAACTATGTAGTCTGTAAGGCACTTCGGTAACTCAAATCACTTTCTCTCAGTTATATGGTTTATTCTGAACTTTGACCCTAAATATTCACTTTATTAATTTATTTAATATTTTATATGATTTTTTATTTTATCTTTATGGGTATAATGTATATTTTATTTCAAATATTCTCACTTAATTATTCTCTCATCTAAAATTAAAACATTATACAGAATGGACCTCCAAATCGTAATTAGATAATTGTTTCAAGCCCATGTTTTCTTTCTTAATAATTTTATACTCTCTTTTTAGGTCATCTAATATGGATAATTTTTTATGATTATAATAATTCTACTAACCCTTTTTTAAAAAGAAAAACCAAATACTCTTTTGATGACGTGGGATTTAAAATTTTGGTTTTTGAAAATATTTCCCACCCCAAATTTATTTTCATAATATTTTATTTTTATTTTTAAAGGATTAATTTTTTGAAGTTTCTTTTTTAAAAGGTAAATATTTATAATTTTTTTACCTCACCTTTTTGAAAATAACTTCTAAATGTAATCTTTAACTTCATAAATTTATAAATATATTAAAAATGACATTGTTTTAATTTTTATATGGGAACACATATTTCAGCCATCGTAGTCATTTTATTTGTTACTTTATCTCTACAATTTCATAGATTATAAAAGAAAAATATTTTTCTCCTTGAATAAAAAAATATCACTTTTAAATTGATTTCAAAAGTTCAAGGATATTTACTATTTCCATAGATATTTTTTTTCAAAACTCTTTAAATAATTTTTCTTTTAAGTCATTTTACCTGATCATATATTATTCTTGATTCAAGGTTTTTTACAAATATAACTATCCACCTACTTTCTTTATATGACTTTTGTAATTTCCTTATCTTTTGGAGAAATTATCCAACACTAAATTTGTCTTTCCTAGTATTTTGTTAGTGTATAACCATAATTTTTATTCCAATATCTTCTATGTATAAATAATTTATTCGTGATTTCTTTTATTGAACGTTTTTACCTAATTTCCACACACTGATTGATTAGGGAAAATTATTATCTTAAAATATACCTTTACTTACAAAGTTTTAATACCATATAATGTAAAATATTGATTTAATTATATTTACATAGAAATTTACTTTATATCATTAAATGCCCATTTATTTTAGATGGGTTTAAAATATTTTGATTTTTGATAGAATTATGAGTGATTTAATTACGTGAATCCATTTGAAAAGGATATTAAACCCATTTTCATTTTGTGGTTTCTTTATAATATGATTAAAAATTGACTTCTTATGGAACTCTCTGTATAAATGATGAAGTGTGGGGTATTATATATCCCTAAAATTTATTTTTTAATAGTTAATATCTAATGATATAGGTATTCATGAGTAGGTTTTATTTTCTCATAAGCATGAGAAATAATGGTTTGAATCATGAATTTTTTGTTCCCTTTAGTAATGCATGTTCCATATTTGAAGGATGTTTTATTGTTTTATTCTTATTATCATAAATATGTTATTCTCTCATAGATCATGTTTACTGAATAACAGTTTTGATTCATATACTAATTTATATCAAAAATCATTCTATGATTTATGACTTACGATTTATTGGGTATGATTTTATTTTGCGTCTTGATTATACAAATATGCTTATCTTATAATCATTTATGATATTTGATTGTTTTTTATTATGCTTACCCTTACTAAGAATATAATATCCCCCCTTTATTATGTTTCCACATACCCTAAATATGAAGATAATAAAAGTAGTAAAAGTATATTAGAGTATATTTTATGGATAATCAGTGAAAGATGTTAAAGACTTTTATTGGACAAAGTAGTTTCTTATATAGTTGTAAAATTTTTAATTTATTTAAAAATACATGAGTTTTTTTTGTTAATGTCTTATCCTAATTCTATAAAATTATAATCCTAAAAGTTATTGAGAATGAAATTTAATGAAATGTTTTATTTTTGAAATGTATTTGAGATGATCATGTCTACAGTATGCTACAAATTCTATAAGAGAAGGGTTTAGTAAGATTTGGTGGTTAATTTTTCATCATTTAAAGATAGTTTAGGATTTATAACTTTTATCAAAGGTTGGTAATTTATGGTTATTAAAAATTTAAAAGTTATAAAAACCCTATTCGGTTTATTGAGTAAAAATTATATATTCTTTGGATTAGGATAAGATAAATTTATTGAAAATCCTATGGATATGTTTATGTTATAAATTAAAATATGGGATAACTTCATGAAATTTTGGTAAAGTCAAGATGGTGTTATTTTTCAGAATGTTACATCCTGGTATAGATACTTCTAGTGGATGAAGGCTCTAGAAAAGATGTACATAGGGGTAGAATCCCTGAAATGAGTGTATTAGGTACTGACTTAATCATCACATAGTGTAATAAAAATAGAATTAACTACACACTTGGTTTAGAATTCCCCAACGAAATAGTTTGGTAAATCACATTATTTTTATGAACCATTATGAAAGATTTTTTTCCAAACTTAATTAATGGATTTATTAAATAAGTATCAGAGAACACAAGTTAATATACTTTGATTGAACCGTATGTATTATATGATTTGAAACAAACATGTCATTGTAGAGGAAATATTTTGATTGAATTTTTCCTAATCATATTTTGGAAATTATTAAAACCAAAATGGTTTTAGTGTTTGGTTAAAATAGTATCACGTAAATTAATTTTACAAAAGTACAATTCTTGAAAAACTTATAACCAAATAAGAGAGCATACATAAATTGATGAATATTAGAATATCTCTGTTGTGTTAGAAAAGTGATTTGTACAGTATTACCTAAGGTAATAAGGTTTATGTCAAAATATAAATTATATATTTATACTATTAGTTATTTTAATTTGTGAAGTTATATTTATTGATGAATTTTTTGTATATTCTATAATTTAGGGAATATTAGACAAAACATATAAGGATCACTCATAATTAGTTTTGTGTTAAATGATTTGAAATCATAAATATTAAATGGTATCAATAACATTGATAAATTATTTTATGGAAATAGTATATTTTTGGAGAAAACAATTAAACAACACATGATTCAATATTGTATAAGTTTTAGGTTTAGTAAAAATTTTATGTAGAGATAATAAAAGGTTTACCAATTTTGAAAATGTAGGTTATGTTATATCGATATCCTTGGGATTGATGACAATTCATGATATTTTTAGTGAAGTTTATCACATTTTTATAAATATGGTATATATTGTATTTTGTGTGATTTGATGAATTGGTGGATGATTACATTTGGGGATTAATGATAGAATTAATTTTTGTAAGAATATTTGATTTCACTATGGTTTTATGACTTGGAGACATATATAGTCTTAAAAAAGGTATTCTTTGTATAATATATGTTTAGGTTTTAATGAATTAATGTTGTTTATGGAAATATATGTATTTTGATATATCTTATTATAATAGGGTATATGTGATAATGGAAGCTATATCAAGAATAATGAGTAGGTTATGAATACCCTGACCTACTTAAATCTATGAGTAATAACCAAATTCTGAAGGAAATAATTTATATAAGGGGGCATAATGTAACGAACAATGATTTTAGATCTTTTAAAATAAATATTATTTTCTATAAATTATGTCACACACAACACTCCACATAAACATTCCATAAGTAAATGGAAGATGATTACTAATAAAACTATGATAAAACATCTATGAAAGTAATCAATTAAAAAATATTACCTTAATATGATAAATAATTAATGTGATTTATTAATAAAAAGGGTTATTTATAATAAAACAAGTTTTCTCTATATTTTTTATTTTATTTTATTATAAAAAATTTAATATTTTTATTATTTTAATTTTGCAGAATAAACATCATTATTGAATTCCTCATAACAAAATTTACATTGTATTAATTTTTTATTTTTTTTTCTGAAATGGTTGGTTGTATTTGAAAAATTAAACTGTTATGAAGGTTGTAATTTTTATGACTTTATAATTATATAATAATTAAAAAAAATATTAAAAAACTCTTTTAGGTGATAAAATATTAATTATAAGAATTAAATTATTAATTTTAATATATTCTTATATCTTATAAGATATGTGTCTAAAATATTTAAATCAATATTAAAATGCTTATTTAGAAAACAATATTTTCTGCATTCTATTATAATTAATTATTTTGATGGTGAAATAAGGTTTTTAGTTAATTTTAAATCCAAAACTTTTTTTATAAGAAACAATTTTATTTCATAAAAATTAGAATCTGTGATAATATTATTTTTTCACATATATTTTTAAATATAAAAACATGATTTTCCTAAAAAAATATTATTATAAATTATGTGAGTTTATTTTATATTTAACATTAAAAACCATTACATGTGTTATTTTTTAGTATTATTTTCAAATTTAAAATCATATGGTTAAAATTAATGAAAAGGTACAATTTTAACATTTTTCATTAATATTAAATACTATGGGTAAAATTTAATTTGAAAGGTAAATGTAAATTGGGATAAAAGATAAAAATTTAGAAGAAACATTCCTAAAACAAGTAAGTTTTTCTCCATAATGAGTGTTTTAGGTGAAACACACTCACATTACCCACCTATTTTTTCCTTTTATAGTCATTAAACATTTTTATAGAAACATTATATTAATGAAAATATAATTCTTACTTCTAAGAAAACCATTATATTCACTTATAAATAGGTAACACATCCACAACTTCATGTATCACCTATACTTATAATTTTTCCTTAAAAATATTCCATATTTGTATAGATTTTAATGTATGTGTGTGCTCTGCCCTAGGATTGTCGTGATGACCAAACTCTAAGGAAGGAATTTCTAGATCCACCATCCCCATCAGAGGGGGGAGTTCCTTCTCCTTTATTGACCCTAAAGCATCTTTACAACTTCATCCCTTAATCTAATCCAATGTTCCTTACACCCTTTCTAAAGATTCAAAATTTTCCGAAAGTTACATATCTGTACTATGGTTCACCCAAACTTTCTATTATTTCGTTAAAATTTCTATAATGCTTTAGACATGTTCACGTTGACCCTGGTGGATTGGTTTCTTCATCAGTGTCCTTCGATTGATATGTTTTACTAATATGTCTTCAATGCCTGGGACATTTAAGATCATAAAATTGTTGGCCTTATTGATCAAAAGCACTCTATGATCTAGTTTGAGTCGATGGATGATCTCATAAGCTTCTGGTACAAATCCCCATGATTATGTGTTGGTTCTTCTTTATTTCTTTTTTGATGAAATTTTAATTTCCACATGTAGAGGGATAATCTGAGCATGACGTTCTAGGTAAGTCTCCTAGGTCTTCTGCTTCTATTTCAGAACCCTTTTATTTTTCATATAGTTGGGAATATGGTTGGATGCTATCTTTTATCTGATACTAGAACTGATGTAGTGTGTCACCCCATTTTTTCACCCATATGTGTGGAGTTTGACATATCCAAACCATGAGTTGATTAAGTCAGGATTATCGATATTCAAGAGTTCTGATGGAGGAAATCTGTCATGTTTGAGTCATATTTTGATTTCCATAGCTCTTTCTATAGGATGGGTTACCTTGAGTCAATAAGTCGTAGTGGACCTTCAAGACTGAAAGTGAAAAAGAGAGTTCCTGATGATTATGCTTCCCATGATGTTGTAGTGGAATGTTAGAATCTATATGAGAAGGAATTCATAGATAACCAACTACAAGAGGATCATGAGTTGATCTCTAATGATCAGACAGTGGTGGTCATATAGTGTGGTGAACTTGGAAGGACAGGTGGGTTAAAACCTATTCTGGTGGTGCCTCTTGATCCAAGGGTCATTGTTTCCCTCTGAATTCGGGGATGACCTCTTGCATGGGAGATTCAAACATTCTTATCAGTTTCTAACGGGTTTGTTCGTAGAACCGGAAACATCCAATGATTCCACATCCATTTGGACCTACTTTCCAAAGGTAGACACTCATTAGCTTTTGGACTGAAGAGGCTTAGGAATTTTCATTGGTTGAGAGGATGGGAGGTCGGACTCATCACACCTTTTTGAGGGGAATTATTGTCTATTTCGAGACTCTCTTTATAGATTTAAGTTATGTTCGTGAATCCTTATTACATTACCATGTATAAAATGAGCTTTTCCTTTAGTTTTGACTATCAATTATTAAATATGTAAGTAATTTATAGAATCTTTTATATGTATTCGAGGTTCTTCATCAATAGAGAATCATCTGTATCTATTTAGAGATTCTTGTTCAATGGTATCCTTCAAAACATTTATATAAAAGTCTCTTGGTCATTATGTTGACCATGCTGATTTTAAAGCCACTCCGTGGGGCACTTGATGTTTATTGTCATTCAGAAGGACATGGATTATTTCAGAGTTGGGACCGAACCTGTAGATGGGCTACCTACGTTTCCTTTGTTTTGGAAAAGGAATCAGAACCCACGTAGTTCGAGTAAGGGAGTATGATGTTTATGATTGATGGCTCAAAGAAGAATGTCATAATTACTTTTACTCTCTAAGCTCACGTGATTCATGCTCGGTGTGAGAAACAAGAGGTATTGGTAATAAAACAGACAATAGGGCCATGAAACATGTAATATTAAGAAATGGTTTGGGGGTTATATATTTATGACTGCCTAGATAAATGAAGATTAGGATTTACTTTAGTGAGAAAATCCAAGAACAGGGTCCATAAAGGTATATGTGCTTCATGGAGATTTGAATACTCTAATTTGGGACTTATTCCTGAAAAGGAAGCCCAGATTAGGTGAGGATTGATAATTGGGTTTTACTCCAGAGAAGGAATCCCAGATCAAAAGTAAATTAGGACTGGTTAAGAGAAATTAAGGGACTTAGGGCTTACTCCTGAAAAGGAAGCCCAAAATTATGACTGGGACTTATTCCTGAAAAGGAAGCCCAGGTTAGGGGAATTGTGGCTTACTCCTGAAAAGGAAGCCCAAAATTATAACTGGGACTTATTCCTGAAAAGGAAGCCAAGGTTAAGGATTAAGGTTTGGGGCTTACTCCTGAGGAGGACGCCCAGATTTGGGAACTTTAAGAATTTGGGGCTTACTCCTGAGGAGGAAGCCCATGTTTGGGGGACTTAGGACTTGGAATTATTCCTGAAATGGAGACCCAGGTTAAGGATTTAAATGATGAGGTTGAATGAATGAACTCTCAATCTTTAGTGACATAAAGATATTTAAATCACAAGGTTGTGAGAGATATTCCACCGAATTCCTTTCAGATAAGGAAGTAAAATCAAGAAATCATGCCATAAATGACTTTGAAGAGTGTCTTGAAGACTGAATCTTGAATAGGAATGGGGTAATGGCTTAAGAGGTGTAAAATGGGCAAGACGGGCACTGAAAAAAGGTAGGGTCGCACAAGTCTTGGAAGGCGCACAAGTACTGTGTGGGCGCACAAGTATTGGTCGCGCAGGTATACCTACGCGACATGTATAGGGTACTTGCGTGGTGTTCAACCAGCATTGTAATATTTGAGCGACTCTTCATTAAGGCCGTTAGAATCCTCTTAAGGTTCTTCTAGAAAATAGATGCATAAGTTCTATTGAAGGAGTAAGGCGGCACGCAAGTGTGGCCACTTCCCTTAAGGGCTGGCCACTCAGGCGCACAAGTGTTGATGAGTTTCAACACTTGGTCCTTTCTCCCTCTCTTTAGATCTTCCGTTCTAGGTAAGAAATTAGGTTAGAAGTGTTCCGGAAGCTTTGAGAAAAGACTTGGGCATCGAGAGCTTAGATCCGAGTTTTTGGAAAAATTACTCCCCAAATGGGGGGCCCACATGGTCTACTTATAGGCACAAGAAGACCCCGAGCGGTTACCGGGCGGTTATCACTTAGGTCGTGCAAGTCACTTGCATGACCATAAGGCATCACGCTAGTAGACTTGCATGACCACTAGGCGGTGCGCAAGTGTACTTGCGCGACCATGAGGGAACTTGCGCGTCCTATGGGAAATGTTCTCCTTGTTCATCCCTTTGTCGATTTTTTATGTTTCTTCAAAGGATGAATCACTTTGGACTAAGGTATTTCCCTTTTTTCAGTCGTTAGACTCTATGACGGAAAGGAGCATCAACAAAATTCCCCTCTCAGAGTTGGATCCGGAGAGAAAAGAGGATTTGACTCTGAGGTGAAAATAAAAACAAGAAATCTTGCAGTTTAAAGTCATGCATGTCGGACATACAAAAGCTAATGTTTAAGGTCAAAATAGATTTGATCGAAATGTATTAGAATTGACTCAATTCCATGACAACTCATCTGAAAACATAGTACCATACTCAATTATGAGGGAAAATATGTAATCTATGACTTAAGAATATTTGAATCTGAGGAATGATATGAAAGAGAGCTAAAAGGCATTAGAAGAAGTAGTTTCCAAGAATGAAGTTACTATTATTTAACAAAACCCGTTAGGGGGTTGAATTATGCAGGGCCACCTAAGGGAATTGGCTGCATGGTCAAATAAATAGCATCATTCGGCTGACAAGTCTGTTATGTGGACTTTTTATGCAAGGCCACCTATGGGAACGTGCTGCATAGTCAGGCAAAAGAACTCTCAGAAATTTACTTTCCTAGTGCTAAAAGCCTGTGAAAGTTTATGGAGATTCAAAATTTCCAATGTATAGAGTTTGTTGTATGGAAAGAGGTACTTGAATATGGAGAAGATATTTCCAGACAATATTATCAAAGAACTAGATGAATATCACTCCTACGAAGGTCTGACCCAAACATAGGGAAAGAGAACATGGAGAGTATAAACCATAGACTTGAATACTTTCAGATCATGAAAAAGGACATGGGACAAATATGTTAAGGATGGCTAATTTTTTTTGTAGATCCCTACATACCGTAATTTATGATAAATAAGGACAAAAGGGGCATTCTTCCCATGAATGAAGTTACTACCATTTAACAAACCCATTAGGGGGTTGAATTATGCAGGGCCACCTAAGGGAATTGGCTGCATAGTCAAATAAATAGTATCCTTTGGCTGACAAGTGCGTTATGTGGACTGTTTATGCAAGGCCACCTATGGGCACGTACTGCATAGTCAGGCAAAATAATTCTTAGAATTTTGACATTTTTGTGACTAAAAGTCATGAAAAGGGTTATGAAGATCTGAAAAATTTTAAGGTTAGGATTACAACACATAAATATGGGTATTTTCCAATGTATATAGAGATACATAGGTCAATGATAACCATAATCAAGTTGTGGATGGGTCCTGAATTGAAATTTTGGACTTCACTACGTATCTTATAAGAATGAGAATCAAGCCATACATAGTTCTTGAAATGCAGTTTAACGTCGTGCAGGATGAAAGTATGAGAGATCTTAGTTTAGGGTCATAGAGTTCAGACCATAATAACGAATACACAGTGTGTGTTTTCATGAGGACTTTTCAGCCAAGGGACTGAAAATGAAATTTGGGGTCAGGACCAAAAGACTTGGGGCTGGATTCGAGGGATACTCGAACATTCCTACGTATCCCATAAGGATGGGAATCAAGCCCACGTAGTTCTAGTTATACCCTTTGTACAAATTTGGTTCGTACATGTGAAGGGTGAAAGGGGACTTTAGTACAATGATGGTTTAACACAAGACGAAAAGTTTAGGCATTACCATATATGCACGTAGTCTTTTGAAATGAAACATGATTGAAAAATCAATGTAAATAATGGTTCCCTCTCAAATGAGGAAATCAAAGAGTATTGTAGTTTATTATCATACCGGACAAAAGTGTTGTATAGTTTAACGTTGTATAACAAGGACGAGTGTGAATCAAATGTAAGGATATTGATTCTTAGGGCGGTTTCACAAATCAACATCGTATGAGATGAACGTGAACTGAAGTGAAGAGATTGTTTTTTGGGCTTGAACCTTGGGAGTTTTCCTACGTACCCAGCCTAGAGGTAAGGATCAAAATCCTCGTAGTTCAATTAAAGAATAAATTAATGATCAAATTATTCATGGGGACAATGACCTAAAAAATGTTGTTGTTGGGACTTATACATGGTTAGCGGCCCAAAGAGAGTGTTATGGTTGCGGTTTTCTCTAATCTCACGTGAGTCATACTCGGTGTGAGAAACAAGAGGTAACAAAAACCTTAATGATGCATAGTTTAATGTCATGTAGGACATATAAAGGGACTATGCAGTTTAAAGTCTTGCAGTTAGGACTATTGGTGCTTCATAGTTTAGTGTCATTTATCAGGGAAAAAATATAGTTTAATGTCATGTAGGATGTATCAAGGACTTTTTGTACATTTTAGTGTCATGTAGTTAGGACAATGGGGACAATACAGTTTAACGTCATGTTGGACAAAAAGGGGGACTGCGCAGTTTAATGTCATGCAGTAAGGAAAAAATAACACACCATTTACGTCATGTTGAACGCATTGGGGATTTTTTCTATAGTTTAGTGTCATGTTGGACAAAAGGGAGAATAGTTTAAGGTCATATAAATGGACCGTGGATGGTGCAGTTTAATGTCATGTTGGACATAAGTATAGTTTAAGGTCATACAATACCTTTGATGATTATGTAGTTTAACGTCTTTCTAGACTTAAGGGACTTTCAAATAGTTTAGGGTCATATGCATGGACCATGGATGGTGCTGTTTAATGTCATACAAGACCATGGTGTAGTTTAAGGTCATACAGGACCTTTTAGGGAACTTTTTCACAGTTTAACGTCGTATAGGACGAAGTTTCAGTTTAATGTCATACTGGACCATTGCTGTATAGTTTAACGTCGTATACCAAGGATGAACTGGTGCCACACTGTTTAGTGTCATGTTGTGGGGACATTACAGCTTAACGTCATGTTGGACGAAAGGGGGAGTTTATTGTCATACTGGACCATTGCTGTATAGTTTAACGTCATATAGCAAGGATGAACTGGTGCCACACAGTTTAGTGTCATGTTGCGGGGACATCTTGTGAATAGTTTAAGGTCATACTGGACCAAGGAGGAGTTTAAGGTCATACTGGACCATTGTTTTATAGTTTAACGTCATATAACAAGGACGAACTGGTGCCGCACAGTTTAGTGTCATGTTGCGGGGACATTACAGTTTAACGTCATGTTGGATTAAAGGGGGAGTTTAAGGTCATACTAGACCATTGCTGTATAGTTTAATGTCATATAGCAAGGATGAACTGGTGCAGCACAGTTTAGTGTCATTTTGCGGGGACATATTGTGAATAGTTTAAGGTCATACTGGACCAAGGAAGAGTTTAAGGTCATACTGGACCATTTCTGTATAGTTTAACGTAATATAGCAAGGACGAACTGGTGCCGCACAGTTTAGTGTCATGTTGCGGGGACATTACAGTTTAACATCTTGTTGGACGAAAGGGGGAGATTAAGGTCATAATGGACCATTGCTGTATAGTTTAACGTCATATAGCAAGGATGAAGTGGTGCCACATAGTTTAGTGTCATGTTGTGGGTACATATTGTGAATAGTTTAAGGTCATACTAGACCAAGGAAGAGTTTAAGGTCATACTGGACCATTTCTGTATATTTTAACGTCATATAGCAAGGATGAACTAGTTCTGCATAGTTTAGTGTCATGTTACGAGGACATATTGTGAATATTTTAAGGTCATACTGGACCAAGGAGGAGTTTAAGGTCATACTGGACCATTGCTGTATAGTTTAACGTCATATAGCAAGGACGAACTGGTGCTGCACAGTTTAGTGTCATGTTGCGGGGACATTACAATTTAACATTATGTTGGACGAAAGAGGAGTTTAAGGTCATACTGGACCATTACTGTATATTTTAACGTCATATAGCAAGGAAGAACTGGTGCCGCACAGTTTAGTGTCATGTTGTGGGGACATATTGTGAATACTTTGTAGTTTATGCAAAATACTTATTCAAAAATCTGGCATTAGTTGGAGTAGTAATGAGTTCTCCATCCCTCGAGATTAATGAATAAGATCCATTGGAGTAGACCCTATGTATTGAATAAGTTCCTTCCCATTTTGGCTCAAGCTTGGGAGGTTTCTTTCCAGGTATCATTGGAGTTCTGAGAACTAATACCAATTCTCCCTGAATGAATGAACAAAGATGACCTTTTTTGTTAAAAGCTCGTCCTATTCGATTCTGATAGATTTCCAAGTGGTGAAAAGTGAACAATCTTTTCTCATCTAACCGTTCCAATTCATTCAGTCGCTTTTGAGATTGCTCATCTGTAGATAACTGATCACAAATGGCTACTCTGAGTGAGGGCAGTTGAAATTCAATTGGAAAGACTGCTTCCATTCCATATACAAACGAATATGGAGTTGACTGCATTGCATTGCGGGTGGTAGTTCGATAAGCCCATAAAGCATGAAAGAGTGTATCAGTCCATGGCCTCTTATCTTTATCCACCATCTTTTGCAGTATATTTGAAAGAGTCTTGTTAAAGGCTTCTATTTTGCCATTGGCCGCCGCATGATACCGAGATGAATGGTTGGATTTAATGTTGTATTCTTGATACAATTTCTTCACCTCAGAAGAACAGAAGTTGGTGCCGTTTCCTGTCAATATTGTATGAGGGGAACCAAATCTAGTAATGATGTTAGACTTGATGAAGCTAACAATGCATTTAGAACTGACTTCTTTAAGAGGTACTGCCTCTGCCCATTTGGAAAAGAAATCAGTAGCAGTAAGAATGTACTCAAACTGCTTGGCCGTAGCTGAAGGGTAAAGTCCCACCACATCCATTCCCCATGTGGCAAATGGCCACGAGTAATTAGCTATATGAAGCAACTCTGGAGGTTGATGAATGAAGTTGGCATGTACTTGGCATGAATGACACTTCTTTGTGAAATTAACACAATCTTGTATCATTGAAGGCCAAAAGTATCCAAGCCTTAGAATTTGATCAGACAATCTATGTCCAGACTAGTGGGAACCCCAGACTCCTGCATGAACATCTTTCATGACAACCATTATCTCTTCACCATCAATGCATCTGAAGAGAACTCCATCAAAACCATGTTTGTATATAATTTTCTCTAGGTGGTTTGGGTTATCATAAAGAGTAAAATTGACCACATGTCGTCGAATTTTTTCTTTCTCGGCTCTATCAGGTGGATGTGTTCCATTTTGAAGGTATTCCCTGATAGGTGACATCCATCCTGTAGTATTACCATACAGTTCAGTAATGTGACTAATTTCATTAATTTCCTATGTTCTGGCTTGAATATAAGGTGAAATTGCATGACGGTGGGCAATACTGATGGTTATCTCGTCCCAATTTGGATCTGCTAGAGTTGTGGCTATATTAGCCAGCGCGTCAGCTTGAACATTTTGTGATCTTGGGACATAAGAAAATGTCGGTTCTGAAGGGAATTCCGCCATTAACTCTCTAATGTAATAATACAAAGGGATTAATTCTTCTTTTCTGATAGCATAATCCCCATTGACATGTTTGATTACCAGGTCTGAATCACCTTTCACCTTTATGTGATTCACTTGTGCTTGAAGCGCTAACTCCAAGCCTGTGATAAGAGCTTGGTATTCGGCTTCATTATTGGTACCACCTTCCCACAATAAAAAGTAATAAGGTAACAATGCCTTATCTAGAGAAATGATCACAATTCCTAAACCAACTTTGTTGAATTTAGGATTTTCCATTTTCTTCCCTGTTGGACTTCTGGAAGCACCATCAAAATACATTTCCGATGTTTGAGGACTCACTTGAATAGAGAAAACTTCCTAATCAGGGAGTTCAATATCTGAAGACGTGTCTTCCACTGAAGGATGTTCAGCTAAGAAATCAGCTAGAGCTTGGCCCTTTATCGCCTTTTGAGACACATACTGAATGTTGAACTGCTGAAAAATAACTGCCCACCTTGCTAGACGTCCTGCAAGCGTTGGATGACTAAGGATGAATTTGAGTGTATTATTGCGAGATACCAATTGGACCTCGTGATGTTGCAGGTAGTGTCTCAGTTTCTAAACTGCAAAGATTAATGTCAGAAAGAACTTCTCAATACTTGAATACCAAGTTTCTGCTTCAACCATAGTTCTACTGAGATAGTAGAGGCTATTTTCATTCCTAGCATCATTCTTTTGATCAAGAAAGGCACCCAATGATCGCTCTAGAGCTATCACATAGAGGATAAGTGGTATTCCTTCAACAGGTGGCATAAGTACCGGTGGACTCAAGAGGTATTTCTTGAGAACATCAAATGATTCTTGACATTCTTCAGTCCACTGGTAAGTGACTCCTTTTTTCATTAATTTGGTAAAGGGTAAACTTTTTCCTACCAAATTGACGATGAAACACCGAATATAGGCTATGTGTCCTTGAAGTCCTCTTAATTATTTCAAATTCTGAGGAGGTGACATACCAAGGATTGACTTGGTCTTCTCAATATTGACTTCAATACCACGATGGCGTACAATAAAGCTGAGAAATTTTCCTGAGGTTACCCTAAAAGCAAATTTTAAGGGGTTCATCTTCAAATTATGTTGTCAAAGCTTTTGGAATATGACTTCCAAATCATCCAAGTGATTAGAATGTTGTTTGGATTTAACCACCAAATCTTCTACATTGCATTCAACAAACTTCCCTAAGAAAGGATTGAAGATACGATGCATGGAATGTTGATATGTTACACCTGCATTCTATAAACCAAAGAGTATCACCCGGTATCAAAACACACCATGGGGGGATCTGAAGGCTCTGGATTACTCATCTTTTGGGGCCATTCAGATCTGATTATATCCAGAATATCCAACCATGAAGGAATGTACTTCATAACCATCCATCGAATCAATTAAGAGTTCTGTAATCGGAACTGGGAAATCATCTTTAGGACAATACCGATTAAGATCTCTGAAATCGATGAAAACCCTAATTTGTCCGTTCTTCTTCATTATAGGGACAATATTAGCCAACCACTTAGGATAAAGAACTTCTCTGACGAAGTTAGCTTTGATCAGCTTATCCACTTCAGCTTCAATTTTGGAAGCATAAGATGGGTGTGTTCTTCTCGCGGCTTGCTTAAATCCTCAATGTTATTTTGGTAAACCCAAATGATGAATAGCAACATCAGGATCAAGCCCAGGAATTTCTGTATAGTTAAAAGAAAAAATATCTTTATTTTTCTTTAGAAAAGAAATATACATCTCATGATCTTCAAGGGTCATGGCCGCACTAATTAAAGTGGGGCGTGGATCTTTCTCTGTACCCAGATTTATTTTTCTGAGTTCATCCACAGTGTTAGAGATACCCTCTTCAAATGATGGAGGAGCATCTCTATGATCTTCCTCTTCCTCTTCATCATGTGCTATTTCTTCCATTTCTACTTGCATAGTAGATGACAAAATGAAATTTTCATGATCACAAGAGATGTCAAAATTTGCACATTTTGAAGAAGAAGCTTCCATTTCCGACCCTATTAATGATAAAGGGTCTTCTTTGGGAAATAAAGAGGAGATGATGGACTGAGAATCGGCATCATTATTCCCCTCCGATGTTGCTATAGCTTCTTCTGGCCTGATTGGCGAAGTTTAGACCTGTTGGATTTTAGCAGATGAAATGAAAATGTCACCATTTGTGCTTTCATCATTGTTTGGTAGGTTACCAATTTCTCCCATGTTGTCTGGCTCGATTGCTGTAATTGACATTATGGATCTTTCCATAAGAGTATTTTTATTTGGGCCTATTTTGTCAATTTGACTGATAGGTAACACATAATCTGTACTCACATGTGTAAATGGATTTATTAGAATCTTCTCCAAACCATATGGAGCATTAACTTTGGTAATTTCCTTTATTGTAGATTTCTCTCTTCCCTTCATGTGATAAAATTCCGCCTCAATGTATTGAGACTCACATGTCTTGAACGGGGCCTTATCACCATTCAATGTTCCAACTTGACCATTAAAATAGTATTTGAGACATTGACGGTATGATGAAGGGATAGCCGCATGCTGATGTAGCCAGGGTCTTCCAAGCAAGACGCTGAAAGCTGAGTCTTGATCAACAATCATGAAATCCGAATTGGATACAAGATCTCCAAACTGAGTTCTGAGTGTAACTTCGCCTAGTGGTTCTTGTTCCTTTTTATCATATCCTTGTAACATCATGGTAGAAGGAGATAAATCAGATTCCGTGTGGCCCAATCGACGAAGTGTACGAATGGGCATGAGGTTGACTCCTGAACCATTTTCAATGAAAGCTCTTCGGATATGTACACCATTGACTTTTCCAGATAAGTACAGAGGTTTTATGTTCCCATGCACAACATCATCTTCATCTTTATCAGTAAAAGATATCACTACATGGAATTCTGCAAGATTATTCTCTATGTGATAGACTTCAGCTGCAACAATTTCAGCTTCAAACTCTTGAGGACTTGACAAAGCTTCGATGAGTGCTTCCCAAAGATCTTTTGACAGATTCAAAGCATCCAAAATTGATAACTTGGATGGTACATGGGCCAAGTGTTTCAATATATCATACTTTTGATCTAGAGGTCTGTGTTTCTCAACATGAATATGTGGTTTAGTAGGTACCTTGGAAGCAGATGCTTTGGAAGCTGATGCATCTTGTATTGGGATAGAAGTTGGCAACATCCTTGGTTTTGGAAGATTAGACCAATTAGATCCATTTACTTGATGAGATAATGAAGATGGAACCTTCAATAGGTCTTCCAAAATAATTGTGCCAAGACTGAGTTGGCTATTGGCAGAAGAACTTACTTTTTCTTTTTGAGCTTGCTGAAGGGATCTACCACGAGTTTCTGCTGCATATACAGTGCTAGCAGGGGTATAATTGGAGTAGTGTCTTCGGAAAGATCCATGTCTTCCCCTGTATCCTGAACCTCTCGAACTTCCTTGGATTCCCTTATTTGATACAGGGAATTCAGGCTCATCAAAATTGAAATTACGACTGGAATACGGATCTGTTAATTGAATCATATTAACAGAACCGAAGATTAACTCTTCGTCTGATAAAGACTATGCCTGATTAGCCTGTTTCGGTTGTGCCGTTTAATGGGGCGGTGACTGTGTCTCTGAAGTATATGGCATAAAGTCTTCCAGAGTCAAAGACAATTTATTCTTTGACACATACTCATCTTCTTCTGATTCTTTTTACTTCTTTGAATCAAGTCGTTTCTTTGAGAAATTTCCCTCTGACGAAGAGGGTTTTACCGCAATATTCATCGCAGAAGACACAATTGGTTTCTTTAATTGTGTTTTCAAAATGGCATGAGTCCGATTGATTGTCTTTATGACCATGCAATCATCATAATTCTGTGCATTTCTTCTTTTGACTTCATGCCATTCACCTTCCTCTTCTGGAACAGTAGCAGTAACACATGCTACCTAAGTCGAAGAACCTTTCAACTTGACTTGTCCCAAGTCGACCATCTTTTGAAGGAGGTATTTGAAGACAAAACACTCCTGGATGGGATGCCCCAACATTTGATGAAAGGGACAATAATTGGGACGGTCTACATATCCTTCCTTGTTTGGCCTCTTGGGCACTGGTAATTGAACCAAATTATTTTCCAGAGCTAAAATGAAGTAACCAGGAACTTGCTCATTTTTAAAAGAGTATGTTTTACTCTTCAAATCCTCAAATTGTTTTCGTCGTTGATCTCTTTGATCAATTGGACGAAATGTCCTTTGTTTTTGGCATTCAGGAGGTGGAGCCCTTTGAGAAGATGAAGGTTTTGAAGTAGAAATAGGTGCAGGTGCTTGTTTAAGCATAATTGTAGTAGTTTCCGCTTTACCCATTCTCCTTCCTGGAGCTGATGGAATTACATGAGATTTAGCCTTAGCCTGTATAAGGGAATCTTCAATCTGCTGAGTGATTGAAGTAAGGTATCGAAAACCTCCTGTGTATTTCACAGGGTTCAATGGCGTGCGTAATTCGTTACGCAAATTTGCCACACAGATTGGAAACAGCTCCTCCTGAGGGAGTGCTAAACTCAGGGAATGTGTTAATCCCTTCCAGCGAGCAATGAAATCAGAGACTCTTTCATTCTCCCTTTGCTTGCAGTCTCTATGATCGAAAACTGTCATTTTTGGCTAAGTTGAGCTGAACTGAAGAATGATTTTTTGGCGAAGATCCTCCCATCCGATGATTGACCGAGATTTCAAGCTTGTATACCAGACAAAAGCTGGTCCTTGGAAGGTTCGCACGAAGCATATGAGTTTCAATGCTTCTTGCTGCTCTGGAGTTCCCATCATAGGATCACAACAAGACACATAATGTGTCAAATGTTGTTCAGGGTCACCTGCTCCATTGAAAGTAGGGAAAACAGGGTTTCCAAAACTGGATGGAGGAGAAATTGAATCTACACATTCAGGGTAAACTTTTTTTAATGGTTGAACTTGCACCCATTTCACATCCATAGTTTCTAAACAAGATGTTAATGACTCAATAATAGTTATTAACTTTTGAGAAACATCCGGTTGAATTTGGTCTTGGGTAGGTGCAATGAATGGAGTTTGGACAGATGTGGTGGTTGGTGCTGCAACTTATGGTAGCACTGCCAAAAATTGCTGCGCTTGACGCATAGGATTAGATCTCTGAGGGTGTACTGATAAAGGAGGATATTCCTGATCCATCTCAGTAGCTGCAACAAATTCCTTCGACTGTTGGACTCCAGCATTCTTAAGAAGAAGACTACTCTGAAGTAGTTCTACATTCAACCTTCTTAATTCTTTCATTTCTTCTTCCGGTGGTACAAACTTTTGCTCTAATGAGAGCGATCGAGCTTCTCCAGAAGAAGGATATGTAACCTGATTCTTTCCCCTTCCTTTTTTGGATACTTTTTGGAGAGAAGGAAGTGGATTACCTGGGTTCTGAGTAATTCTTTGTCTTCGTGTACGCACACCTTCATTTTTATCGGTGCATACATTTTCTTGAGCAGGACGCCCTTCATCTGAGTACCCTGAGTGAGCCTCCTCTGGTGGATTAGCAACAACAACATTGATGACATTGATTGATGCATAATGCATCACATCCCTTCTATCAATATTTTTGTGATATTTTCTTATTTCATGTCTTTGATGAGACATTGCCTTTTTTTGATTTAATCCTTTAGGAACTTCATGATGAGCTATAACTTGGAGGGAATATCCTGATAATTTGGATCTTCGTTCCTCTTGGGGATTCATCCCCAATCGAGAAAAGAATGACATTCTCTGAGGAGGGGATTGATGATTTGATAGAGTCCCCAGTCTCGTGAACTGGGGATGTTCCTGCTGTTTCCTCTCAAATCCTCGAATCCCATTTGTTGATTATGAGGGTTGGTTTAATGGAGTCCCCAGTCTGACAAGCTGGGGTGGCTCTTGACATGCTATGTCTGAGATCTTCTTAAAATCTCTCTTGATCTTGCGAATCATAGTTCGGAAATTAGCTGGATGTAGTAACCTGTATCCACTTTTATCACCTCATTCAACAGACCGTTGGATGATTTCCGAAACTTTTGTCATTTGATGATGTGTTTGCTCCATACGAGAGGCTTGTGCAATATTCTTGCCTTCTTGATGTAGGATAAATTCAACAAATTGTTCTCTATATGCTTGATTTTGAGAGGAACTAGTTTAATCCAGTTCTTGATCAAGCTTTTGATTAAAAAAAATCCCATTGACTATGGCCGGCCATGGGCAACATCATTGCATGAGACCATTTTCAGCAGGCTTTGCTGACTGGAAAGCACTGTGAAATATAGTGCTCCGTGAACACCCCATCCTCTGATATGAACACCAGATGGGGCATTGGCAACTAACTGACACAATTTTCTTAGTGCGCCAAGGCATGAATGTTGAAGGGTTATCTACTGCTTTTCACCCTTCGGATACCGAGAGACTGATAGAGATGCCAAATCAATCTGACGTTTTAGCCCTTCTATTATCTTAAGATAATTTTTATATTCATCATAATATAATACATTATTCTTCAATTGAAAAATAGTTTTCCATATGTTGAGATGAATATCATGGACTTCATCTTCCGTCAACATTTTTGGAATGTCATACTGGGAGTCAGCCAAAGGCCAAAACATGACTGGTATCTCACTTTTTGCCAGTTTTTTCCTCATGTTTAGCATTTCCTCTTCATCATTAAATGAAGATTCTTCTACATGTTTTGACAAGAGTTTCTTTTTCCTTGTTGCTTCATCGTATTCAACAAGATTGGTAGAGAAATCATTGATCAAACTAGAAGATGCATGACTTAGGGGTGGTTTGGAGAATGACCTACAACCTGGGCTATCTTCTGATTGAGAAAGTATTTCACTTTCTAGCGATAAAGCATCAGAAATGACTGGTTTCACATTTTCAAATGCCTCATGATAAGAGGACATTGTCGGCACTACATTGTCAACTGGATTATTTTCCAGGCAATGTGAATCACTACTACAGAGAGGACTTTCGCAGTGAAATTCATCATCATGGGGAGGACCACCATAATGGGTTACAGCAAAAGATTATATCTCTTGATCCTTTGTATTCTGACCACACAGAGGGTTCCTGTGGCTCTCATGTGAAGACGAAACATCAAGATTGACCGAATTATCATGAAGCAAGCCTTCATGAGGAAGTGTCTGTTGAAGACCTTCGGAATTAATGTTCCCGTTATTGGGAACTAAGGGAGTATAATCTTGAATTCCAACAGATAAATGTCTGAGGGCTTCAAGAACTCCAGCATCGAGCAAGGCCTTGTTACAGATTGGCCTTTGATCTCCTGACTGTGCTGGGCGGATCTTTTTCTTAGATTCCTTCTTACTCGCTTTGGAAACCTCTTGTTGATGAAAGTAGTTGATATGAGCAGGTGTATGTGCCTAATCAAGAAAGAGGGCTAGGTTAGGCTGACGATCTTCACTCAAATAAGGTTTATGTGCTAGACTTGGTTTTTCATATGATATGGGGGAGTATGCACCATAACCCTCTTGGACTGGAACAGATGTGTGTGTCTGTTCCGGAGTGAATCGTTGACGTGTCACTCCACTGCTAGGGATAGATTTATGTGTCTTTCCCTGAGATGATGCTGAAGCTGTTATGATATCCTGGAAAGCATCCAGAATATGAGCAGGAATTTGCTTCTGCTCTTTCACCATTGACAAAATATACTTGGTGACTTCAGCTGTTAGAATGAGGATATACGTCCATTCCAGGCTTGGCGTAGGTGTATGTGCCTGCTCCTGTCCTCCTTTTCCTGTCAGTGCATCCTGACAGTACTCAAGTGTGGGGGCAGAGAGTTGAGTCTGCCTCCAGTTTTTCTTCGGAGCTTTCTGACTGACCTCTCTGTGCGCTACCAAGCAAGACTATTGGTAGGCTTGATTAGTATTAGCAGGTGTATGTTCCTGCTGATTACACTTCACCAAACATGGTTGACAAGATCCATCATATATAGTCAGGCGAGCCTGCTGACTAACTAATGATGTATATGCAGCTGTATGTTCCTACCTATAGTACTCCGCCAGAATTGCCTGGCCGGATTGGCGTGATGCTGCCAGACGAGTCTGCTGGACAGCGGAAATAAAACTGGTAGGTGTATGTGCCTGCTCATTGTTCGCCACTAATTTAGGTTGGTGGACTTCTCTAGAGATGGAAGGGATGAGAAACTGCTCATTGTTAACAGGATTCCGCCTCTGGCTGTTTGTCTTGCCTGCTCGGGTTTGAGGAACCTGATCCGAACGCCTAGATTCGGTACCCTCATCATGTTGAGGGCACACTACCGCACGAGTCTGGAGGTGATTATTGATGGGAGACCTCGGGAAGGACTCCTGTCTTTTTGAATTAAGGTCTTGAGGGACCTACAAATTCACTTCCTCAGAGTAAGGGAGCGAATGGAAATTGCGTTCCGGGGATAACGACCCGAAATGGTTGGATATGGTAATCAGCACCGCCTGCCTCTTTATCACTGGTTGTCATTGTCCAGACGACCTGTGTGAGTTTTTCACTTGGAGGGCCTGTCGGGCAGCCTCCAGAGTTGGGATGGTATCGTGTTTATGGTACTCCTTAACCAGCACGTTTGATACCCAGCGTTGAAGATGCTGAGTAGGTGATGTCATCCTCAGAGTAGATGACGATCCAATAGGAATAGAAGTAGTGGTATTTGCAGTAGCAGTATTCACAAGTGTGAATTTGAGATCAGCCATTATGGAAATACAGAAGATCTTGGAAAAGAGTTCTTGTTTGATATAACAGACGTAATCAAGATAAATTCAGCCACTTCATCCTTTGGATGAGCACACATGTCAATGATTGTTTTTGTTATCCCTCTTATTGAGTTTTAAATAGGGGCTTAACTAATAGGTAAAACATCATTTTAACTTGGTTAAGGATTGACGTCGGGTTCACCATTTTTTGTTTCCCTCGGAATTCGGGGATGACCTACTGGATGGGAGATTCAAACGTTCCGATCAGTTTCTAACGGGTTTGTTTGTAGAACCAGAAACATCCAATGATTCCACATCCATTTGGACCTACTTTCCAAAGGTAGGTCCTCATTAGCTTGTGGACTGATGAGGCTTAAGAATTTTCATTGGTCGAGAGGATGGGAGTTCGGACTCATCACACCTTTTTGAGGGGAATTATTGTCTACTCCAGGAATCTCTTTATAGATTTAAGTTATCCTTGTGAATCCTTATTACATTACCAAGTATAAAATGGGATTTTCCTTCAGTTTTGACAATCAATTATTAAATATGTATGAAATTTAGAGAATATTTTATATGTATTCGAGGTTATTCATCAATAGAGGATCATCTGTATCTATTTAGAGATTCTTGTTCAATGGTATCCTTCAAAAAATTTATATAAAACTCTCTTGGTCATTATGATGACCAGGATGATTTTAAATCCACTTAGTGGGGCACTTGAAGTTTATTTTCATTCAGATGGACATGGATTATTTCAGAGTTGGGATCGAACCCGTAGATGGGATACCTACGTATCCTTTGTTTTGGAAAATGAATCAGAACCCACATAGTTCGATTAAGGGTGTATGATGTTTATGATTGATGGCTCAAAGAAGAATGTCATAATTACTTTTACTCTCTAAGCTCACATGAGTCATGCTCGGTGTGAGAAACAAGAGGTATTGGTAATAAAATAGACAATTGGGACATGAAAGATGTAATCATAAGAAATGGTTTGGGACTTATGTATGTATGACTGCCCAAATAAATGAAGATTAGGATTTACTTTAGGGAGAAAATCCCAGAACATGGTCCATAAAGGTATATGTGCTTCATGGAGATTTTAATACTCTAATTTGGGACTTATTCCTGAAAAGAAAGCCCAGATTGGGAGAGGATTGATAATTGGGTTTTACTCCTGAGAAGGAATCCCAGATCAAAAGTAAATTAGGATTGGTTAAGAGAAATTAAGGGACTTGGGGCTTACTCCTGAAAAGGAAGCCCAAAATTATTACTGGGACTTATTCCTGAAAAGGAAGCCCAAGTTAGGGGAATTGGGGCTTACTCCTGAAAAGGAAGCCCAAAATTATCACTGGGACTTATTCCTGAAAAGGAAGCCCAGGTTAAGGATTAAGGTTTGGGGATTACTCCTATGGAGGATGCCCATATTTTGGAACTTTAAGAATATGGGGCTTACTCTTGAGGAGGATTCCCAAGTTTGGAGGACTTAGTACTGGGGATTATTCCTGAAAAGGAGACCCAGGTTAACGATTTAAAGGATGAGGTTGAATGAATGAACTCTCAATCATTAGTGACATAAAGATATGTAAATCACTAGGTTTTGAGATATATTCCCCCGAATTCCTTTCAGATGGTGAAGTCCAATCAAGAAATCATTCAATAAATGACTTTCAAGAGTGTCTTAAAGACTGAATCTTGAATAGGAAAGGGTTAATGGATTAAGAGGGGTAAAATGGGAAAGAAGGGCACTCAAAAAAGGCAGGGGCGTGAAAGTATTGGAAGGCGCGTAGGTACTGCATGGGCACGCAAGTATTGGTCGCGCAGGTATACCTACGTGACATGTATAGGGTACTTGTACGATGTTCAACCAGCATTGTAATATTTGAGAAACTCTTCATTAAGGCCTTTAGAATCCTCTTAAGGTTCTTCTAGAAAAGGGACGCACAAGTTCTATTGAAGCAGTAAGGAGGATCGCAAGTGTGGCCACTTCCCTTTAGGGTTGGCCACTCAGGCGCGCAAGTGTTGATGAGTTTCAACACTTAGTCCTTTCTCCCTCTCTTTAGATCTTCCGTTCTAGGTAAGAAATTACCTTAGAAGTGTTTCGGAAGCTTTGAGAAAAGACATGGGCATCGGGAGCTTAGATCCGAGTTTCTGGAAAAATTCCTCCCTGAATGGGGGGCCCAGAGGGTCTATTTATAGGCAGAAGAAGACCCTGAGCAGTTACCGGGCAGTTATCACTTACGTCGTGCAAGTCACATGAACGACCATAAGGCGTCGCGCAAGTAGACTTGCACGACCAATAGGCGGCGCGCAAGTGTACTTGCGCGACCATGAGGGAACTTGTGCGACATATGGGAAATGTTCTCTTTGTTCATCCCTTTGTTGATTTTTTATGTTTCTTCAAAGGATGAATCACTTTGGACTAAGGTATTTCCCTTTTTTCAGTCGTTAGACTCTGTGATGGAAAGGAACGTCAACAGTCATGGAGGTGTTTGATAGACTGAAGAGAGATATGAATATTGGCACTTTTATGGATGATAATGGACTTAATGGTGGGGATAATGGAACTCAAATGGAATAAGGGGATGATACTTTTCTTCCGGGTATTTCAATGGTGGTAGTTTCTCGAAGATAAGGGGTTTTCTATGAGGTTGTTAATTGTTTGTAAAAACCACCATCTGAAGTGGAATCTAAAGTTGATCGGAATATATATAAGGATGCTCCTTTATAACTAGTGGAACATGAATTTGGTCTTGAGGATCTCTCTGCGGTGGTTTTAATGGGTAGGGATCCTCGTTTGGGAAGGAAAGGACTTCAGACAAGGTTCAGACTGCAAACCAGTTTGCAGTGCTGGAAAATGAGGATCCACCTTTGGATCAACGTGTCTATCAACAGGCTGTGGAGACTAGATCACATGGAAATCAAACAGTCAATGTGGATAAGATGTGTATGGAGTTTCTAGTTACTACCCATCTTCTTAAAATCATTGAGTATGGGGAATCATGTCATTACCATGATGAAGGGGAACATTGTTAAGTGTTGAATTTGGTTGACACTAATAGACAGATTCAGTTGATGGGCACTAGCTATGTGCAATCAATAGAGATGGGCATGCCTTTGGTAGTACCAAGTGGTGAAGTGTGTGATGATGGTTTGTAGAATGTTCACACCTCATATAAAAAGGGTAATGTCTTAGATGCTGATGGAGATAATTTTAGTTATGATGCAAAGGAGATGAGATATGTCAAGGTGTCATATAATTCTATTTAATGAGAGGAGGACATAAGAAGAATGAAAACTTGGAAACTACATATGCTCCACCAAAGAGAAGAACCTGGAAGGACTTCTCCAACATGACATGAACATTGGTAACGAGGTCCAATTCCAAGGCAGCAAAGAAGACTTCTGTTGATTCCTAGTGTGGGTGTGCAAGCAATAAATCCTCCAAAATTCAACTCACATTAGAGAAGTTAAAATGCAAGGAGAAATATATAAATCTCATTAACCAATAAACTCCAAATCTGATTTGGAATCAATTGACACCTGTGCAGCCTTTGATTATGCTTATGGTGAGTATTTTGATTACTTTGACAAGTAGCTGCACTTTCTCTATTCTTTTCTTTTTCTTTCCCCTATTTTCTATTCTGCACCTTTTATTTTATTCATGCTTTGGGAGAATCAGGATTTATGCATGGTCATGTTCCTTTCTGCGATATTCCACATTTCTCTCACAAGAACCCTTTCCCACTTCCTAAATCATTGGGACCATATTAGTTAGCATAAGTCCTCCATTTACAAGGATAATTCATAGCAAAACTTCTAGTCCTCGATGTGAGTATCAAGTTTTTCTTAGTGTTTCTTTGTTAATTATTTATTCTCCTAAACTTATATAACCATAAAAATATAATGGAACTAATATAATTGTTATGCTCAATTTTTATTACATTAATTAAATAAAAAATATTCATTCCCTTCCATCCACTAATAAAATCGAAAACATTAATCATACGTACGTGCCAATTACCGTCTCTACAAAATGATGTTGTTAATTTTTCACTACCACCTTTGAATGTTAGTTATAAGGATGGTTTTTAAGAAAAAATATGGTTTTTATTATATTAATACGTTCCTAGTGATAAATATTTAACACCATCAGAAAGATATTAATGATAAACAACTGTTATAAAAATTCAATATCTTAAGGAAAACAATTAAAAAGAAACAATTTATTAATACAATGAAATTGTTTCATATACATCACTTACACTGAATATTCATTCTATCAATAGTATAAGACAAAAATAAACACTAAATTATTTCATTATTCTTCTGGTATAATGATATTGGAACTTAATAACCTCATTATATTCTAGTAGTCGTGGTATGTTAATGTTTGGGTCAGTTTATCCACCTAATTGAACAATTAAATGAAATTATATCATGGATGACTATGAAAAAATAATTAATTATATAATTTGATATAAATATATAAATAATTTTTTTTCTTTTGGAAAGGATATCAGCATTTAACTCATTAATTTAGAAAACACCCGTTGTAGGTTAAAAATCACTAAAAAATGCTTATTATCGATTTCATATTCTATGAAAAAGAATAACATATTAATGAATTGATATTTAAACTTCATAATAAATTGTAAATAATCCCTTATAGAATCATTAATTATTTTTGAAATTTGTACTCTGTAAGAAGAAAATATACTGGCACATATCATATGCAACTATTATACACCCTTAGAATTATTAACACCCAATGTGATAAAATAAATAAAAACTAACTAATATATATGTATGGAATTGTTATAAATGAGTATTATAAAGGGTTATATTCAGGAATAAGGTTTTTCAGTGTGAAATTAGTAAACATAATTGATTTATTCTATATTTATTCCACACATGCATAAAAAAATCAGGATCAAGGTAAGCGTTTTTTGTCTCAAATTTGTATCTTTGAGACATGTTTTGTATTATGAACCTAATATATTTAAGTATTTTATATGATTAAAAATTTATCTAGTATATAATGAAATTTATTTCATTCCTATTAAATTATGATCAGTTAAAATCTCTCTCTTTCAAGAGGGTTTGATTTTATATTCTCCTCAGATTGTAAGGGTTTGGTAAAATAAATGATTTATAAGTGTTCTTCTTCAACTTATTTTACATAAGTGAGTAAATTAGGCCTTTTTATTTTCTTGTGTGTTATTTTCTCATGAATCTTATGGATTTACATTTAAAAAAAAAATTAAATCCACACTTCATGATTTGCTTACTCCAATAACTATGTTATCCATAAAGGACTTTGGTAACTCAAATATCTTTATTTGAGTTATATGGTTTCCTTTGAATTTCAACATTCAATATTTTCTCTATTAATTAATTTCTTATTTTAAATGATGTTTTATTTTATCATTCTATTAAAAAATTATCTTTTGATTCAATTTGATCTTTTTTTCAATTCTATATTTTTCTTCATTCCTATGTGCTACAATCTTATTTAGGAAATCTAATGAGATTATTTACTATGATTCTAGTAATTCTATTTTCCATTTTAAAAAGTAAAACCTGATACCATTTTTATAATGTATGTTTTCAAAAAAAATTCCAAATATTTTCTACCCAACATTTATTTTTATAATATTTATAATTTTTTAATTTTATATTTTTTTATATTTATTATTCGAAGATAAATTATTTTCAATGTTTTAACATCAAAATTTTTTAAAAAAATTAATATTTATGTGTAACTTCATCAGTTTATGAATGTTTTCAGAATTAACTCTTTTAATGTTTTTATGGGAACACGTCTTTCTTGCCACCATTATATTTTTATTTAAAAATTCACTCATTATTTTTGATGATGTGTCTCTTGTAGTGTGATAAACAAAACAAATTTAAACCATATTAAAATATAGAAATTGTGAGATCTGGGTTTGCCTCTAGAGAGTGTAATGCTATGTGTTTGTTTCAATTTTGTGTGTGATGAATTTTTAAAAAAAATAAGAGACTATTAGTTTAGATTGGTTTTAAATTTAGTTAAAAAATAGTAATAGTCTAGGATATCCTTTTACATATCCTACTAATTCATTATTCAATTTTACTCTCCTTCTTTATCTATATATTGAATGATATCTCACTCAATTACTCACTTCTGGATTTTTCGGTTTAATTATATAGATGTAGCAATCACTGGAACCTACAATATATACTATATCCATAATTATAGATCTCTAATTAGCCTTAAATCAACCCCTTGCTCACTACCGCAAGTAGTAAAGAAGATGTAAGTGGCCACTCGGTATAATCTATTGTAGAAGGGAAGACAAATTCAAGGTGAATAAATTAATAAATATCCTAATATATAAATATATTGAAGTGAATAAAGAAATTAACAAAAGATATTTGAAAAAATAAAAAATAGTATTCATTAACATGGGTTCAGGGGGAGTCTCCATATCACATCCTCTATAGGATTAGTGTGCCATAATGGGGGTTTATAATAGTGAAAAAATAAGGAAATAAATAATATTAGAAGATGAGCGTCTTCAAGTGTGAGTGATATTGAGTGTGAGAGAGCATCCAACCTCTTAAGAACAGTGAATGATGATCTTATTTATAGAAGAATGATATGAGGTTTTTTATTCACTTTTAAAATCATAATATTATAGGCTTGAATTTCTTCAGGTTCATTCATAATGTTTTTATTTTCAACATCACGTACAAAATTCTACATGATTAGATGATCAACATGTTTACAAAATATATCTGAATCATTTTTAACTAATTCATGTTCCTCCTGCCATCTTTCTCGGGGAATTGATTTACTAATTCACTAAATAATGGAAATTACAAGGTATAATATGAAAGAAATAGGCATATATTTGGAAATTGGGCCTGGATAGTGGGTTGGATGAGGGAAGTTAAGCTTGGTCCTAGAATGTCATAGCAATTGGTCTTCATGCCTTCAAACCTGAAAACAAAAAACACACTAATTAATATATTTATTTTAAATTATTATTATTATTATTATTATATTTATATATTATTATTATTATTATTATTTTTCTTATATATATATATATATATTATATATTTTTTTAATATTAAATTTTAATTCTATTCAAGCTCGGATCATCGGGGGGGGGGGGGGAGGGGGGGTCTCCATGGAGGAGTGAATAATTTTATTTGGATCATGTTGTTGTCTAGGTTTGGTGAGCTCTAGAGGCACTTCTTCTCAATAGTTTATTGGTGACAAGTGAGCTCTTGGGGGGAAATTTGCAGTAGTTCTTTCTTCATCTAGAAAGGTCATTATCTTTGATTCTTTAGATCCAGTTTTGTAAGGATAGAGATGAGCTTCCAAGGTGACACATGTAATTTGAATAGTGGTGGCATCAATTTTGGGTGTGGTGAGGTACAAATGAGTTGGTCCCCATGGAACCAACTTGGCTTGAATAAAATAGAAAGCTAGCTTAAATTCTTCATTATAGCAGATTAATTCTTCTTTGATTTGGGTTTCAATGGGGTGGTAAGATATATTTGGGAAATGAGTGATTTTGTAATGTTGTTACATCGTAAGACAAGAGCTGTGGGTTTATTCGATCTCGGATTCTAGAAGAGGATATAACATGACTCCTTAATCTGAGCGATAAAGAGCAGACTATAGAAGTTCAATGGGTGGAACTCATTATTTCTAGAGAGCTTAGTTTGTGTAAATAGATCCATGGAGTGGTATACACATTTCTAACTTCAGTGGTGAAGCTAGAAATAGAAGCATGCTACCTTGGGAGAAATGGGTGTGCAAGAGTAGCTGGGAAATTAAAGATATGGAATCTTTTGTGAACTAGAATTGGTGAGGCAGTGATAGGTGGGGTGTTAGTGGATAGGGGTATTGGAGATAGAAAAAAAAGGATGATATATTTTTAGTTGTAGATGATGCTTGAAGTGGAGTAGTGGATGTGCACATGGAAGAAACTTGTGATACCATGGTAGTGGAATAGGGTAACAATAACATTGTTCCACTATCACTATCAAGGTGGCACTATTTATTTTCTAATAGTAATAGGGGTAAGAAGTAGCTAATTTTTTTTCTATAAATAAAATATTTTTTCAATGATGACATTTTAAAAATAATGATGAAAAAATAAAAAAATAAAAAACCCAACTTTTAACAATCATTCAAATTCAAATTCAATAAACTGGATAAAAATAATTTATTTTTTATAAATAACACAATTTTATCATTTAATTAATCCATTTACTCTATGAAGACTAAAACTCGCATTTCAATTTTTTTAACGAATTTTAAATTTTTATATTTTCATTAAATTCTGAAAATGTAGAAAAAATAATTTCATCTAAAAAAAATCAATATAATATTTTAATTCCAATTCTATTTTTTACAGTTTAAATCCAAAAATTAAAAATAAATTACAATTTGAATGGTATGACTTATTTATTAACCATAAAAAATGAATAAATTAATTAAAATAATGTTTGAAGACACATTATAATTAAATATAGAATCCAAAATGTTCATTAAGATAACTTTTTTAAATGGGAATTAGATTATATCAAGGGTAATTTCAAATAATAAAAAACTAGTTTTCTTATATTTAATGTTGACATCACTACCCCACATGTGAACTATTTCACTCCCAGGATATTTTATCCAACAATTTGAATGTTTTTCCTAACTTCAATATAGATCCAAAATTGGAGGAATATTAATGAAATTCTCTACTATAAGGTCATGCCTCATATGTGACCTTCACACACTATTTAACATCCACTCATATTGAAACTCAAGTTCCATGTTTTAATATGATTGTTATTGGTGGAATGAAAATCAAAATTGGTAACACTTATATCTTTCCCTTAATCCAAAATTTCTTATAAAATTTTCATTTTCACACCTCATTGGTAATATCTATATGATATATTTACAATCGAATTCCACCCTTCATGGGTTGAATATTCACCTCATCAAAATGAATTCATATTTGGACATATGGTCACTTTATTCTTTTATTTAATTTTTAATTTTTCCATCCATATATGTGTAGAGAACTATACAAAAGAACTTATTAATATGTACAGAGGGTAACTAACATGCTTAATACCTTTATCTCAAATATTCATTGTGGGTCCCCAATTTCCTATTTTTATTATAGAATAAAAAGGCTTATATGGATTCATTTAAGGGAGTCTCATTGGGGTGTTCCATAATTACTAATTCTAGGTCACTAGAGATTGGGTTTTAAATTCCAGTGACCACTTATAACTTGTATTACATAATGATCTTCTCAGTTTTCACTCATTTTCATAGTCTTCAAAAAATATTTTCCATTTGAAAGTGATTATGTTCACTTAGCAATAAAACTCATTTAGTTTCAGAACCACTAAAATATTCTCATACAACATGATAGTTTAACTAGGAAGAACACCGATGAGTTTAAATTTTCCAATTTACTATTATTATTTATTTATTTATTTACACTATAAAAATAGAAACTGATAAATAATATGTACATATTCCCCATTTTTATTATGATTTTTTGTTTTTTATATTTTTTATGTTTTTAAAGTAAATAAGAAAAGAGTATTTACATCCTCAAACTAATTTTTCCAACTTCCCCAAATATTGTCCAAAAACCATTCAATTAAAGTGTAGTAGGAATATTTTTAGAATAGAAAAAAATAAAAAATGAATATCTAGACAAATTAATAAGAAAGAGAAAACATGAATTCTGAAAATTGATCGCAGCATGGAGGAGTTTGGACTCCCCCATGGGCTTCTTCCATGGATATTATTAAAAATATATCAGCTTCCTTCACTTCACCTTGAAGTGGTTTTGTGAATCATATCCCTTGATCTTCACGATATCATATGGAAGAATTCCTGTTAATAAATTATGTCTAGTATTCTTGGATTGATTCTTACCAACTTTTATTCTTATTTATAAAAAGCGTGATATCACTTTGACTCCAATTTGAAAAATTCTTCTTGGGTGAGTTTTACATGGATAGATTTGTATTTTTCCTTGCATGGGAACATGTTATCAGGGTATTTTGGTCTTAATGATTGCATATCTATCTTCTGTATATTCTTCCCTTTCCAAGATTCCCCATACCTCTAGTTTTATCTTTTTGTAGCCCAATAGTTTTTTCCCTTAATTCAATAGATATTTCATCAATTCCTATATCATATATAGGTAAAAAATACGTGACCTTAGAATATCTAAGTGAATTATTTGAATAATTCTCATAAATTCCTTTAATTTATTTATTATTTAAAATAGTTTCCATATTAATCTTTTTTTCAAAAATAGTTTCATCAAAAAAATCATGAGGCTCCAAATATTTTTTCAATATAATTCCATTACCTAAAAGATCAATCTATATTTTAGGAAAAAATGTCACTTAAAAATGGTGTATAATAAAATTAGTTTATTCCTTGTGATGTAATTTAATTGATTTTTTATATAAAAATATTCTACTTCTTAACCAATGGTAATAGAAAGTGTTCCTTAATTTACATTTGTTATTATTTTGGTATTTTCAAGAAATACCCGACCGAAGATGTTGGGGGAAGATTGTAACATTTTTCTTCCTCTATGTTAAGAATGTATATTTAAGTAAGGAAGGGGTAACCATGTAAACTTACTAGAACATATTCTAAAACCCTTACCGGGTAGGTGGTTGCTCTTTTGGAAATCTATACAACCACTAAAGTGAAATTGAGTTCTCATATCTATAAAGATGAGTAAAAAGAATAATGCATAACATTTATCCATGATCTTAAATCACAAAATCCATTGAAATGTTTGAGATCTCATATGGTACATGAGATATAAAGGATACCTATATATTGTAATTTTTAGGTATTTATAGAGTTAAAAGTATAATTTTTTTAAACTAAACTTAAATTTTCATTACCTCAGAATATTCTTCTTCCAACATAAAAAACATTGATAATTTCACATACATTATTATCTGGAAGATGAAATATATCATCAGGATTTTGTTTTTCAATTTCTTAAACAAATATAGTATCTCATGTTGTAATGACTCTTCACTATTTTTCTTAGGCTCATTCATTATTCTATGGAAGGTTTGTTGGGGTTGAATTTGGTCTTTTATCTTAGATTTTCATCTATAAATCTTTATAAGGAAGTTTTCATAGGTAATTATTATTTTGGTTATTTGGAAGGGGAAATTTATTCAGAAATAGAGGGTTACCCAATTATATATTCTTCTCCAAGTGGTGATGATTCCTTACTACCTTTTAGATCCTTACCTCTCCCCAATTTAATAGATATAATGTTTCTTGTGGGGTTGGGAATGTTTTGTACATTAAACATACTCAAGCTTCATTTTTTAATTTTTTTATTGGATTTGGTATCTATCCATTTTTATTCACTACTTATTTCAATTGTTGATTCAGTGATAATTATTGAACATTCATTGGGTTGGTATCTTGTAGAGGGTTAAAAATCTTGTCTTTAAAATGGAATTGGTGGAAAATTTTATTTAAATTCTTATTTAAAGGTTGGTATCTAAATTTGATGATTTATATCTTCATTCTAAATGTAAGAGTACTAACTATATCTATTATAATATTTTGGATACTACTAATATGGTATTCAATACTAGGATTCATAGTTTTCGTGAACTTTCAGACAAACATCCATGAATTATTCCTGATATAAACAAATTCATAAGAACTGAGGGGTTATGGTGGGTGATGTATCATTCAATTTTTTCATAGATATATTTATCAAAATTGATTTTAGTTTGTTAATTTTATATAAAAAATAAAGAGTTTTAACCATTCACCTCTTCTACTCCCCTTTTGTTGGTTCTCATACCAAATTTCTAAGAATGATAAGAAATTATTTCCATGAGGTGTCCAACATCAGCAGGTTCATTGTCAATCATTACTCTCTTAGATGAAGAATCTAAAATGTTCAGGTCATTATCTATCAATCATTGGTAAAATTATACATCAAAAGTTATTATAAATAGGATTGGGGTGGGTAGTAGTTTTTTAGTCCTTTTAATATATCCTAGTACTTGTACATGGTCTATCCACCAGCTTATTTAATTCCATATATCTCTTTACTTAGATTGAAATTCCTTGATGCAGGGAAATAATTTTAGAGGATGGATAAGTGCAGTTAATACCATGTGGTTTCTCCCAAGGTTTAATGTAGTATATCCTCTCCTTCAAATAAAATTTAAGAGAGATGTGAAGTTCCTTCAAGCTGATCTGAGCCTATGTGGATCCTCCAGGTTTAAAAAAATTAAAAATTTCACCAAATGATTGAAAGTGTATATTGGGGGTATTATCCTAAAAAACCATGAAATCTAGGTAGTTATTTTATTATTCTAGTTTTAAGATTAAAATATTGTTGATTATTCATTTTTAACTTTTTATTGTGGTTTTTAAAATTAGGTTCATACAACATCTTAAGGTTTTGTTAAAATGAATCTAATCAACTTCAATATTTTCGTATCTTAAATTTCCTCTGGATAAAGAATAATAAGGGAATGAAGTATTAGTAAATGGAATAGTGATGAACTTCTTTTCCACTTCCTCTGTGATTCTCAAAGTCCACAGTCTGGCTAGAGGAGTTCCCTCAGCCTGAAGTTCAAAAACAATGAGGTGAGTTAATTTGATTTGGTTATTTATTGAATTCATCTTTAAAAGAAATACTAGAACCAAATATTTGGCCTCCCTAATAATAGTTGATGGTTTAATGATGTTACAATCATGGGGAAGTCAAAAATATAAATTATAAATTAATTAGAATGTGGTAATAATGGGTATTGGGTATGTCTTCGAAGAGACAAATGTTATGGATTTGATTCAATTTTGTTTTGTGGGTAAATTTTTTTGGAAAAAATGGAACATTTTTTTATTAGTTTTAAAATCAACTTTTAAAATGTGACCTAGACTTGAATATCTCCATACCTGCCCTATTAATACATTATTAAATTTTTACTCTCCTATTTTCTATCTTAATAAAATAAAATATCACTCAATTACCCCCTTACAGAATTTTTGATTTCATTATAGGTGTCAAACGATCACTAAAACATCAAATATAACCTATATTAGTAATAAGATATGTTTTATTTACATTAAATCAACCAACTTATCATGATCAGATGAAATAGAGAAAAAATATGCGGACTCTATCTATGACCCAATGATTAAGAGAAGACAAATTCAATGTGAATAAATTATGAAATACCCTAATTTAAAAATAGTTTTAATTGAATCCATAAATTAATAGAAGATATTTGACCAATTAAAACATATAATTCATTAGTAGGGGTATAGGGGAAGTCTCTTTTGCATAGCTAATAAGGGCTTAGTGTTCCATCCCAAGAGATTATTGTAGTGAAAAATGAAATAAATGAAATAAATAGATACTACATAAAACCATTTTAAGATCATGTAAGAGTGATAGAGAGTGAGTATGTAACTTCTTGAGCATAATGAGTATTTCTCTAATTTATATAAGGTTGATATAAGGTCTTTACCATTATTTAAAAATATCCATGTGAGCGGAAAAGTTTTCTTTACATTATTCTATAATGTTCCTCTTAACACCGAGTTCTGCATGGTTAGATGATCAAAAAATGTATATTTTTTTATCATAATGTTTTATAAATTATTCATGTTTGTCCTTCCATCAATTTTGGGTTAAGTTATTTATTTATTCTCCATATATTCGACAATCCAAGGAAGAAAACAAACAAACTAGGTTTTGATTTCGAAATTGGGCGTTGGAAAGTGGGTCAGATGAGGATATTCAAGATTAAGATATAAATATTACAGTAATTGGGAATGATTTATGACATGATTTATGAACAAATATTTCATGGGAATGATTTTATTAAATATCATTGACAATAGCTATATTCTCATATTCTGGTAACTTATTCTCTTTGATAGTTATTGATTATGTTTACCCTTAATGGGAATTTGAGATGACCTCTTTATTATGTTTCTATTTACACATTCTATGAATATAAGAAAAGTGTGAAATGTCTAGAATATTATCTTCTGTTGGGAATTAGTGAGAGATGTTTAAGACATGTGACAAATTAAGATGTTTCTTATATATAGGAATAAAATTTTATTATTTGAAAAGGATATATGTTTTATTTTTTAATGTTTTAAAAACATTCTATAAAACTCTATGTTTAAAAGTTATGGGAATGAATTTTAATAAAATATTATCATAAATTCAAGTAATTAGGATAGACATGTATGTGGATTTTTATAGGCCCTTTACAATATCAGGTATATTTTTAGTGGTTGTTTACTTTTGAAAATATTTTTAATAGATAAAAGATTTTCATAAAAATTTATATTTGTATAGTTGTTCAATGGTTTGGGACTGTACATATATTATTTTCATGGGATGATGTTGATTGAAATAACTTTATTGGTGCAATAGTAGGTCATTTTCCAATGTTGGGAATGTTACCTTGAAATTAGTTTTTATAGATTCCTTTGGGATTTCATTTCATTATAGATTTATAACTTCAACATTATCCTTGAGATGGATTTATTTATAACATATCAAGTCCAAATTGAATATTATCATTAATGAGTATCATTTATAAATCCTAAGGGTGGTAGTTATGTCAATGTCAAAGAATAGTTATTATAGGCATGTCGTGCAATAATAAACTATCAATGGTTAATTATAATTACGATTCATGTTTCTAGTCTTATGTTGGATTATTGAAATTTGTGGAAATTTGTTTTAAATATAGTTTATCCTTAGTTTAGGATATTATTCTTCATGATTTCATGAGTTTTACATTAGAGATATATGTTGTGTTTACTATTGATATCATGCTAGGAGAGAAGCATTTTTTTATTCCTCTTTAAAAGATAAATATAGATGAACTCCCAGATATGAAGGAATAATTGGTGGACATAGAGGGAAAGGGGTTCCTATGAATGAGTACATCCCCTTGGGGTACACCCTCATCCCATTTATAATGATGTTGAATGTATATTTTCGGATATGTGTGGACTATTGGAAGTTAAACCATGTAGTGGTCCTGGATCGATATGCACTTACTCATATCGATGATTTTATTGGTCATCTTAGAGGAGTTAGAGTTTTCTCTATGATCAAATTGAGATCAGTTTATCAGCAACAAATTCTAAGGCCTTTAGACATAGCATACCTAACATAAAAAAATAGGAATCATCTAGATGGGTACTTAGTGATGTATTTCAGTCTGATGAATACACCAATGATATTTATAGCCATGATGAATTGAATCTTCCACCCATACTTGGACCATTTTTTATGATATAATTTTGTACTTCAGGTCATGTTAGGAGCACACACAACATATCAATGTTGTTTTGAGAACACTTATAGATTGTTTAATATATTACAGCCTCTTCCTGTTACACTTTTCGATTGACTAGAGAAACTACTTAAAACAAATCATACATGACCCTAATGTATTAATATAAACCAAGAATGTCAGAGAAGTTGTTTCTGAGGAGTGAACCAATTTTTTAAGATACATATATTTCTAGTTTTTTTTGGTTATTGCTAGAAATGTATTCAGGAATTATTTTTCTTCGCAGCACCAACGATAGGCCAAAAAAAGGAGTGAAGTTATTTTTGGGTCAAATTCTTTTAAGAATTAATTTCAAAATTTTAAAGGGAGATTTAATACAAGACTAATCACAACCATCCTAGAATCAGGTAAAGAGTAAACATTGTATCTTAATGGATTAGGAGTTGGGATAGAATTAGTCTTGATGCATGATTGTTATGCGTTAACCTATGGGTCCAAAAATCTATATAATAATGTGTGTATATACATAAAACATGAATTAGAGATATATATAGTGGTACATTCCTTGTAATTTAGTGGATTAACATTTAGATAAAAATTATGTGATGTACACTAACCACAAGAGCTGAAGGTATGTTTGCTCATAGTGGGACATGAACCTTTGATATTGAGGGTGGTTGAGTATTTTTAGTATTTTTATTTTTATATAGCATAAAATATTGGTAATGTTAAATTATTTTAGATGTTCTAATAATAAATACTCAGACTTAAGTGGTATAAAATTAAAATAGTGAGTGGAAATGATTACTCTATTTATTGAGATGTAGTTGAACATTCTGAAGTACCAGGGTTGAATAACCCTTAGATCTTTATTTATCCTTTATTCAATCCACAATGAGGTAAATAGGCCTCATATATCAAATTTAGTTTTTCTATTCATAAGGGATAATATATATTTTAGGTATTCATCACTAATTTTGTTATTAATGATGACGATGTCTTTCATGTCTGAGGCCATGTTGTGGTTCCTACAAGCATGTGTGAGGAGTTGATAAATAAATCACACACCTTAAAGTGGTATATACATCCATTATTGTCACATATTTTTTTATATATGCATAGGATATATTGGTGGCCTGAGATAAAGAGAGATATTTTGGGTTTCATCACACAATACTCCACTTTTCATCAAGTGAAGGACGAACACCAACAGCCCACTGGTTATTTGAAGCCACTGTCCATTCTAGACTATTAGTAGGGTGATGTTACCATTGATTTCATGATAGTTTATTAAGGAAGTCCCAGGGAAATTTAACTTTAAGGGTCATGGTGGATAGGTTGATCAAGTTGAATAATTTATTACCAATATTGAATAACTTCTTCATTAACAAGTGTTGAAATACAAATGTTTAATAGATAATATACTTATATTGTATATCTAATAGTATCATTTCAAACTAGGATATCTTCTTTAGATGAATATTTTTTTAGGGATTTTATATAGAACTCAGTATGAAGGTGTATCTAATCATCTACTATCACCATGAAATAGAAGGTCAGCCAAAGTGTTCTATTCAGATGTCAGAGGACATTATGATGTTGTGTATATTTGATTTTAGAGGTTCTTGCGAGAAAAACATGGAACTAGAAGATTTAGTCTACTATAAATATTATATGGATTTGATATAGATGGATCTATTCACAACTCCATATAGATGGACTTACAATTCAACCATTTGTTGGCTATAGGATAGAGAGTTCAATTATTGGTCTAGGTCTCATATATAATACTTTGGAGATATTTTTTTGATTAGGAAGTGGTTGGTGAATAATCATAGTAGGAACATGATGTATAATAACTAGAGGCATAATCCAATTGAGTTCACGGTGAATGATCAGTTATTATGTTAGATATAATTGAGGTTGGGACATCACTGTGTTTAGTGATAGGGGAAGATGGTTCCTAGGCATATGGTATCATTTGATACCATGGAAGGAATCCATATGGTGGAATACTGATTAGCTCTCTAACAATATTTTAGTTATATGTATGATTTCTTCCATATATTATAGAATCAATGGTGATATTCCAACCCTCCTCATTTCATCAGTACCAATGAAATTGAGATCTAGGATGAAACATCCAATGAGAATATTCCTGTATAGATTATGGATTCAAGCTTGAAGGCTCTATGTGAAAAAACAGTTCATATAGTATGGGTGTAGTGGAAGAACAAGAATATCTAGGAGGAGTGAGAGGAAAGAGAGTCTGATATATGAGATTAGTGTCTATATTTATTTAATAAAGATTCATGGTTACATTTTAGATTATAGGTTAAGGAAACTTATATATATTGTTGGGAACCTATAAAACCATGTACATTCATAAGATGTGAATCTATTCTATTTTTTCCAATCCTTATGTTTTACTGTATTCATAAATTGTTTGATGTTTTTACATGCGATATGGGGTTAACTTAGAAGTGTTTTATGAGAT